>OU026154.1:52763554-53963554 GCA_907269105.1 Volucella inanis | reverse complement strand
GATGGTTTGCTCAAGAGAAAATGGGACAGTGCATGTGGAACAACATCTTGTACGCAACTAATAGTGCAGTGGTTCAGAGTAGGCCATGTGCTCCAACAAACACATGACGGAATCTCAGGAAGTCAATTGGAAATAAACAAGATGTTAGAGAAAGTAAAAGAACATTTTAATGTCGAGAAGTGGTGCAAAAAGTGCATAAGGTTTTCGCTTATTAAGGGCCCAAAGTAAAATCACACGACGAATGTATCAATACAATTCAATAGCCACTGAAATCACTGGCCCATTTTTTGAAACCTATAATGACAACCGATACACCCTCGTGGTCATGGATTACTTCAGCAAGAAAATGGCCGGTATACCAAATGAAAAGCGTAATACTATCAGAATAGAGAGCCAACAACTTGGTGAGCATATTCTCAATGGAGCTACATTCTGATCAAGGGCTTTGAATCAAAAGTCTTCCAATAAGTGTTACAATATCTGCAAGTAAGGAAGACAAGGAGAAGGCCACTACACCCTAAATCTGATGGAGCATCTGTCCAAGTTCGTCAGCAGCTGTCAGGGGGACTGGGATCGTCAACACGTCAACGTGGAAACGTGTTTCATAGTTCAAGAGAACATACACCATCCGAAATCCTATATGGTTGGTATGGTTTGGTTGCAAGGTGAAACTAAATTCAGGTTAAATTAATTAAAATTAATGACGTTGTCTACCGAATCCAGAGCGGGTTTCAAAATGAAAGTGGTGTCTGTAGATAGAATGTGTTATTTCAACGGAATAATTATATGGTAGACGAGACGAACAACTTTAAGAAAGGAGTAGTACTATATCCATTTGAATGTGAACAGCTTCATCTATATTTAAATAGCAGAAGTTTTTCATATTTAAGTAGTAAAAGACTTAACCATTAGAGGACGGAAGCTGAAAACTTTTAGCGATTATTCTATAGAACGCTGAATACCATAGTACAGCACGCTCTCGAAAGATGTCAGGGCAGTATAAATATCAGTGACCCACAAGAAATGGAAGTCAGTTTCAAGGTGGAATTTGAAATGTAAATTACGAGTATAGATAACGTGGTTTAAGTAAAAGATAAAGAAAGACAAAAGGCGTTGAGAAAAGCGATTAAGTTCTTAATTATAACTGTATTGAATAAAGCGATTGTATTTAAAGGAATACATTCTATCACTTATAACCACATAAACATTTTACAGTATTTTACAACTGTTGGGTGATTCATGGTGAGGTTTGATTTTCAACAGGCTTTTTTTGACAGATCGCGCGTGCCTTCTATCAAACTGCTTTATCATTTTTGTTAAGTATCGTTTGGCAAGTCATGATGGAAAGACTAACACCACAACAGCGTCTCCAAATTGTTCAGTTGTATAACGAAAATCAGCGTTCTGTGAGAAATGCTATTCTGGCGATTCGAGGAACATACGGTGTGCATAATCGACCTACTGAAACCACTATTGCCAATACCATTCGCAAATTTGAGTCCCAATTTACATTAGTGAATGATACTCGACCAGTTGTACCACATCCAGCACGTAGTGAAGAGATTATAGCAGCTATAGCTGAGAGTATACGCGAAGAAGGAGACGAATCGATTCGTCATCATTCTCAGCAGCTTGGCTTGGCGTATTCGACAACTTGGCGTACTTATGTGAGGATCTCGGCCTAAAAGCGTACAAAATTAACTTTTGCAAGAATTGAAGCCAGGCGACTTGAATTTGCGTCAATTTTCAGTGAATGGGCTCTAGAAAAAATGAATGAAAATCCGGTGTTTTATCGTGAATTTTTGTTCAGTGATGAAGCCCATTTTCGAGTCAATGGATACATTAATAAACAGCCATATTTGGGCTGATGAGTAACCCGAAGAGTACAAAGAGCTACGACTACATCTATTAAAAACAACGGTATGGTGTGTTTTATAGGCTGGTGGAATCATTGGTCCATATTTCTTGAAAAATGAGGCAAATCAGAAAGTTACTGTCAATGGTAACCGTTATCGCGCAATCTTAACGGACTATGTGCTTCGCGAAATCTAAGCACATGGTCTCGGTGAGCTCTAGTTTCAACAAAACGGACTTGGACTTGTTGAGAAATCATTTTGGTGAGCACTTAATTTCACGTTTTGATACTCTAAATTGGCCACCTAGATCGTGCGATATCACACCTTTGGACTATTTTATCTGGGGATATGTAAAGCAACGATTGACGCTTTGGAAGCCAATATTACTCGTGTTATCCGCGCAATACCAGTCGCTATGATCAAGTCGCCCAAAATTGGATCTTCCGAATGGACTTCAGACGCGCTCGCGGCCAACATTTACATAATAAAATTTTTAATAGTAAATGCCATGAATTGTTCCTTTAACCGGTAAGTACAATTTTAAGTTTACTTTCAAATTCATGTGTTTTATTTTACATTATAAATCAAACCTCACGATGAATCACCAAATACAAAAATCCCGTTCTAGTTTTAGAAACCACTATCTTTCTAAACCCACTCAATAACAATGCACACAGACGCTTATCACTTTACTACCAAAATGTAAGGGACTGCGCACTTAAACAACTTCTGTCTATCTTAGCTCCCGAAAGCTTCAATATGATAATTTTGCGTTGACCGAAACGAATCTATGTAATATCTCATATCAAAGATTCAGAACTGTTTACACCAGAATTCAGAGTGTTTCCTGATGACGGCCGTAATAATAGTGATTCTTCTATAGGTCGGGTGTCATAGAAATTCACGATCGTTTTTACGTTCAACTCGTTAAAAAGCCAGTATCGGCTGAATTCGAATTTATTGGTGTTAAAGTTACTGTCTCCAAGCGCAGATTATATATACTTTGCTGTTACATTTGTCACTCCCAATCGACACGTGGCTAAAAGTTGCGACTTATGTGGTTGACTTCCATTTTCATATCGTTGAATCCTGTAACGATATCATGGTCCTTGGCGGTTTTAATCTCCCTCATCTCCTATGGACTCCGTCGGACGACGAATCTTATCTCGTTGCCTCCAATGTTGTCTCTTTAATGGCTTCCTTTCTAACTCAGACCCTTCCAAATAAATGGTATTTTTAACAACTTGGGGAGGCAATAATTGATCTCTATATCTGATGCTATAAATTATGTTGGCCGTAAATGTGAATTTCTTTTCTCAATCCTACATCTTTCCCTGCTCGTTACTTTCCCATATGACATTAACAATTCCATTACCCCCTCAGAAACTTACTTCCATTTCAACTTCCGTAAAACAAATTACACTAAACTCAAGAATCTTCTCAATAATGTTGGCTTTAATTGCACATTCGATAAAAACACCTCTGTTGATTTCATCGCGGTAATCTTCTACGAAAACTTTTTAACTGTTTTTTTTTTTCCACCCAGACTAAAAACCCGAATCCCGAATACTTCGGTTACTTGAAGTATCAGACATTACCAATGTCTAATCAAATAAGAGCAGCATAATTAATAAACAAGATTAATAAACCAAAAAATTTTTTTCCTGACTCAATTGTAACTCTATATGTATGAACTCAGCACGCGGACGAATTACCACATTCACCAAATGTGTTGAGTTGGGTAAATACCCCGGACGATGGTTTAATGCTTGATATCTCCCATACTCAGCCTTCATGTTTAATATTTCCATACTTTTGCTGAATACTTAATTTTAGGGAATAAATAGAATCATAAGATAAAATTGCTACCAGAGAGAGCAGAATTGAAACAGAAAAATTGTGAGAAAATTAACATAAATATAGTGAATGAATAGGTACACAGAATATCATTACTTTTACTGTAAATATTGTAAAATAACTAATATAAGTATAGTGAACAACTGCGTACACAGAATATACATAGGTTCACACTCATAGGCTAATAGAAGTATAAAAAAACAAAGAAAAAGACCATTTTTTTGTACGATAATCCAATAATATGCTATTTAAGCCGCTATCAAACAACTTACGGTAGCTTTCAATGCCCAGAACGAAAACATTTGAGAAAGGCTGAGGAATACAGGGTAAAACTAATAGAATAAAAGGACTAAACTGTGATCTATCAATAATACTCATCATCCAGAGACCACAAACCTTACCCAAACCATACGCCAAATATTTAGAGGTCCAGAACTTGTACTATAGGAGCATTTCTATACATAGTAAAAATAACATTAGCATAAAAGCCCCCATGAAATGCTGCATATGTCATCCAGCATAAGCCGCATCAATAATATCAGCATCGCCAAATCCAATCTTGGCGAAATCAACCTCATCAAAATCAATCCCCAGGAGCACTAAGGAATTGTCCTCCATCACAGTGTCGAACCGCTCCAAAATCCACATGTCCGTTGACCTTTTTATGCAAACGAAACGAACCACTTATATGAATCGGCCAAATTCAAACACATATGGCAATTACCCGGACATAATCAGACCAGGAACTACTCGGACAACTATCCACCCAAGCGGCAAAGACTGTTTAACACGGAAACACAAGAAATAGAAGAGTTCTTCGAGGAATTGTTTCGTTTTTGCTCTTTCTCTTATCTTGACAGCCTCTTTACAGCTCAAGTCGTACCATGTCTTTTCTTTTGGTTTGATACCCTTCATCCGATGAGGGTATCTCATTCCAAAGAGAATAGTTTCTGTGATCATGTCAGCAAGCGGCATCCACGTCGTTATAGAGGAAACATAACGACCAGTTAGAATTCCTAAAGAAGTTGTTAAGTCCGCTCCAATTGGCTTTCTCGTATTGCCATACGGTTCCTTTAGGAATCTTCTATAACTGTGTGGTCCTACGAACCTAAAGCGGAGAGCACATCAACGCTGTACTTGTCAGGGTGAGAAGTTAAAAACACGTCCAGGGTTTTTGCGGTATGACTATCAACGCCTGGTATGCGTGCGGGCTCACTTACAAGCTGGGTTAAGTTATTTTCCGCAGCGAAGATCTTTGGTTTGGGGGTTTTTTTAACACTGCGCGTTGTGTTTTTTTTTTCGGATATTTTCGCAATTGGGCATTTTATGTACTTGTCTTTATGGTCACCACGAGCGTCAGACCATCCGCACCGGCATATAACTCTTGCACTCGCCCAAGTAACCAAGATGTTGGTGGTAGGTTATTTTCTTTCACAAGAATAATGGCTGCTATTTTGATGTTTCGCTGCTCTTGAAGCCATTTTTTTTGATGTTGGAGAAGGTGGAGGTATGCTGAACTCCTTTGCTTCCAAAACTCTCCATCGAGCCGTTGCAACAATCTAAATCTGTCGAGGTGATTTATTTTGTTGTCGAGAAGGTTCCTTTCCGGAAGTGCACGGAGGGTGGTTCCGATGAGAAAATGAGGTGTTAAAACTGACAGAACTTTTGATTCAGATGTCATAGGACACAACGCCTCAATTCGTGCGAAGACCGCCGCATGTTTCTCGAACGTTAGTTTTGATGAGCCAATTGTTCTCTTGGGATGGTGTTTTATTGATTTGACTCCCGCCTACCACAAACCACCGAACTGTGGCGATGATGGCGGGTTGAAATGTCACGATATGTTTAATAAGGACAAGCTCTTTCACACTTCCGCTGACCATTCTGAAGAAATGAATTTGCTGTCTTTCTTAAGCTCGTTATTTGCACCCTAAAATACTTTGAGGTTTTGTTTCATCTGCCTTTCCACATTTTTATTTCGACTGGTCCAGCATGATCTACCCCCGTTTTAGTAAAGGGTCTTGATATGTTAACTCTTTCTGTTGGGATTTTACCCTTGAGTTGTATTTTCGCCTTGTAGCCGTGACATCGATCGCATTCATGAATGGTGATCTTAACCATCCCTTTGAAATTCGTTATTCAATACGTTTTACGAATTTCGGCCATTATCATCTGCTGACCGTCATGTAAGGTATTGTGAATCCTTCAGAATGATGTAATTTTGTTGGTTAAAGGGAAGAAGGACATTCTGAAATATCCTGTGCATGCTCTTGTGTGACGAAGTTTTTGAGAAACGCTGGCCCATGCCACCACATTTTACTGTTGATCAGCTCCTCTGGATCCGACGTCTGCTGGATTAATTTTTTTGCTGACGTGTCGCCAGATACTTGCACCTAACGAAGATGTGTAAACAGCTCAAGTATTCTATCTGTCAATGCTTCCAGAATATCTGCAAATGCGCCTGAATCGTCTTCCATCGGTCGATGAAACTTGGTTTGCCTATGTTCAAATCTGTTTCAGGAACTATAAATAGGGTTCCTCCTATCAGGAAATGACGCTGTGCCCCGAGGGGATGGCAGCTCTTCCATTAGCTATTGAGCGGTTTTGGTTCGAAACCAATAGCAGATGGTGCAGCCATCATTAGTTGAATACATCCGTGTAATATTATAATGTGTGACTCACGTATTATTAATGTTGATAGTTTGTGCCTTGAGTTCAATTTGATAGAATGTTGTTGGTGATAGGATATGTAGAGATTCCTGAGTCTTCTGCCCAGACCTTGCCTTCTAGAAATTTTCGATTGTCCAATTCGAATTAGCACTGTTGTCGCTTCTTTGAGTTCCATCGGCGTTAAGGGAATGGTGCTCGGTTTCTTGAAATCGGTTTGCTGGCTTCGGATGTAGCGGCAGAACTGAGGGTAGTGTTGTTGGAAGTTTTCGAGAAACCAATGACAATATGCAACTATCCTGACCAGTTTTTTCAACTTAGAAGCTCTCCCAGTCAACAAACTATTAAGTTTTTCGATATTTCGCTTTGGTGAACTTGTGTCCGAAAAGCACTTTGCTGTGATACCGGGCGTCATCCATTCCATGGTGTCAAAAAGCCTGGCTATGGTTGACACTATAGATCTTTTCGTTGGCTGCGGATGCTTTAGTTGGGTGTAACTTTACGAAAGACTATCTACTTTGGGAAGCCAATAAATTCCTAGTATCTAGACTTAAACCTTCTGAAGAAAATTTAATCTAACGGTCTTGAGGAGGTATATCTTGCATTTATTCCGATGTGTTGAAGGCCCACTTGTGTAGATTTAATCCCGCTGTTTCAAGTGTCATGATGTGACAAGTCATGCGACCATGACATTTGTAACCTTCTATGTACGCAGAATTATCTCTGTGATGTTGCATGTTTTGGAGTAAACATCCTTCTTACTGCTTATATTTCCTTAGGGCACTCTCTTTTGAGCGTCCAAGCACCGGACAAACATTTTCTTTCACATCGTTGATCTGACAATCGCTTGACGTTTTTTAAAAAGTGCTCCTCCCATTCCATATTTTCTGTAGCTTCTGTAATCAGAAAAGGAGCCTCATCTAACTCCCAGAAATTTTTCAGACTTTCATCGAGGGTGTAAATGGGGTGAAAGCTTTTTACAGGTTGAGACGAAAAGAGTGCCAAAGGCCAAAGAGAATCCGTCCAAGTTTGGTTCTTTGTGTCACGGGAAAATTGGCGTTATTAGGTCTGATCGATTCTGGCAAAAGTATGTCAGCTAACACATCGCTGCCCAACAACAAATCAACCTTAGCTGGCTTAAAAACAGATGGATCGTCTATGCACAGGCCATCGAGTTGCCTTCAATCGACAACTGGAAGGCTCTGGGTCGTGATATGCGCAGACAGCGCCTTGTATACAAATGCCTGTGTGGAGATTTCGAAGGCTAATCGTGATGTTAACGATCTTATTGTATGTGCCATCTTCACGATAGCTGTGGCCAGCATAATTTGAGTAGACACCTATGGCACAGAATCTTGTGTTGATGGACTTTTTGCAACAGTGTGTTTCTTGATTCGATTTTGCTCGTTCAGAGTATCACGTTGAATTGCTGAAGGCTGTTCCAGGGTCGGAGACATAAAACTTACAGCATTTGGATTTATTGCTGAGGTAAGAAAGTTGGTGTTATTCGATACAGGTAGCGATTAATTTTGACTATAGATAGCAGTACAGGGACGAATGTGCTATTGATGATTTACTGGTAATGTGTTATGTGTGGAATTATTTAAAGCGAATGGTTAATCTGATGGCAGTAATGACATCTATGGGTGCTTGGACAATTAATTATCAGAAAAATGGTTGTTTCTACACAAACCTTATATACCTATGCTTTGACAGCTATCGAATATGTTTTTATATAAAATTATTGCATTTTCGAATAGAATGTGCACCTTTATTGCACAGCTCGCATGTGTATTTGGACGATCTGGCTTGTGAGATACATTTTTCGATGGTTCTGCTATTATTTTACACTGCTGGCTGCTTACTGCTTCCAAGGCACGGAACCTTGATTCGAAAAATTGCTTAAATTCTTTAAATGCTGACAGATCCTTGGTGTTGTTCCTGTAGTTTTTGAAGCAGCACGTATACTAACCCCGAGTTCCAGTGTTAGACTGGCACTTTCACACTATCCAAGCTGTGGACTATTTTGGCTGATGTGTCCAATAGCTCCTTTATTGCTTCAGATCGTTCTTGCGTTATGGACGGTTGATTGAAGAAACACTTCAAATGGGTGTTGACAAGAAACCGAAGGTGATCATACCTGTCCTGTAAAATAGAACCACGGCTTATGGTGGACCACAGAAGTGAATAGATCTCAAAAACTTCGCCACATTTATAACTACCGGAGAAAACGGCCCCAGGAATATTTTTCAAACGCACAGCTGCATTGTGAAATGCTAATTTTGTATTCAAATTTGTTTCGGCGACTTCGTTCTTGGTTTTCTTTGTTTTCACGTTATCCATAGCATCAAGAAGATTTGCTCGGTACTCAAGTATTTTTCCCTAATTTGCTCGAAGACCTCATCTATTTCTAAAAATTTGTCCTCCTGATCGTTTGAAAAACTTCCTATGCTCACTTCATATAAACTTTCTGCTGATTTAATCGTTTTTTTCGGCATTGACAAACTGCCTGATAAAAACTTTGTCGTTCTAGTACTGGATCCTCTTTTGCCCAAGCTGGATATGTCTTTCTCCATTTGCGTAAGTACCCTTCGGGTACTGGATGAATGTTTAGATCTGAGCCAAAGGAGTATAACTGTTCCTATGGAAACTGCACTGTTAAGGAAAATGCGTATTAACTGGAAAAATAAAACCACTTCCTTAAACTTTACAAAATAGAATATCTTTTACTTCAATAAAATTGCCTTTTATATACAAATTTGTTTTTTTTTTTTTGTAATTTTAATAGCGTTTATTCGCCGGAAATTCCAAGGGGAAACTCGTCAATGCGTGGGTGCGTTTCGTCTTATCAGCTGTGTTGATTTTGATCGTCGACCTATAAAACTAAACTTTTGACCTGCGCCTAATGATTTAAGAAGGGAGGAATTATCACGCTATTTGTGTGAACTCAGCAAACACCTGGATTCCCGCATCCACCGAATATACTGGGTTGTATAATTTGCGCTAGCATTTGGGTAAACACAGCGGACCAACGGGGCCCGTGGTTCAAGCGATAGCGTATTAACTTCCCAGTCGGACTGTTCGGGGTGCAATACCAGTCGTGTCCCAAAGACATTCTTTTTTCAGGCAACTAAAATCTCATGAGATGTATGTTTACCTAAAATACAACAACAAGTCCAATTACACTAATTATTTAGTCTCCGTATATAATGTTGGATGCCTCCCATGGAGCAAAATAACTACTGAGCCCAAACATCTTTTTCTCTCTCTCTCTCTATTCAATTTCCAAAAATACTTAACACGTGCCCCGGCATTTTAAGAGTAGTAATATATCATTGCAACGCGCCAATATAGATTCCTTAAAGGCAGATCAACCACTTCTGATTTCTTTCTAGTTTTTTTTGAACCAATTAAAGCCAAATCGGGTGTTTCACAAGGCAGTCACCTTGGTCTACTACTTTTCGTTTTGACTATTAATGATGTTGTAAAAATTATATCATAAAGAACTCGCACATATCTGCCTATGTCCAAAGAGTGTTCTGACTCTTATGTCACAAAATCCCATTACCTCACCTTCGTTAGGCCACTTCTCGAATATAGTAGCCAGGAAGGGTCCCCTTCCTATGAAAACCATATTCTACGTATCAAAGCTGTTCAACGTTTTGTACTGCGCAGGCTTCCATGGGCTGATCATTGCATCCTTTTTTTAATGCCAACATCCGCAATTTAAGGCATGTTCCTCTTTTATGTCTAAGTAACCACCAAACGGCATATTTCAACGGTATTTTCAACGAAGGAGTATCCCGAAAAAACACCCTCCATTATTACCACTCCCGACCTTGTCCTGTAGTTTTAGGTTTAGTTATAAGAGCAGTTTGTAATAAAACTTAACACAATAAGAGCTACAAAAAAAAAAAAAAGATTTGGAAAAAATAAGGAAATAAGTGAAGTTGAGTTGTGGCATAAAAACATCGCATGAAGGGTATACAGTCCGTACTATTGTAGATAAACTTAAAATATCGAAGTCAACAGTTTACGATACCATACATCGGTTTAAAGAATCATCAACTCTTAGGACCCGGGGAGAAGTGCAAGGCCCAAATTAAAGTTAAAACATGAAGCCCAGACTATAAAATTAATAACCAAGAGGCATCGACGGTTTACAGCTCCAGAAATTTGTCCGGAGTCTAACCGTCCGCACTCAAAGCAGATAACAGTTACAACGATAAAAAGGCGTTTAGTAACTTCAGGCTTTCAGCATTCTGTTGAAGAAAGGATGCTTCCTGGGTGTGTAGTCCCAACAGTCAAGCAAGGCGGTGGTTCTATACTGGTCTGGGGTTGTTTTTCTTCCACCGGTGTTGGTGACCTCATCCGTATCGATAGAATCATGAATAAGGAGAAGTATAGACAAATATTAGAAGAACACACCTTACCATCGGGACTTACATTAATGCATTAATGATCCAAGCTTTGCCAAAGATAGTTGGATCAAGAAGGAACACTAAAAAATATGAAATGACCTGCCCGATCACCTGATCTCACAACTTGACAGAGTGGTTAGAAAACAGTGTCCAACATCGAAAGACAAACTTTGGGAGATTCCTCAAAAGGACTGAAGATCAATAACAATGCACACTATCAAGTTGATCGAATGAGGAGCAAAAAAGTATTAGTGCGAGACGGAGTTTTCGACGAAAAAGAGGTCTAACAATATTTTATTACTAAAGTCGTTTTATTTATTAGGTTCACTAAATTTGGTCATTTTTCTAGATGTACATAATATTGATGAAGCTATTTACAATAAATTTTGATTAAGAAAATGAAAGAGACAAACAGTTTTTTATGAATTTCTCTGACAGAATATAGTGTCGCTTTATTCAATACAACTACAATTTATAATTCAATCCCTTCAGCAAACACTTTTACTTTTCTTTATCTTTTACTTAAACCACTTAACACCACTTAACATTCTAGTATTTTTACTCCCTACCATCTTTCGAGAACTTTCTGTACTAGTCAGCTGTCCATACTACTCTCCATTTTGTTAGAATATTTGCTGTCAGTTGTCAAACATTTTCCACCATTTCTCCATTGGATGAGTTATCTGATTTTCAAACATAGATGGCGCTGTTCGCACTTAAGTGGTTATTATACTTCGGCTCCCTTCACTTTCCGCCAATCTCCACGCTGAATCCGGTGGATAAAATCATTAATGCGGGTTATCACTTTGTATGAACCCTTCCGATCTTTCTATATACATATATAGCCTCATCAAATTTACTCAAATTCTTTGTTCAGTAACAAGATTTTGCACGGACGCCGCACCTATTCCTAATGCTGTTGCTCACCAGTTTCATTCCTTCCCGGGTTTTCGGGCAATTCACGAATCCTTACGGGAACTACGTTGTTTTCTGGTTCCACTAAAGCTTTTCTCATCGTGAAGTCTCTCTTATTTTCTGGCTCCATCAAATAGAATCGGTGGTTATCAGGACTACATTCCGCCTTTGCCCAAACGATTGCTTCTTATGAAGGCTCTAGGACCTGGTTTCGTTAGACGATGACGGAAGTGTTGGCGTTTCCATATACCATAAGTTTCTCGATATATCGGTATTTCAGGGTTTGTGCCCCAAAGTCGACTAATAGTCCATGTTTTTTTTCATGAAATCTATATCAATGGTGGACTCGTCACACATGTTAGCCACCAGACAAATGTGAAAGAGGACCATTTCGGCCAGGTGGTTTTTTATGCGAATTTCTTCATATATCTTAGCCATTTCTTTAGTAGCTCTTATGGTATGCAACCAGGATTACTGCACCAGATTCATCTTGATGATAGAGACCGTAGCACTAGTGTCTGCTGTTTTTTTTACCGCTGGCTATCAGCGACTTTCGTTGCATCACTTAGAAGGAACTGGCTGCTTACGCAACAGTTTGGGAATATCTTCTGTCGCAAGTGGATATGAGAACAACTACCTGATTTAACAAAAAAGAACAAAGTGATTTCCGAATTCGGAATTCGGCCTCTCTCTGGAAACTCCAAACCACACCACAGCTGAAGGGTTTTCTAATAACGACTTGACAACTTTTTTTTTTTAAATAAAAGGCAAACCATTGGAGATATTTCAAAAACTTTATTATTGCCTTGAAGTACAATCAAAACATTTATGAATGGAACTCGACTTCGTTCATATGGCCACCGCCGGTACGTTTGCAGCGGTCGATTCGTTGGACCCAATTTTCAACGATTCGGCCACACATTTCGGCCGAAACGGCCGCTATTTCGAGTTCAATGTTGGCTCTGAGCTCTTTTGGCGTGTTGGCATAATCGATTGTAGCGTGTGCTGTGTGGCTTGCGGCACCAATAAAGACAGAGAAACCTGTAGCCCTAAAATAGCTTGACGGTTTAAATGGCTCTGTTGAGAGATTTCAGCTGAAAGAACAAGAAGAAACAAAAGTATGAAACAAAATCGATATTCATTCATTTTATAATAATTACCGTTATTTTTTTTTTGCTTTAAAAAAATTTTTTTTTGTTTGTGTTCTCTCTGCAATCTCTTTTTTTTAAAACCTTTATCAGGGGAGACAGGTGTTTATCGTGGTGTGTTTGGTTCAATCAAGAGTGGTATGAATGGAAATATGTATTGGATGATTAATGCACAAAGCTTGACATCAAAATTGGATGAATTTCGTCAGTTGTTTCTTGGTTCTAGGGTTGATATTCTCTCACTTTAATCAAACACAAAAACATAACCAATTAACCCCCGCTCAGCTATCATCGCACCCACACATTTTTACCCCAAAACTCAAACACACAGAATCAACACCAATTCCATTATTATTATTATTATTATTATTATTATTATTATTATTATTATTATTATTATTATTATTATTATTATTATTATTATTATTATTATTTTTATTATTATTATTATTTTTATTATTATTATTATTATTATTATTATTATTATTATTATTATTATTATTATTATTATTATTATTATTATTATTATTATTATTATTATTATTATTATTATTATTATTATTATTATTATTATTATTGTTATTATTATTATTATTATTATTATTATTATTATTATTATTATTATTATTATTATTATTATTATTATTATTATTATTATTATTATTATTATTATTATTATGTATTATAAAATAAAACCAATTTCAAACACACCATATATGAACTCAAATCAACCCAAATGCAGCTTCCTTTCATCCCTCTGATGAACAACAATTATCAGCAAACTGCTTTCACACAACCGACTATACCAACAATCAAATTTTATTAGCGACAACTATCGTCAAGGTAAAAACTGCTAATGACGAACATGTAAACCTACGCTTTGCACAACTTTTAACACTGAAAAAACTAAAAACATTTTTCGATGTCAAAGTCTTAGGACAAGTCAGAAATGGTTCTTGTCCTTAGAACTTGGGCTCTAAATACTCAGATTTTAAAACTATTGTACTACACGAGGTTACGTTTTTAAAACCTTAACAGGATTTCTTCCTATTCGTGAGATGTACCCAGCCAGTTGGAAAGACCAACAAGGACTACCCTGACTCTACCTTTAACCGACCCTCCAGTATCGACTTACTGTTAGGAAATGAGATATTTTTTGAGGTAATTTTACCACAAATTATAAGAATTCACACAGTTTGGATGAATCGTTTTAGGCAATGTTCCCCTCGAAACACCTCCCACAATTCAAGTTATTTAATTCACTTTCAAATACAATGTTTATTACACTTTTAAATACAGTATTTATTACACTTTCAAATACAACAATTATCCTAGATTTTGATGTTCAAACGCTGAGTTACAACTGACTGAAAATCTTATTAAAATTAACAAGATTTGCAAATATGAAATTGGAAAGAGAAAATGAATGCAAAAAATTAATCTGATCCAATCCAAGCGTGTAAACAGAAATTTCTAAACGAACTTAAAAATTAAATTACAATTGTGTTATCAAGTATATGGACTAAATGTGCATTGAATTTAGATACAACTCCTCCCCCCTTAGAGGGTTTCTAACTCTTTAAATCTAGACTTAAGCCTCTACTTCGAACCGGGAGGTTTTCCGCCTGGGTATCGGTATAGAACCTCGGTGACAACAGTAGTAGATTATTACAATTCCAATCATCCCAACCAGTAAGATATAGAGCAGAACATAATGGTGGTAGTCGTACACATTAATACTCGTTGATATAGGGAAAGCCTTGCTTTGATCTACGACGTCATCAACCTTGTTCTTAAGCTCGATGAAATCTGCTTGGTCAATACCAATGCTTTCGGGCAATGGTGCCGGGGAAATGTCACTCGTTGGTTTATTATTAAATTTCCAATTGGTGATGTTTGCATTTGGAATAAATGAGTTCTTTACGATATTGCTATATTCAATCCGCCCATGGATGATTGTGGGAAGTAATTTGTAAATGTCATCGCAAAATAATTAAAGAAAATATAATAAAATTCGACTTTCTATGTTTTGCCTAAAAGATTTAAAACATTAACACCCTATACTTGGTTTTACCAATTAAATTAAAAAGCTTATGGTGCCTTGAAGTGCGATACTGTCTTTAATTTTGTTTTGAAAGCTGATTGTTGTTGACGTGTTTGGCATCATGTTGAGTATGGACAAAAACGTATTTCGTTCTCTCATAAAACATTATTTTTTGAGAGGCAAAACGGCAAAGGAAACAAACGAAAAGTTGGATAAATATTATGGGGTTAATGCTCCGTCAGATTACACCGTCAAATATTGGTTTCGGGAGTTTCGATGCGGTTACAGAGGGCAATGAAATACATGAAATGGTGTTAGCTGACCGGAAAGTGAAGGTGCGCGAGCCAGCAGAAACCACAAAGATTAGTACTGAGCTCGCATCCCATATTTAGGGCAATTTTCTGAATTATCCTGCCGCTGGGTGCCGCGCATACTCACCCTTGACCAAAAACACAAACGCGAGAGCACGTCGAAAGAGTTTATGGACTTGCTGATGCGGAATCGGGCGGACTTTTGGCGTCGATTAGTAACTGTTGATGAAACTTGGATCCACTATTACACACCAGAGAACAGAATGAGTTCCCGGCAATGGACTAAAGCCGGCACGAGTGCTCCGAAGCGGCCGAGGGAGGCTCAATGGGTCGGAAAGGTTATGGCGTCGATTTTCTTGGATTGTCATAGCATAGTCTTCGTGGCCTACCTCGAAAAAGGAAAAACCATCAACAGCGACTATTACTGTGCATTATTGGAGCAATTGAAGGCCGAAATCGCTGCAAAACGGTCTCACATGAAGCGAAAAACATTTTGTTTTTGCAAGACAATGCACCGGCGCACAAGAGCATCGCAACCATGGCTTAAATCAATGACTTACGGCTCCAATTGGTGTCGCATCCACCGTATTCGCCCGATTTGGCTCCCTCGGACTATTATCTCTTCCCAAACCTCAAAAGATGGCTCATCAATAAAAAATTCACCTCACGCGAGGAAATCATCGACGCCACAGAGGAGTATTATGCAGACCTTCCGAAAAATTACTTTTCGGATCAAGAAGTTGGAAAATCGCTAGAATAAGTGTATTAAACTAAAAGGAGACTATATTGAATAAAATAAAAAAAACATTTAAGAACAATTTTTTTTTCATTCCCATGGAGGTTACTTTTCGCCCCACCTAGTATGAAAATATTAACTTCGATTTATCAGAATTAATAAATTTGTTTAAGTATGATAAAAGTTTTGATAAAATGAAGAACTAGAGAGAGGACAAAAACATGTGTGGGTTGATTAAACTGATCGTAGGCTGAACAAAAGATATATAGAAATAGGGGGTTATTCCTAAAAAAACCTGGACAAGGGAATAACCATGGTGAGGAGCTCTCTGACTATCCAAGACAGTGGTAACTTCTCATTCTGCCACTATTTAAATAGTGCGGTAAGACAGTAAGGAACGTTTTATATATTTCTTTGTGCGGTCATGTGGAGTGAAAGACCCCTCCTAATCCCACGAGTTTTAGCTAGGCGTCGATAACGTGCCGAAACTCACTCCATCACAACGGACTACAACTTCTTATCCCAGCCTTTACAAAGAAATTGGAGCCCAACGTACAAGCCCGATGTAGGACCCACAAAGTAACTTGCACCCACATTGCCGAGTGCATAACATCCAGATTTCGAAGAGAATCAATTTTCGTAAGAAAAAGCTATCCATCTGTGCATTTGGAAAGAGCGTTTGATCGTAGTTTTCACTACCGAATTGAGCGTGGCTGGTGAATTAAAATTGAGAAGAGTAACGCAATTTGAAGATTTTCATTTTTAATTAGTATCACTTTAGCATTATTCTTCACAAGTACAACAATATTTATTTAATTTCTAACCACACTAATATATCTTTAGCCTAAAATATTTTTGTTTGTCCAATACATGTTCAAGTTAAATTTTTATCTTCGTTTTTAGACTCCATTTTTTATTTCAAGTAAATATTGCATTTCAGTAATAATGAATACTCGACAGGGAGCTTTGCTTAACATCATAAAAATTAAAGGTCACAAAACCAAAATCTGAGCTAAGTTTTTCTCTTAACGATTCAAGTTTAAATTCATCAAGACCACATGCTGTACATTCCCCTGTTGTCGGAAGTTTTTCTAAATCTAATTGTCAAAATATGTCACAACCTTTAACTAACTTTCAAGGAGAAGATAATCAAGTTATAATAGAATCAATTCCTGATTTTAATATTGAGTCTGATCCCAAAGACATTGATGAATTTCCCCCAGATATTGGTGATGAATTTCAATCCGCTCAATTGCATAGGCCTCTTCATAGCCACATTCGTCAAGAGAGTAATAACATTAATGATAAAGATCAAGTTGTTGATAAACATATTCGCAACTATATTGACGATAGTTTGAATAGTTTGCAAGTGACGATGCTCCAGTCTTTAGATCAAATATTAAAAGCAAATTTAAAAAGTTTTAGTAATGTAAATGAAATAATCACAAAAAATCAAAATAAAAAGATTGGAAATTCAATTTCCAATGCAAGATCCAAGACCAGAAGAAGCCAGAAAACTGTTTTAGACTCTAGCTTACCTCAATCGCCATTAGATGGAAACGCGAATACAAATATTTGCAAAGATTTTTTGTCACCCGGTTCAAAAACAACGATACCTTTTTTAAATAATCCTTCATATACTAATAGTAAAAGTCATTTTTTTAATGTTCCGCATCAAGCGCATAGATTTATATCAGAGGATGATAGCGATTTGCTTTTTGCAGGCATCTAATATTCTGCACAGAGTCAGCGAATACAAGCTCAGCATGTTTCAGGAAGAAAATTCGAACTTAACCGATGAGGCATTAAATTCGATGGTACATCTAAGACAATGGCGGTTGAAGACTTCATTTTTCGGGTTAAAATTCTCAAGGACAATTATTATATGTCCTGGTCTGAAGTCATCTGGTAAATTCAGCTCAAAATTGGTATTGGCAATATTTGCGAATGCAGCCAAGAACAAATTGGCTAGCTCTTCGAAAAACTTTGCTAAAGCAATTCAAAATGCATGGCTTTGATTTCGAAATAATAAGACAAATCATGGAACGCAAACAATTTTCGAACGAAAGGTTCTGTGATTTCTATGATGCAATTTTACATCTCAAAAACCAGCTTCGCGAACCTATTCCTGAGGTAGATCTACTCAAAATCATAAAAAGCAACTTCAGTAAAAAAATTGATGACCTTCATTTATCCTATGCAAATTTTCTCATTAGAAAATTTCCGTGAAGAGCGCCGACGTGCAGAAAAATTGATATTATCTCGCGACATTTATCGGGGACGTGTAAGTAATTTCCCCGGAAGAAACATAAATGAAATCCAACATAAAATTTAATCAGATAAATGAAATGAAATAGACGGCTTATCACAAGGGCAACGCGAACCAATTCAGTATTTTAATTGTCACAAAATGGGCCACTCTTTCATAGCATGTCAGTCTCCTTCACGACGTTTGTTTTGCTACCGAAGTGGCATGGGTAATGTAACAAAAATAAATTGTTCTAAATGTAACCCATTATCGCAAAACAGCAAATCGAGCGCGAGGAAGAACGGCGAATTACGTTCGACTCAGACTATTCCGGTGTAAAGATGATCGATGCATGCACAAACACTGAACTTGAAATCTAAACATTTATTGCTTACAAACACAACTGCACATGAAGTTATTCTTACTAATAAATTACCAAGAAAGGCTTAGAAAATATAATGAGCTTCGCGTCTGTCTGTTTGCTTTAGAAGAGATAAAAGCTGAAAGAAAATTTCGCTGCTTGAATAAAAGAAAACGAAAAATATATCGTAAAATTATTGAATCTTTTTCTTTGAACGCTAATGTAGATCTTAGATCTTAAGTCACTGTAAATGTTTCAAATCTTAAATTCACAGGCTTGTTTGATAGTGCTGCTAGTATTTCCTGTCTTGAGAAAAACTGTTTGCAAGCCAGTGCTGACATATAATTCTGCAGTCAAGACAGCATATGGAAAGGTACAACAAATTGTTGGCAGAATAGTAGTAAAAATATCTTACAAGAACATTACTAAGGATATTAACTTATATCTTATTCCATCTCTGGTGCCAGGTCGACCACTCTATCAATATACCGTCATGCCTTTTGGGTTGTACAATGCACCTCAAAGGATGTGTAGGTCAATGGATAAAGTGATCCCAGCCGCACTGACAGAACAAGTGTTTGTCTACATGGACGATCTTCTACTTATGTTGCTTATGTTGAACGACTTCGATAGTAATCTCCGTATGTTTGACAGTTGCGCAGTGTCTATAAAATGCAAATTTAACCATAAATGTAGAGAAGTCTTTTGTTTCAAAGAAGTGAAACATTTAGGCCATATAGTGGATCAAAAGCATATAAGACCAGACCCAGAAAAGGTATCTGCTATCAACAACTTCCTCCCTCCAAAATCTTTGAAACAAATGCGACGATTTCTCGGCATGTATGGTTGGTATCGACGATTCATTCAAGATTATGCAACCTTAGCCGAACCATTGAGTGGAAAATTAAAGAAATAAAACAAATTCGAATTCATAGAAACTGCTTTTACTGCATTTGAAAATCTTAAAGAAGCTTTGTTAACAGCTCCTGTCTTAAGTAATGCTGATTTTTCGAAGCCCTTTATTATTCAGTGCGATGCCTCGAATTATGAGATCGGTGCAGTACTTGCAAACAAGAAAATGAAAGACCACCAGCCTTTTATTCGCAAAAACTGAACACAAACCAACGTAATTACAGTGTTACTGAACAAGAATGTTTAGCTGCTGTTCAAGCTGTTAAAAAGTTTCGTCCTTACATCGAAGGATCACACTTTACTGTTATTACGGATCACTCTAGTCATAAATGGTTGAAAGACTTTAGCGGGCGACTCGCAAGATGGTCTTTGAGGCTACAAACTTTCGATTTTGATATCAAACATAAGAAAAGATCGTACAATGTAGTTCCTGATGCATTATACCGCGACTTTGTCGATGAACTTACCACTCCAATAATATCATCTTTTCCCATCGAAACTACTTCTCCAGAATTTCAATCTGCTGACTACCAAGAGCTTATGAAAACCATTTTGGAAAATCAGCTAAATTGTAGTGAGATAATCTTGTCATTAAAAAAGTTTATGGTAACGATAAGGACATTGTGAAGTCAAGTTTACAATTGCGGTTATAAATTCCAAAGGACCTCATTCCATCTTTGGTCAACAAAACTCATAACTTGCGGGACTCGTCACATGAAGAAATTGTGAAAACTCTGCACAAACTTCGGCAATTCTACTTTTGACCCACTATGCAAAAGGACATCCGTAATGTCGTAGGCAATTGCGAAGTTAGTTAACAAATTAAATTGTCTAACAAAATTCTGCGACCACCTATGCAGAATCTGCCAAAGGTAGAACGACCGTTTCAAAAGATCTTCATTGATTTCATGGGCCCATATGTTCGCTCTTACCGAGGTATTTTGTTTATTTTCGTTATACTTGATTATAATCCCGCAATTTATTCAGAAAATTAAAAATACAAGTTTATTCATCTAAATCTAAATTGTCCCCTTTAAAGTAATCCTTATCGACTGCAACACACTAATGTCAGCGCTTGATTCAACATTCGAAACATTTTTTATATTCGGTTTTCGGTATTACTTCCTATCGGCTGCTGAAACGCGTTCCTCATAGTGGTTTTTTAACTCGATTGAACAGAAAGAAGTCACAGGGATCCAAATCAGGTGAATTCGGTGGCTGTTGGATGGTATTTGTTGCATTTTTCGTCAAAAAATTACTAATAATGATGGCACTGTGCGACGGTGCGTTATCATGGTGCAAAATCCTTGAGCTTTCTGTCCACAATTCTAGTCTCTTTCGACGAATTGTTTCACACAAACGTCTCATAACGCCCAAATTCATGATACACTACACCGTTGTAATCGATGAAAACCGTGAACATTGCCTTCTTTTTTGACTGAAAACGAAGTTGTTTTTTTGGTCTCGTCTTATTTGGTGAACGCCATTCACTTGCCTGATGTCTGGATTGAGTGTCGTACTCATAAACCCATATCTCATCTACAGTAATGATCCTTTTGATGAATGTGGGATCAGAATTAGTCTCGCAAATCCCTTTTTTGCATGAAATTAAGTTCTTTTGACACCAACTTTGTAGCAGGAAACCCAAATCATTACCCAAAATGTCTTGGACGGATCCGTAGGCAATTTTCAAGTCCTCCGCTATCTCCCTGATGGTTAATTTGCGGTTACTGACCAACATTTATTTTACTTCATCAATGTTTTCGTCCGTTTTCGATGTCGATGGGCTGCCACTGCGTTCATAATTTTCGATTTACTCACGACCACATTTGAACCGCTCGTGCCACTGATAAACGACCGTTTTCTTTAAAACGAAACACTTTTCCAACATTTCCAACGCAACGCACAATTAAATCCGTTTTTTACGCAAAATTTATTACAAGTTCCTTGTTGCAAATTTACATCCATTTCTAAAATTGTAAAAAATCGCCAACACACACAGAGATAGATGTACTCTTCGCAACGTAACTGTTGCAAATGTTAATCTATGACGCTAAGATTTAGATGGAATGTCAACAACAGATGTACCAACTTAACAAAAAAAAAAAAAACAACTCAAATCGGAGCAATGGGAGCGCCACACAGTGGCTATGCCCGAAATTTTTGAAATGTAGAATTATGCGACCTATAGAAAAATGCATGTATGAGGTTAAAAATTTAAGGGGTGACAAAGTGGGAAATTTTCATATAAAAGATTTGAAAAGAAAAGTGTGTTTGTATAACTGAGCAGGAGAACTTGTGTGGGTCGAACACAAAATCTTTTGAGGATTGCTAACTCTTTGCTTTTCCATCTACGGAAAATCCTTGGCAGAATTGGTCATCGCAAAATAATTAAAGTAAATAAAATAATAAAATTAGATTTTATATGTTTTGCCTAAAAGGTTTAAAACATTAACACCCTATGCTTAGTTTTACCAATTAAAAATGACACTGAACTAAGTTGGCAGTAATACTGAGCTGCAAGCCGTTATGATTTAACATTAATCTTGGGCATTATGTCTGATTTCCGCAACTGATTGCGCTCTCTTGGATTTTGGCCGCGCTTTAGAAAGGTAATGGATAGTAAAGTGAATTTAAGTGACTTGAGTATGGCCAATATAGTTTTCTAAAACTATAAATAAACTTATAAATACCTATTTTTTCATTTTACCATTAGCACAGTAATTCTATTATCGCAGATTGAATATATGGTATATGTATGTACATACATGTAAATTAATATTAGATTCTTTTCATGCATTAAGTTCTTGTAAATGTATTGGGTCTATCGTGCGGTTTGCTAAGAGATGGCGTAACTTGTATTAATTCATTGGAATATGCGTTGGAAAGCTACTGTCAGTGTACCTTATTTCAGTATATATCATTCATTTGAAGCGTAAACAACAATATTTTTTTTTCACTCAAATATGTCGAACTTTGTGCCTGAAAAAGTGTTTTCGCGGAGAGTTTTTCTTCATTACCTTAATATGAAGAAAACTGCTGCCGAAAGTCATCGTATTTAGGTGGAAGTTTATGGTGAAAATGCGCTAGCTGAGCGAACGTGCCAAAAGTGGTTTGCATGATTTTGGCTTGGAAGACGATGAACATCCTGGGCAGCCAAAAAAGTTCGAAGATGAAGAACTGGAAGCATTACTCTATGAAGATTGTTGTGAAACACAAGAAGAGCTGGCAGAATCTTTGGGTGTCACTCAAGCAGCCATTTCAAAACGTTTAAAAGCAGCTGAATATATTCAAAAGAAAGGAAATTGGGTTCCACATGAACTCAAGCCGAAAGACGTCGAAAGGCGGTTTTGCATGTCCGAAATGCTGCTGGAACGCCACAAAAGGAAGCCATTTTTGCTTCGGATTATTACTGGTGATGAAAAATGGATCCATTACGACAACCCCAAGCGCAAAAAAATCATATGTGAAACCCGGCCAACCAGCCAAATCAACGGCAAAGCATAATATCCATGGCGCGAAAATAATGCTCTGTATTTGGTGGGATCAGATGGGTGTGCTGTATTATGAGCTGCTAAAACCGGTGAAACCATCAATAGACAACGCTACCGAACACAATTAATCCGTTTGAAGAGAGCAGTAGCCGAAAAACGCCCGGAATATGCGACAAGACACGAGGCAATAATTTTCCATCATGACAACGCTCGACTCCACGTTGCTATTCCGGTTAAGAACTATTTGGAAACATGTGGATGGGAAGTCTTACCCCACCTGCCTTATATCCCAGACCTTGCCCCTTCTGACTACCATTTGTTCCGGTCGATGCACAACGCCCTCACTGAAATACGGTTCACATCAAAAATTGGCTTGATTCATTCATGGCTGCCAAGCCGGCGCAGTTCTTTTGGGATGGGATCCACAAATTGCCAGAAAGATGGGAAAAAGTCATAGCTTCAGATGGGCAATACTTTGAATAATACTATTTTACATGTTTTTCTAAAATAAACGTTCAAAAAAAAAAAAAACCGCACGAATTAAAATATATACCCAATAACTTCATCAACTTAATAATAGCTCTAAAAAAGTTCCGGTTTTTGTGCGCACAACAACTGCTGAGGAGAAGAATATCAAAGTTTATAACAATTTCATAATAAATTTGTTTAAATACAGTATGATAAAAGTTATAGTTTTGTTTTGATAAAATGAAGAACTAGAGAGATGTGACGAGAACATGTGTGGGTAGATTAAACTGAACGTAGGCTGAAATAGAGAAGAAAAGATATATAGAAATAGGAGGTTATTCCTAAAAAAAAAATGGACAAAAGAATAACCATGGTGAAGAGCTCTTTTATAAGATGCTAGAGGGACTATCCAAGGCAGTGGTAACATCTCATTCTGCTATTACTTAAATAGTGCGGTAAGATAGTAAGGCAAGTGAAAGTGAACCCCCACCCCCTAATCCGAGTTTTAGCTAGGCATCGATAAAGTGCCGAAACTCACTCTATCACAAGGAACTTTATCTTCTTGTCCCACCGTTACAAATTTCAATGCGCATGCCCTTTTGAATTCCACTAGTCCACTACCAATTAGAGACATAGAACGCGTGCTGTCTTGACATATAAGTTGACATATTACGCTTACAACCACCGAAAATATCCGACCGTTGGAATCCTTGAGTTTTGTCTATTGGTCTTTTGCTGGTATTGGTTCTGATCATCGTTTAGCAGAGCCATTTCACAGCTGTGTAGATTGCAATGTTGGAGAGCAGTTAGATGTATTTGGGTGCAAAAATAATTTCTGACTAACTATTTCTAACTCCGTTTCTGTTAGAGAGAAGAATCTATCTCTCGTTGAAGATACCGCTAAGTACGATTAACTCGTTTCTACAATGTAACTTGAATTTCTGTGAAGTATAGGAAGCAAAATTAGATTAAATGATTGAAATACATAGGTATTTGTCAACGGCAACTGCATTTCAAAGATATTTGAATCATTTAAACTACGACTTTTTACTATTGACATTTTGTACATGTTAACAACTGATCCGTCAGGTAAACTTAGCATTGTTGGCAGGTTATTCCTTATCAGCTGTAGCTGCATGCTGAGTTGATGGGGCATTATCAATTGTGGATTTATTTTTTCATGACTTAGGTCCAACAAGACATCCAATAAAGTGTCTTGAACTTGCTCAAAATTTGTGATAAGCAATATCAAATATGATGTCAGTGAAGCAAGACTGTCATATTTCGAAGAGTGAAAATTTTGCAGAAGCTCGTAGTTGTGCTCTATGACTGTCATTCTCTATTTGTATTTGCAATATCGGATTACAGTTGACATGCTCAGTTAAGTAGTTGCTGCATAGCATGTTAAGCTGTCTAATATAAGTCCTTATTTCTCCGAACTCTAGCCAATAAGCTGTAAGATTATAATAGATATACACGCTCCAGAAAGTACTGATTGTTCGTATTCTTCCAATATCTTCAAAATAGATACCTACGGCATCATTAAGTTTTTTAACTACAACATCAGGAGGTGTTTGTGCCAAAGCTGTGGGTAGTATCAAAAACTCTAGCAATAACACTGAGACTTCAGAAAAAAGCCTTTTTTCGGTTTTCTTGTGTGTCCCATCTCATTTTAATTCGGAAACCCTTCTCCGCCAGAATTGCAACTTCGTTCGTTAACAGATTCTATGGACAAGGGCACAAATTCTGAACGGCCCGTACTTAAATGCCAGTTTGTGTTTTTATGTTTGCTACTCGTATTAAGTTATTGTCTCTTTTGGTAACGTCTAGAACTCGTTCAAGCTTCCAACGCAAGGGCAGAGTGTTTGCTTCTTCTCTTCTGAGCTGTGTCCCAGGACTAAAGTTGTTTTCTTCAGTTTTCCATTTCACCCTCTGCTGTAAGAGATGCAAATACTCTGCCGACCATCGCCCCCAGAAATGTTGCTGAATACGCTGTATTTGTCTAAATTTGGTAAGGTTATTTAACTTGTTGTCCGTGCTATCAGGTTCTGAGAGTGCGGCAAATGGAGCACCCGTTAGAAAGTGACCAGGAGTTAGAGCCTCCAGGTCATTCGGATCTACTGACATAGGCGTTAGAGGTCGTGAATTTAATATGGCTTCGATTTGTAACACCACCGTCAGCAGTTGCTCGTCCTCCAAAGTGAGGTGATCTCAGTGTTCTGATTTTCCACTTTATTCCCTCTTGCACGCAGATCGCTTCAGTGGTGAGCTGTGATTTCTCTGAATTGAAAAATCTAACAAACTTTGCAAGCTCCGATTTAGCTCCTACAAAGCTGGTTGCAAAATATTGTGTTGCACACACCTCTCCTGCCAATAAATCTCTTTAAGGCATCTCCCACTACTTCAATGCTTTGGTAGGAAAACAAATGAAAACTGCAACGTACGACTTTGTTGGTGTCTTACCTCTGACCTTATGATGAGATTTTACTGGACCACAAAAATCGACTCCAGTATGTTTAAAAGGACGTGCTGGGTTAACGATTTCCTTTGGTAAGCTTCCCATTAATTTTTCCATTGCTTTTGGCTCAGCTCTGAAGCACCTAACGCATTTACCGATTGTTTGTCGAGCTATGCGGCCAACACTTAAAATCCAGTATTGCTGCCTACAGATTGCTACCACCGCCCTATGTAATGCATGCATGCAGGTGGTCTTTTGGCAACAAAATTAGTTGGTATGGTCTATCTTGAGGACTTACCAACACTTGCTGATACCAACACTTGCCGATACCAACACTTGTCTTCCCCTGTGAAGACATACCATATTTGTGGATCCGAAAATTAATTATCACTGAGAATAAGTCCGGCTGAACAGTTGGGCCAACCATTAAAACATCGTTTAGTGAGTATCCACTCGTTGTCTTAGCGACGGAGGTTTGTTGATGAGCTTTCGGGTTTCATAACGCAATGATGTGGAAGTATGTAATGGCCTTTCGGCAATTATTCTTCGATATAAATGTCATATGACCCAGCCTTTTGTACTCCTCTATAAATTTGACGTAGGCCTTTTTAAGATGTTTTTGTCCAATTTCCGCTCCAAGGACAGGAATCGTCTTTTTGTCATTTTCAATAAATTTCCTAGCAACATACCTGGTTCTTCTCTGGAGGGCAGTCTGGGCAGTCTGACAATGAATCACCCCACTGGACTCACTTTCACATTGCTTGTGAAATGTTGTTTACATTGATGCTCTTCCTCACTTAGCGTATTTACTGGTGTATCGTGCCCCTCTGTTTCTTAGAATCTCCGAACGAGCTTGTCTATGTGCTTGTGCATGATCGAAGGCTGTGTAATGAAATGCATCTACGAGCCGGAATCTAAGAGTACGTGGCAAGGCATGGGAATACCATACGATGAGATGACATTAACCACCCCCGTAGCAAAGTATACATGACGTTTTTTTTTTTATATGCTACTGCCGCATTAGCTAAGGAGCTTGACGGCTTAGCTGATTTATCTAATTCACTTTTTTATTGTTTAAACAAGGCTTACCCGATGGATAGTGGTGCTTTGAAACTTGAATTGATGATTCTTCAACTCGTTTTGTCTCTTGCTGTTGCTGATATGGCGCTTGGAATCGATTGCGTTTTGCTCGCTGAAGTCCTTCGTGGAGAAGTGCTTGCTATTGCACTTCTTGCATCTTCGAGACTGGCATGATTGGGAGTAATGGCCTACCTTTAAGAAGTTTCTGCACAGCTGCAAACTTCGGACGACTTTGTCCCGACTCTCACCTGAAAACTTAATAAATTTAAAGCATTTATATATTTTATGCTTACCTTGATTACACAGAACACAGTTGATACTACTATCCATGCTTGTGGCGACTGCTTCTCTCGGTTTTTGCGGTCATCATGAAAGTTGATTGCATCTAGTATCTGGAATCTGGCTTCAAGAAATGCCAAAAACTGCATCATAGTCGGCGCGCTTCTCGGATCATTCAATGATCGGATCGGATCAGGCTGAAAGCAGCTCCATTCGCTTCCGGTTGTGCTAACAGCTTGTTCAGTTGCGCTGTCAGTCGCAATCTCTTGTTGTCAAAACGGTCCACTAAGGTTTGCCAAGCCGCTTCGAAATTATCGTCCGTTGGTGGAAAATGTTGTATTAGATTAGATTAGCGGCGATATTGGCTGGTCGTATATCATCTGCTTGAATAACTCATAAAATTGCCTCCAATTAAGATAGCTTACGTCAAACTTCAGCAATTCTATTTTTGGCAGCTTTAATTATTACCTTACTCTGGCGGAAGACTCTTGTTGATTCGTCCCGTGTTCTAACACTGTTTCCCTAGTTCTTGCATGTTAAAAAATCGTTCAGTTGTAGTAGCTGGGTACTGCACCTCCGTCTTGCAATAAATTGCAGAAACCTCATTCCATGTTTCTTGGATGTATTGGGACTTTATTCTGCAAAACGCTTCAGTTCTCCTTTGTACCAACTCCAGATTGCACTTTCCATGGACCTTTGTAGCATGTCCATCAGCAGCTGCAATCTATCCCCTTGATCCATCATGCATCATCGCCTTAGGTTGTGTAGTTGACTTGCCACTGCTAATAGCTGCCTTTACTATTTTTTCCTTTAGCTCGGCGCTGTCCAACAACGCTAATGGCTTCCGATGGTTAATGTTAGAACGCGTGCGATACGGATGCTCCAGTTGTCCAGGGAAATGCTCCCTAATCCGACTGTCCGTCTCGTCAAATCCTTTCCAATTTTCCTCCAATGTCGACAACCGGTTAGCAAGATAATTTGCAATTTTGCGTGACTCGCAATGGCACTAGTACGATAACTTTGGCGCCAAAAATTGATAACGGTTTTTTATAGAGGGGTCAAAAACAAGCATTTTTTACTATGGGAGGCACGAGTACGATAACTTTGGCTCGAAAAATTGATAACGGTTTTTTATAGAGGGGTCAAAAACAAGCATTTTTTACTATGCGAGGGAGGGGTCTATCTCGCCCCGTTTAGGAGGTAGGGGCAATTTTGTTAAAAAATGACAAAATGGAAAAAACAACGGCAACACTTAAAATAAAGTACTGTTCCGGTTTCGAAAGTCAGAAACCTATTCTTCAACTCTAAGTTCCAGCTATATTATTTATATCAATTTAAATCAATTCGCGTGCAAACCCAAAATTTTGATAAAAAAAAAAAAAATAAAAATAAAAAAAATGTTCTTAATTAAGAGTACAAGGGTTGACCGCTTCGCGGGATTGAGGGATTTCAACTCTCTTTCCGTAGGCGCCAGGTACTGTTAACGCAACTTCGTTGCTCCGCTCTGAGTATGTACTTTTCGTCAGTCAAAATATCAAAAATATTGATATTCTATCCTCTAATCCATCTTAAACTAAATAACTTCTCAATATTTTGTTCGTTTGCGGATTTAGTGTCGACAAAAAAAAACAGCATTGCCTTTTCAGAAGAAATTGGTCTAATTCCCACTAAAACATCAACCCCCTCACTGTGTTGCGATTTACGGAAACACGGTTTTACAGGTAAATTAATTAAATCCTAAGTTACAACTTTATGTTTTATTTTAATTTTGTTGTATATCATTTTTTTAAAATAAGCATTTAATCGCTTGGCGCCATCATGACAATAAAAATGAACTAAGCAAATCTACTATAATAAATTACTTTAACTATTGTCGTGAAATAACCGAAATTATATCGTCTCACCTTGATGTTAACATTGGCGGCAAAGAAAAAACTGTACAAATCGACGAAACTTTTTTACGAAAAGTACTTTATTGTAAGTGCTGCCGTGGTTTTTTAATATTTTTTTTCGATTTTAAGTCATTTTTTAATAAAATTGCCCCTACCTTTTAAACGGAGCAAGATAGACCCCTCCTCCCATAGTATAAAATGATTGTTTTGAACCCCCCCTATAAAAAGAAACCGTTATCAATATTTGCCGCCAAAGTTATCGTACTGTAACTCCTCGCAAGACGAAGGATTTCCCTTCCAGTTATTTCTTGCTCCCCAGCAAGCAGTCCTAAGGTAGCATCCCCCGACTCGGAAATTTTTTTTTTCAAGTTGTTTGTTGTTTCAAATCACTTTGGCACTGAATTCAAATTATGTTTCTTCAAAGTACCTCTTTTTTCAATCAGGCTTGATATCTTTATATCAAGTGTCCTGTCACGGTCGCCAATGTTTATTACACTTTCAAATACAATGTTTATTACACTTTCGAATGCAACAATTATCCTAGACTTTGATGTTCGAAGGCTGTGTTACAACTGACTGAAAAACTTATTAAAATTAAAAAGATTTGCAAATTTGAAATTGGAAAGAAAAAAAGAATGCAAATAATTAATCTGATCCTTTCAAAGCGTGTGAACAGAAATTTCTGAAGGTATGCAGATTTATGTTCCCACGTTTTGAGGTCTATTAAATTACATAGCGTGCCGACAAAGAACTTAAAAATTAAATTACAATTGTATTATCAAAGTCTATGGAATAAATGTGCGTTGAATTTAGATACAAGTATATTACTTTACATTTATCTTAACACAGGTGTTCACTTAATATATCGACATAGACTCACGATTAAGAAAATTTTTTGAAATTGAGGAGTCACCATTTGAAAAGCCGGTATCTGATGAAAAAAGCGCATGTGAGGAATATTTCCTAAAAAACGTCAAGAGTTTGCCGAGAGGTTGTTTTGAAGTCGCACTCCCTTTCAAAAGAAGGCAGCGTCAATCACTCGCTTCAACCCAACAGATGAGCCTACTATAAAAATGTTTTACAGACAGGAAAAGCGACTGCGAACCAACTCAGTACTCTATAAAGATTATAATGTATGTATACAGGTATACTTACAACTCAATCAGATAGAGGAAGTGAATATCATCCGGGACGCAACACTTAGTTCGCCATTCCATTATGTCGTGCCATATCATGCCGGAGTCCAGCACGACCACTAGACTCCGAGTGGTATTAAATGCTGCGTTTAAGATTGTGGGCGGCAGTTCCTTAAATGATCATCTGTTTAGCGGACCTTAAACACAGACAGATTTTATATAAATTATTTAAAGATGGAGAACAAATAAAATGGCCTTCACGGCCAACATTGATCAGATCCAGATCCATCCAGATGATGCATACTACCAGCTACTAAATTGGCGAGAGAAACCCAACAACACCAATCAAACTTTTTAAGGTAAAAGTCTTAATGTGTGGCACATCTCCCGCTCCATTTCTGGCAAATCGCACGCTGAGGAAGCTCGCTGATGACGAAGAAGACGCATATCCACTCGCAGCTCAAATTGTAAGGAAGATATTTACCATATATTGATGATATTGTTTCAGGTCCTGGTTGCCCCCAAGCCGCCAAAGAAAAATTTCGACAGATCCCAGACCTACTTCTTTCAGCTGGCTTTTATTTCAGGAAATGGATCAGCAACAGTCCACAGTTCCTAAATTTAATACGGAAAGAAGACCAGGACACGAGTGTTTCACTTATCTTCGGAACAACCGAGCATACGAAAACCTTGTCAATCAACTGCATTTTGAAGGCAAAAATCATCATGCAACAACTCATATCAAAAACTAGAGTAGCGCCACTTAATACAATTTCATTGCCAAGGTTGGAGTTATGTGGTGCAGTAGTCCTTGCGAATCTTCTCAGTTACACATTACCAGTGCTTCCAACGAAAGATATAAAGACGTATGCGTGGACTGACTTCACAATTACTCTCTGCTGGTTATCTACACCTCCGTATCGATGGAAAATATTCATAGCAAATCGAGTAGCTGAAATTCAGAGACTGACGAAAATTAGCATTTAGCGGCACATACCCACCAAATCTAACCCGGCGGATCTTGCGTCGCGAGGTGTATTGCCATCAATGTTTCAAAATAGCACATTCTGGTGGAAGGGACTAGCATTTCTTCAGGAGCCATGAGAATTTTCGGTCCCAACACAGATAACACAACTCTACACGGAAGAAGAAAAACGAGAAATTAAAACTCGAAACTATTAAACATTTTAAGAATGTTGGCTTATGTACAAAGATTCGCAAGCAACACTCGAAAAACAGAAGATGCAGTCAGTTTTGACACCAAGTGAAATCAATCACAGTTTACGTACACCTGTACGAACGGTGCAGCAAGAAATGTTTTCTGGGCTTTTCAGTGGGCTGCGTGAAAATAAGCAAACCAAGGCGTACAAAACCCTTAAACTTTTATCGATGAAGAAGACATCATAAGAATAGGAAGCAGACTAGAGCATTCTGCTCTGATTTATGACCAAAGACATCTCATGATTTTAAAACCAGACCACCACTTCTTGAGACTTGTCAAGAATGCACATAAACAAACACTTCATGGTGGCCTACAACAAATGGTCGCTTACTTGCGAAATAAAATTTGGATTTTGAACGCAAAGAGAATGGTGAAAAAATACTTCCACCAATATGCTTTCGCCACAAACCCAAAACGATGCAAAAGCTAATGGGAAATTTACCAACACCAAGAGTAACCATATCGAGGCCATTTACACATAAAGGTGTTGACTATGCTGGACCCATGGAAGTAAAAGTCTGGAAGGGAAAAGGATCGAAGACGCTAAAAGCATATTTTGCTTTATCTATTTGTTTAGCAACAAAGGCCATTCACCTAAAAGCTGTAACAGACATGACTACCCAGACCTTCTTTGCCGTATTCCGACGATTCACAGCACGATGCGGAATTTGTTCTTATTTGTACAACGTCTGCGGTACCAATTTCAAAGGAGCCAATGTAGAGTTATTTAAAATTCTTAAGTCCGCCCAATATGACTACAATGAGATCGCCGATTCAATTAGCAAACCAGGAAATAACTCCGGGAAACTAAGCGAAGCAGGAGTCAAATCGGTCAAATTCAATTTGAAACGAGTTGCACGGAACGAAGCATTAATCTTTTGGCTTTCATACGTAAGCACCATACGGCAGTAATTTTTTATCCTAATTTGGACAGTTGTCACTATTTCAATATATAGTATTACACTTTTTAAGAATAACTGAACTCACAAACAAAAGGAACAAAATTCTTAAAAAAAAAAAAGACTGGAAATAATCATCGGTTAATCAGTGAAAAATTTTTTTTTGTGTGAAACACAGAACGAGAAATTTCGGTGAAAAATGGTAGATCCAAATCCAAATGTCATCCCAGAAGTTTCATACACATTCTGGATAGCGCCGCACCCCAGACATGGAACTAACGTTATACGGGAGATCCAGTACCTACCGGAGCACGATGAAGATAGTTAATCTCTGATGCATTTCATCATAATAGTAGAAACTCATCTAAAAAGTACAGCGGGGGATTCAAACTACCTGGAACATCATCTAACAAGTAAAGGTAAAAGGCCTACAGATCATCATCCTTGGGAGCAGGGAAAAGAACTCTTTAAACAACAATATAGACCCATTATTTACAGCGCAGTTCTAACAAAGGAAATCACTACAATGAAAGTAAGTTCAATTTATGATTTAACAAATAAGTTAGAAAAAATCTTAAGTAGAGTAAATACGTGTGTAGTGTTCTGTGAAAATCAAGAATAAGAAAAGTGTCATTAATACTAATCTACTATTAGACAAACCCAAAGACATCCAATACAAGGATGGCGATCACTTAACTCACAAATCGACTATTAAACATGAAATTCATCTGAAAGAAGATAAACAGGTTATATACGAGTAAATAGCCAAGAAAATACGAGAACGAAGTAGCTAAATAAATCATGAAAATGGAAAAACTGGGTATAATAAGGAAGAGCATGAGTAGATATACTTCTCCAGTCGTATCAAGACGGATAAATCAAGTATAGAATTTGTGTAGACTAAAGGTACTAAAATGAGCTAATCAAAGATGATAAATTCCCTTTACCAAACATCGAGAACTTTTCGATAAATGAGGAAAATCGTAATATTTTCCCACCATCGACTTAGATAGGGGCTATCGTCAGATATTGATGCACCTAAACGATGTGGAAAAAACAGCATTTGCTATTTCACAAGGACTTTACGAATTCATTCGCATGCCTTTTGGGCTAAAAATTGCGCCAGCCACATTTCAAAGGCTAATGAACCACATTCTATGGGATTATTTCAACAAAACATGTGTTCCCTATCTAGACGATATTCTGATATTCTCGACATCTTTGACATTAACTTAAGAATCTAACAACTTTAAACTACAAATAAGTATGTGTTCTTTCCTAAGAAAAAACATTTAATTCCTAGGCCACATTCTGACAAAAGAAGGTTTATTGCCCAATATGAACAAAGTGGTTGCAATTAAGAATCTTCCACTTCCACAAACAGAAAAACAGCTTTAAAGTTTCTTAGAAGCATCTGGGTATTATAAGAAGTATATTCAAGGCTATGCAAAAAAAGCCTACCCCATGACGAGATACCTTAAAAAAGCAGCGAAAATCAATATCAATGATCTGGAATACATTAACGCATTTGAAGCCCTTAAGCTTCAGTTGACAACGCACTCAATTTTAAAATTCCCTGAATTCGATAAACCTTTCCACTTGTATACATATGCACGTAATGTTGCTATTGCTGCCATCCTGACACAGGACACACAACCTGCTTGTTATATATCACGAACTTTGATGAGCATGAAAAAAAACTTTTCGGTGATTTACAAAGAATTCCTTGAGATTGTATGAAGTGTATCCCAACTTCGTCCATACCTATAGGGGAATAAGTTCAAGATCATCACTGAACACTTCCTTACAAAATATTTAAACACAAAATGCAATGGGAAATAATTTTCCCATCGCAACCGGAGGTGGTTATTAAAACTGCAAGAATTTGTTTATAAGATGGAGTAACCAAAACGGCAGGAAAATAAAGTTGCTGACGTTCTTAGTCGAATCGAAACAGAACAAGGAGTAATCTCAGACAATGATACTATTCATTCAGATTTAGAGAAACACCGTAACCATATACCCACTAAAGAAGGTATCGTCAATTTGTACAAACAGCAAGTCATATAAAGCTATGATAAAGAGCCGGGAACAGAAATGCTGTCCGGTAAAAGAATCTTGTATCTTAGACCATCAGACTCTATAGAGATAATAAAAGAACAGCTAAAACATCTTAATAAAGGAACAGTAGGTATATACTCTGAAGTTAGAGACACAGCCTATAATAAGATTCAACTGGAAATTATTAATGTATACTCAGATTTCATATTTGGGCTCTGGAAAAACTCAATGTACGAGTAAATTCGGTGTTTTATCGTGAAATTTTGTTCAGTGATGAAAACCATTTCTGGCTCACTGGATACATTAATAAAGAAAATTACCGTATTTGGGCTGATGAAGAGTACCAAGAGCTACCATAACATCCATTAAAAACAGCGGTATGGTGTGGTTTATGGGCTGGTGGAATCATTTGTCCACATTTCTTCAAAAATGATGAATGTCACCGTCAATGGTAACCGTTATTACGCCATGTTAATGGACGCCAAGCACATGGTCTTAATGAGCTCTGGTTTCAACAAGACGGCACTACGAGCCATACAGCGCGTGAAACAATGGACTTGTTGAGAAATTATTTTGGTGAGCACTTAATTTCACGTTTTGCTACGGTAAATTGGCCGCCTAGATTGTGCGATATCACACCTTTGGACCATTTTCTCTGGAGATATGTAAAGTCTCAGGTCTTCAAGAATAGGCCGGATACTACTCCGACTGTAGCTGCAACATTATCGGTCTAAGTGAGTGTGTCATAATAGATTATCCCCAAATTGTTAGCCTTATGAACGCATTTTGACTGTCCTTACAAAACTTGCGACAAAGTAGATGTATCTAATGATGCTTACAGATACAAAGGATCTTTGACTTTGAAGGATTAAGCGACAAGATGTGTTTTCGAGCCCACTGCTGAATGACCTCTAACCGAATGGCACTAACTATCATATCCAACGGACAGCGCATGAATAATTAAACATCGTCAGCAAACATGTGGACGGTAAAATTTTTTTATAATCTGTGGGAGTTCATTCACATAAATTGAAAATAATATTAGGCCGAGAATGTAACCCTGTGGAACTTCGGCAGGTAAATTATAACATTATGTTTCTTACAGCCACACATTGCTGACGCCCTGTTAAGTAGGAATGCAAGAGCTTAACTGACTGATGCGAAAACTGAAATCTATGCAACAGCTTCTGACAGAGAAAAAAATGGTCCACCGTATCGAATGTTTTTGCGAAGTCCAAAAACGTCAAAAACGTATGGCTGTCTGCGTCCGCCTTTTCAAATGTAATCGACAACAACTAACAGCGCATTTTTAAAACTTCTCTTTCCACGGTAGCCGGATTGAGCGGAACTCAAAAGGTTGGTGTTGCTAAGATGTACTTGCATCTATTTCAGAATCATCTTTTTGAATGCAATATTGCGATTGGCCTATATTTGGGGTTAATAAGGTTTTGCGACTTAGGTATAGGGATTATCTTAGTCTTTTTCCACGAGAAGGGCTAATCACAAGTCATAAAAGTTTCATTAAAGATATGTGGTATATATTCAATGTGTAAAGGAAGGAGAAGCTTTAAAGGTTTAGGGTTAATTTCATCTAAACCCATAGCATTCGATTTAACCGAAAGCAATGCTCCGATAAAATCTTTGTGCGTTAAGCGAGTAAAATTTAAATTCACTACATTATCTTTAGCTTAGCTGACTATAAGGCTACCGATAATTATAAAGTTGTGTTGACGGTACCACAACTGACCCAATCTGCGAGTTAAGTATATTACAGTCAATGCCAACAGGATCACCTAATCGCTGCTTCCCTGTACCTAATTTGCGCAGCTTTTGCCAAAGCACTTTCCCAGTCTGTGTTTCTGGGTTCAGGCAGTATTCGTAGTGGCACCGTTTTTCGTCTCTTATGCGAAGAACGACAATGTTGCGTAAAGCCCGAAAAGAACTTTGAAGAACAGGTAGTTTATGCTGTTTCCAACGAGCATAAGCAATATAACATTTTTACATCAAATCTAATATATGTTTATTAAGCTAACGCGGGGAATTAGATATAAGTGCCCTTCATCGGAGGGGAGCGTGTTTATCAAAAGTTATTTTATGTTGTTTTCCAGAAATAATACCTGCTGTTAACTGATGCAATCAAATATTTTTAAAATATATTCGGATAACATAGCTATGAAATTCTTTAAACTAACACGGAGAGTTAGAGACATTAGGACGCAAAGAAAAACCAGAAAACAAGTTTCCCTTTACCATATTAAGGAGAACCTACAACACATTAAAACAACAAACTTACTTTTTTAAGCTTACACGAATGATTACACAAATCATTAACAATTGTGAAACATGTCAAACAGCCAAACACAAACGGAAATCGATAATAGACAAATTAAAATTATGGAAACACCCAGCAAACCTAATGAAATAATCCACATAGCCATTTACGACTTCAACATACACATATTCTTCACCATGATCAATAAACTTACAAAAAAGGGATATGTATGGTATATGGGCAATCATGTTGCTGCTCTAGCGGAGGAGCAAAAAAAAAATTTTTTTTATTTATTTGAACTGTATTACAAAAAACGGTCTTAACGCTAGGTATAATGAATTGAACAAGTGTGTGTCTGACAACGGAGTGTGTCTCTGAACCTTTCCACAGGTGTATTTATAAATTCTAAAAATGATTACTCTACAGTCTGTATCAAGATTCCTCCCGTGGGAATGAAATGCAGGTGTCAAATGGATGGCGCATGTGGAGGATATTGAGTTGAGCGTCTTTCTAATTGCGCAAAAATTGTTGCTCGTGTTCTATTGGTGCATGTGGCTTTCACATGATCAATCCGAGCTTATGGGAGGATTAAATGGTAAAAGGGAAAGGGAAGGTCAATGGTGACGTAACTTTATATGATCAAACCTGACTTATGGGAGGAGTTAATGGTAAAAGGGAAAGGGAATGTCAAATGGTGACGTAACTTCTCCCCCCTTAGGATTCTGCTCCGAAGAATCAACGGTCTTTATATCAACTTTAACTTTGGTTTGATTATTTTTATCTTTAAAAATAAAAACAAAAATTATAATGAAAATTATAACTATCATGGGATCAATTCCAAGATTTATATATTCGTGCGCGTTTATCCTTGAGTTAATAAGTTCAATTAATTTACGGTTTTCAATATTATTGAGGTGAATTGCCTCTGTGGAAAACTTCATCACAATTTTATTAATTGTAATATTATTAAAATTAGATATTACAAAGTTATCATATTCGATCAATTTTCGTATCTTACATTATTTATTTCTATTTTACAATTTTCAAATATTATTAGGTTATTTCCCATAACATTAAAAGTAAAATTATTACAACTATGAACAATTGGCGAATATGGGATACTTTTGGTAATAATAATATTATCGTGTATTTGTTTAACTATTACATCTTTATTTTCTTTAAAATTACATATGGGATTTTTATCAAATATCTTAGATATACAATTGTCGTTTATAATTTGTAAATCTTTAAGTTTTATAGGTGTCTGATTCATATATCTATAGATAACGTTATCACCTCTTATAAAATCGTTACATGGGGTTATTAATTCTAAATTGTTTTTGTTAGGCATTGGTCCTAAGAGTATTTTAAAAAAATTTAACGTTTGAATAAATTGGGATAAGTAAAACAAGAATTACTCCATCGTCGTGTATAATAACACTGCTTTTGATAACTTTTAGCTTGCTTATTATTATATTAAAAGTAGATATTTCATTTGGTGACAGAATATCCCTACCTAAAACTCCTAATTTGCTAAGAAATAAATTTCCCTTAACTTTTCTAACTTGTTCTCTCAATAACTGTATCTCACATTGGATTTGAAATATATGCTGCATATGAGCTATTTCAGAAAACTCTTGATTAATTACATTTCCTAGTGTAGATAACTGTTTTTTTATTTCTAGCTGTTGGCTATTGATTTGTTTTGTAATGCTATTTATATCTTCGGTAAAGTAATTACTAACTTGTACTTGGTCATTTAGTCCTTCAATTAGTCTGTTATTATTTTATTATGTTTGTTTCTAACACATGGGCTGAAAAGTCAGTGCCATTTTATAGTAAAACACAAAATTTTTGCAAAATTCAACTTTATTTATCAAAATAGTTGCCTTCGAGGGCGATACGCTGATTGAAACGATTTTGCAATCTTTCGATACCAGTTTTGTAGTACGATTTAGGTTTAGCCTCAAAATAGGCCTCTGTTTCGGCGATTACTTCTTCATCGGTCTTAAATCTCTTTTCGGCGAGCATTCTTTTGAGGTCTGTGAACAGGAAATAGTCGCTGGGAGCCAAATCTGGAGAATACGGTGGGTGGTAAAGCAATTCGTAGCCGAATTCATTCAATTTTGCCATCGTTTTCATCGACTTGTGACACGGTGCATTGTCTTGATGTAACAGCACTTTCTTTTTCTTCAAATGCGGCCGTTTTTCTGCGGTTTCGTCCTTCAAGCGCTCCAACAACGCAATTTAATAGTCGCTGTTGATAGTCTGCCCCTTTTGGAGATAGTCGATGAAAATAATTCCATGTGTATCCCAAAATACGGATGCCATAACCTTGCCAGCACATTGTTGTTTTTGGTCGACTGTGAGCAAACGCGGCACAGAGCTTTCGCATGTCCAAATATTCGTGTATGATATATCCAACACGATCTTTTGATATCTTCAGAGCCTCAGCTATCTTGATCAACTTCACTTTACGGTCATTCGTAATCATTTTGTGGACTTTTTTTATGTTTTCATCTGAAAAAGCCTCTTTTGGACGTCCACTGCGTGCATTATCTGCGGTGCTTGTATGACCACTTTTAAAATTTTCAATCCACTTGCGAATGGTTCGTTCGGCTGGTGCAGAGTCCGGGTAACACTTATCAAGCCATTTCTTTGCATCGGCTGCATTTTTTCCCATCAAAAAGCAATGATAAATCAACACACGAAATTGTTTTAAATCCATTTTTTTTTTCACAATAACAAAAGTTGCTTCACTCACAACGCTATATCTCGAGAACTAATCGTCCGACAGCTGTCAAATTTATACACGTATCTTTTGAAGGTTGGTACTAACTGATTTAATTCAATATATCCCACTATTGTGGGATATTTGTTCTTATAATTAAGTCTATTTATATTATGTTCGATAATTTCTAAACTACTTGACCACGCGGTTGTGTTAACGCTGTGAAGAATTTTATTCTATCCGGTAATAATTTGTAGTTGTTCATCCTTTACTGTTACATATCCTTGTCCATTATTTAGGTCTCGAACTTCAATTCGTTGTGTCCATGTAGTAGTAATGGTCAATGTTAACATCAAAATCTGAAATTAATTGTCTTCGTATTTGTAAATTCTTTTAACTTGACTCTTATGAAACTTGCTTCTTTTTTCATCTTTTACATGATCTTTATCAATTACTTCATTTTCTGATTTCTTATATAAAGGCTTAATTTTATTGTTATTTCTATTTTTAAGTATAAGTGTTTACCTTTTGTAAGGTCTATATCCTTTCTATTTTTGTTAAGTTTATCTATATATTTCTGCTTATTTGTCCTAACTAATTCTACAATTTCAGCACAATCCTCACTATTTACAGTTCCATTAAGAAAGTCGATTGGTCTTTTCTTTGTGGTTGCGTGAATTGTCTTATTATATATTGTTACTGCTTTTAAAACTTTATTGCGTAGAGTATCTTTGTTACCCTCATCAGCTGTGAATGTGCGAATATGTTTATTCAAAGTGAAGTGAAATCTCTCGATATCTGAGTTACCTGTCTTCATATAAGGGGTAGTAATGTAAAGTTCGACATTGTTTTTCTTCAGAAATTCTTTGATTAGAATTGATGAGAAACCTAACTCGCCGTCTGTAACTGTTTTGTTGGGAGTACCCCGATGAGAACCTATTCTTAAGTGTATTAAGTAAGCTTATCCACGTTCTATGTTTAATTTCTTCTACTGTTATATGTTTAGTAAATTTATCGATTGTAGTTACATACATAAGGTTTATGTTTGCATACCATATATCTACATGTAATATTTGATTTAATTTGTCGGGAGTATCGGTAACTTTAAAAGGAATTTTATTTGGTTGTCTATCGTATTTTACTTTGTTACAAATTTCGCAATTATTAATTAACTTTTGTTTTGGAGCATAATAAATATCTTTGAGTTCTAAATAGGTTTCATTAATGCCTCTATGGTTTAATAGTTTACGGGTTTTAATAATAAGTTCCGCTAACATCTCTTCATCTGTAACGTCGCTTAACACTTTACTACACTACAATTACTCTTAAAAGTTTATTTCTACTAAATTATTTAAGGTAAACATCTTGGAACTGTGCAAACATATGGTAGTGTATAGAGTAAATAGCCACTATACCTTTTTCTGGGAAATAGTCATCAAGTCTAAAATAAATTCTTCTTTAAATTCTTTCAATTCGATAACAATTATTCTTTTACCAAATTCGTAATATACTTTGTGATTGCTTATAGCGTTTATGGAATTTAAAATGATTTGTGTTTTGTATAAGTTAACAAGAGAGTTAACAATAGGAATATGGTAACTGCTGTCTTCCTGTGCGCTGTGAACAGTAGCTATCATAGATTGTGCATCAGTCTCCGTATTGTTGTTATTCATGGTATTTTCATTTACATCTTCGCTGTAGTGAATTTCCATTCTGGATAAACCGTCCGCTACCTGGTTATCTCTTCCTTTAACATATTCTATGTCAAAGTTGTACTCCTTGAGCTTAATTTTCCACCTTTGGAGTTTGGCATTCGGTTCTTTTAGCGAGCTTAACCAAATTAAAGGCCGAAGGTCAGTCCTTATCATAAATTTTCTTCCATACAAATAGGGTCTGTAATACTTTGTCGCCCATACAATGGCCAATAATTCTTACTCAATAGTAGAGTAACGAGTTTCATGGTCGTTAAGGGTACGACTAGCATAGCATACCGGATGGTTGTCTTGTAATAAGACCGCACCTAATGCGTAATTAGAAGCATCCGTTGTAAGAGTAAATTTTTTTGTAAATCAGGATATTTGAGGATTGATTCTGAAGTCATTAATTTTTTCGAAGTTTCGAAGCTTTCGATGTAATCGGTATTTTTTAGATCAATTTTAGCATTTTTCTTAAGGAACATAGTCATAGGTTTTGCTACCTTAGAATAGTCCTTGATGAACTTTCTATAGTATCCTGTGACAACTAGAAATGCCTTAATTTGTTTTACTGTCTTTGATAAATTGTTATTATTAATAACCGATACTTTGTTTGGGTTAGGTTTAATATCTGTTGTTGTTACAATGTGACCTAGAAATTCAGTTTCTTTTTTTAGAAATTCGTTTTTGTCAAGCTGAATTTTAAGGTTTACTTCTTTAAATTTCTTGAAGATTTTCCCTAAAAATACTAAATGTTCTTCCATACTAGTCGAAAACACAATTATGTCGTCCATATAGACAAGACCTATTTTTCCTATGAATTCGGCTAAAACAGAGTTCATCAGTCGTTGAAACGTTGAAGGGGCGTTCTTTAAACCAAATGGCATACGAACGAATTCGTCATGCCCATCATTTGTTATAAAAGCGGTTTTCATAATATCTTCCTCAGCGACCTCGATCTGATGAAAACCTTTTGCAAAATATAACGTTGTGAAGTACATTGCCCTACCCAACTTGTCAAAGATATCCTCTATGTTAGGAATGGGAAATTTGTCATCGATCGAAACTTGATTTAAGTTTCGATAGTCAATAACCATTCTCTATTTCTGTGTTCCAGAAGCATCCCTCTTTCTTTGGACGATCCAAATTACTAGGGCGAACTATGCCTTGTTTCAACATTTCGTCTGTTTGTTTTTCACCTCGGCCTTATGCACTTCGGGATATCTGTAGTTTTTGGTGTGTATTGGGATGTCGTTTACCGTCCTTATTCTATGCTTATTCGCATTTGTGAACGATAGATCACTTCCTTCTTGGTAGAATATTGAAGAGTATTGGGAAATTAATTCCACTATTTTTTCTTTTTCCTCGTCGTTTAAGTGATCGAGTCTTATTTGATCGGGGATGGGATCTGTATTGATTTCCGTATGGTAAATTTCCAGTTGTGAAACCAATTTCTTGTAGTTTTCCATCGTAATAGTTTCTTCATCTTCATTAAAAAAAGATCGGAATTTTAGTTTCCTCTACTATCAATAAGTTTTCCCTGTAATTAATTATGGCTTTCATTGGCAGAAGAACATTATTGCCAATTAGTCCATCGAAAGTATTGTGAAATTTATATTCAAGGAATTCAGCAGTTTTGTTAAGTTGACCGATTTCTTTGAACAATGGGATTCTTACTTTTGTATTTGCGTAAATAATAGAACTTGTAGTCTTAACTTCTATAGGTGATGTTAAGTGTATTTGCCGTTTTGGATGGCATATACCGGAATTGAGAATGCTCGTTTCTGACCCGGTGTCAACGAGTATTCTTAATTTATATTTGTCATTTTTAGTTTTAATGACTATATAGGGAAGTCTGCCGGATGTCTTCCCTCGCAAAAATCCGGGTTGTTCCCTATAGTGTTTACTTCTCTTTGGTAAAAGACGGACATTGTGTCCATTGGTTCGATTTGGTTATTGTCATTAGACCTAAAATTTCCTGAATTACTATCATTTCTATTTGAATTATTAGTAAATGTTCCTGATCTGTTGCTATTATTTCTGAATTTCCCTGAATTATTTCCTGAATTCTTGTTTCTTAATGTACCTGATCTATTGTTTCTATTGTAGAAGACCTAGCTTCGCAATTACTAGAATTATTGTTATGGTGACTTTTATCTGGTTCCTGCCTATGTGAGTTAACATCTGATTGATTAGAACGGTTGCTATTTCGATTTTGGTAAGACTTTTTATAAGCTTATCCTATCTCATGCAATATTTGGATAGCTTGTTCCAATAAAGAAGTCCCCTCATTGGTTCCGGAATTTTCATTATAAATAGTCTTAAAGTCATTCTACAATTTTGTTCCAGCTCTAGTGAATCACTGTCTTTCTCTGTCCTAGTTTTGTTATTTAATCTCCTAAGTATACTCTTTGTATTATCTTAGAACTCCTTTCAGGTAGTTCTTGAATCGAACTTTTCTCGCGTTTACCGACTGCGCCAATTATGTTGCTGCTCGATCCGAGAAGCAAAAAAATATATGTTTTATTTATTTGAACTGTATTACAAAAAACAATCTTAACGCTAGGTATAATGAATTGAACAAATGTGTGTCTGACAACAGAGTGTGTCTCCATAAATTCTAAAAATGATTACTTTACGGTCTGCATCAAACTTCCTCCCGTGGGAATGGAATGCAGCTTGTTTGTGCAGGTGTCAAATGGATGGCGCGTGTGGAGGATATTGAGTTGAGCGTCTTGCTAATTGCGCAAAAATGGTTGCTCGTGTTCTATTGGTGCATGTGGCTTTCACATGATCAATCCGGGCTTATGTGAGGATTTAATGGTAAAAGGGAAAGGGAAGGTCAATGGTGACGTAACTGTACATGATCATGTAGGATGCCGCAACAGGAAAACTCTAGGTCTTTGATGACTTCCTTTAAAATTCCTTTTAGTTTTTAAATAAGTTGAATAATAATCTTCAACCCAATAACTGCGGTGTAGCCCGCATTGAGACAGTGGCCGTAAGACGTAAACGAAAATAAATTTAATAAATAAACTAAATAAAGAACAATCTAGTTTAAATATATATTTCGCGCGAGTGAACACAAAAAAAAAATCATTTGTGCTATCATTTATACTATTGCTTGCACACAGTCAATGTCATTACTGTATTACATTGTCATACAGCGCGGTTAGTGACTGAGTGTATGTAACAACCGATGGATAGCGGGTTGTAGGTATGATTATTGTTGGTGTGGTGTTTCCTATTCTTATAAGCGCATAACACCAACAAGAATTTCATTCGGCAAACCAATTCTGAATTTTTACTTCACAGCTGTGCTCAGTTTCATCGTTATTTGTCTTTGGCTTTTTTTATAATCACTCGTGAATTAAGAGTTGATATATCCAATATTCGCAGGTTAAAAAGTAATCACTTTTATTTGTACTACCACATTTGTAAATACAGACCATCTGTTTTGGCACTTAGTGAAATACCGCTGAAGTCGTCAATTTCGTTGAAAATCTATACCGATCTCGACTCAGTCTAATCGACGAAATTAACTCAGTGTGGGAAATACCTGAGTAAGTAAAATGAACTCAATGTGGGAAACACCTGAGTAAGCAAAATTAACTCAATGTGGGAAACACCTGAGTAAGCAAGTACTATTTCCACTTTGTCAAAGAAAAAATAAAGAGGGTCAAGAATGAGTTTAACTTCAAGCTTCGGACTTAACGGACTTCTTTCAAGGGAAGATTAAGAATATCTAATAACCTATATTTTGAAAGAAATTATTTGTGTTTTTCTTAATATAAAATATCGTTTTCGTTATCGTAATGGAAGTGCACTTTTTTCTTCGCCAAACGTGATCGTCTTATGCTCCTGTGATTGTTTTTCTCTTCTCCAAATAGTCAACGTGGATCACACCTCGCGCATCTCAAAAAACAGTGGCCATCACCTTCCCGGCAGAAGACACAGTCTTCGCCGTTTTTTGGTGCACGTTCGACGGGTATTGTTTCGGTTGTTCTCAGGTTTTTGGTGTGTACCAATAAATCCATATCTCATCGACTTTCATGAAACTAAGCAAGAACTTCTCCGGATTTCGATTTAACAAGACCGAGCACGTCTTTGAAGTGGTTTCACGATTGCGCTTGTTCTCCGGTGTGAGCAAACGCGGCACCTATCTCGTGCAGGGTATGGATAACGCGTTCAGTTGAGATGTCTGCTATCTTAGCCAACTTGCGAAATTTCACTCAGAACTAAGCGTCGGATTGTCACCAAATTTTGACAGGCGAGCTTAAAGAGGTTATATTAATTCATGGTATCATTTTAGCTCGATAGCGGCACGCTTCTTCCAATCCAGGTACTCATCAATCAGTATCCAAAGTCGTATCCACACAAATATTTAACAGCCTCATACTGTGTGATGTGCGTCGCATCCGATGATGATGCCAGTTTTTGCCTTCCAGTTTCCAAAACCACCAAGGTTATAACCAGAGAGGGGACCCATATTTAATTTTTTTTTAATTTAAAGATATTGCGAATGATAAGTTCATTGTATTCTATGTATTCGGACTGCTAACAGCACGCGGGAATGCTCCTGAAGACCCTTGCGGTCGACCATATAGGTATTTACCGCGCCCAACACTGCTTTATTTCGGTGATCTAGAGAGAACTAATGCAGTGTGGCGAGGGGGTTGACGAGGACCCACATACGAGTAGTTGTGGTCAAGATATGCCGATGCCTGCTAGTCGGTACCTTTGGCTGTCTTCGGTCCACCAACAGTTATGTCGGGGTCGATAAGACTAGGAGGTAAGCCACGTTTTACTAATATACATGTTCTGATCTTATCTTTATCTTTTGTGTAGAGCGTGTCAGCTATCTCAAATTTACGAACCACGCCTGATTTCTGGATTAGGATAATGTCTTCTGGGTCTTTGGATAGACGCGGAATGAGTGATAGAGGTTAATTAAAAGAAACCGAAGCATCATTGCTACAATTCAACAGAGAAGTTTGCGCCGCAGTGTCATTTGAGTCTCCGATTCTGAGACTGTACCCAAAAGGTTCATGTTTGAATTAAAGATTACTTATCAGCATCCAGATTTTGCTTTTTGTAAACACTTAAGGTTATAGACTCTAGGCGAACCTGATCATGCTTTAGTTTATAGTATGACAGAGGGTTGAAGGATTCCTCATAGACCAGAATTTACGCGCAAATTTATTCAGTTTCTTGTTAATTAAATTTTAAGTTATCTGCATTTGGAATCCGCCTTCGGTGGTAAGAGATGGTGTTTATCATGGGGTGAGGTTCTCTGGGTGATATAAAAATTGTGTTTTTTTTGTTAAATAGATTATTTATAGTTCAGGTTTAGTTATTATTAATTAGGAATACAGTTTTAACGTTTTGGTTATAATGGTAGGGGAATGTAAGATTCAAGATTCAAGATTAGGTTCAGATACCGACAAGAGGGATAATTTTACGATTGGTGGTTTAATTATCGATATTTACGTTTTAATCGTTGCGACGCATGTTAGACCGTCCGAATCGGAATATAATTCTATCACTCGCGCAAATACCCACCTAGCGCCGGTAAATTATCCTCTTCAACAATAACGAAGCCACCGAAGTTTGCTTCAAAAAAATTTTGTAGAAGGCGCTGGATATATCTTCATTTCTCTAGGCTGCTGGTATTTTTTTAGTTCATGTTTCGTTCCGGCACAGTGGGCGGGGGTCAAAACATTCAGATCTTCAGGGTCTGAGGACATGCGACACAGTGCCCTGAAATTAAGACATGCTTCAATTTGATAGAGCAGTGTTGCATACTCATTGCACACATCAATCGCAGCAATCCTATGTTGTCGGGAAATGGATTTACATTAAGGATTTTGATTCCCGTTTTGTTTGTTTCCAATGCCTTGAAGTCTTCGCCTTCTTCTTGCACTATTTTAATAAGCTGATCACGTGCTGACGTCGGTTCATTGGGAGTAAGAGGGTATGCTTTAAGGGCTTTTTTGTTTTGAGGAATTTTATTATTCTCCATATCACTATGTTACGTACAAGTCGATGTAAAGTGGAAAATTTTTTGAAGAATGTTTTATTGATTAGGGTAAAATTAATTTCTGTAAAAATTTTGTTCCATGCCACCACATTTGGTAGATGATCAGCTCCACTAGTGGAAGTCCTCTAGAGCTGAGACCTGTTAGATTTTCTTTTGATGCGACGTCTCCACATGATCGGACTAGTGAGAGTTTGGATACCAGCCACTCGATGGCTACAAAAATTGTTCGTGTTATCGGGTTTCCATTTATCCAGGCTAGAGCGATCATTGAGACACTCCATGTGAAGACTTCAAGATTGGTAAATTGCATTGCTCGTGATATGGGACGATATGGTGCTAATTGTTTGTTTAAATACCGCATGATGTGGTAGAAAGTAGTGTGGTTTTGTTGAGATTTGATTCCCTTGGCTCACCTCTTCCATGTACCTAGGAGTAAGGTATTCCTGGATACAGTCATTATATCTACTTTGTAGTTTTTGATCTGATATGAGTGGTCTCTTTATTTAAAAAAATTTTGCCATTTCGGGTACCAACGGTACCAACCGTCGTCTCTTCTTCTATAGATCCTTTGGATGTTTGTTCACATGCCCCTTCTTCTTTCGTTAATTTCCTTTCGTGTAGATCTTCTAATTCCCAAAACCTTCTCACTTGAGTATCCAATGAGTTGGAGTGCTTTAGGGTTATTATTGTACTGTACTTTTTAGCATTGTTGGTGTTTTTAGAAGGAATCCACCCCAGCTCAGTACATTGAGCAACTGGGACTCCTCTTTCGCCTTTCACCAGATCCTGTAGGATAATTGATGCAAATACATCAGCACCCAAAAAAATGTGAAATTTTCCTGGGTAATTATACGGGGAATCTAAATCCAATCGTTTGTTTACAACTGGTGCACTTGTACACAGTATCAGCTGGTTAAAAATATATGCGAGTTTCTATTCTTAATTGGTCAATGAAAATATTGTAAATTCTATTTCGTAATTTGATATACCCGCAGAAGTCTGACCTAGCTCTGTAACTCGTGCTGATGTCTTTTGCTTCTTGAGAAGCATTTTAGAAGGCGAAAATGCTTTCCGAACCAGGGTCGTTTAAAGCCCTTAGAACATTAGTTGCAAAAACTTTAATCAATGTTGTCGCTAATATTGCTTTGATTTACAGTTGATTAGATGGCGAACCTCATATTTCTATCCACATTGTGAGGTATCTGTCGAGTTTTAAACATTTCTCTTTCGGACAAGGTGAGTGTTAATGTTGAAATGCAGATAAGTGCATATTGCATTTTATGACGTGTTGGGAACATATAGATATGTATGTAGATATTCGCATTTTGTTTAACTTGCCTTCCAACGATTTAATTCATCGAAGTAGTGCTATTGTCGCCTCCTTGTAGTTGTGTGGAATAGAGTGTTGACGATTTATTGTGCATTTTGATGAGATTTTCGCGACTCTTAATGCAGCAACATTTGATATTTTAAGGGGCATTTAAAATAGAGATTAGTACTAATGCAATTAGATGTGTGATGCTCAAACCCAAGGCAATTCGACTAAATTGAATGTTGTTTTGTTGCATCTATACGGTATTAACTAATGTTTTTTGTTTTGAAATCTATCAGCTGTTACCTCCCTTGCTGTTGCATATCTCTTGCTATCAGTAGGAAGATGTTGTATGAGACGTTCAGCTTCTCCAATGATGTTTCCACATCATCCACAATTATGTTTTTAAAAACTGTAGTTTCTATACTTCAGAAAGATCAACGTTTTGATCTATTAAGCTTTCGACAATGTTGTGGAATTCGTTCCACTGTTTGAATTTCTTGGAAAATGGAATACCAGCCACGGCACATTTTCTCTCGTGTGAGAATTGATCAATGTCATCGTTTACCATGTCACTTAATTAAAACTGAATTCGCTTTATTTGATGTATATTTCATCCGTGAGATATAAGTCTATTACCGGACCCGTTCACTGTTCACAATAGTGGCATGTAAGTCCTTAAGGGGCTTATAACACATGGGCAGTCCGTGCCATTCGCAAGTGGATTGAAAATTTTTAAAGTGGTCATACAAGTCCACAAAATGATTACGAATGACCGAAGGGCGAAGTTGATCGAGATAGCTCTGAAGATATCAGAAGAGCGTGTTGGATATATCATACACGAATATTTGGACATGCGAAAGCTCTGTTCAAAGTGGATGCCGCGTTTGCTCATAGTCGACCAAAAACAACAACGTGTTGATGATTCATAGAAGTGTTTAATGCTGTTCAACCGCAATAAAGCCGAATTTTTGCGTCGGTATGTGACAATGGATGAAACTTGGCTCCATCACTTCACACCAGAGTCAAGACGGCAGTCAGCTGAGTGGCGAGCAGGCGACCAACCTCGTCCAAAACGACCAAAAACTCAACAGTCGACTGGCAAGGTTATGGCATCCGTATTTTGTGATACACATGGAATAATTTTCATCGACTATCTCCAAAAGGGGCAGACTATCAATAGCGACTATTACATCGCGTTTTTGGAGCGTTTGAAGGACGAAATCGCAGAAAAACGGTCGCATTTGAAGAAAAAGAAAGTGCTGGTTCATCAAGACAACGCACTGTGTCACAAGTCGATGAAAGCGATGGCAAAATTGAATGAATTCGGCTACGAATTGCTTCCCCACCCACCGTATTCACCAGATTTGGCCCCCAACGACTATTTTTTGTTCGCAGACCTCAAAAGAATGCTCGCCAGAAAGAGATTTAAGACCGATGAAGAAGTAATCGCCGAAACAGAGTCCTATTTTAAGGCTAAACTGAAATCGTACTACAAAACTGGTATCGAAAGATTGAAAAATCGTTTCAATCCGTGTATCGCCGTCGTAGGCGAATTTTGAAAAATTTTGTGTTTTATTATAAAACGGCACTGACTTTTCAGCCCATGTTTTATATATTGTAAAATAAATCGAATTAACAAAGGTAGAAATTTATTGTGCATATTGTAAAATGTTTGTGTGGGAACAAATGATAGGACTTATTCCTTTTCAATACAATCCCTCTATTTAATCCAATTAGAATTCACAATTTTATCACTTATCTCAATCCATTTACTTTTCTTAATATTTTACTTAAACCACTTAATCGCTGTTGAATTTAAAATTCAACTAATAAACTGGCTTGCATACTTGGGGATGCTGCTATTTATACTACAATGACATATTTCGAGAAGAATCTACGCCATCTAGCATTCCATACATTTTTCATTTTGGTAGGCAATTCGATTCTACTCTCCACTCAACAATGGTTGATGCTTCTACTATCGAAATCTTCTGCTATGGAAACATAGATGACGCTACTCACATTCAAATGGATATCACACTGCACTCTCCCTAAAGTTGTTCGTCCTAAACTACATTCATCATTCCGTTGAAATGACACATTCTATTCAAATGGAACACTTTCAATTTTCCTCGATCCCTTCTCTGCGTATGGTAAACAACGTCATTAATGCGGGTTGTCAGCTTGTATGGTGTTTCCAATCCTGCTGCAATTTTGGTGATTTTCTTTTCTTACGCAGAGGATTATACAGCCACACCAGATCTCCTTCGTTGAAGAAGGAAGATTTCGCTTTGATGTCGTTCGTAGTCTTCATGCGGTTACTCGCTTCAACTTTTCTCGGGTGTTTTCATGAAATTTATGAATCCTGCTGCGTAAGTCGTTCAGGTAGTCGTTCACCTCCTTAGGCTCCGTAGGTCGGGATGCGAATTTTATTTCTCTTGGCAACCAAAGTGTTTAATCAAATAAGATCTCGGATAGTGTGTGTCCTGTTGAACTATGGACCGCGTTTCGGTAGGCCATTAAGAAGAGGGGTATGTGTCGATTCCAGTCCCGCTGGCAGTTGCTGACAACCTTGGAAAGATGCTCATTTAAGGTCCGTTTGAATCGCTCGACCATGCCATCAGCTTAAGAGTGTATTGGGCTTATACTTGTCTTCCTTTATCACAGATATTGGCACACTTCCTGGAAAACTTTTCAGATTTCAAGTTTCGCCCTTGATCGGAGTGAAGCTCCATTAGGGTACCAATTCTGCTCACCCAGTTGTTAACTATCTCTTCTGCTACAGTATAAACGGTTTGATTCGGGATGGCAAACACTTCCGGCCATTTACTGAAGTAATTCAAGAATCTGAGGGTGTATCGGTTGTCATTAAAGGATTCGGGAAACGGCCCACAATGGTGATGACTATTCGTTCGAATGGTGCTCCGACATTGTGTTGTTGCATTCATCTCACACACACAAAGCGAGTCACTGTGCCCAATATGCCTTCAGAGTTTGGTTCCGGTCCGATGTTTGCTTCCAGCTTGGTCTTTCCTCTTGTTCCTCTCAGGCCAATATTGGTTCTATGTCGTTATCTGCCTGTTGGGAGGAACAGATTTCATTTATACTTCAACACTCTATTGGCTCAGTTCTGATCATGTGGATAGTGGGTTATTCTTTCGGTTTTTTTTACAGTTGCAGTGTTCACATTTGACTCCACACCTTCGACGAGAGAAAGCATCAGCATTTGAGTGGAGATTTCCCTTGCGGAGTACACTTCAAATTCGTAGCTGTCCGAAAAAAAAAACTTTTGTCCGTAGAGGTACTTATGGAAATGCTTCGTGGAAATACCAGAAGCTCGCGCCGAGTTACGCAGTAGTTGCGTTCAGGTCTAGAGAGTTCCATACTCTAATATGCGACCACTTTCTCTTGACCATCATCAACTTGGGAGATAGGGGCATTGCACAGCTGCCGTTTTAGTTCCTGAAATGCTTCTCACACTCTCCAGACATTCTGAATTGTCGGCCTTTTTCCGTAAGTTGGTGCAGGTTCTTCACAATACCAAAAAAATCCTTTACGAACTTCCTGTAGTACGTGGCAACTCCCTAAAAGCTTCTCAGTTGGTGTTTATCTATGGGAACAGGCCAATTTTTTACGGTTTCAATTTTGGAAGGATCCGTAATTTCTTTTAGGTCGAACGTCCTATCTATGACGATAACGTCATCCAGATACACTAGGCAGGTCCTCCACGTGAGCCTTTGCAATGTTGGTTCCATTAGTCGCTCGAAGGTGGCCGGAGTGTTGCACAGTTCAAATGGCATCACTGTACATTGTAAAGACTGCTTTCTGTATGATTTATCTCTACCTGCAAGTATACGTTCTTCATGTCAAGAGTTGGTAGCTGTCCTTTTTAGTTACACCATTGAGACGTCGCTCGGTAGTCTACACAAAACCTCATGCTGCTGTCTTTCTTCTTTACGAGGACCACTGGAGATACCCACGGGCTCTGCGATTTTTCGATCAGTCCCTCAACTTTCGTCTTCGACACTATTTCGGCAACTTCTGTTCGCTTTGCCAATGGAAGACGCCTTGCAGTTTGACGGATTGGTCGGGCGTCTCCGGTATCAATGTTGTGTTGAGAAAGTTACGTACGTCCATATTGTCAATCTTGTGTTGCATATATATCCAATATGCTCACTGATTAGTTGTTCTGCCAGGATTCCTTGCTCTTGTTCCAGATTACAGAGGCTGAGAATTATGTTCTTGGTTTCTATCCTCTGAACTGTTGCGACCGGTGTTGCATGATTTGTTTCCATTGTGATCGATACGGTTTCAACAGGTAGACATTTTCTCACTACATATTTCCTATTTTTTCACCTTTACAAGGAATGCATTTGGACTTAGTATCATTACAGGGACCATGTTGTTCTTTGGTTCTTGTAAGGTCCTTCCCACCATGAATTCCCACCTATTTTCTGGCTCCATCAAATAGAATCGGTGGCTTCCTGGATCAGCTTCCACTTTTGCCAAAACAATTGCTTTCGACGAAGGCTCTAGAATCTGATTTCTGCAGATAACGACTTTTAATACCGAATTTTTGGCGTTGTCATATATTATTGGTATCTCCATGTTTCCCTATTTCAGGGCTTGTGCCCCAAAGTCCATAACTAGTCCATGCTCTCTCATAAAATCTGTAGCAATAATACACTCGGCGTATACCATATATCAGCCACCAGAAAAACGTGAGAGGAGGCTATTCCGACCAAGTGGATTTTTCCACGGACCTCACCATACACCATAACTGTTTCTCCCGTAGCTGTTCTCAAGCTGTAACTACTGGTGTTATGCAACCAGGATTTCTGCACCAGATTGATTGAGGCCGTGGCACCGGTGTCTATTGTTGCCATCCATTTTTCCTTTCCACTGACTACTTTCTAGTCAGTCACTATGCTTTCATTGCATAGTTTTTCTATCGAGACTTGGATGATGGTCCTGGGGCCGTCGATTCCTGCTACCAACTTCTGCCCCACGAAGTTGGTGCTCAAGCATTTCCCGTTTGATGGCTTCGGGCGGATTAACTGGCTTCTTGATAGCTGTTCCTGTCGGTTTCTTCCTCTAGTTGCTTGTTACCGCAGTGAGGGTTGTTTACATACAATTAAAAATGTCTTATTTTATTGCAGTTCCAGTAGGGCATTATTCTTCTATCCCGTGGAGTATCTCGTTCCTCGCCCCTAACCCTTGCGCAGGAGCATTCAAAATATTCCCTGCTGAAATGTGTGTTCCCTTGGAAGCCTGATTGGCTGCTTCCATTGCCAGAGCGAAGGCAAGTGCTTCATCAAGGGTTCTTTTCCTAGCTATCCTTACTACTGACTGTAGCTTCGAATCTGCAATTCCTCTGATGAATGCGTTCTCTGCCATTTCGTCGATAATTTGTTGGCCAGCGGGGGGATATGACAAATTCCAATTTACTCACGTCTGATTGGAGCTGTTGCAGTGTTCCTCCTCGTTGCTGCATTCGGCTTTGCAATTGGACCTTGCAAACCTTCTGCATGTGGCTGTCCCCAAACAGCCATGAGTTTTTTTCAAAATTTTTAATTTGTTAAACTTTTTAAAAAAAATTAGGTGCACATGCGTGTACTTTGGTTTTCAATAAGGACCAAACTCTTTAAATAGGCATGGTAATTTTCAAAACTATTATTTAATACAACACAAAGATATAAATTACATTTCACATATATAGTTCGGCAGCGTGAGAAACATGTTGGATGCCGACATTTGGACGCGTTCTTTGAGTCAACAAAACGTGGTAAGTGACCCACATTATCAAGTTTGTTTCTTCTTCGGAAGTTCGTTTTCACTTTCTCGCTGACTCGTTGTTGAACTAGGAGTGGATGTAGTATTGAATCTTGAACTGGAGCCAGGTCGCAAAAAATACGGGTCGATTTGCCCACCGTCGTACTTCATCATAGCTTTCGCTTGATTTAGTCTTCTGTACAACAGCGAATGTACATAATCCAACAATTGTTCAACAAAGTAGCAAAAACTTCTCACTGTCCATTTGACCGTTCTCATGGCGCTGCGATAATAGGCAATTAATCTGTCACACAAATCTATCCCGTCCATGAAAGCATTATAATTTTTGACGATTGCTGGCTGGGCCACGTCAATTTTTGTTTTTTGGGTCTTGTACCATCGCTTGCAGGTGTTAGCAGGAGCACCTCCTGTACATGTCGAAATCATTGTGACAGCCTTCATATCCCTTCACTTTACAATACATACTTTCTCATCGCTACATATTTTTTCATCCCACTGCCCACTTAGCAATTGTTTCTCTGTTTTTAACTTGCTCGATACTGGTCCTATCCTATTTGTCATTACGGTCCCAGTTAAAAATATCTGCTTCTCATTTTCAATTAAATGATCAGTAAGTTTTAGGCTGGTGAAAAACCTATCAGTGTGAATTGTTAATTGTGTTTTTCCCAACATATATCTCAAAATTAAAGACTAGCTCATCTCGGGCAGCTAGCACAAAGTTTTTTAGGCCATGTGGGCTCGGTTTTAATGGCACATACTGGCGGTATTCAAGAAGGGGTCATTTGCAGGATGTGGCATTTTTTCAGGATCCGATCTATTATTGGCCTTATTTTTCAGAACTTTTTATTATTACTTTGATGTTCGGCATCATTTACAAAGTGCAGATGATTCCTTAGCTCAAAAACCTGTCCCTAGTCATAGTGTCCCTCACGAGAGAGACACACAGATCTCTGTTACAGTAAAGGTTTCCTTAAGGATATTTTAGAGTACTCATCATAAGCTGTACACCGGCAAATCGTATCATTTCAATGCGATTGGTATTAACTGAAATTACGCTTTTGTCGAATACAAGTTTGTTTGCTCCACTGTGGGTGGCCGTGGTGTAGTGGTATATGCATAGCCTCCTCAAGCAGAAGGTCGCGGGTTCGAATCCCGCAATGCTCTGAAAAAGTCTTTTCATGGAATTTGTATGTAGTTATATGTAAATCCCGTCGGCGTCAACTCTGACATGAAAGTATATAACTGATGTTAGACTGGCTGCTGGTTGGGCTAAATGTAACGAACTAACAACTAGCACGTACTAAGACCCACTTGTTAAGGATGCACTAGCTCCAGTTTGACAACTACCTCTGGAAAAATATCGAAACCTAACACCTGAGTTTTAAAACTAATACACCACCCGCACGCGCCCTGGTGAAATGGCAGTAAAATGCTATTTATATCCCCTTGGTGCGCGCGCGGAATTATATTTAAAAAAAAAAACTACTTACTCCCAAAAGTCTACCCCCAAATATTCAAAAAAACTATACAATATATTATATATATTGTAAGCCAAAACAATCGCGTGGTTTCCACATGTTCCTACTCAGTACCTTATTCAACTGTTTGAGTTACCTTCACCAACAGTATTTTATTTGTAGCTTTGTTGCATTTACTAATTTATCTTTGTATTGCTATTCGTCCCAAGATCGCGCCATAAGTAATATAAGGAAAAAAATGAAGTACACCAATATGTACCCACGGTCTTAAAAGGTTAAACTCGGATTTGCGTTAATAAGAAGTGATACGTCATGAGGTTTGATTTTCAATAGGCTTTTTTTAACAGATTACGCGTGACTCCTATCAAACTGCTTTGTCATTTTTGTTCAGTATTGTTTGGCAAATCATCATGGAAAGATTCACATATAACAGCGTCTCCAAATTGTTCAGCTTTATTACAAAAATAAGCGTTGTGTGAGAAGTATTTTTCCTACTATTCGAATAACTTACCGTGCGCCTAATCGACCTACTGCAACCACTATTGTCAATACCATCCGCAAATTTAAGTCCCAGCTTACATTAGTGGATGATACTCGACCGGTTAGAGCACATCCAGCATTTAGTGAAGAGACTAAAGCAGCTGTAGCAGAGAGTGTACCCGAAGACCGTGACTTGGCGTTTTTTACGTGAAGATCTCGGCCTAAAAGCGTACAAAATTCAACTTGTGCAAGAATTAAAGCCAGGCGACTTGAATTTGCTTCATATTTTCAGTGAATGAGCTCTGGTAAAACTTTATGAAATTCAGGTGTTTTACCGTGAAATTTTATTCAGTGATGAAGCCCATTTCTGGCTCAATGGATACGTTATTTAACAAAATTGCTGTATTTGGTCTGATGAGTAACCCAAAGAGTACCAAAAGCTACCATTACATCCTTTAAAGCAACGGTACGGTGTGGTTTATTGGTCCATATTTCTTCAAAAATGAGGCAAATCAAAATGTTACAGATTACGTGCTTTTTGTAATTCAAGCACATGGTGAGCTCTGGTTTCAATAAGACTGCGCTAGGAGCCATACAGAGCATGAAACGATGGATTTTGGTGAGCACTTAATTTCACGTTGTGCTACGATAAATTGGCCGCCTAGACCGTGCGATATCACACCTTTGGACTATTTTCTATGGGGATATGTAAAGTCTCAGGTCTTCAGGAATAAGCCAGCTACGAATGACGCTTTGGAAGCCAGCATTACTCGTGCTATCCAAGTCGCCCAAAATTGGACTTTCCGAATGGACCACATCAGGCGTAACCGTGGATAATATTTACATGATATAATTTTCAAAAAATAAATGCCATGAACTGTTCTTTTAACCAGTAATAAAAATTTTAAGTTCACTTTTAAATTTATGTATTTTATTTTACATCATAAATCAAACTCCACGAAGAATCAACCTATACATTTTTCCAAATCCCTATTAGCGTGGGGTTTCAGCTCCGTCAATAGATCTTCGAACTAGAAAAGTCAGATTAAAATATCGTCAAGGGTGTTCAACTCCCAAAATGCACTAATGCTATTGGACACGGGCGCTGCTTAAAACCGGATCAAATTAAAGATACTAAGCCCCCATGTATATGTCAATATAGAAACTATCACTGCATTAACAGTGATTAATAGTGGCTGTCTTGTCGTAGCTGGAAGACTTAAGAGTCAAGGATCCTAAGGTACTGAAAAGAATGCCAAGGACTTCTTAACTAGACGTAAAAAACTTAACAGTATGGAGGTGACCCAATAGGATTATACTCCAGGTGGTACTCGCAATGGCGACTACGGCCGGGGCACGGATTCTGGAGGTCTCACCCGAGATACTTCACAACCCCCCCCCCCCCCCCCCCGCCGTTCTTGAGGAGCCCTGACCGAGGAGCTGCTGGATAACTTGATTCCGACGTATCTTGCGGCTCCTTCTACGACCACGTCGACCACCGACGAGTTCACACGTCACTGCACTCGTAATTTCTCTTGTGCTGCACACCAAAAAATAAAAAAAATAAAAACCAAACCTACCATGCATGTGTGCAAAAAAAAAAAAAATAAACAGTGCAGTGCAATTTAAAAAAAATAAAACAAAAATATCACACGGTGCGGGTATCCCACCTCTCCCGCTCCTAGTTTTAGTACTGTTTTTCGTAGGGTACGGGCAGTGAACGAGTGTATTTAACAACCGATGGATAGCGGGTTGTGTGTAAAAATTCTGTTGATGCACTGATTCATATTGTTGTAAGGACATAACATCTACAGCAATTTGATTCGGTAAACCACCGCCAGAATTTTCATTTCGCAGCCTTGCTTAGTATCATCAGTTTTTGTTTTTACTGTGCTTGTTTGCTATTATGACTGGGGAATTCAGGGTGGACGTAGCCAATATACGCGGGCTAAAAACTAATCACTTTTCTGCGTACGTTCACGTTTGTAAGTACCGTACCGCTGTTTTGGCACTTAGTGAAACGCAGGTACATCCCCGCCCACACCTCTCAGATCACTCTGATCTGAAGCTACCTGACTACGAACTAGTGCCACTATTCTTCTCCCATCGCGGTCTCGCCATTTATGTACGTAATGATGTAGATTACCAAATTCCACCACAAAGTAGTACCTGTTCCAATCCGGAATTCAATTTCATGTTTTCAAAATTACATATCCGTAAGCAAATTATCCACTACTGCTTTATTTACAGAAGCCCCAAACTGGACAGCAACTTCAGGAGTTTGGCAATACGAGAAAGATAATTGGAGCGGACTTAATAACTTCTTTTATTATATTATATTATATTTTAACTGGTCGTTATGTTTTCTAGATAACGACGTGGATGCCGCTGCTGATATGATCACAGAAACTATTCTCTTTGGAATGAGATGCTTTATCCCTCATCTGTTGAAGAGTATCAAACTAAAAGAAAAGGCATGGTATGACTCGAGCTGTAAAGAGGCTGTTAGGGTTAGAGAATTGTTTTTTTGGTCCTACAAGACCAAGCCGGCAGAGGAAAACCGAAAAAAGTTCAAATAAGCCAGAAATGACTGCAACGTCTTTCTCGAGCGTGTAAATTACAATACGACCAAAACCTACTACAAATACTACATTGTTTCAATGACTCGTTCGTCAAGAACATTTGAAATTTTGTCTCATCCTCATCCATCCCAACGCTCATTTACAATGATATTCCAGTTGTCAGATCTTTTGGCAAGACCAATTTCTTGCTGCACAATTTGCGGCCAGTTGAACACATCTAGATTGTACTTTGTACTGCCGGTCCAATTAGTATATCTCCCTTCCTTCAGAAAAGATGTTCTTCCTCGCTGGCAAAACCACTGCGTAAGCTTTTTCATCAATCCTACTCTTTAGGTCTCTTTCCGAGCAGATGAAAAACAGCGTTTGCCCAGCCCGCCCCTGAAAAAGGCGAATCTTCTTCTCTCTCTTCCTACAGACCCATTGCACTTACGTCCCTTCTTTCCAAAGTCATGGAAACTCTGATAAACCGTCAGCTCATGAAATATCTCGAAACGCGAAAACTTCTCAATGAACGGCAGAACGGTTTTCGTAGCAAAAAGCCACTGGTGATTTGATGGCATGTCTGAAAAGTGGAACCAAAGCGTACACCAATCTGGCGAAAGCAAAATAGTTGCACTTGATATTTCTAAAGCATTTGACATAGTTTGGCATCAGGTCCTTTTATAGAAAATGCTTGATGCCTGGGATCGTTCGCTCTCTTTTTCAATGGATTAAAAATAACCTTTCGGAACGTTCAATTCAAGTTGTCTTGGATGGTTTCAAGTCTGATATTAACAAAATAAATGTCGGTGTGCCTCAGGGTTCCGTTCTGCCTCCGACACTCTTTTTAATTTCCATTAATGATCTCTTATCTGCTACCTTTAATCCAATATATTCCTTTGCTGATGAAAGTACTCTCTGCTTTTCATACTCATTCCCGACTCACGTCCCTGCTCTTCGACTGTACAACGGGAACTGCAGCGTTAATAAATTCCGATATTAACAGCATAACTAATTGGGGAACTAATAACGAGTGGAACTTAATGCTTCTGTTATGTAAGAACATAATATAGTTAAATACCTGTCTAACAAAAAAGTAAATGTTCTCAAGCTACAATTTTGTCATAGACACAAATAGCTTACAGTTCATATTTCAAACGTGAGACTAGATTCAGAAATCGCAGTTCACGTTGATAGCATTTTAATTTGCTTGCGTCTAATCTCACGCCTGTAATGTGTACCTGATTAAATTGTAAATTAAATGTGTAAATTTAGTAAAACATCAATTAAAGTGTTGTCTTTTTTTGTTTGTGTCACTACATATAAAGTTAACGTCTTCCAAAACTCGATGTTAAATTTAAAGCGAAATCTAAATACGCAGTCATTATCCATGAATGGCACTTGCATCGTCGAAACCGAAAAACTTTCCATTCTTGGTATGTGCGTCAGTGACAATCTAAGTTGAAAAGATCTAGGTTTCCTCAATCGATGTAAGATATATTTTACTCCCTCTGCTCTGGCCTCAATATATAAGGCATTCATCCGCCCAAAGTTGGAGTACATTGCCCACAACTGGTCAGATGCTCTTAAAACATCTCTGCACCTGCAAGATAGGATTCAAACCCGTGCGATAAAACTCATAGGTGATACTAATATCAGTCAGTTAATTGACACCCTTGAACACAGACGTAATGTCTCACCTTGTTTTATTGCTATTTCCACCACCAGTGCTTCATAGAAATCGCCTGTTGCATTCCGTCCCGTCCAACCTTCAGCCATAACACCTGTCTCGCTATGAATGCTCATCAGTATCAGACGTACTCTAAAATATGGTGATTCGTTCCTAAGCCGTTCAACTCGCTTATGGAATGCTCTGCCGAGCTCTCTATTTCCTATTCATTATCACCCTTATAATGATTAACAAGTCGAACGAAAAAGTAAGCGAATATGACTGTTTGGTATTATGGTTAGCGAATCAATCAACAAGTTCGCCTCAAACGACAAAAATTTAGCAAATTGTGATTTCGCCTAATTATAGTTTACGAACGTTCGCTAAATTTCTGTCAAAATCACTCGAATCAAAATATTCAGTAAAAAAGAGGGCGAACGATCAGCTGCTATATTTTTGTAGGTGTTTTTTTTTTTTTTTTTTTGTATTTTCGAAAATGTGTGATAGAAGATGATAAATCCAAAAAAAGTATTGATAGTGGAAATGGTTTCTTTTATTATTTTTGAGTTTTAAGAAAACAAATTCGGACCAGAGAGAAAGTATTACGAATTAAATAAACAAAAGCTAGAGTTAATCAAACGCAACAAAGACAGAAAAGAAAAAGAAAATTTTGAGAAAAATCGCCGTCATAAGGAAAACCTTAAAAATTGAGGCTCCAATCTCAAAAATTGGAATTTTATTATCATATAGTTTCAAAGAAAATTAAATATGTAAATCATTTGTGATAACTTGTGTTATACACAAATATGTAAAATAATTATACATAGAGCCGCTACAGTGTAGCTAAAATTTCATTTCTTCTTCGTCCCCCTTCCAAAGTGTTGCTTGGCATTTAAGACTCGGATGGTTCGCCTGGAGGGATCAAGTTTTTTTCCTCTATTATTTCAGGCTCTGTTACGCTGTAGCTGCGACAAATGTTGTGCAAGGTACAACACACGTTCACTATAATTGTGGACTTTCTCGAAGCATAGTGCAATTTTCGTTCATTTATAATTCACCTTAAGCTAATTTTCAAAACTGCAATCATCCTCTTCACAATATTTTTTACTTTTGGATGGAATTTGTTGAAACGTGTAATAAGCAAATAAGGTAGAAGAGGATAATCGGGGTCTCCTAAAATGTTATAAAAATACTAATTTTAATTTAATTTTCAGAAAACGAAGAACATAATACACATTGTCCTCTCTCCATTTAGGCACCATCTTTCCAATACCAGTTTTAACTCACTGCAGTTCCACACAAAGGCATCGTGTGTGGAACCGAGATACCTGGCATCGATGTAGCGGATATTCATATTGTGGTCATACGCCGGAAATAAAATAAATTTAAAAAACTAAACCAAATTTAAAAATAGAAAAACTCACTATCATCGTATTTGTAATACCCTTACGATTTTAATACTGGTGGCATAGCTGAACCGGTGCAGTAATTTCGATATGAGTTCCATCCACACATCCGATTTTTCCTGGTAATCTGGACGTCCTGAAAAGTAATTACGAGCTTCTTGTTTTTCTCTTTCGGACATGTTGACTTTGATTCAAGCCGAACGAATTTTTTCTTCAAGCACTTGAATCATTACAGTTAAAACAATAGAGACCGTAGGTTGCGCTAGCCCCGAATCAAAATCGTTTCCCACACAAGTTTGAGAACTACCACTACCGAAAAGCCGAAGTGCACAAGCAAGTTTAAGCAATGGGGAAATTGCAGATGTTTGAGTGGAACATAATTGGTCTCGAATTTGGCTCAAAACAAAGACAAATGCATCCTTATTCAACCGAAAATAAAAGATAAATCTGAGAACTTAAGTAATTTTTATTCAGAATGTTCAAGAACTCACAAATGAATGGGAATTAACAATGGAAATTCCAAAGAATTAGAACTATCCCGGAATTTTCTTCTCATTATGCGCATCTGTATTGTCCTGTCGTCTTCATAATTGTCATCAAAAAATAATTGCTTATCATGTTTTATTATTTAAGTTTACTTTAAAATACCGAATATAATATTTATTTAATATTTTTGACATTTTGCAACTGTCATTTTATTACGTTTGATTGGCAACATTGTTGTCAAAGGCGAATGAAAAAGTTCGCCATCAGTAATTCGCCAGGGAGTTCGACTCGCTAATCATAATAGGGGTGTATAACATGCAAACATTTAAGAGCAACGTACATCGGTATTTCTCTTTTCTACCGTATTAATGCTGAAACGCAAATGCACTTATCGACGGTTGCATTATCAGTAGAACATATTGTAAACATGCATTTATCCTAAAATAATAGCTAACAAAAAAAAAAAAAAAAAAAACAAAACAAAACTGATAATTCCGTTACAGCCACTCAGAAACTGTATAAATAGCTCTAAGATATCATATTGAAGTTAGTCGTAAGAATATATTAAATGAAGCAAGTGCGTTTAAGTGCAAGCAAAATATATATTTGTTTATTCATTTCCACTGAGGTAACTGGGGGCTCGTCCGCAATAACATACTTACTTGCTATTCAAACAGCCAAAGAGATATACTTGAAATATAGAACTCGCACAAAATCTCCGATCTTGAAGAGAGATAAACCAGGCAGTTCGTGAAATACAGCCACAATCGAACTACGTAACCTGGAAACGAAAAGATTATTCTTCCTCGAATCTACAAAACGACAGAGAAATAACCACACCTCATCTTTAAAAACTATAAAAACTAAGAAAGCAGCAGCTATGGCAGAAGTAGCAGCACAAAGAGCTCGAATTGATTTATTAACATAGCAACTGATGGAATTAAAAACAGATGTAATCACAATACGTGACAACTAAAATGCGTTTCAAAACATTACAACCGTGGAACAACATCCCGAGATTAGACTTACGATCTGCGATGCGAAAGGTATTCGAAAGGTATTTGAATCCCTGTCTCAACGGCAACAAAGCGGAGTACAGATCATGGAGAAATCCAGCTTGGATGCTAATGGAAGATATAAAAATTTTCAAAAAAGTCCCCAGTATTTCAATGATTTGTTATACTACACACTAAGATAGTGGGAAGCAGCGGACATTCTTACTAACCATAACACGAAGATGAATTTCTACTCCATTATAAATCGCCTCGATTATACTTACGCTGATCAAAAACCGTTGTATATACTTCAGGATGAAATGAAAAAGATAAGACAAGGAAGGCAAAATTTGTCTGAGTGTGTCATGATGAGATTAACCAATCATTTAACCTTATGCTCGCGAAAATTGATATGTCTAATGAATCTTGGAAGGAAACTCTGACGCCAACCAGGATCCTGTCCGTACCTTCATTAAGGGACTTAACAGCTCATCCAGAAGAACATTGTAGTCCAACAATCCAAAGGATTTAGCACAACCCTACGCCATTGCATGCACAATATACCACGACAATGAATATCAACATCTTGACATACAACTAGAATACACTGAGCAACCAGAAAGGCGTCCACAGCCACAACGCCCTTAGTTCAATCCTAGCACCGAAGTACAACGAAAACGTTTCGTACCACAACAGTACTACGAAAAACCCACACCAATGGAAGTAGATGAATCAACACAGTTCGTGCGTCCAACATATTACAACAACCAACAGCCTAGATGGAACAACGGACCCAGACAAAATCCTCCACACCACAACCCCTCTAGAACAACCAATCACAAAACTACAATCAACACAAGATGCAGCGGATAAATCAGACTAAACAAGCTAAATTAGAATCAGTAACATCGCAGTACGAGGAGCCATACGAAACAGAAAATACTTTTTTAAGCGAATAAATGGATTACCTTGTCTTCAACGACGATGCAGAATTATAGGTACATACGCTATTTTATTAATTAATAGTGATTCAACAAATAATTATATTAGTTCTAAGTGCAGGATAGGGACTTCTATAAATATAAGGCCTATAAAAACAAATTCACTACATGGTGATTCGATAGTAAATGTGGAAAAAGTAATAACATTATTTGACCAGCATTTAACCTTTTATGAAATTGATGAGCTTCAAGATTTCGATATGATTCTGGGCAAAAAAGGTTTGCGAGCTATTAAAGCAGAAACTAATTTATTTGATTATAGCTTTAAATACAAAATAAATAAAAGGGAAATTGTGAGTTTAAAACAAAAAATAAATTACACAGTTGGCAATGAAAAATATAGGAAGAATATAGAAGGAAAAATGGAAAGCAATGAGGAAATTAGTGAGATCCTACTCTTCACTACAACCATTCAGGTTACGATTAGGACGAAAAGTGAAAAAACTACTTTGATGGAACAATATCCGTATCCCATAGCTGACAAAGAGTTTGTTAACGAAGAAATCAAAAAATTATTAGATAACCACATAATACAAGCTAGCAGAAGTCCATATAACTAACCGACTTGGACAGTGCCCCAAAAAGGTACCGACGAATAAGGGAAACCATAAAGACGCATGGTCGTAGATTTTCAGAAAATCAACGCCCAAACTATAACGGATAGGTATCCAATACCAGACGTGAATATGACAATACAAAATCTAGGAGAAGCAAAAATTTTTTCAGTAGTTAATCTGGAATCAGGATTTCATCAAATACAAATAAGAGAATCTGACAGTGAGAAAATCGCGTTTTCATTAAATGGCGCTAAGTATGAATTTATCAGGATGCCATTTGGACTTAAGAATACACCCTCAATATTTCAACGATGCGTAGATGATATTCTCCGTCAGTATGTTGGAAAGTTTGCATTCGTATACTATACATGGATAATGTGTTGATATATTCTTCCTCACCTGAAGAACATATAGAGCATATCAGAACTATAGTAAACGCTTTGCATAACGCCAATATGAGACTCTCTAATGAGAAATCTAATTTTTTTCAGGACTCTGTTGAGTACATAGGTCTTATAACAGAATACAATAAAGTGCCGTAGATCCCAAGAAAATTCAAACAACAAAATATTGTAACGACTCGCGTCTCATGTGAACGTGCCCCACTTCAATCCTACCTTGCCGACTCGAGATATAGACCAGAGCTGTCAAATTCCGAAAGTTTCGAGAAAGATAGAGACAGAAAAAGGCGGCAGACACAGAAAAAGGTGGTCTTCGAATTGTCACCCTATTTTTTTTTTTTTTTTTGTACTTTTTCCTTGATGCCTTAAAGAAAACAAAAGTAAAGTACGAGTACTTTCTTGCGTTTTTATCAACAGCCGGATAAAAGTGCAACAATTGGTGTCAGGTGTGGGGTTTCGCGATCGACTTTATAACCGAGTCTTTACCACGCACGAACTGAAACGCAATACAACATGGCCGAGCTGAATGAACTTCAGGAAAAACTCCAGCAAATGCTGTGTAAATAAGAAGACCTATCGAAAATTTTGCCGGAGCAATCAACCAGGATGGCCGACTTACAGCAGTCATTAGAGGATGTAAACTCGCTGATGGCACAAGTCGAAGTCACTCAACAGGAATTTGCTAACACTCGATTCGAAAATTTTGCGCATGTTTCTACTTCCACAGATCCTAGTACCAAAACAGCTTTTGCGTCCGCAATTTATCACGGGGAGAATTCCGAGTCGACGAATGTAAATGGTGTTTATGCCGATGTTTCTACACACGAGACGCAGAGTGGAATAGTAAACCAATTGCCACATGAAGCACAAGCGAACAAACAGGCAAACCTGACAGGGCAGCCACATCGAATTCCAATACAACCACTCAAATTTGAGAGTAAAACGCCCTGGCACACATATCACCTTTATTTTGAGACCGTAGCGAGGGTAAATAGCTGGGCAGCTGACATGAAGGCACTATATCTTGCTCCATATCTGCGGGGAACTGCTAAAAATTTTTGAAACGCTTTCCCTAAACATCCGAGATGATTTTGTTCGTTTGGATGCAGCTTTCAGACAGCAATTTGGCAATGAGTATGAGCAAGCAACAGCTCAGTCGGAACTCCGCTGACGAATTCAGAAGTTTAAAGAATCTCTAATTGAATTCGCCACCGACATCCAACGCCTCGTGTACCTAGCATTCCCAGACTGCCCTGAACAGGCAAGGAACCGCATCGCTCTCGGACAGTTCATTGATAGAATTTTTGATGCCGCTGTTCAACAGAGAGTGCTAGATTCTGCCCCTGACACGCTAGAAAAAGCGTTGTCCTGATCCTGCCACTCTTTCGGTAAACGGGAGTCCCGCAGCTTAATGGAGCGCAAGCTGCTGCATCGACATAATAATGCTCCTAATAGCCGTCAAATTACGGGCGAAGACAGGAAAGTGCTTAAGATGGGTGTCCGTGGAAGAATTAAATACATCCACCGAACAGGATATGGTTTCGTTCGGCGCGATGACATCGAGATTACCTACATACCGCGCAGCGAACTAAGCCAAAACCCTAACCTGTGATACAAAGGGTTAGCGGTGAATTTTGATGGGCGAACTTCCATAACTAAGTACAGAATTGTCATGACATACACGGCCCCAATAAAACAACCACCCCGCAAGCTACCTCTTAGCCGAAGAACAGAAGCCGAACGAATATTGGAGGACATAAAGACTCAGAAAGTTGAGCAACCGTCTGGAAGTCCTTGGTGTTCCCCTGTTATGCTAGTGCGTAAGAAGGATGGGTCCCTCCCGTTCTGTGTTGACTATCGAGAACTTAATAGCGCCACTAAAAAGGATTCATACCTCTTGCCACGTATTTACCTTACGCTGGAAGTACTCAGAGGATCATCTTGGTTTGAAACGTTGGATTTCCACTTCGGCTACTGACATGTCGAAATGGACTACGAAAATAAAGAGAAAACTGCGTTTTCCGTCAGTACAGGTCTTTAAGAATTAAACTTCATGCCATTTGGCCTAACCAATGCACCCGCCACCTTCCAACGTCTCATGGACGTGGTACTTCAAGGACTGCCCCATACTATGTGCCTTGTTTATCTGGACGATGTAATCGTTCATGGTAAAAGTGTTGGTGGTGTTTCTGCGCCTGCGAGACGCCGATCTCCATCTGAAGAAGTGTTGGCTGGGAAACTAGGAAGTCCGCTTTTTGGGTCATATCGTGTCCGGTTTTGTAATAGTCGTAGATCGAGAAAAAATTGTAGCTGTTCAGAAGTGGCCGCAGTCAAAAATTAAATCAGAGATTCAGTCATTCCTGGACTATGTCCGTACTATCGCCGCTTCATTCGTGAATTTTCTGCTCTCGCTAAGCCTTTGACTGCTCTTACCGAAAAAGGGGCTAAATCCGATTGGAGTTCTGCTTGTGAGGATTCTTTTAACGCATCTTGTCCAACTGACCGAAACCTACAATTTCATCTTGGACACAGACGCCAGTCAACTGACGTGTGGATCTGTTTTGTCCCAATTACAGAACGGGGAAGAAAAAGTCATCAAATTTCATAGCAAGACATTTACTCGAGAAGAGAGAAATTATTGTGTTACCCGTCGGGAGCTGTTAGCCATGATTACAGCAGTTATTTACTTCCAGCCGTATTTGTTGGGGAGGCATTTCTTGTTAAACAGACAATAGTTTGTTATGTTGGTTAATCAATTTCCGGGAGCCGGAAGGATAAATGGCTTGTTGGCTAGAGCAACTACAACAGCGACGACCTAGTCGAAGAGGTCTAATGCTCTAGAGTGTCGAAATGGGATATTATGTCGTAGGCTGAACACGACCAATGGTGAGTATTCCCAAGTTCTAGTACCTATTTCTTTACAGAAAGAAATTGTTAAGACGATGCATAACAGTCCCACTGGAGGTAATTCGAAGTTCATAAAACTTTAGCGAAAACCAAGAGGCGCTATTACTGGATTGGATGTTCTCAGGAAATTGAGCAGTATTGTAAAAGTTGCGTTATATGTCAGAAACGTAAAGGTCCGATAACAAAGAAGCGAGCCCCTTGCAACTTGTAAGCGTTGGTTCCCCCTTCGAATGAGTGGCGATTGACATCTTGGGACCTCTACCAGTAACCAGCCATGGCAACAGGTACGTTTTCGTTTTCTGCGATTATTTCACAAAGTGGCCAGGGAAGGAATTTTAGATCCAGAGTGTTTACACTCGTTTAAGAAAAGTTTGGTATAGACAAGACGCGGACGACAGCCCACCACCCGTAGTCTGATGGCATGGTGGAGCGATTTAACCGCGCGCTGATGGATTATCTTGCGAAATACGTCCCAGAAAACCAACTGGACTGGGATGAGCACTTGCCGTTTCTCTTATTAGCTTATCGAACGGCAATTCACGAAGCTACTAAGCAGATCCTAGCTTATATGGCCTTTGGTCGTGAACTTCGCTTGTCCGTCGAATTATACACCGGGCATCCTCCCGAGCGACCAGCTAGCACCTCAAGATACATCGAAGACATTACAAAGCGGCTAGAAACAGCATATTCTTTTAACAGAAGTCAACTGAATGAAAGATTATCCTTATGATCTCAACACCAAACTTACGCCTTTTAGTGAAGGAGACAAAGTGTGGCTGTACGGTAGAAAAAGGTAGAAAAATTTAATAAAAGAGTACAGTCCAAAATTGGTATATAAAACAGGGCACCAGAATGTAGTCTCTGATGCTTTGTCAAGACAGCAAATAAATATTACCACTGATTGTTCGGAACGTTCGGCGGAAAATTCACCAGTTGAACAACTAAAACGAGTAAAATAGCCACTAATTTTGTTTAAGAACAATATTATACCCATATTGGAACAGGGTACAAACGAAATTATTACACAAACAATATTTGACGGTCGAATAAGACATACTATCTACTACACACACAAAAATGTGTTATATTATAACAAGCAAATGTAAACTATTTAATGTAAACCATCTGGAACACTTAAAATGGACAAAAATATATAACCACAAATGTAAAAACAGTGTAATTATAAATAAAGGGTGATTAATCGTAAGGTTTGATTTGTAATGTAAAATAAAACATATAAATTTGAAAGTGAACTTAAACGTAAAATTTTTATTATCAGTTAAAAGAATTATTCATCGTGTAAATTTTGACCATGACTCCGTCTGAGGTGATCCATTCAAACAAGGTCCAATTTTGGGCGACTCATTTGAGCATTGCGACTGGATAACACAAGTAATGTTGGCTTCCAAAGCGTCAATCGTAGCTGGCTTATTCCTGAAGACCTGAGACATTACATATCCCCAGAGAATCGAGATCGTGATATCGCACGATCTAGGCGGCCAATTTACCGTAGCAAAACGTGAAATCAAGTGCTCACCAAAATAATTTCTCAACAAGTCTTTTGAGAGAAAGAGCTTGAATTTCAGGAAGCACATAGTCCATTTGTTACCATTGACGGTAACATTCTGATTTGCCACATTTTTGAAGGAATATGGACAAATGATTCCATCAGCCCATAAACCACACCATACCGTTGTTTTTAATGGATGTAATTGTAGCTTTTGGTACTCTTCGGGTTGCTCATCAGCCCAAATACGGCAATTTTGTTTATTAACGTACCCATTGAGCCAGAAATGGGCTTCATCACTGAACAAAATTTCACGATGAAACACCGGACTTTCATTGAGTTTTTCCAGAGCCCATTCACAGAAAATTGACGCAAATTCAAGTCGCCTGGCTTCAATTCTTGCACAAGTTGAATTTTGTACGCTTTTAGGCCGAGATCCTCACATAAGTACGCCAAGTTGTCGAATACGGCAAGCCAAGCTGCTGAGAACGACGATGAATCGATTCGTCACAATCTTCGCGTACACTCTTAACTACAGCTGCTGTAGTCTCTTCACTACGTGCCGGATGTGGTCTAACAGGTCGAGTATCATCCACTAATGATGGACTAAAATTTGCGAATGGTATTGGCAATAGTGGTTTCAGTACGTCGATTATGCGCGCTGTAAGTTCCTCGAATCGCACGAAAAACATTTCTCACAGAACGCTGATTTTCGTAATATAGCTGAACAATTTCCATGATAACATGCCAAAAGATACTAAGCAAAAATGACAAAGCAGTTTGATAGTAGTCATGCGTGATCTGTCGAAAAAAAAAGCATATTGAAAATCAAATCTCATAGTGAGATATCTGTAAAACAATAAGCGAAGATAACTGCACTATACCACTATTAGAAGATAGGGAACTAAAATGTTACATTATACAGCAAAATATTTTACCATTGTTAATTTTAGACCACGGAAATATTATAGCTGACGGCGACCATGAACGGAATGAACAAAAAATACGCGAACCCAAACTGATACAATTCAACCTAACCACATATATTGATAGAAAGTCATTCCATTACCACCAGCAGGAAATAAAAAAGGTAATACATACACACAGGAATGAACAGCTTGAAGACTTCGAATACCGATTATAAGTTTAATAATATTCGAGAAATGTTAAATTCATAATCCCCATTGAGGAACACCCAATAGAGTTCACCACGTACTGTGTCCTCGGACTAACAACATTTCCACTCTAGTATACTGCTGTCAAAATATGCTAGTGCTACAAGACCCAACAAATATCAAACGGAACTAAGTCTATGTGCCCAACAGGCTCGAAAGTGAGGACACTTTTTCTTAAAAAAGGGGGAGAGTTAAGGAACCTTATACACACCAAAAAACAACTGATAATTGCATTACAGCCACTCAGAAAGTGTACAAATAGCTCTAAGATATCATATTGAAGTAAGTCTTAAGAATATATTAAAGAAAGCAAGTGGGTTTAACTGCAAGCTAAATATATATTTTTTCACTCATTTCCACTGAGATAGAAATAACTCGCGCTAATTCTTAACAAAAAAAAAAAAAAAAAAGCCAGAATCAGCAGCAAGCGAAACGATTTTTAGAATACGACCGTGATTAGACGAATTGAAAACTTCAGTAGTTCACATCACCTCCCGGAAGGTCGTCAAATACATGCAAGTGCACGTAGGATAGAATCTGATAAAGACACATGAAAATCGGATGGTGCAAGGTCGAGGCTGTTTGTTGAATGTGCCATTACTTCCCAACCAAGATTCAATAATTTTCACGAATTATCAAAGATGTGCGTGGTCTAGCGTTGTCATGGTGGAACAGATTTGCCAATTCTTCCAGTCGTTATTTGACCGCTTCTTCCAGTTTTTTTAGTTGTTGGCAGTAAACACCTGAATTTATCGCCTGATTCGATGGAATTTGACAACATAAACTTATCTTGATGAAGTTCAACTTTCGATGTAGTTTGTGCCGTTTCATCACGCTTAGATCAAAGTCGTTTTCGATAGATTTTTCATCACCTGATTATTCGTTAATGCCTACAACTTTCCACCAAATAAAAGCTAACTTTTGCCTTATGACGCTTCCACAGAGCTTAGGCAAAGACGCTGATTTAATTCTGAGGATAGGTTTAATGAGTATAAATGTCTCACTGAGACATTTATGATGTGTCGCTAGCAAAAACTCCCCCTTCTTGAATAAAAAAGAAGCGAAATTAAAGTATGTGGTGATTCACGTGTGCATGTTAAACCTAAATTGACGTCATTACACATAAAACCATTGGGAGAACGTGAAAGGGAATTTCTCGATAAATTTGTCAAGGCCGGTGATATTCATAGACCAAATCATTTAAATCGCGAAAGTGATGACTACCTTCGCATTTTGATTCATTGTAATGAAAATGTGACAACTAAGATAATAATTAAAATACAAAAGGGCTTGTGTAAGACTGTAGACCAAGGAAAATTCCTAAGAAAATAACTAAGAATAGGATAACGGAAATTTAATTTCAATTTCAAAAGATATATTATGGGGTGGCCGTGGTGTAGTGGTATATGCATAGACTCCTCAAGCAGAGGGTCGTTGGTTCGAATCCCGTGCGAGGCAATTCTGTGAAAAAGTCTTTTAATAGAATTTCTATGTAGTTATATAAAAATCCCGTCGGCGTCAACTCTGACATGACGGCATAACACTGATGCTGGAGTGGTTGCTGGCTGGGTTAAATGTAACGAACCAACAACTAGCACGTACTTAAGACCTACTGGTTGAGGATGTACTAGCTCGTCCCGTCCAGTTTGACAACCACCTCTGGGAAAAATATCGAAACCTAATAGAACTGAGTTTCAAACTACTACACCACCCGCGCTCTGGAGAAAAAAGCCAGTAAAAGGGTTTTCATATCTCCTTGGTGCGCGCGCGGTATAAAAAAAATATATATCTATGAAAAACGTTTAAAAAATACAAATGTTTTTATTTTTTTATTTTATTAAAATAAATTTACTTAAAATTATAGCACCATCTTATCACCCAAATTATATTTTTATATGATTTGCATATTTAGAATTTCATTACAATTGTTTTTACTCCTAAAAGTTTCCGAACATTTTCATTGTACTGTATGAGTACAATTTTTGAGTGACATATGTTGATTTTCTCTCCAGCACACAATAGTTGTAGGCATGTTGCCTTTTCCAAAAATTCACACATTTTTAGTTCCCGTATAAAAGCCTTACTGACGCTTGCACATGATATAGATGGAAAAATCTGAAATGAAAAATAATAAATAAGTAAACAAACAAAAAATAATAATAATATTCCGGATAATGTGTCGACAACTTTAAGGGAGATTTAATGATTTTTAAAAGTGTGAGAGGGGGATGGGGAGGGGGCTACAGAGGTTTTAAATAAAGCTTTACGCTGCACTGTTTTGACTCCAGTTGAAGATAAACATCTTTCAAAATTACGAGTATGGATGTATGATGACAAATTTGAATCATTGAACTCGTAATTATGAGTACTTTAATTGTTTCAATGTAAATGTTGCCCTAAAATGATTGTGTCAATAGTTATTAAAGATCAAGTGATTTTTTATTTTAATTAAAATTTTTAGTTAATATTTTTTTTGGAAAAAAATCTTACTAACCCTTACTTTTTATAACTTTGAAACGTGTGCCTAATATTTACAAAAAAAAAAAATAAATAAAACAAAATAAAAATAAAATCAGATCAAGTCATCTCAAGGCAGTAGTTTACAAGATGCGACCGTTTAAACATTTAAAAAAAAGAAATACAAATATTTATTGCAGCTTTATTTTTTTATTTATTTATTTATTTATTTATTTATTTTTATCTTTTTTTTTCATCAAATTTTGTATTGTAGTACCTGTGTATCTGAAGATGGACTCTCAACCCTAATACTTGAGAAGTAGTTGTCAGTTTTACAATTCATTATCATCTTATATAAAAAATTAATGTAATTCTCGAACATTTAAAAGATTTTAATTATTATTGAATTAAATTATTTATGTGTTCATTATGTTAAGTTTAACTATGTTCATTATATGTATGAATTTGAATGGCATTAAATGCTAAATAGATAAAAAAAATAGATATGTTATTTAATCTTATCTAATCTAAATAAATAATTCCCCAATATGACTATCCAATTATCCAAAATAAGTCCACTTTCGTTTACCGTTATCAGTTGTTTTTTTAAATTCTTTTAATAGCGTCACATTGAAATTAAAGTGTTTTAAGTATTTTTATTTTTTTTAAATATCAGAATATTTAAATGAAGAATATGCAGACATCCATTTTTCTATGGATTTTGTAATGGCAGTGCTGCGGCGGCTCGAGCAGAGTATCAAGGAAGATTTTCTACACTACATATCTACATATGGGGAATTTGCAATTTGTTGGAACGACATCTCGATGGCAATATATTTATCTAAAGTATTCTATGGACAGATGAGTCCTAATTCACTATTGTATTACCAACTTACATAACCTATACACATGGACGAATGAAAATCCGCATACAATATATCAAAGTGACTTTACCAACTATCAATATTACAAAAACCATTAGCTTGCATTCAGTTTAATAAAAAACACTGTGAGCAACTATTGTAAATATAAGATGATGTCAATTACGATTAGCAATAACGGTAAACGAAAAAGCATTTTTTTAAAGTCGTTTTTTAGTAATAACAAGAAATAGTCACATGGGGATTAATTTATTTCACCTTATACCTGGAAAACAGGTAACAGGTAAAAATTTTGCATTGTGAATTACAAATTCACCATCCCGCACCGAAATAATAAAAAATAAAAAAAGAATAGCACATTTTTTCGAGATAAATGCGATTTTCCCAATATTTTGAAAAAGAAAGCGTGGATGGTAATAGCGAAATAACCATTAATCAATGGGCTATCAAATAAGCCCAGCTTGGTTGCTCTAGGTTTAATAAACTAGAAGTTATAACAAAATAATTGTAACTCAGTGGGTGTTGAAGATGCATATACTCCCCCCTCCCAAAATACGATTTTTTTTCACAACATGAATTAATGACTTAAATCCCAAATCGTCAAATTTATGATGATAGTTCCTCAATGGGTTACGCTGTTAATATCGGAATTTAAAGAGCTTAACATATGTACGTTGACGTTCCCGTTCTATAGCCAAAGAACAGGAACGAGAGTTCGGGAATGAATATGAAAAGCAGAGAGTACTGTCATCAATAAATTAATATATTATATCATTAATGTAAATTAAAACGTGTCGGAGACAGAACGGAGGCTTGAGGTACACGAGTATTTATTTTGTGAATATCAGACTTGAAACCATCCAAGACAACTTGAACTGAACGTTCCGAAAGGTAATTTCTTATCAATTGAAGAAGACAGTCATCGATCCCAAAAGCACGAATGCTGAAACAAAAGAGCTGATGCCCAACTCTGTCAAATGCTTTAGAAATATCAAGTGCAACTATCTTGCTTTCGCCAGATTGATGTAGGTTCCACTTTTCGGTGAACGGACGGCAAGTCTCATCAAATCATCAGTGTACCTGTTGCAACGAAAATCATACTGCCGGTTATTGAGAAGTTTTCGCATTTCCAGATATGTCATTAGCTGACGGGTTATCATGATTCTTCATCGGTCTTAAATCTCTTTCCGGCGAGCATTCTTTTGAGGTCTGCGAACAGGAAATAGTCGCTGGGAGCCAAATCTGGAGAATACGGTGGGTGGGGAAGCAATTCGTAGCCGAATTCATTAAATTTTGCCATCGTTTTCATCGACTTGTGACACGGTGCATGGTCTTGATGAAACAGCACCTTCTTTTTCTTCAAATACGGCCGTTTTTCTGCGATTTCGTCCTTCAAAAGCTCCAACAACGCAATGTAATAGTCGCTGTTGATAGTCTGCCCCTTTTGGAGAAAGTTGATGAAAATTATTCCATGTGTATCCCAAAACACAGATACCATAAACTTGCCAGCCGACTGTTGAGTTTTTGGTCGTTTTGGACGAGTTTCGTTGCCTGCTCGCCACTAAGCTGACTTCCGAGTTGACTCTGGTGTGAAGTGATGGAGCCAAGTTTCATCCATTGTCACATACCGACGCAAAAATTCGGCTTTGTTGCGGTTGAACAGCTTTAAACACCCATCTGAATCATCAACACGTTGTTGTTTTTGCTCGACTGTGAGCAAACGTTCTTTTGATATCTTCAGAGCCTCAGCTATCTCGATCAACTTCACTTTACGGTCATTCGTAATCATTTTGTGGACTTTTTTGATGTTTTCATCTGATTTTTCAATCCACTTGCGAATGGTTCGTTCGGCTGGTGCAGAGTCCGGGTAACACTTATCAAGCCATTTCTTTGCATCGGCAGCATTTTTTCCCATCAAAAAGCACCCGAAATCGTTTTGAATCCATTTTTTTCCACAATAACAAAAGTTGCTTCACTCACAACGCTATATCTCGAGAACTAATCGTCCGACAGCTGTCAAATTTATACACGTATCTTTTAAAGGTTGGTACTAACTGAAAAGGTATGGATTAATTTCAAGTAGTGCCCCCTTTTAGAAACGGCACGGACTTTTCAGTCCATGTATTACATGACCTTGGAAAGAAAGGGAGGAAGTGCAATGGGTCTGTATGAGGAGAGAGAAGATTTGCCTTCTTTGAGCTATGTACCCTTCATCCTATGAGGGACAAAGTCATTTCACAGTGAACAGTGTCTATAATCATTTCGGAAGCGGCTTCCATGTTGTTATCGAGGAAGCATAGCGACCAGACACAATTCCTAAACAACTGTTAAGTCCGCTCCAATTGTGATCTGAGAGGTGTGGGCGGGTATCTACGTGTGTTTCACTAAGTTTCAAAACAGCTGGCCTATATTTACAGACGTGGACATACGCAGAAAAGTGATTCCTTTTTAGCCCGCGAATAGTGAAAAATTCTAACGTTGGTTTACCGAATCAAATTGTTGTAGATGTTATGCTATCATAACAATAAGTTTATTTGCATCAACTAAATTCGCACTAACAACCTGCTATCCATCGGTTGTTACATGCACTCAATCATTTTGCCGTATGGCAGTGCCATACAGAAACTGCAGTGACTGGGTGAAAGTAACAGCACTATGTCCAGGGGCAAGGGATGTGGGATGCGCGCACTATGATTTATATTTTTTTGATTAACTGCACCACACTGAGTATAATTATTATTATTATTTTTTTTTTGCACTAAGACCTTTTTTTTTTTCTTAGCATTCTTGCGCGTGGAAATTTGTTGCTCTTACCCAAGTAATGGCCTTCATACAAGCCCGAAACGTATGGGATATTTATCGCAATCTACATCCTGACGACATGTTCTGACTGCTACTGCTGAATTAGACGCACTTTTGTTTCTCCTTGCGGCTTTTTGGTTGATGCAGATAGGGAGCGTTCGGAGTTTAATAAAGTGTTACATATTCTCCTTTTGCCCTTCTCTCATCAATGTCATCATTTTTGGTTCAGCATCCTTTCAACTCGATACACTTTTCCCAGCGGTATTGCAACTTCCGCGGTATTGGAACTTCCGTACTTCCAGCGAGCAATCTTTTAAGGTTTGGAATAAAAAAGAACTAGCAGCGAGCCAAATCCGGAGAATACGGAGGATGAGAAAGCAATTCGCAGCAGAAACTCCTAGGAATTTCGATCAAACAAGCCAAGCACGTCTTTGAAGTGGTCTCACGATTGCGCTTGTTCTCCGATGTGAGCTTTCTCATGACCAAAATCTTGCAGAATATGGCTAACGTTCAGTTGAGATGCCTGCTATCTTATCCAACTAGCGAATTGAAGAAATAATGTCATCATCGAAGGAAGAGCTCTAAGCGTTATCCATTGGCGAATACGAAATTCCAGTATTCGCATTTGATACCCGAAGAGATAGCGACGAAAGATGAGTGGTACATCTCTGTGGGTTTGTTTGGCTTGTGGTATTTCACCAATTCTGTAACGAGGGATGTTAATTTTATACTTCATGGGAAATAGAAAGAAACACATTGATTGAATGCGTTTCAAGGTTCTCACTTTCATGCAAGATGTCCTTAGCTCCTTATCAATGACTGATTCGTTGAAGAAAGAAAGTTTTATATTCTATCCGCTATGAAAGGAAGTCCAGCTTCCACCAATATGTTTTAAATGGGACTTTTGGGGCGGCTTGATAGTAGGGTGTTTTAATAACGTTGATTGTCGATTTTGGGCTATTACTGCATAAGAATAAATCCTAATATAATTTACTGAGTATTACAGATTTCGAGATGGTGCGGTGTGTTTTTACATATGTATGTGCATTACACTTTTTACTAGCTTCTAATTGACAATAATGGTTCTTGCAGCTAGGAACTTTTTTGATTTTAAACACGGTCAACGACTAGCTTTCATACCGAACCCATCGGTTTCCGTAGTCTTTATTTTGTTACCAATTGCGGGTTTTTTGCGTCATAAGCTGATGGTTTTTTCGAACTGTTTCTCTTTTCTTCTGTGGTATGGTGATTCATGAAGCACATGTGGGTTTTCACCCGACTAATAACGCATATTTTGCTTATTGACGAACCCATTGAGCCAAAAATGAGCTTCGTCACTGAAGATGATTTTGCGATGAAATTCACCATCTTGGCGCATCTTCTCCAGAACCCAATCTGAGAACGTAGCACGTTAGTGTACTCTACCATGAAGAAAATGTTGAGTTTACTGAATAAATTGACAGTGACAGTGACAGTTTGAAGATAAGTGAAAGAGTGCGTTCACAAATTAAATTCAAAGTTGTTAAGTTCCTATTGGAAAACCCTATATATATCCTCATATTGTGTTCTAACCCATAGAATGTATTTAAAAGAATCTGCAAACGGCGAAGTTGTGCGGTGTATCCAACTAATGACTTTTTTTCACCGAGTTCGAACAGCAACTTGGAGAATACAGGGATTCGATCTCGAGCCGCCGAGCTACGATAGACAAGGACAGATTTGCTTAATAAGAAGTCTAAAAATTAAAATAAATTAAAGTTAAATAAAAGAAAATAAGAAGTCTTTTTTTTTTGTTGTTAATTCCTGAAAACTATCAGGCAACAGTCGGAATTGCCAATTGTTGGCTCACACAACTAAACGTTGTAACGGCGAGATGCAACCGCATTTCAAATACACCACCCACGTGTAACCATAAGCTGTCCTCTAACTGCTCCCTTTCCTATCCTTCATTTTATAGAAGCAAAAAAAATCCTGACGTTCGAAACAACGAAGAAGTGTTGAATGCCTGCAGATAATAACATGAATAGTCATCTTAACCCAACTTTTCCGTCAAACTCATATTCGCACCTGATTTCGTTCGTAAAATAATCAAAAGAAAACTTAAGTACTAAAACAGTTGCAACCAACTGACCCTCCACAACGCAATGATAATCATCATTAGCAAAAAGAAATAATTGACAACACAACCTCAAATATTACCACCAATATAGATAAATGCACCTCCAAATCATTATCTCCTCTCTCATCTACATACAATATATCAATCAATGTTGGTTTCACACAACAGCTGTCGTCAGAGCCTGATGCCAATTCTATTGAATTCCTTAGAAATAGCATGTTCAAATATCTTCCTCCCGCCAGATAAATGTAAGCTTTGGTTTCATTTTTCGGTGAGACATGCCATCAGATATGCATAGACTCATCAAGCAGAGGGTCGCGGGTTCGAATCCCATGCAAGGCAATTCTCTGAAAAATTCTTTTCATAGAATTTGAATGTAGTTATATGAAAATCCCGTCGGCGTCAACTCTATATGAAGACATAACACTGATGTTAGAGTGGTTGCTGGCTGGGCTAAATATAACGAACTAACAACTAGCACGTATTAAGACCCACTGGTTTAGGATGCACTGGATCGTCCCGTCCAGTTTGACAACCACCTCTGGGAAAAATATCGAAACCAAACACACCTGAGTTTCAAATTACTACACCACCCACCCGCGCCCTGGCGAAAACCCAGTAAAAAGGTATTCATATCCCCTTGGTGCGCGAGCGGTATTATAAAAAAAAAAGGTAGCACCAGTCGTTGAGAAGTTTTCGTGTTTTGAGATATTTCATGAGCTGACGGTTTATCAGCGTTTCCATGACCTTGAAAAGAAGGGACGTTAGTGCAATGAGTCTGTAGAAAGAGAGAGAAGAAATTTCGACTTTTTTAGAGACGGGCTGGAAAACAACCCGTTCCGACCGAAAATCCTTCTGCATTCTCAAAAACCAACTACTTTCTGCGGATATTGTCCCATATCGCTTTATCATGCACGACTTAAACACTTGAAAAGGTCATATCTAAGACTGTCTGGTTCGTAGAAAAAAAAAATACATTTTAAGGGGCACACCTAGCCTGAAATTTTGAAAAAAAAATCTATTATTATTTTTTTTTTTCTTCATATTTTGATAGTCTATACGTAATATGTATAACATACATAACATACCTATACCTAAACATAACATACTAAAATTCTAAATGAATAGCTCCACTAAAGCGTAGCCGCTCAGCGGTCAGAATGTCTAGCAGAGTTGTTGTTCGGGCTTTGTCGTCATTGTACACTATAATAATACGGTTCCGGTTTTTATTGTTGACCTTCAGGAATACAGAAATGCGTGAATAGGTCTAATCTTTAGGGATTTTTCATTTATAACTACGGCACATGGTTGTCGACAGTGTAAAAGACATGTTTGGTTTTATAAATACGATTAGTAAATACGGAGTGAAATACTCGCGGTATATTGGTGATGGTGATAGTGCCACATATAAAGGATTATTAGATTTGAATGCATATAATATTCCTGTAGAAAAACTACAGTTCTACCTACAAGTTAAAAAAAGATGCAGTAATTTGAAAAAAGCCGATAAAAACTAAGAAGAAAAAAGTAAATCTGTCTAAATTAACTGTCAACTTAATTAATAAACTTCAAAAGTATAAAAGATGATGTGGATGAAATTTGGCACTTTGCTCCGAAACACTCACAGTGGTCTCAAAACTATAGAATACATTTATTTAAAATTTAATGAGAGCTGCAGTGGGACCTGCAGCAAGAGATTATGTCGCTAGCAAAGATGAAACAAAACTACAAGTAGCAGAACTTCGCCAAAAAGCTGCCTCGAAAAAAAACCGATCATCTCGAAGAAGAACTTCAACAGGGCAGGAGGCGCTTTTTCAAGAAAAGTGAATTATATGGGCCTGGAATAGCAGTTTAGCTCTTAGTATGCTTTTTATCTATTTATAACAATGAAATCAATCATTTTATCTTTCTCGAAATTACATTTTTCAAATTTGCTTTGATTTTTTTTTTTTTTTTTTGCGTATTTTGTATATGTTTCTCTATACAATAACCCTCCAGCTTCTCGATTGTTCTCGATTGCTTCTTGATTTCGCTTATTCTCCGGTGTCAGCAATATGAGCTCAAAGATTTTGTCTATGATTTCTTCTGTGGTAACCGTTTCTAGGTCACCTGGGTGCAGGTCATCAAAAACCGAGGTGCGGCCACGGCGAAACTCTGCGAACCAATGGTAAACGGTTTTTTTTTTTTATATTCCGCGCGCGCACCAAGGGGATATGAATACCCTTTTACTGGCTTTTTTCTCCAGAGCGCGGGTGGTGTAGCAGTTTAAAGCTCAGGTGTATTAGGTTTCTACATTGTTCCCAGAGGTGGTTGTCAAACTGGAGCCAGTGCATCCTCAACCAGTGGGTCTTAGTACGTGCTAGTTGTTAGTTCGTTACATTCAGCACAGCAATCACTTCAACATCAGTGTAAAGTCTTCATGTCAGAGTTGACGCCGACGAAATTTTCATATAACTACATACAAATTCTATGAAGTCTTTTTCAGAGAATTGCCTCGCACAGAATTCGAGCCCGCCACCCTCTGCTTGAGAAGTCTATGCATATACCACTACACCACGGCCACCTCCTCAGGGCGAATGGGTCCAATACACACCATCGAGAATGGGCTTGATTTTCCCGGAGGTTTTGCTACTCAAAAACAAGAATCGGATCACGGAGCGATACTGTTTTTTTTTCCATGGTCGCAAAATACACTAACACGATGTTTTGAAATGGGTGTCAAAACAAAACTAAGCGTTGTATTGTCACCAAATTTTTAAATAATGGTACACTCATTTTGACTCAGTAGGGCCACGTATCTTCTAATCCAGGTACTCATCAAACATCCCTCGTAATATCCTTTTTTGTTTTTATTTTATTTCAGCCACGTTGAAGGCCGTAAGCACAGCATTGGTGGAGGAACTTTTTTTGTGACTTGGGAGATAGCGAATAACTGGCTGAAAATTTATTTATTTATTTATCAGTTTGAATTGCGTTGTGACGGTGACAAGTAAAAAAAAGTGAAATGTCTGATAAATATCATCAACTGACTCGGGACGAAAAAGTTCAAATATTGACTTTAGTCGAAGAAGGGCTTGACTATCGTGAGATTGCGGTTAAAATAGGATGCTGTCATTCAACTATCGTTTGACTGATGAAGAAAAGGGAAAATATGGATCCACTGGAAATGAAAAAAGGCTCGAGACGAAAACGTAAAACAACCCAGAAGACGGACAATGTATTACAACGAATTAGCATGAAAGATCGCTTTAAAAGTGCTGTCCGTATAAGAGCAGAGCTGACTGAATTTCTTCAAGTTGATCTAAGCGCCGAAACCACACGTCGACGGCTACGGGAGATAGGTTTATATGGAAGACGACCAGCGAAAAAACCTCTCCTAACCACAAAAATGAAAAAAGGTCGCTTTACATGGGCAAAAAAGTACGAAGATTGGACACAGGATGATTGGCGATATGTGATATAGTCCGATGAAAGTAAATTTAATTTGTTGTGTGCCGACAATTTGCCATACGTACGACGGTCAGCAGGTGAAAGGTTCAAGGGCGAGTGCATAGTCAAAACTGTGAAGTTTCCTTAAAGCCAGATGGTTTGGGAATGTTTTTCTTTTTACGTTTTGGGCCCTTTGCACTTTGTTAATGGAACTATGAAGGCTTAAAAGTATGGAGAATTAGTAAGGGAGTTTTTGGCACCAGCAATTGAACAGCATCATTCATATACTGACAAATGCATTTTTCAAGATGATTCTGCACCTTGCCACCGCGCCAAATCCGTAAGTAAAGTGTTATAAATCAACTTCTGTCTATGTCTACTTTATAAATAATAAACAGACAAGTAACTAGAGTCTTTCAATAATTTTCAGCTCAAGCAACGTTTGATGACCTCGGAATTACCAGACTAGACTGGCCAGCTAATTCGCCGGTTAAAACCCAATCGAAAACTTGTGCCATGTAATGAAACGTAAGGTGGCTGAATATAAACCAGAGAGTAAAAAAAAGCTAAATTAAGTTTTGGAACATGTATGGAACACTGAAATTTCAAGGGATATTACTGAACTTCTAGTAAACTCGATGCCTTCTAGAATAAAAGCAGTTATAACCGCCAAAGGAGGAGCAACTCGGTATTGAAAATTTTTTGGTAAAAGTGGGATATCTAAACATCTTATATACACATACATAAAAATGTATCGTTTGATTTTGTTAACCAATGACTGGATTAAAATATTTTAAAAAAATAAGAAAATTAACTAGTTTTTCTTTCTTTGTTAATATCTTTTTTCAAACATTCAATAAACAGATGAAAACTAGATAGAAATACTTATAAACTACTGCGGAATACTCAACAAAAATTTCATTTCATTATAAAAATTATTATCGTAGTTATTAACAATTTTCCAATCATTTTGATATATGCGGTTTTTATGACCGCAAGTGTATGTATAAATATATCTTTCAAATTTCAAAACATTTGGTGAAGTAGTTTTCTTTAAAAAATCACCTGTTTTTTGGCGATCACACTAGTTGTGCCCTTAACGTTACGTTTTAACATGGTCAAGGTACAATGGATGCAATCTTATAACATATATTGATGATTTTATTGCAAAATCTTTATCCAAAAGGAACCATATATCGGTTCCTGATCGATTGGATCAGGGAGCATTTGAAAGTCAGGTCAAAAATATCAAATACATAAGATCTTTTTTTTTTTTAAATAGGAATTTTAGAGTAATCGGATCCACTTACTCCACAAAACACCCATTAGAGTATAGAATCCCCCAGAGATCGTCTTCTTTTTTTTCATATAATTTAAAGTTTAAAATCGAGTATAATGCCTTCTGTTTGCAAACAAAAAGTTGAACGCGCTCAGCCAAAAGTAAAATGTGTAGATTGCAGTGAGTATTTTCATTGCAATTGTGTTAATATTCAACCGGCAGACGTTGATTTCCTGCAAAAATCAAAAAAGCATTTCCGTTGCAAGAGTTGCTCTGCTATCCGAAGGGAATATCTTCGCTCTCATCCTCCTTCAAAACAGCAATTTGAACGGCAATCCGAACAAAAAATAAGTGATGGTGATCTTAAAAGTCCGGCTTTCTCTTCTGCTGAATGGTCTAAAATCGCTAATTCACTTCTGTCGTCGCCTCTCTCGTCGACGCTCTCTATGCAAACTAATGAAGGGGAAAATCGTCAGCCACAACATCAAGATCATCTTTAACGACGGCTTATCCACTGCCAGCTAAATCAATAACAATTACACCAGCCAGTTCAAGATTCGGTTTTACCTCAACAGCAACCCCTCATAACAATATAGTGATTACATTAGAGACAGTTTACAGTGAAGTAGATGCTCTAAGATATCTGAATTCTCAAGAAATTATTGCAAGCAGTCAGCGTACTTCAGAGAGAAGTAGATTTTTTGCAAGAGGAAAGTAGGGAAAAATGTGTTGAAATGAAAATAATGAAAAATAATTTAACTTTGAAGATTTTTAACTCTGACAAAAACAGTAAAATATAAATAAATGAATCTCAAAAAGCCAGTAAAGAAAAAATGTTCAAGTATGTTTGGATTAGAAACGGGAGAGTAGTCATGTGCAAGAAGGATAACGACAAGTACATTGTTATTAATTCGCAGATGAGCCTCTTAGAACTTAATTAATATAATATGCAAGATCTAGAAGTAAATATTCTAAATATTCCCTCTGTCAACTGTGTGGATATTGACTTCCATGATCTCGTTTTTAACCAGAAATACATGTACAATTTTCTCCTTATACTACCGGAATGTATTCAGAAAATTAAAAATATAAGTTTATTCATCTAAATCTATATTGTCCTCTTCAAAGTTATCCCAATCGACTGCAACATACTTTTGCCAGCGCTTAATCCAATCCTCGAAAAATTTTTCACTATATATTCGATTTTCGGTATGTCCATCAGTGTTTCCTGCGATTTCAGTAGGTCGATTATGCGCACTGTAAGTTCCTCGAATCGCACGAAAAACATTTCTCACAGAACGCTGATTTTCGTAATACAGCTGAACAATCTTGTGATGTGAGTCTTTCCATGATGACTTGCCAAATGATATCGAACAAAAATGACAAAACGGATTGATACTAGTCATGCGTGATCCGTCAAAAAAAAAAAAAAAAAAGCCTATTAAAAATCAAACCTCACGATGAATCACCCTATATAAAGAAGAGTCTCTCCTTAGCATTAATGGGTATGAACTTATATCTTGCAGTAATAACGAGTAATCTGCTGTTTGTGTTTTAGCTTTTATAAAAAGTGATATTAATATTGAAAGCTTTCGTTACAATTTGCGTAGCAGTGATGTGGTAAAACTGAAGATAAATGACAAAAAGGTAACCTTTTCTGTGTTTATAGGTTTAATGAGGCAGTTATGGCAAAAAACTTGTTTTGTGAGGAATTAGAAGATCTTTTATCGAGTTAGTCTTCTAATGATATAATTTTTGTAGGGTGACGTAAATGTCGATTTACTCCAAAATTGATTTGCAGTTGACTGATTATTGTTTAATGGTTTGAGCTTCGAATGTTTCTGATACTAGATCTTAGAACTTACCTTCCAATTTTACCTACGTTACAAATGATTATGTATTGCTCAATAATTTCCTTCGTTTTGAATGCTGGGATAACATTTTAAATTATAATGATCCTTTCAGTGATTACTTCGTCTTTATTGAAACCTTAAGTATATATGTAAAGCAATGTTCGAGAATAAAAGAAAAAAGGGAGTCCAAATTGAAAAAAAATAAACCTTGGATTATTGCTGATTTACTTAAAAAAATTAAATATAAGAACAAACCTTATAAAAAAAAGGATATACCCTAATAAAGTTTGTATCTGTTTGAAAATATATTTTTTGTTTCTTTTCTCTAAATAACTTATTTTTTTATTGTTTTTTTTTTATCCTTTTAAAATTTTTATATTTGATAATTACATAATAATTTTGCTTTGTTAAATATTTCAATTACTTAATGTTAAAAAATAGAATTTCAATTGCTTAACGTAATGTTACATCCTCTATAGTTGGACTGAGTTTTTCTGTATTACTTTGCTTTAAACTAATTTATATATATATACAAATGCCGTTTGTTAACAAGCACTTGAAAAAGAATTGTGGATCAACTGTTTTTATGTCAGACAAAGCAGTGAGAATATAACCGTTCGAAATTTGTTCTTTCATGTAGCTTATAATTGCATAGGCAAATTAATTTGCGTTTATCTCACACCTATGTTCTAGCAGAAACCCAGTCCACATCTTGGGTGTTTTTTTTTTATTTATTTATTTTTTTTTTTTTTTTAGTAAAACTGATTAATAATAAATATACCATATTATAACTTTTTTTTTTTTTTTTGAAATTTGTGGTTTTTGGCTAAACAGTATCACTATTATATTACAAACAATTATGCAAACAAATTTCACAGGATGTTTCGCTGTGTAAAAACATATTTAACATAAATAAGTTTCATGAGATTAAGAGTGCCTCGAAAAGAAAATGGAAACTGGTTAATGAAATACTTAATAAATCAACCCAAACTAATAATATCCTAAGTTTGAAAGATGATGGCGCTTTCATTACTAATACCTCATCATTGGCTTACAAATTCAATGACTTTTACGACTCTGTTGGTTTTAAAGTGGTATCAGATAGTTATGCTGAACTTCTTGAACGCAAATGTTTATCTAAGGATATATATTATCTTATTCTCAAAGCTTCTTTTTTGAACCTATCACATCTTTCGAACTATTGAAAATTATTTTCTCTTAAAAATTTGAATTCAGCTACAAATTATAGTCTATCCAACAATTTCGTTAAAAAAATAGCTTTTAATATTTGCGATATCTTATGCCTTATTTTTAATAATAGCTTCCTAAATGGTATTTACCCAGACGATTTGAAACAAACCGAAGTATTGCCTCTGTTTAAGAAGGGTGATTTTCTTACTATCTGTATTTTCAAAGATTTTTGAATTGAATGTCAATTTGGGTTTCGTTTTGGTTTTTCAACTGAAGGTGCCCTATTGAATTTCTGCACTAATATATGGTTTTTAATAACGACTTGACAACTTTTTTTTTTTAAATAAAAGGCAAACCATTTGAGATATTTCAAAAAGTTTATTATTGGCTTGAAGTACAATCAAAACATCAAAACATTTATGAATGGAAAAAAAATTAACTCGATTTCGTTCATATGAAGATGATTTTGCGACTCCGAATATCTGTTGAAAATTTTTATAATTTGCAGACGTTGCTCGTTAGTGTACTTTACCATGATGAAAATTTTTGAGTTTACTGAATACATTGACAGTGACAGTTTGATGATAAGTGAAAGAGTGCGTTCACAAATTAAATTCAAAATTGTAAAACCCTATATATAGAATGGCATCAATAACAGAAAGTTAACTGCGGCTTTATTTATCAACATAAAAGCATTTGATACCGTCTACCACAAAATACTTTTGGACAAACTTAACAATGCTGGGTTTAGATTCGTTATGTGTAAGTGGTTCCGTTAATGGACAATTCAACTCTAGAAGCAGAATCTCTTTGGGAGTTCCGTCGACTTTAACTCTAAACTCGTAGAAATAACAGGCAATTTTCACTAAAGTCGACTTTATCTTAGGAAAAAGTTAAGATTCGACCCAATCTAATTCCAATCTAAAGTCAGTTCAAGAAAACTTATTTGGAAAAAAAAAGTCAGTTGAACGTATTTTTCGTGATTTTAATATTTTAAGGAATTCCACATTCCAAATTAGAAAAAGAAAAGTGTATAAAAACAGATATAATCTATTTGAACAATACTATACACAGATGCGGAATTCAAAAGAAATTATAGGTAAGAATCTACTAATCAATTCAACATTTAATAAAGACATTGTAATGTTTATTTGCGACTTGATTGAGAGTGACATCAGACCAAAATGCACCCAAGGTTGTCCTGTTCCAACTCACATCATGGTACTATAACTTTACGCCATCTAGCCAAAGGCAGTTATCAACTAGATACGGGTGATTACTCGAATCACATTAACTCCGGAAATTTTTAAACTAAACAATAAATCCTTAGCGGACATACATGGCGTAAGTCAAAGAACATTAAGCACTGTAACAAAAAAGGTCGTAAATGCATTAGCCGTTAATCTTCTCAAATTCGTCCATTTTCCTGAAACACCAGAAGAAATAAGGCGGACGAAGAGGACATTTTTTGATAAATTTAGATTTCCACAATGCTTGGGTGCCATAGACTGCATGCATATTAAGATAAAGGACCCAGGAGATGAGGTTGGATCTCGATATTGATGCAGGAAGGGATTTTACTCACTTAATGTTCAGATTATTGTTGATGCGGAAAATAATATCCTAGATATCGTTGTACGCTGGAGAGGAAGTGTTCACGATTCAAGAATATTCAACGTCAAGATTGTAAGCTTAGATATTATCCCATCATAGAAGATTCATCAAAGATCTGTTAGTAAAGAGAATATAATATCTAGTGACCAACTCATATTATTTAGTTTTTTCAGATTCCGAAGCTAGTTCAAATGAATACAAATGAAGCTATAAAGACGAATTTGAACGCAGGGAGACAATTTAGAAATAATTTTATTTCAAACTACTTTTGAAACAGAAATATAATTTTTCACTTCTAATTGAAGTACATATAGTTGCTTTATTCATTTTTTCACAGTTCACATATTTAATTATAGTTCATATTTAAAATATTTACAGTATTAACATAGTTCATTTTATAAAATTTTACATAAACTTGTACAACAGTACTTACATAGTTCACTTAAAAACGTATTACCTAATTCATTCAATAAATATATCGTTTAAAAACAAATAAAACAAAATATAATAAAATTAAAAATTAAGACTTGGTGAGCAAGTAAAGAAATTGAAATAGAGAAAGTAACGCTAATATTGTGAAACCGAATTCAATTCAATTTGTTGAATAACATTCCCCTTTCTTTATTTTTAAATTAATAAGCATTATTTTCTTTTCTTCAATTTCTTTTTTTATGTTGAACAATACAATTCCAACTGAATTTGTTCAATCCTTTTTTGAAGCACTTGCTCAGTAAGGCTTAATTTTTTGGTGTCTATAAAGTTATTTAAGCTGAAGTGCTCGGTTCGGGATTTACATTTTCTTTTTGAAGTTTTTCCTTGATAAAATGTGCATCGCTGTCGAATTCGACTACATCATCTGTATAATCATCTGGAATCAGTTCCTAAATCGCGAAGTCAAGCTCATCAGGTTCTTTGGGCTCATTTCCACCACCAGTTGCGCATTGCTCTCTTCGGAAGGTAGAAATATGTGAGCGGGCATTAGTTTTCATCTGTCCCCACTGCGCTTTTATCTTGTGTAACGAAAAATTCATTCCGTACGACTTAAGCTCCTCGAAGATTTTTTTCCACGCCTCCAACTTCTTAACAATTATTGATTGGTTGTTAATCTTGCAGTCCACTATATTGATATATTGCTTGACAGTGTCCTTCAAAATCTCCTTTTCCTCCAGTGTCCAGTTCCGCTCTCTTCCCCGCCTCTGGAAAATCAATAAATTACTTTCTAATTTCTGTTCTTTGTTCCTTGAATGTACACTAAAACCAAATAAACTTACTTTTTCCATTTAATTTGTTAAAACAAATTCACAATAAAAAAGCTATCCGGAAAAATCAAATTCAAAAGTCAAATGTCATTTATAATCCCGAACTGTCATACACAATTGTAGGTGTAGGTCACAAAGATAGCGAAAGTTGACTTTAGATAAAGTTGGTTTATTTCTACGAATCACTAAATTTAGGTTGTCGACTTTAGCTTTTGTTATTTCTAAAAACCTCTGTGTTTCATTTTTCTTTATTTTTGCTCTAAATTTTATAACAAATCTTGTCGTGACCACTCCTCACTTCTTTTAAAACTTATTGTATTGTTATAGTAATGTTATTCCAGATGCTTTCGCCTCTAGTTCCTTTTGAAATATAGATTGCAGTTTATTTACAATACTAATACAATGTTTCAATTTTTGTTATATTTTACATAAATAATATTGAATTGAATTGAACATCTTTTGCCGTTGTAAATGTACGTGATAATACCGTTTCCAAATACCTTTTATCGAATTGGTCATCGGTATTCAATTCCGAAGCCACCGCTATATTTAAAGCCTGGTTGGTTGCAAAGTGTAAAAAACTATTCTGCTCTTAAAAACTTAAAAAATGAAATTGGTATCAATGAAAAAACTCAACATAAAATGATCGCTTCTGATAAGAAGCTGATGCTGGATTGGATCCCAAAACATACCCATATCAGAGACAATGAAATAACCGACATTTCCGGTATTCCATTCATTTAGAAAAGTAGATATGAAAAAACTACTTAACAAAATGCTAAATAAAAAAAAATTAATACTTGGGATAACTTTATTATTATTATTATTATTGTTTATTAAAACATAAATAAATTTACATCTTAATCAATGTGATATAGCGCTAGCTACCAGGGCTATCGGCTAGAGTTAAAGAAGTTATTTTTTTAAATGTAATTTACAAGTTTTAGTTGCTGTAATAGATAATGTACGTCTTTGATATTTTGAGTAGATGGGGTTGGTAATGGGTCTATGGGATTTTTGTTAAATAACTTGTAACAGTGATGAAAAACTACTGGGTACTTGAGTACGAAATGTTCATTTGACAGGGCAGCATTCAATTGACAAAGCTGGCACACAGAAAGGTTGTCTTTTGTTAGGAGACGTCTGTGCGTCATTTGTGTATGCCCGAGTCTAAGTCTCAAAAAACACCTGTTCATCTGGTAGTTGCCATTGGCGGCGACTACTGCAAATCCAGTACCAATCTTGCTCTTAGAACCATCGGTGAATATCGGTCCCATAAGTTATTGCTGCAGCCATTAATCGTTTCTTGAAACAGTTGGATAAACGTTTCCTTGGGCGTCGATTCCTTTTCAAATTCGGAGAGCCTTATGTTAACGGCTTCAAACCTAAGCGGCCAATTATAGGAGATTTGTCACAAGGGGGATGTTAAAATATCTCGACGATCCTCGATGGATGGGAGTCCAGTATCGGCAAAGATATTTAATATAGGTGTAGTTCTAAAAGCATGTAAGCTAGTTCGTATAGCAGCATGGTAGGATGGTTTAATCACCTGAAGTGTTAAATTAGAACATTTTCCGTATATTGCTAGCCCGTAGTCGATTTTTGATAGAATTGATTTTGTTACGTGGACTTTTGGACTTTTTGGAAGCTAGGAATCTGATAATAATAAGCCTGGTAGCTGTGGTAGATATGAAGGGTTTTACTTTTGTAGACCCTGAATAAATGCACCAGGTTTTTTTTTTTTTTTTTTAAACCGCGCGCGCACCAAGGGAATATGAATACCCTTTTACTGGCTTTTCTCCAGGGCGCGGTCGGGTGGTGTAGTAGTTTGAAACTCAGGTGTGTTTGGTTTCGATATCTTTTCCAGAGGTGGTTGTCAAACTGGAGGGGACAAGCCAGTGCAACCTCAACCCGTGGGTCTGAGTACGTGCTAGTTGTTCGTATACGTTAATAAACAAAATTGCCATATTTGAGCTGATGAGTAGCCCAAAGAATACAAAAAGCTACCATTACATCTGTTAAAAACAACGGTATGGTGTGCTTTATGGGCTGGTAGAATCATTGGTCCATATTTCTTCAAAAATGAGGCAAATCAGAATGGTACCATCAATGGTAACCGTTATCGCGACATGTTAACGGACAATGTGCTTCCTGAAATTCAAGCACATGGTCTCGGTAAGCTCTTTTTTTAACAGGAAGGCGCTACTAGTCATACAACGCGTGAAACAATGGACTTGTTGAGAAATCATTTTGATGATCACTTAATTTCACGTTTTGCTACGGTAAATTAGTCGCCAAGATCGTGGGATATCACACCTTTGGACTGTTTTCTCTGGGGATATGTAAAGTCTCATGTTTTCTGGAATAAACCAGTTATTGACGCTTTGGAAGCCAACATTACTCGTAGTATCAGCGAGATACCAGTCGCTATGCTCGAACGAGTCGCCCAAAATTGGACCTTCCGAATGGACCACCTCAGACGTAGTTGCGGCCAACATTTACATGATATCCTTTTAAAAAGGTAAATGCCATGAATTGTTCTTTTAACCAATAATAAAAATTTTAAGTTTACTTTCAAAATCACTCGTTATATATATTCTTTGTGCACTTGTACTTTGCACTTGCACTTTTATTATTTTAATTTTTTTGAGTTTAACAATCCGGCTTGTTAGGACGAAATATTGGGGTGTGTAGGGTTAATCTTTGCTAGATACTATGCGTAGGGTAAAATATGGGTCGAAAAATGCAGTTGAAATAAAACACGTCTTTTCTTCTTGAAGTTACAGCAAAGAGAGTTAATGTATTCTTCTCTATTCTTCCGGAAATTACATCCATTTTTCAATTTAAAGTGTCATACAATACATTCGGATTACAATCACGATTACAATTACGTTACGTTTATTAGCTTTCATTTAGGTTAAATGTTAAATTTGTTACATTTAGTTTAGTTTAAGCTAAGTATAATTAAAGTTTATTAATTTTCAAAATGAAATGGTATTGAACATCCGAACAGCCATTAAGCGAAAAGCTAGAAAATTCCGAACCGAAAACTCATCTACACTATTTAACAGGATCGAGGCTATTTACCATGCCAGAGTCAGGCATATCCAATGACAAACAAGAACACATATTCAAACGTTCTGGAAGCAGTAGTAGAGCTGACCACCTAACACGCGTCGTCAAAGTGAAAATCCAACAAGAATTTTTCAAACGACCAATCATTAAACTTTGCCCACTACCAACAAACGATCTAACATAACATAACATAACGATCTAATAACATAAAATATAACTTAAGAACAATAACACAGTGTGACAAGGTTTTGGTAGCATCAGTGATGATATGTGAAACTGTTTCATTACAGTTAGTTAAATAATAATGGAAAACAAAATTTTCCCATTACGTCAACTTGTGTTATTGACGCATTTATGAAAGCCACCTTCATGTGTTTAGTGCACCAACAACTCAATTTAGTTGTCTTGTTCGATCGGTTGGCAATCAGAATAATTTAAGTTGTGTTGAAATAGTTTTAAGTGAAAGTCGAATAACATTTATAAATTAAATACGGATAAAATCGATCGTCATACTTGTGAAAATAGCCGCAATAAATTTTGTTATATGTGTGCCCAAGATATAGTAAGGGACCAAAAAAGGGCTGTAATTGATAAAGTAAAGCAGACTTATCAACTTTATTTTAATCATGCTACAAAACAAGACAAAGAACGGATTCCGAATTTGTTTTGTATCTCGTGTTATGTAACACTTATCGAATTGTTAAATGAGAAAAGAAGTCGATGTGGTTTGCTATTCCAATGATTTGACGTGAACAAATGAATCATTATGATAACTGTTATTTTTATTTAACTAAAGTCAAAGGATTTTTAAAATAAATTAAAAACAAAACAGAATATCATAAAGTAGCTTCTGTATCTATGCCAACACCTAATAGTGAAGAATTTCTTCTGCTTACGCCAAGAACACAAGAACCATGTGCAAAGTCAAGTGATGAGGATGAGTATGAAGCAAATTATGCGCTAGAGATAAAAGTATCCGAATATGTACCTCCTTTCGTTGTACATTCAAAGAACCGCATATGATGCAGCAGCAAGAGTTGAATGATTTGTTCCGTGGCATAAATTTATCCATCAGACAGTCTGAAATTCTCGGTTCAAAACTACAAGAATGGAATCTATTATCATCAGAAACTAATATATCTTTGCCAAGAAAAAGGAAAAAACATTTAGCTAACTTCTTCACACAGAACAAATCCATATCTACTGTAACGACATTAACGGATTAGTGAATGAATTATAGATCACGTACAGAACAAATGAATGGCGTGCCTTTATTGATGTATCTGAAACGAGTTTAAAAGCAGTTCTTCTAAAGAATGGCAGCGAATATCCCTCCATATCGGTGTCATAATGGCTTTTCGTTAGAATGCCTTAAAAAAGAAAAAATCGCCCGCTTCGATTCAAAGAACAACAATGAATAATAATTTCATTTATAGTAATTTAAATAATAATTATATTGAAATACGAAAATACTGTTTTATTGGCTGCCCTTCAGTAAGCCTATGTTCGTCTCGTGACAGCGCTGCCCTTACATTGGGCTATGTTTGTCTGGTGACTGCGCTGCTGTAACGTTGGGCTATCTTCGTTTGGGTGACAGCTTGACCAAACCTGGCATTCCAGATATCCTCGGTTTCACAGGGTCATCTTCATCGTCATCTTCGCTTTTGATCTCTGGTCCTAGAATACACCAAGGCTTGTTCCTGCCGCTGGTCATAACTGTCGTGAATTTGCGGCGTTTCCTAGATAAGTTGACTTCTAAAGAGATAGCCATCATAATTCAGACATCGTTTAACGATATATGGCCTTTGTAACGTGGCTCCAATTTATGTGATTCTCCGCTCGGCTTTGGCACTGTCTTGTAGAGCACTAGTGTATCTTCGCAATATCTTTAATGTGGCGTATGCTTCCTATTGAATAAGTAAAACCTTTTTAAAAGTCTCATTGTAACTCATCCATAACTTCAAGGAGTCTACGATCTTGACGTTGAATACAACAATTCTAATCGTCGCGCTGCATCTCAACACGTTTGCGCTTACAGTCGCAAGCTCACAAGCGGGTTCAACCGGTGCACGATCAAGCACATTGATGTGTATCATACGGCTTGCATTGCTACAAGCCAAAGTCAAAGTCAAACACTACAAAGTCAAACTGTGGGCTTCGATTCCGCTGGCGTCCACGTCTTGCTGATAGTAGAATACGGGTTTCCATTCGTTTTCGTCGTTCGTTGATTGCAATAGTATTTCACAAGTCACACGGAACATCCATCCGTATGCATTTCATGTTTTCTGTTGATATCGACTTCCTTGCCTCTACTGTTACACACAGATGATCACCATGGTGGGTTCTAGGCGTTAAAATCACCTGTTAGTAATATGGGTGTGTGAAATGAACTCACTATTGTGTAGATATCTGAGGCAGTAAATGGTTGGGAAGGGTGGATATAGGGAGATACAACAGATATTTTGAATTTAAGAGAGACATCAATCGCTACTGCGGAAATACTTGAGTTTATTGTTAACGGTATATACGGCACAGATTTGAGAGTCAATAAATCGGTTCCTTGCTTGTCTGGGATGTTTGTATTTAGGTTATGGAAGTATGCAGCGTAATGTTTTGGGGGATTTGGAGAGATGTTTTTTGGGAGGTGGGTTATGGTCCTTAATTAATAATTGGAGCTCGTGAAGGTTGTTAAAGTAGCCTTTGAGATTCCATTGAAGAACTTTGAAAAGAGATTTATTGAAAGTAGGAGACTTCGATCCAATATGACCTGTAGCATAATGGGCAAAAACAGGGGTAATAGAAATTGAGGGGTGATTTGTGTTACTCTGATGCACAGTTGCTGAATCGTAAGGGTTCCGGGAGGGACCCGAGCGGTTCACCATCCAAATGATTTCAAAAAGTATTAATTGGAGTTTAAGACTGATTAAGTGATGGTTGATATAGGCGACGGGTGTGAAGTTATGGGAGACATGTTTTGGGTTAGTGAACTTAATAACCTGCTTGTTTGCTTGTTGCTGCCGGAGAGCGGTGAGTGAATTGGAGTGGATTGTGAGAGTGATAATTTAGAGTTGTTTATGATATGCTCTACTTTCGACTTGTGATTAAATGGTTGATTTGTGCTGATAATGCGGGAGTTACCCGTTAATTTTGGTGGTTTTGATGTTGTTGGGGTTACGGTATTGAGTGAAATTGGAGTGTTTGGTTTTGTCTTCTGGAGAATTGTTTACGATAGAATTTTTTTTTTTTTTTTTTTTGATTGATTTGTTTGCGTTGTACAATATATGAAGCAGCAGCAGAATATGAAGAGGTAGAAGTGGAGAGTGGGTTCTGTACTTTGTAAATATTTCTTGCTTCGGAAATGCTTGACAGTTATTTATTCTCAAGATTTCTTTGCCTTGGAGATAGCGGGGGCATGTTTTACAGGACGAGAGGTGTCCATCAAAGCAGTTTGCACATGATACACTTGAGCAATTGTTTGGAGAATGAGGTGGCAGATTGCACGTTTCGCACGATGAATTCCCGTTGCATTTTTTGGTGGTGTAGCCTAGTAATTGACAATTACGACAACGCATTGGGTTGAGAAAATATTTCTCAACTTTGACGTTATACCAACCAATGGTAACTGAATTTGGAGGGCGAAAAAAGTCGAAGTTAAATAGTATAAGGCCCGTGGGGCGTTGTACACCATCGGAATATTTTTTAAATTTGAAGACATCCGTGACCCCTTGAAACTTCATTTCTTCAACAATTTCACTTTCTGGGACGTTAATGAGGAAGGGGGCATATACTGTTCCTTTCGAAGAGTTGAAGTTTGTGTGTAACTTTTCTTGATAAGAAAAGCTCGGTTATTTTCGTTGATTTGACTAGGATAAGGAGATTTCCATCGCGCAATTGTGATATGTAGTTGTAGGCAGTGCTTATTCCGTCGATTGCTTTTTTAAGCAAAAAGACACTAAAATATAAAAGTGGTATTTCTTTATTGGCTAGAGAAATCACTATGAATTTAGCGTTATTTGGAGTCGAGTTGTAGGCAAAGTTGAGTTATACTGTGGTAGGGGTAGGTGTTTTTCTTTTTTTATGTGTGGGTTCGATTAGCAGCTCCGCGTCGAGCCCGCTGAATCGATTCCCAGAAAGAACACATGACCCGTCGGCCATAATGTAGACGTTTACTACACACTCTATGCACTATATATTACACTCACTGTAAGGTGGAAAGAAAATTTTAAACACAGAATGTAGCTATTTAGAAAAAGCGGGGAAACGCACCATCGAAAAGAGCGGGCAAAACGAACTCGGGTTTTTGTATTGGGTATGTAATTTAATTCGTGCGGTTTTTTTTTTCAAAATGTGAACGTTTATTTAAGAAAAACATGTACAATAGTATTATTCAAAGTATTGCCCATCTGAAGCTATGACTTTTTCTCATCTTTCTGGCAATTTGTGGACCCCATCCCAAAAAAAACTGCTACTGCTCTCTTCAAATGGATTAATTGTGTTCGGTAGCGTTGTCCATTGATGGTTTCACCCGGTTTTAGCAGCTCATAATACAGCACACCCATATGATCCCACCAAATACAGAGCATTACCTTCACGCAATGGATATTCGGCTTTGCCGTTGATTTGGCTGGTTGGCCGGGTTTCAAATATGATTTTTTGCGCTCGGGGTTGTGGTAATGGATCCATTTTTCATCACCAGTAACAATCCGATGCAAAAGTGACTTCATTTTGTGGCGTTCCAGCAGCATTTCGGACATGCAGAACCGCCTTTCGACGTCTCTCGCCTTGAGGTCATGTGGAACCCAATTTCCTTGCTTTTGAATATATCCAGCTGCTTTTAAACGTTTTGAAATGGCTGCTTGAGTGACACCCAAATATTCTGCGAGCTCTTCTTGTGTTTGGCAACAATCTTCATAGAGTAATGCCTCCAGATCTTCATCTTCAAACTTTTTTGGCTGCCCAGGACGTTCATCGTCTTCCAAGCCAAAATCACCACTTTTAAATCGTGCAAACCACTTTTGGCACGTTCGCTCAGCTAGTACATGTTCACCATAAACTTCCACCAAAATACGACTTTCGGCAGCACTTTTCTTCATATTAAAGTAATGAAGAAGAACTCCCCGCAAAAACACTTTTTCAGGCGCAAAGTTCGACATATTTGAGTGAAAAAAATTATCGTTGTCTACGCTTCAAATGAATGACATATACTGAAATGACGTGCAATGACAGTAGCTATCCAACGCATGTTCCAATGGAATAATACAAGTTACGCCAGCTGGTCTGCGACAAAAAGGTGATACTTTCTATCAAACACCTGTTGTTCGAATGTGAAACAGTCATTTCACTTTTAAAGCAATCGTCACCAAATACAAGTCTAAGTTATGCTCTAAAATCTCAATTTGGCATAAATTTAAAATAAATGTTTAAACTTTTAAATAAATGTAAGTTGGTCAGCAAAATGTTATATTATAACGAGCCAAACTCATGTTAACTAGTGCTCTAGATATTTAAAGTTGACATTGATAGATTGTAAATAATAATAACAAATTCTTAGCAATGGTACTTCCAGTCATACTTGTTAAATACCATATATTTCTAGAATAAGCGTACTTAAATCTAACGTTTTTAATAATAATAAAGTTCAATGTTAAATTACTCCACATTCTTACAACATATAAGTTAGGACTTGCTTTTTTCAATCGATAGTTTAGAACCAGAATGGGCTGAACATTCTTAAATTTGTTCTAATAAATTCAAAAACGACTTACGGATTAACGGATGATTTTTTAGCGAAGGGTATAAAATGTTGTCCTTACTTGCAGTAATGCAAGTTATATACAGTTTGTGTTATGACTTCAAATTCCAGAATGGTGATTTGACCAACAATGAACAGCAGATATGAAATCATTACTCTTGTGGCTAAAGAAATATGTTTCTTTGTAAAGAAAAATTGGGATGCATGTCATCGTCCTTTGATAAATTGGAGCAGGTGGACTAAATGGGTGGTAATGTTAGAGTTGATATAACACATTGGCTGAAAAGTCAGTGCCGTTTTATAGTAAAACACAAAATTTTTGCAAAATTCAACTTTATTTATCAATATAGTTGCCTTCGAAGGCGATACACTGATTGAAAAGATTTTTCAATCTTTCGATACCAGTTTTGTAGTGCGATTTCGGTTTAGCCTCAAAATAGGCCTCTGTTTCGGCGATTACTTCTTCATTGGTCTTAAATCTCTTTCCAACGAGCATTCTTTTGAGGTCTGCGAACAGGAAATAGTCACTGGGAGCCAAATCTGGAGAATACTGTGGGTGGGGAAGCAATTCGTAGCCGAATTCATTCAATTTTGCCACTGCTTTCATCGACTTCTGACACTTTCTTTTTCTTCAAATGCGGCCGTTTTTCTGCGATTTTGTCCTTCAAACGCTCCAACAACGCAATGTTATAGTCGCTGTTGATAGTCTGCCCCTGTTAGAAATAGTCGATGAAAATTATTTCATGTGCATCCCAAAATACGGATGCCATAACCTTGTTAGTCGATTGTTGAGTTTGGACGAGGTTTATCGCCTGCTCGCCACTCAGCTGACTGCCGACTTGACTCTGGTGTGCAGTGATGGAGCCAAGTTTCATCCATTGTCACATACCGACGCGAAAATTCGGCTTTATTGTGGTTGAACGGCTTTAAACACTCCTCTGAATCATCAACACGTTGTTGTTTTTGGTCGACAGTAAGAAAACGCGGCACCCGCTTTGAACAGAGCTTTCGCATGTCCAAATATTGGTGTATGACATATCCAACACGCTCTTTTGATATCTTCAGAGCCTCAGCTTTCTCGATCAACTTCACTTTACGGTCATTCGTAATCATTTTGTGGACTTTTGCGGGTAACACTTATCAAGCCATTTCTTTGCATCGGCTGCATTTTTCCCCATCAAAAAGCAATGATAAATCAACACACGAAATTGCTTTGAATCTTTTTTTTTTCACAATAACAAAAGTTGCTTCACTCACAACGCTATATCTCGAGAACTAATCGTCCGACAGCTGTCAAATTTATACACGCACCTTTTGAATGGTATGAATTAAATTCAAGTGGTGTCCTGAATTAGAAACGATACGGACTTTTCAGCCCATGTGTTAGAAATAGCAGTTGGTCCTATAACTCTTATATTTTATTAGTGATAATTGACAGCGAATTTTATGCCTTACTTGAACATGAATTTAGGTAAGTAAAATTTAAGTAAAATTTTACAAAGTTGATAAGATTGTCTAAAATTAGGTTATTTTAAAATGTCTCCATACATAAGATTTTTGGTTTCTCAGAGAGTATGATAATTCCACCATAGGGGCTAAATTTGTGAATAAGAGAATCGACTGATTTGCTGCTGTACGAATTGCTTTTTGAGGCAGCGCTGTTTTTTTGTTTACATTGGCAAATGTATTAATCCTGATAAATATTTTAGAATATAGTGCCTTTCAAAAGTATAAACAAACCTTATAAAAGGCGTTTAACAGGAAACTCTAAACGGATACATTCCAATATTATTTTGGCTAGGTTGGGATTTAAAACAATCCCGAATAAGTTATCCAGAACCGAAGTCTTATGGGACAACAAACCAACCTGGACGTGCGCAGAAGGTTACAAGTCGCGATCAAAGGCGAGTAAAAATTGCTTCATCCAATTCGGTGAATTATTTGTCGGAAATTCGGACCAAACTCGATTTAGATATTTCGGTTTCGACGTTTTCGTGTACTATAAAACGCAGCGAAAAAATCTCTAAAGCAAAATGGTGCCCAGTCGTTGTCCTGGAGAAGTGTGTCCAACGCACCTTACTATAGTTATAGGAATGCCTTTGAACAAGCTCATCCAGTTCCGCATTTTCGTTCGGAGCGATTATGTGCGAAAACAGTTCAGAGTTTGTTGGTTCGTACCTGTCAGTTGTGTCCATGTGCCAAACAACAGGAGATCCAAATAGGAGCCGTGTCTATTAAATGACGGACTGTGCCGAACCCACCAATTGAATAGTATGTTCCCTCTAGTGTTTGGTGTACTATTTCCCCAATCTCTATGTTTGGCGTTGAAATCTCCGCCAATAAAATAGTTAACCTCCAAATCCAGTCTCAGAAATAGAAAAAGTGTTTCGAGCTCTGAGATAAAGAGGGTGAGTTGTGTAGCCTTAGGTCCATAAACAGACAAAATGTATAACCGCTTTCCATACACGATGCATGCTTCAAGCACCTGAAACCTACGCACTACACGACTGTATATTCTTTTAAAACGTATACCTTTTCTTACAAAGATCGCAACGCCTCCTCCTTGTATAGAATTGGGTCGGTTTCTTCGTATTATTTTTTACCGTCTGTGCCTCATTTTGTGTCTTTTGGTTAACTTAGTTTCGCTAACCAAAACACATCAGGGGATTGGTCTCTAAGCAACTTGAATAGTGCAGCTCCTCGCTGCACTGAATCAACATTCACTGCAACGACCTTCAGGGTTTGCTCCGCCATGTACGTATCCATTACGACTGGAGGTGCGTTAGTCCCGGCAGCATGTCAGTTCCAGGTTCCGGTGCTTTAGGCGCTGGAGCCTGAGAAGCAACTTTCGCTTGCTGTGCCATGTTCACCCTACCTGCCACCATGTGGGCGTAGGTAACTTGGGGAGCAACAGTTGGTGTTTAGGTGGGCGCTTAACTCCCACCTTTTGCTGCCAAGCTAGTAGCGCTTAACTTCCACCTTTTGCTGCCAAGCTAGATTTACTAAATGGGTGGTAATGTTAGAGTTGATATAACACATTGGCTGAAAAGTCAGTGCCGTTTTATAGTAAAACACAAAATTTTTGCAAAATTCAACTTTATTTATCAATATAGTTGCCTTCGAAGGCGATACACTGATTGAAAAGATTTTTCAATCTTTCGATACCAGTTTTGTAGTGCGATTTCGGTTTAGCCTCAAAATAGGCCTCTGTTTCGGCGATTACTTCTTCATTGGTCTTAAATCTCTTTCCAACGAGCATTCTTTTGAGGTCTGCGAACAGGAAATAGTCACTGGGAGCCAAATCTGGAGAATACTGTGGGTGGGGAAGCAATTCGTAGCCGAATTCATTCAATTTTGCCACTGCTTTCATCGACTTCTGACACTTTCTTTTTCTTCAAATGCGGCCGTTTTTCTGCGATTTTGTCCTTCAAACGCTCCAACAACGCAATGTTATAGTCGCTGTTGATAGTCTGCCCCTGTTAGAAATAGTCGATGAAAATTATTTCATGTGCATCCCAAAATACGGATGCCATAACCTTGTTAGTCGATTGTTGAGTTTGGACGAGGTTTATCGCCTGCTCGCCACTCAGCTGACTGCCGACTTGACTCTGGTGTGCAGTGATGGAGCCAAGTTTCATCCATTGTCACATACCGACGCGAAAATTCGGCTTTATTGTGGTTGAACGGCTTTAAACACTCCTCTGAATCATCAACACGTTGTTGTTTTTGGTCGACAGTGAGAAAACGCGGCACCCGCTTTGAACAGAGCTTTCGCATGTCCAAATATTGGTGTATGACATATCCAACACGCTCTTTTGATATCTTCAGAGCCTCAGCTTTCTCGATCAACTTCACTTTACGGTCATTCGTAATCATTTTGTGGACTTTTGCGGGTAACACTTATCAAGCCATTTCTTTGCATCGGCTGCATTTTTCCCCATCAAAAAGCAATGATAAATCAACACACGAAATTGCTTTGAATCTTTTTTTTTTCACAATAACAAAAGTTGCTTCACTCACAACGCTATATCTCGAGAACTAATCGTCCGACAGCTGTCAAATTTATACACGCACCTTTTGAATGGTATGAATTAAATTCAAGTGGTGTCCTGAATTAGAAACGATACGGACTTTTCAGCCCATGTGTTAGAAATAGCAGTTGGTCCTATAACTCTTATATTTTATTAGTGATAATTGACAGCGAATTTTATGCCTTACTTGAACATGAATTTAGGTAAGTAAAATTTAAGTAAAATTTTACAAAGTTGATAAGATTGTCTAAAATTAGGTTATTTTAAAATGTCTCCATACATAAGATTTTTGGTTTCTCAGAGAGTATGATAATTCCACCATAGGGGCTAAATTTGTGAATAAGAGAATCGACTGATTTGCTGCTGTACGAATTGCTTTTTGAGGCAGCGCTGTTTTTTTGTTTACATTGGCAAATGTATTAATCCTGATAAATATTTTAGAATATAGTGCCTTTCAAAAGTATAAACAAACCTTATAAAAGGCGTTTAACAGGAAACTCTAAACGGATACATTCCAATATTATTTTGGCTAGGTTGGGATTTAAAACAATCCCGAATAAGTTATCCAGAACCGAAGTCTTATGGGACAACAAACCAACCTGGACGTGCGCAGAAGGTTACAAGTCGCGATCAAAGGCGAGTAAAAATTGCTTCATCCAATTCGGTGAATTATTTGTCGGAAATTCGGACCAAACTCGATTTAGATATTTCGGTTTCGACGTTTTCGTGTACTATAAAACGCAGCGAAAAAATCTCTAAAGCAAAATGGTGCCCAGTCGTTGTCCTGGAGAAGTGTGTCCAACGCACCTTACTATAGTTATAGGAATGCCTTTGAACAAGCTCATCCAGTTCCGCATTTTCGTTCGGAACGATTATGTGCGAAAACAGTTCAGAGTTTGTTGGTTCGTACCTGTCAGTTGTGTCCATGTGCCAAACAACAGGAGATCCAAATAGGAGCCGTGTCTATTAAATGACGGACTGTGCCGAACCCACCAATTGAATAGTATGTTCCCTCTAGTGTTTGGTGTACTATTTCCCCAATCTCTATGTTTGGCGTTGAAATCTCCGCCAATAAAATAGTTAACCTCCAAATCCAGTCTCAGAAATAGAAAAAGTGTTTCGAGCTCTGAGATAAAGAGGGTGAGTTGTGTAGCCTTAGGTCCATAAACAGACAAAATTTATAACCGCTTTCCATACACGATGCATGCTTCAAGCACCTGAAACCTACGCACTACACGACTGTATATTCTTTTAAAACGTATACCTTTTCTTACAAAGATCGCAACGCCTCCTCCTTGTATAGAATTGGGTCGGTTTCTTCGTATTATTTTTTACCGTCTGTGCCTCATTTTGTGTCTTTTGGTTAACTTAGTTTCGCTAACCAAAACACATCAGGGGATTGGTCTCTAAGCAACTTGAATAGTGCAGCTCCTCGCTGCACTGAATCAACATTCACTGCAACGACCTTCAGGGTTTGCTCCGCCATGTACGTATCCATTACGACTGGAGGTGCGTTAGTCCCGGCAGCATGTCAGTTCCAGGTTCCGGTGCTTTAGGCGCTGGAGCCTGAGAAGCAACTTTCGCTTGCTGTGCCATGTTCACCCTACCTGCCACCATGTGGGCGTAGGTAACTTGGGGAGCAACAGTTGGTGTTTAGGTGGGCGCTTAACTCCCACCTTTTGCTGCCAAGCTAGTAGCGCTTAACTTCCACCTTTTGCTGCCAAGCTAGATTTACTCTTTTTATGTACTGGAAGTTGAGACAACCCCAATAGTTTGCGGTGTTTCTTCTTACATAAAACACAAGAGTTGGCTTTTTTCGGACGCTCCATTCCTACCCAGAGCGCATTCTTCTGACTTGTGATTCTTGCCGCACTTAACGCATCAAGGTTGCATTTCGCAGTGTATAATCCGGTAGTCTAGTAATTTTATACTTCTTAGACCATCCAGTTTAGTATCAGGAGTTAGCTGATCCAAGAACAACGGTAGTTTCCGTTTCTCCTTTTTGGTTCTGGCTGTGGTGAACGAATTTGATTCCGTGGCACTCCGTCTCTTTAAGCAGCTTTAAGAGCTCCTCCGGATCAGTAGACGGTTCGAACCCCCTCAGCAGCATTGTCGATTCCCTTAAAATTTTTTATTTTATTTTATGATAGCGCTTCACTGTGTTACAGTGGATCGCATGCCTATCTACTGTTAATCTTTTTACAAAAAAATTATTGCCTATGGCCGACTTACTCGGCTCTATTGTATCCTTGAGTTCCATCTTGTATGTGTTAATAGGTGGAACCCTTTCTTTTGATGTATCCTGATTTTTCTGCTGTTGTTGTTGCTGCTGCTGCTGCTGCTGCTGTTGTTGTTGTTATTGTTGTTGTTGTTGCTGCTGCTGCTGATGTTGCTGCTGTTGTTGTTGCTGTTGTTGTTGATGTTGCTGTTGTTGTTTTTTGCTGTTTAAGCTTACGTAGTGGTTGTCCATCTTTTATCATTTGTTCTTATGCCGTTGTCTATATTCTTTTGTTGTTTTGACGACTGCTTCCACTATTGTGGTTGTGGTAGCCCTACGCTTAATTTTTATTGCTGTTGAGAGATCTAGAGTTACTGTTTCTGCTTTTTTACCCTTCTTGCAAAATGTTTTGCTTTAATAACCAGTATATTTTCTTGCAGCTCTTTGATACTGCTGTTTAGAGTACTGCTTCTTGTCCTCTGACTCCGAAGCGGCCAGAGCTGAGATGAGAAGATATTAACATAATATTGTCTGGGTTAGCTGCTGCCTGCTCTTTGTGTTTGTGCTTCTCGCCACTTCCCTCGTTTCACCTACGGCTTTTCGGAGGAAACTGAGAGGGAAGGGCGCTTCACGAGGTTTGGTGTTGGCCTCAACTTACTAATTTTCTTTTTTGTTTTATCTGGATTCCCAGATGTCAATATGACCTCTGCCGCTGGTTCCGCTATCAGAATAGCGGACCGCTCACTTCCATTCACCGTTCGATTTTACTTTTTCTTTTTCTTTTTTTTATTTATTTTTAGTCTTTAAATAACTTAAAAAAAAAAAAAAGCCCGATGTATGTTGGGGTTCGAACCTAAGCCCCTTGCTATGTCGGTTACCAACGCTGCTGCTGAGCTACCGAACTACTTGAACGATGTGCTTCTAATTAATTTCTTATAACCAATTTTTTTACTTTTTTACTTGAAAAGCCGAAGCACTTCTATTCTCTACCGAGGTCTGTGAACGACTGATAACCGGCAATTCGTAACACCTATATAGTGCTAAAATAAGCATAAAAAATATTGTAAATAATAGGTTGGATGACTGAATGAGAGGTAGCTTAAACACGTTGACTGCAAACCAAGCAATAACTTTGGTTCAATTCAGGTTCAACTGCATACCGTCTAATTTCTGTATAAATAATTATTTACTATTTATGGCTACTACTATAAATCAATTTTTCAACATTTCAAATACAAAATGTGTTTTAATTATCATACTTCACCTCACTAGCGGTAAGGAGTATTTGAGAAGATTATAACACCACTTTGCGATCCTAACTTAACAGATTCCATATTAAAAAAAAAAAATAGTTGGAAATATGCCACATAAAATTTTTAATATTATTGAAAAAATCCCATATTTATATTCAGAAAAATGTAATGCGTTTATATTTCCGCAAGCTTTTTATTGCGGAATTTTTATTTGCTTTAATTACTTATTTATTGATGCCATAAAATAAAAAAATAAGGTAAATTGTCTGTTAAAGGCCTTTAATGGGGTGCGTTTATAATTTTGCAAGGAACTATATGCCTGCTGAAACAAGCACATTCAGAGAAATAAGTTTTAAACTTACGATTTACTGGTGTTTGAATGTAAACTGAGTCGTTGTGTTTCTTGCAACGGTATTTTTTTTTTTTAAATGTTAAGTTCGCTGTAGTTATTTTACAGGGTGTCCCCTAATTCGTCAAGGATAATTTGGGAACTGATCCTTGGGTATATTCTAAAAAAAAAAAGTTTAACAGTCTAGACCCTCGTCTATCTCAAATGTGATATCATTTATAGACGATTTAAGAAAAGTTTTACTTTGGATACGAAAATTGCATGACACTGTAACTTTTGTAACTTTGTTTAAAAATTGGATATCTGAAGACTCAACCAAGATATCAACTTTAAACGCGGTTAAAAAGGCTAGTACTTCTGAAAATAAAGTCATTAACGAAGTTTCAACCATTAGTCAGAGTAATTTTCGTTTTCTTGAATCCTCGATAAATACAGTACGAACTCGCTTAACGCAACCCTCGATTCGCGGAACTCCTCGATTTTCGCAACACTAAAGTCTCACTAGTCTTGACTCTATAAGTGCAAATTTTTAAAGAAGTTACTTCAATTAGTGAAACTTCTTGTTTCGTTTAACTTAAGGGAATTTGTTTACAAGCAAATGCATGGGAAAATTATAATATCAAGAAATGCTGGAGTATTTTAATGTCTAATTGGGATGAGAAGGACGAGCTACTATTATCTACACTATCAAGAAATATCTTGAGGGAAAAAGAATTAATGTTATCCGTTTCCAATTTGCTTGAAATAGTTCCCAGCATTAGCATCTCAAATGAAGAAATCAATAATTGGCTTCACGAAAACATTGAAGCCTCTGCAAATTGTGAGGAAGCGACAGAAGTTGAGAGCACAAATGAAAGTGAAGGTGAAGTTGTGCCACCTTTATCGGAAATTAAAACAAAAGTTTCAGTTCGATTCTTCAACATATTCAACTACAACACATTCTAACTTTACAAAAATAAAAGAGTTGGCAGTTTTGAAAAATATGGAATCCAAAAAACCTCTCTCTAAAATAGCTAATTTCTTTAATAATTAAGCATAACATTTTTACTGAGTTACGATAACTTATGTACATATATGTTCTAACCTTTCGTTTTCTAAATAAAAAAAAAAACAATATGTTCAACAATAACGATTTATTTTCGTTTCAAAAATGTGTTTTTTTTTTAGCACATTGCCATTTTCTATAGAAACATAACCATTTTGACTATCATTTTTTATTAAAAAAAAAATGTCATCCGTTAAGTGCAACAACCTCGGTTATTGCAACTGCCCTAATTTCTATTAGTTTCGTAAATCGAGTTTGTACTGTAATGCCAACATTGGATTAAACCCTCCATGTAAACGATTTTTTTTTTCATAAAATAACTGACTTAGAGTGCGCAAATAATGGGAGTTAGTTAAGGATCGGGTTAGTTAGAGAACCTTGTTAGCTAAGGTTCATCGCAAACTGTAGCGCCACCTAAGTGAAGTTCGTTTATTGTGTCGGATGACAAATGAGAAGAATAAAGGAAAACAAACTGCAACTGAAATAAAAATGTGACAATGTCAGTGTGGCCGTGGTGTAGTGATATATGCATAAACTCCTCAAACAGAGGGTCGCGAGTTCGAATTCCGTGCGAGGCAATTCTCCGAAACAGTCTTTTCATAGAATTTGTATGTATTTAGTTATATGAAAATCCCGTCTGCGTCAACTCTGACATGAAGGCAAACACTGATGTTGGAGTGGTTGCTTGATGGGCTAAATGTAACGAACTAACAACTAGCACGTATTAGACCCACTGGTTGAGGATCCACTGGCTCCAGTTTGCCAAACTCCTCTGGGAAAAATATCGAAACCTAATACAACTGAGTTTCAAACTACTACACCAACCGCCTGCGCCCTGGTGAAATGCCAGTAAAAGGGTATTCATATCCCCTTGGTGCGCGCCCGGAAATAAATTAATAGCTACAATATAATTAAAGTTATTGATTAGCTTAGTAGCCAGAGCACCAAGGAGCCTTAGGATATGTAAAACACAAAATTTTTGCAAAATTCAACTTTATTTATCAATATAGTTGCCTTCGAAGGCGATACACTGATTGAAAAGATTTTTCAATCTTTCGATACCAGTTTTGTAGTGCGATTTCGGTTTAGCCTCAAAATAGGCCTCTGTTTCGGCGATTACTTCTTCATTGGTCTTAAATCTCTTTCCAACGAGCATTCTTTTGAGGTCTGCGAACAGGAAATAGTCGCTGAGGGCCAAATTTGGAGAATACGGTGGGTGGGGAAGCAATTCGTAGCCGAATTCATTAAATTTTGCCATCGTCTTGATGAAACAGTCTTGATGAAACAGCACTTTCTTTTTCTTCAAATGCGGCCGTTTTTCTGCAATTTCGTCCTTCAAACACTCTAACAACGCAATGTTGATAGTCTGCCCCTTTCGGAGATAGTCGATGAAAACTATTCCATGTGTATCCAAAATACGGATGCCATAACCTTGCCAGCCAACTGTTGAGTTTTTGGTCGTTTTGGACGAGGTTCGTCGGCTGCTCGACACTCAGCTGATTGCCGACTTGACTCTGAAGTGATGGAGCCAAGTTTCATCCTTTGTCACATACCGATGCAAAAATACGACTTCATTGCGGTTGAACAGCTTCAAACACTCCTCTGAATCATCAACACGTTGTTATTTTGGTTGACTGTGAGTAAACGCGGCACCCACTTTGAACAGAGCTTTCGCATATCCAAATATTCGTGTATGATATATCCAACACGCTCTTTTGATATCTTCAGATCCTCAGCTATCTCGATCAACTTCACTTTACAGTCATTCGTAATTATTTTGTGGACTTTTTTGATGTTTTCATCTGAAACAGCCTCTTTTGGACGTCCACTGCGTACATCATCTTCGGTGCTTGTAAGACCACTTTAAAATTTTTCAATCCACTTGCGAATGGTTCGTTCGGCTGGCGCAGAGTCCGGGTAACACTTATCAAGCCATTTCTTTGTATCAGCTGCATTTTTTCCCATCAAAAAGCAATGATAAATCGACACACGAAATTGCTTTGAATCCATTTTTTTTTTTTTTCATAACAAAAGTTGCTTCACTCACAACGCTATATCTCGAGAACTAATCGTCCGACAGCTGTCAAATTTATACACGAAGGTTGGTACTAACTGAAAATGGTTTGGATGTAATTCAAGTGGTGCCCTCTCTTAGAAATGGCACGGACTTCAGCCCATGTATTATATATTAACTTAGTAATTAGATAAAATTTTATAGTTTTGTCGTTTTCAAAAAATCTACTATGATATTAATATTATTATGATTAGGACCACGAAAGGAATTAATTTATTGTAGAGAGAAGTTTAAGGTTTTGGAACGGTGGATATTCGAAAAGTATGTGACGGATGCTAATGAGTGATTGATTGCAGTATGTACAGATGGATGACTTGTTTTTATTAATAGTGTTCATGGAAAAGCCTGGTGTATCCGAGTCTGAGTCGTGATTTAAGTAATATCTTGGCGTGAAAATTTGAAAGGTTCTTAATGTCTGGCATAGTCTTTGATGGATAGTTTGTTCCTGTTGGATGTTTTGTACCAAACCGAAGTTTTCTCACAGAAGAGTCTCATTAAATGCAAGCTTCAGATCTGGCTCAAAAAGCAATAGAAGCTCCAGTTCTAGCCTATGTATGAATACTAGGACGAAAGAATCATGAATCACTTAAATGCAAAAATATCAGCAAACGATTGGTATTACCAACAAGTTAAGCTAAAATAGACCTGTGTAAGGTATGGTGATAAGGTCCGCAAATTTAGAGAACCTCATAGCCGCGCATTAGATGCAATTATATATACGAGTATGCGATCCATATTTCAACGCTTAATAAGAGAACAAGAACTATACTTTTACATACTATTTTCAAGGAAGAAAATAGAAAACAATTTCTAATTATGATTGAAACTCTATGTCATGTAAAAAGATAAGGTAAATTGCAAATATAAAACTCATTAAATAAAGTCACGCTACAATAAGAATTTACAATTCAATTCAAATTTAAGTTTGGTAAAGTTTTACAACAATTTACAATTCAATCTAACAAACTACAATATTTACTGCATTTATTAACCAATACTACTTTTATTTCTCTTGTTTTTTAACACTTTACTTTTAACTTTACCGCTATTATGTAATCACATTTCAAGTTTAACCTAACAACTGATTTGGCCCATGTTCGCCGCCGGTATTTATACTCAGTGAGAGTTTTTGAGAGTTTTCTGTACGGGTATGTTGTCTATACATCTTACATATTTCAGGAGCTTTCGATATCAGCGATCTGAAATTTACCACTTATTAGATTAAGTTTATGATAGTGGTTTTGGACTCAGCAATTTTTTTATTTTTTGTGATAATAAGTTAAAAAAAATCTGCTCGAACCATAAAAAAAAAAAAAAAAAAAAAACTTTTGGGAGAATAGGTTTAAGGTGAATAAAACTTATCTCTGCTCTTTGTAATAGATATGGATTTCTCAATTAAGCTGCGTTTTTAATTTTCACTAATATTGCTCCCAGAACACATTAAGATAAATGGATAAAATTCAAGCAATGTGGTAAGTAAGATACATAAATGTTTAAATATTAAATGGTGGCTCAATTTAAAGGTATTTATTTCCAATTCTAATTTAAGTATTTTTCATATAAATAAAAGACTCTACCTTATGCAGCAAAGTATCCTTCGATTTAACTTTGAGCAGGCTACATAAATCACTCAGTAATACCCATTTTTCCGCGCCTTCATCTTTTAGCAAATAAAGTGGAGGTAAAGGCATGTTTGCCTCTTCAAATTCGAAAAGTTCTTCATCCACACCAGCAATATCATCATTAGTTTTAAATTCGCGGACATCATTTTTTGTAGGACACTTTTGCTTGTCAAATAACCTCGTCAAGTAACTCATTCTTTGTTTTAACGAACGAACATCTTCGTTATTATCTTCTCTACTTTTTAAGGGTTCAATAGATGTAATTCCGTTAAAGATGTCAAATCCATTTTCAGTGTTATCTAAAATGTAAACAAAATTTTGATTTCAATATTAAAAACCTGCGTAAATAGAAATCATACGAATTTTAAAAATTAAAAACAAAAAAAAAAAAAAAATCATAAAAAAGATTAGACTGAGGTCTGTAGCTATAGACCAAAACCGAACTTTTCTGCATATGCAAACCATTTACACATAGTAATTTATTAAAAACTACTTCTGTAGTGTAGACGAATTATCTCCAGCGTTCACTATGGATTTCTGAAAGGCATGATATTAAGGCGTTCGATGTATGTTCTTATCAACTTATTATTTTCAAATGAAAAGCAATATCAGCTAAGTAACATAAGTATTGCGCGATTTTTGAATGTCTGTTAAGTGTTAACTGATTAGCATCAAATGCAAACATTTAGTTGTCAATGTAATTTCCTTCAATATATTGGATATATAATTATTTTCGTGCAATTTTTTTTTTTTCAAAATTTGAACGTTTATTTAAGAAAAACATGTACAATAGTATTATTCAAAGTATTGCCCATCTGAAGCTAGGACTTTTTCCCATCTCTCTGGCATCTGTGGATCCCATCCCAAAAGAACTGCGCCGGCTTGGCATCCAAGAATGAATCAAGCCAATTTTTGATATTCTGCTCTGATGTGAACCGTATTTCAGTGAGGGCGTTCTGCATCGACCGGAACAAATGGTAGTCAGAAGAGGCAAGGTCTGGGCTATAAGGAGGGTGGGGTAAGACCTCCCATCCACTGTTTTTCAAATAGTTCTTAACCGGAATAGCAACGTAGGGCCGAGCGTTGTCATGATGGAAAATTATTGCCTCGTGTCTGGTCGCATATTCCGGGCGTTTTTCGGCTACTGCTCTCTTTAAATGAATTAATTGTGTTCGGTAGCGTTGTCCATTGATGGTTTTACCCGGTTTTAGCAGCTCATAATACAGCACACCCATCAGATCCCACCAAATACAGAGCATTACCTTCGCGCCATGGATATTCGGCTTTGCCGTTGATTTGGCTGGTTGGCCGGGTTTCACGTATGATGTTTTGCGTTGTCGTAATGGATCTATTGTTCATCACCAGTAACAATCCGATGCAAAAATGACTTCCTTTTGTGGCGTTCCAGCAGCATTTGGGACATGCAAAACCGCTTTTCAACGTCTCTCGGCTTGAGTTCATGTGGAACCCAATTTCCTTGTTTTTGAATATATCCAGCTGCTTTTAAACGTTTTAAAATGGCTGCTTGAGTGACACCCAAAGATTCTGCGAGCTCTTCAACAATCTTCATAGAGTAATACTTCCAGTTCTTCATCTTCAAACTTTTTTGGCTGCCCAGGACGTTCATCGTCTTCCAAGCCAAAACCACCACTTTTAAATCATGCAAACCACTTTTGGCACGTTCGCTCGGCTAGCGCATGTTCAACATAAACTTCCACCAAAATACGATGACTTTCGGCTGCAGTTTTCTTCATTTTAAAGTAATTAAAATAAATGAATGACATATACTGAAATGACGTACAATGACAATGGCTTTCCAACGCATGTTCCAATGGAATAATGCAAGTTACGTTCATCTCTCAGGCAACTCTTATTGCCATCAAAATTGTTTGGCTTGAAAAAAAAAAAATTTATCAAGGAAGTTTTTCACACTTCGAAACAAGTGGAAATCCAAAGGTGCTAAATCTGAAAAATAAGGCTGATGCACCATTTTTTCCCAAACGAACTGCTGTAACAGAGTACAGGTGGTCCTCGCACTGGTCGGTCTTTCACTGAAAAAGTCGATGAAATTTTGCAACTAATGGAATAAGGCTGAAGCTGTCTGGAGACACCGGAGGCACTAAACATCAACCGTATGACAGTTTGGAATCATCTTAAACGAGCAGACTACTCAAAGAAGCTCTATGTTTGGGTGCTACATGAATTAATGCAAAGGAATTTAACTGACCGAACAACCATCAGGTAAACGCTGCTGAAACGTAAGGAAATGGAACCATTTTTGAAGCGATTCATTACGGGTGATGAAAAATTTATTAAATACGAGAATATCCAACGCAAGCGATCATAGTCAAAGGGCGATGACCAACCACAAACGACTCCAAAGCCTGGATTGACTGCAAACAAGGTTATGTTGAGTGTTTGGTTGGATTGGAAGGAAATTGTCTATTATGAGCTGCTAGAACGTGGCGAAACAGTCAATTTGATCTTATACTGTGCATAACTCGACCTTTTGAATGAAGCTATCAAGAAAGAGCAACCAGAATTGGCCAACAGAAAGGGAGTTGTCTTCCATCATGACAATGCTGGACACACATCTTTGAAACAAATTGACGGAGCTTGGTTGGGAAGTTTTGATACACCTTATAGCCCGGACCTTTCCCCTTTCTTATTACCATTTGTTTCGGTCTTTGCAAAACTCTCTTGATGGTAAAAAATTGGCCGACCGAAGAGCCGCTGATAATCACTTGCCCAAGTTTTTCGCTGATAAACCACATAAGAAGCTACCCGGAAAATAAGGTCATAGATAATAATGGCCATTATGTACTTGATTGAAATTGATTTTGAATAAAGAAATTTTTTTCCAAAAATGTACCAAAAAACCGCGGAGAAATTTAATGCAATTCAAAATTTGTCCGCCTTATATTATTATTATTAGTCTAGAAATGAAATCACAAAAGGTTACAGACATTAATAAGATTACAAACAAGTTCAAAGGCAAAACATGCCTTACAGGTTTAATGCTTTTCATATTAGAACAATTATTAACGCCAAGCGCAGTGCAAATAGGTTAGTAAAACGCCAAAGTAATCAAATTTATCGATTCCAATGCGTTGCCGTAACTGCCAACTTTTGGCTCATAATACGAATTAATGCAATAACAACACAGTGTTACATATGCAAATTAGCACAGCATCCAAATAATGATTTTTTTTTACGCGAGCTGTACTGGCCCATCATCCTCCATCCTTAATTTACCTAAATAAAAAAAATATTATGAATTAAAACTCAGCACACAGTCTCCAGCTATTCACCGAACCAGTGAACATCGTTTTCTTCATCGGTTTGACTTTTGTAAATCGATTTTTTTATCATTGGCTACAGCTCTTACTATACTATCGTGTTCTAATTTTTTCGCCAATTCAAACTTTGCCACTCTTTAGCACATGGCAGGATGGACAAAGAAAAAAACCCGGTAATTGGTTTGCCGATCTTTCGACAATATATCCCAACTGAGGGACGGGAATAAGAATAAGAATAAGCCAAAGCCTTGCCAACTAACTGTTGGGTTTTTGTTCTTTTTTTACGAGGTTCGTCGCCTGCTCGCCACTCAGCTGGCTGCCGACTTGACTCTGGTGTGAAGTGATGGAGCGAAGTTTCATCCATTGTCACATATCGATGCAAAAATTCAGCTTCATTGCGGTGGAACAGCTTTAAACACTCCTCTGAATCAACACGTTTTTGTTTTTGGTTGACTGTGAGCAAACGCGGCACCCACTTTGAACAGAGCTTTCGCATGTCCAAATATTCGTGTATGATATATCCAACACGCTCTTTTGAAATCTTCAGAGCCTCAGCTATCTCGATCAACTTCACTTTACGGTCATTCGTAATCATTTTGTGGACTTTTTTGATGTTTTCATCTAAAACAGCCTCTTTTGGACGTCCACTGCGTGCATCATCTTCGGTGCTTGTAAGACCACTGTTAAATTTTTCAATCCACTTGCGAATGGTTCTTTCGGCTGGTGCAGAGTCCGGTCAAAACTTATCAAGCTATTTCTTTGTATCGGCTGCATTTTTTTCCCATCAAAAAGCAATGATAAATCAACACACGAAATTGCTTTGAATCCATTTTTTTCACAATAACAGATGTTGCTTCACTCACAACGCTATATTTCGAGAACTAATCGTCCGACAGCTGTCAAATTTATACACGTATCTTTTGAAGGTTGGTACTAACTGAAAATGGTATGGATTTAATGTAAGTGGTGCCCGCTCTTAGAAATGACTTTTCAGCCCATGTATTACATACCCACGCGCTGCCGCAATTACCAGCTTCTGGGGCACACTACCAAGAGATATGCCGCTAATCCTATTAGTATGAGCTGTTATATGCCACTTCATCTCCCTTTCCAACGTACTTGTCTAATCTGCGCAAACTTCTTTGGCCTTCACACTCAAGTGGGTATGACTATACTTATGATGCCAAAGCATGTATTAAGTTTTCCGGAAAATGGGATAGAAAGAGGAAGAAAGATGTTTGGGCTCAGTCGTTATATTCACTTCAGGAGTGGCATCCAACATTTAATGCGGAAACTAAATTATTGACTTGTATTCAGGCAGAAGCTGTCCAAGCTTTGTGCAAGCAGAAGAAACGATTGCTGTTAAGACCAAACACAAATACACCATGGGAAAGGCAAATGGAATGTACCGCGAGCAAAATCCAATAAATTTAAGTGCTCTACAAGCGCCTTCGCAAACGTCTAATAGTTTATTACAGTTAACCCAAACAACGAACCTCCAAAAGCTTAACTTAATAAACTTCCTAAAGACAAAATTCCTTCTAGAGATAAAATCTCATTTGTTTTTCTTCTAAATCCCAAAGAATTTTAATAATATTCTCGACAGCACGCAAAATTAATATTCGAAAAAGATGAAACGCTATATGTTTGTACAAAAAAGAATTGTTGTGGTTAGTCTTAAAAATTAATAGTAGTAGATATCTTTGGAAAGAACATTCTATAGATTCAAGAAAAAGCCAGCTGCTAGAACCAGTATTCTAAATACTTAGAATTAAGTATAATAGATTATGACTTAATTATTTTTGTTAGCGCATCTAAGCATCTCAACATCATTAAAACTCTATACCACCAAGCAGGTTGATGTAGTCTCACGCCTTTCTAACTAGCCCAAGTGCTATCAGACGCACGTGTTCAAAGTATAGAAGAATGCTTGGCACATTCAACACAGCTAAACTGATTTTTAAACTTCCCTGCTTATTAGACTCTTTCATTGACGGTAAAATTGACTTTGTATTTAAAAACTGTAAATCAAAACGGTATGAATCAGCCGTCTCCCACTCTCTACGCTCGATAAAAACAAAACGGTACAGAGCACCGTGGTCATTAAAAAAAGATTATCTGAACACGTCGTTGGCCTCATATGACGAAGTAAAAACTCCAGACACTATATTCCAGAAATCGCTCCTTGAGACTTCAGCAGGATCAAGAACAGAGTGTGGACTATAATCTTTAGCTAAAAAGCTAAAACTGGTACTTTCTTTTACTGGTACCATATGAGAACGATAAACTCATTAAAATAGGGATTTTACTCTTGAAATTCTTGAAGCACTGTCCTACTTTTCGAACAAACAAGAAATATGTACTACATATTTTCCAATAGTCTTTCGGTTAGCACCTACTTTAGCTAGCAGACTATTTAAACATCTTTTAAAAACCACCGCTATACCACACGAATTTTTACGAGACCTTTTACCTGGAAACATTAGCCATATTAAGGCCGATAGGCTGTCATCAAAAATTTATTTGAAAATACCAACTGTACCATCAGTCACGATGCGGGCATTTATCAGATATTGTGACCCATAAATAATCTCCATGACTACACTCTTTATTAAAAGAAAAACATCGAATAATTTGAAAACTCAAATTTTTTAAATTTAAAAATAGGTGGTCTTAATGGAACATCCTTTAAAACATAGAAAAAATGCAGTTTCGCTGATGCCACATGTTTCTAAAAGGATTATCATCCCTTTGAGTTTATTTCTTATATCATACCATTTTCCTTCAAAGCGAAACGAGCTTATCGCCCTGTCGTTACTGCTGTTTGTCCAATCGAGGAACACCCTTCCAACAGAAAAAATAATAATTCAACAACAATACAAGTATCTGCAACAGAACCATTAAATTCAATTTACTCTTACGGAAACAATCAGCAAACGTACGATTCATCATCCATTTCAACTACTCATATCCCCCGCACCTATATATTAGTTAATCATTTGCGTTATTCAATGGGACCTTACTCTGAAAGAGATCAACATAGAACACAATTCCCAACCTACTTCAAAATCAGCTAAGAAATATTTTTCCCTATTTTCAAATGCAAATACAACTTTCAAGCAATCAAATGGCCTTCTTGTACATAAATCCTTTCAATATAAGCCTTTTATTATTGTATATACTCAACCACTAGATCACCTAAATCAAGCAGTGTTGGGCGCGGTAATTACGTAGGTGGGTGACTTCATGGAAACTCAGTACTCCGCGTGCTGTTGACAAAAAACGCGTCACATGGGCATAGTACCCCGGCGTTAAATCAAGGACCCTACAAATTAATTTGTATCGTTCCCTTGATAATAATAATAATAATTATATACACAAATTTCTCAGTAAAAGCCATTGAAGTAGATATTGCAAAAACAAAACTCCTGGTAATATCATTATATATTCTTTTCAATCAAAATTCCTACCCATTACATGAAGAAAATATTGTGAACGCAATCCAATAATGCTATCTGGTAATTTCAATTCCTGAAGTCCTATTTGGTGTTTATCCTCAAGTAACACTAGGGTGAAAAAAGTTTGATAGTTCTATAACTACTCAAACCTCATTAAATAATGGAGAACCTGTACAACTCACTAGTCTTTCACCTACATACATCTTAATAAAATAAAAAATAAAAACAACTGGCACCAGAATAAAAGACATCCAAATGATTCCAACTTAATTTCTTGTGAATGCAATTTTTCGCAATACTGCTACAATCACCAACAAAAAAAAAAAGTCTTTTCAAAAGTTTACCTTCAATATAAATCCAAACGCTACTTCAAAAAAAAAAATTAATAATAATAATAAAAAAAAATTAATAAATAAATAAATAAATAAAAATACTATGAACGGACATCAAAATTTTGACTGTGTCCTATACTCGATAAATTTTATAAACTGCTAAACATACTCTTTGAATTGTTCACTCCAAATTGCGTAGTTCCTTGCAAAAACCTGGTCTGACCACACAGACGATGACAACTTCTGACAAATTTAGATGAAATATTGCAATAGCAAACAGTACTTCAACTTATACTTATATTATAGACTCCACAGCTAAATCCATTGAATTACCCATTAATTTGGCTGAGCTAGAAAAGCAAAGTTAGCAATGGGCAGAACCGTGCGATTTGATCATGTAAAATAAATACACAATGCTTAAGATAATAAAAATATTTTAAAAAAAAAACCATTTCTATCGTTATAAAACGATATCTTTGTCCGTGATGAAAACGGCAAACATTATACAAATGCTCCAACATCAATGGATGCCGCCATTTTTCTCTCCTCCGATATAACTCAAAGAGTCTTGAAAGAATTATTTAAAAAAGACTCCTCTGGTTTCTTAAAAAAAATAAACTTCCTAACTCCAACCAAGTTGCATTCAAGCATGGCCACTGCAACATAGATGCTTTAATAAAAATTGATCACTTTATTTTTTCTACTTTTTAATATATTATACACTGACTTTAAAAAAAGCAAAAATGCTCAAATGCCTCAGACTTTTTAGTTAATAGGCAATTTTGGATAGAACTAAATAATACATTCCATACATTCGTAAACATCTTTCAAATAAAATTTCAGAAAGCTCAACCGTTTCAGTAATTTCAACTAAGTGAAACAAACCAAAGTACAAGGCAATTGGGCACTATACCCAGACGACCTCTTCCTGTTTTCTAAATGTAATGATATTACGATATGATATTATGATGTGATGATATTATGTACATTTTAAGGAATTAAAAAATACCCCGGGTCGAAAATATCCGCCAAAAAAAGCAAGATTATATAATACATATTTGAAGAAAAACTAGCTGTACTAAAAATATTGCTCTAGATAATAGTTTTTCTAGTAATGTATATGTAATTACATTAAAGATTTGTATTATTTTTAATATTAAGTTTAATTATAATCAACAGCGTGTGCACCTTAAAAATAAACTGTTTCACAGTAACTGCTTTTTAAACACCACCACATCTGTAATACTATTTGAAACAGACTTTAGTTTAACCTCACAATGCTCGGCGATTCATATATGAATCAACCATAATTTCACCCTATGATTGTCGTTCAAATTAATGTAGATAATAACAGTGATTTTTTTTCCATGCACAAAAGTCCGTTAATTTATAATATTGCAATACTGACGTCACTAAACCAGTTTCAGAAATAAATTATGCAGTTATTGTCGTAATTTCTGCAGGATTGCGATTGCACGTTTGCTGTTTTACTCGTTTCACAAATTAAATTAAAAATATTATACGATACTTTTTCGTAGAAGAAAAAATTGTTTTATCTATTATTTGTAATGTGTTTTTATTATATTTAATTCGATTTAGGGCAAATATTAAAAATATTTGTAAATAAACGCAAGAGATCGGTTGATTCATATATGCATCAGTGCGTGATAAATGGAAATATATATATATATATACATATATTTATTATAGTAATATTACGCTTTAAGTATTGTGTATTTATTTCCCAGCTAATGAACGTGTCAGTGTTTTTTTTTTTTTTTTTTTTTTTTTTTTTTTTTTTTTTTTTTTAAATTTGTTGTTTTCATTGTCCCAGATGGCTTTGTTGTACAGGAAAGGATCGAAAAGAATAAATTTAGAAACACTACATGATAATGATCTAAATAAGTTATTCGAAAGTATTCCATCAGACAGTGATGATGATTTCGAAAATATCAATGAAAACGACTTAGATGAATTTAGTCCTAATGAGGCGGTGAATGTAACTGAAGAGCCTTTAGAGTATATCGATGAACGCAAAGGCAAATTGTATCTTTCCATCTTTCAAATCGGCCATCCACATCATCTGGTGGCCAAGTTTAAAGAGCTCTCCTTTGGAAAGAAAAAGGATTTATAAATGTGCCTTGCACATTCACTCGTTATACAAATTTACCAGAAAATATTTTACCATTACAAATGCCTTACTAATTTTTCAAATACTTTTTTAACAACGAGCTGACATTACAGTCCAAACGAAGTACTCAATTTTACAAAAACAGATTTGATGAGATACTTGGGTATGTGTTACATCATCAGTTATTCACATGCCCAATGATGCCCAAGAATGTATTGGAGTCCTCTTGTGGAAATCGACTTAATAAAAAACGCATTATCACAAAAACATTTCGAAAAATTAGGTCCTTTTTGCATTTTAGCGATAACAGCATTGTATCAAATGATTAATTGCAAAAACTACGACCAGTGATAAATGCTCTATTGTCAAAGTTCGCTTCGGATCCTATGGAGGAAACACTTTCATTTGATGAGCAAATATACTCAACGAAAGCCAGACATCATCTGAAGCAATACCTGCCCTGAAACCACACGAATGGGGATACAAGCTTTTTGTCTTGTATTTGTCTTGTATTCAGGGAATTCATTACGGACTTACCTGATACCACAATTACAAATGTCTTGTGGAAAGATGTTATGTTATGTTACTGTCTCCATTTTTGCGAAGAGAGCCTATCCAAAGCATTCATTGCTTCGATAGGAAGAAAAAAGAAAAAATCGAAATTTCTTGCCCAGCAATAGTAAAGCAATACAATAAGCACATGGGAGGAGCTATTGAATAGCTGAATTGGAAAGTACCATATAAAAATGCGATCACGAATGTGGTACATTCGACTGTTTTATCACCTCATAGACGTAACAATCATAAATTCTTGGTTGTTATGTAAACGTTGCAATCAAAGCAATGAAGCTGACACTTGTGGATTTCCGCCTAGAATTAGACAACACATTGTGCAAAATCGGTCAGAATAGCGCATTGAAACGTGGTAGACTTTCGGATGTCCAAAAGCTTATCGAAATGAAAAAAAAAAAACAGGCCAAATGTGACACCCATTGCTCCTCTAGAGGTACGACAAGACCAATAGTCATTTTCCTAAGTGGAATGATACAAGGTTAAGGTGTAAATTGCCTAATTGCAAGTCACAGACTTTCGTAGATGCAAAAATGCAATACGGCATCATGTTTTAACAAAGATAAAAATTGTTTCGTAAGTTTCCGCAAAAAATAACAAGTATCAAACACTTATAATAGTATTTTACGATTATTTTTTGATTGAATTTATTTTGTTTTTCATAATGAATTGAACTTACTAGGTGGAGTGAAAAGTAACCTCCTTGACCGCCAGTATCACTGCTACTGCAAAAAAGGTTATGGTGCCTCGAAGTCCGTTCATATTTAAGCAGACATGAATTTCAGTGCGATACTGTCTTTAGTTTTGTTTTGACAGCTGATTGTTGTTGACGTGTTTGGCATCATGTTGAGTATGGACAAAAAAGATTTTCGTTCTCTCATAAAACATTATTTTTTGAGAGGCAAAACGGCGAAGGAAACAAAAGAAATGTTGGATAAATATTATGGGGCTAATGCTTCGTCAGATTATATCGTCAAATATTGGTCTCGAGAGTTTCGTGGTGGCCGCAACTCCACTACCGAGTCGATTGGTAACTGTTGAATACCAGAGAACAGAGTGAGTTCCCAGCAATAGACTGAAGTCAGTACGAGTGCTCCGAAGCGGCTGAGGGAGGCTCGATGGGTCGGAAAGGTTATAGCGTCGGTTTTCTGGGATTGTTATCGCATACTCTTCGTGAACTACCTCGAAAAACGAAAAACCATCAACAGCGAGTATTACTGTGCATTACTGGAGCAATTGAAGGCCGAAATCGCTGCAAAACGGCCTCACACGAAGCAAAAAAAATTTTATTTTTGAAAGACAATACACCGGCGCACAAGAGCATCGCAACCATGGCTAAAATCAATGACTTACGGCTCCAATTGCTGTCGCATCCACCATATTCTCCCTCGGACTATTATCTTTTCCCAAACCTCAAAAGATAGCCCATCAATAAAAAATTCAGCTCACGCGAGGAAATCATCGACGCCACGGAGGAGTATTTTGCAGACCTTCCGGAAAATTACTTTTCGGACGGGATCAAGAAGTTGGAAAATCGCCCCTCATATAAAGTACCTACCATTTTTTTTTATTTATAATGTAATCCTAGAATTAACCGAAGTTTATTTCTAATGTATGTCTATACATTATTATATACGAGTATGTTACTAGTCAAAATATGATATTTACTTACATTTTTACCAGCCGAATCATATCCTTACTTTATATAACATATAGTTACCGTCAATGGCGAAAAAATTAAATTGAAATTGAATCTGTTTACGTTAATTTAGGCGGGACAATAAACAATGACATCATTTTGACGTTTCGAAAACCCAAGTGCTGCCAGTTATTCGAATATTTTTAGTGATCACTGTACAAGAGCAGATATTTTTTCTGATCACTTAAAATAATCACAAATCAGAATACCGCCTTAGACGATTCCACCCCAGGTCTTAATGTCATTATACACTTTACCATTAGCTCCGAATAAATAAGTGGGAATGGTTCCTAAGTCCCGATTTATACCGCTCATTTTTTGCTGAGATGGAAGTTAAAAAAGATGAAGCAACACCACGAATTTGTGAATATCGTATGTTGACTGGGCATACGTAATCTATCCCACAATGTAAATGTATGTGAAAACTTGAAGCGAGTCGAACACATCTGATCCATTGTTTAATTATTACCTTGACGGTGTTGCTTCCTAGGATGATCCAAACTTTCCTCTGAATGTGTTTCAAGATCAGTTTCACTCGCTGTGAGCAGCGTAACAATGTGAGCTTTATTATAATTTTTGTCAGCGGAAACGTTGAAGGCAAAATAATTGTATGTTTCTGATCCCTCGACAAGTTTGTGTGTTTGAATCGGCCTCCCACCCAGTGGTTGTCGAAGATCAGACATTCGGAGAGGGTATAGTGGATACTGATTTGAGATGGGTTGCAATGTTATTGTATATATAATGCTCTTGGGTGAGTTTGATATAAACAAGCCTAAACCGATATGGGACATACTATATTGTTTAAATACGAGGGCTGTTTGATGAGTAACCGGATTGGAAGATAGATGGCGCTACCTCTTTACGCCCGCCTGTTAAATTTGGTGACAATCCACGCTTAGTTTTCTTTTGACACCCATTTTAAAACATCGTGTTAGTGTTTTTGGAAACAAGGACCATGGAAAAAGAGCAATATCACTCCGTGATCCGATTCTTGTTTTTGAGTGGCAAAACCTGTGAGGAAATCAAGCACATTCTCGATAGTGTGTATGTATGGTTCGAAAAGTTTCGCCGTCGCGGCACGTCGGTTTTTGATAAATGGCGCCAAAAACGGTTACCACATAGGAAACCCTGGACAAAATCCATGATCTCGTATTGGCGGACCGCCGAGTGTAAATTCGCTAGTTGGCTGGAATAGCGGGCATCTCAACTGAATGCATTAGCCATATCCTGCACGAAATTTTGGGCATGAGAAATCTGTCCACGCGATAGGTGCCGTGTTTGCTCGCACCGGAAAACAAGCGCGATCGTGAGACCACTTTAAAGACGTGCTTGTCGATGAGACATGGATTCATTGGTACACACCGATAATCAAAGCACAATCGAAACAATGGGTTTTATCCGGTGAACGTGCTTCAAAGAAGGCGAAGACCGTGCCTTCGGCCGAGAAGGAGATGATCTCCGTTTTTTGGGACGCGCGAGGTGTGATCCACGTTGACTATTTTGAGAAGGGAAAAATAATCACAGAAGCATATTATGTCGATTTATTGAACAGATTCAACGCCGATTTAAAAAAAAACGACCACATTTGACGAAGAAAAAATTGGTCTTCCACCATGATAACGCCCCGGTTACACCTTCAAAGTTGCATCAGCCAGCTTCCTCTGTATTCTCCGGATTTGGCTCCCTGCGACTTCTTTTTGTTCCCAAACCCTAAAGGATCACTCGCCGGAAAGAAGTACGGGTCGAACGTCGAAGTCATCGCCGCCGCGGAGGAGTATTTTGCAGGCCAACAAAAGTCGTACTATACGGAGGGGTTAAAAAAATTACATCGAGTTGAAAGGGGATTATATTAAAAAATAAGTTTTTAGTTTTTTTTTTTAGTTTCAAGTTTATTATTTTCATTTAAAATCAAATTAAATTTATTACAAAGTTAAAGCTATAGTTTAAAATAAAGCGGAAAATAATAGTAATCAATCCGTAACTTAAAGTTAGTGTGGAAAGATACCGGATTAATAACAATATAAAGATACAATAATTGATGTGGGGGAGCATCGATTAATTGAAATTCAAAATTTAAGGAATTATTCAAATAATATAATACATAAATTCAAAATTCATTAAATATAAATTCAAATATAAATTCAATGATTCATAAATTCAATCATTAACAACTCGAAAATAAAAATGAAGAAGCTGACACAAAAAATACGGGAACGACTTGTGCTGATGTTTAAGTTAGCAGATTAACGAATTAATGATTCAAGGAAGTCGTAGTTAAGTGTACGCGTTTTAGGAATGAATTAAATCGTAAGGTTGACCTAATTGGAAAAGATAAGTTTTTAACCATTGAAGGGGTTGTAACAGTGTAGAAGCGCGAAAAGTGGGTTGTACAGGCAAATGGAACATTTACCAGTTGCATGTTATTTGTACGAAGACTATAAAATTGATTTGTTCTACTGGGAAGATTTTCGCTTTGCTTAAAAAATTATTTTAGTACTTTAAAAACGTAAAGATATCTCATTGGTAAAATTCGCAGATTTATAAATAATAGCCAGCTCGGAGTTGGACGATTTTTTTTTACTAATAATTATAATTACATGTTTCTGAGCTATCAACAATGCTAGCTATAAGAGCCACCTCAACTTGGAATACCATACTGCAATTTGGAGTGGGCAAGGCCATAATAAATTGACTTTAACACTTTTGCAGAGCAGTGATGCTTGATGAACTACATTTTGCGGGTTACAAGGAGCATATGCCTTTTAATGGTATGAATATGATCTTTCCAGTTCAAGTTTCGGTCAATTAATACTCCAAGGTATTTAAAATTTTGCACAGGCTCAATTTTAAAGCAACTATTTAAACAGAGGGAGCTACAAACAAAAGTACTCTTTCCACAACTATGTACAGGCAAACAAAATTTTTTGCAATTGTGTGCATAGAAACAAAGATTAAAATTTACTAAATCATTGTTTGATAGGCTGAAGGACATTATTTTTTTTTTTTCGCTAATAATCAACTTCTGTTCTGAAAACCATTCTCAATGTTTCAAGATCTTCTGAAATCTTTGCAATACATTCGAATATTGTATCAAACTGATAAGTTAGGGCTATGTCATCTGCAAACGCTGTTGACACACCTTTAAGATTGAGAGCAAACAGAGAGTTAATGTAAATTAAAAAAAGGACAGGACCAAGAAGCGAACCCTGTGGAACGCCATTTCTTAAGGTACGCGAATCACTAAAACATCCATTTACATTGACCTTTTGATTTCTACCCTTGAGATACGAACAAAACCATTTGTGGATAACTCCTCTAAGACCGCCATTGTATAATTTCTTCACCAGAACGTCGTGGTCAACCAGGTCAAACGCTTTTGTCATGTCAACAAAAAGAACAATGGTAGTTTGTTTGCAGTAACACTTTCATATAACTGGCCACATACTCTTAGGATTGCATCTTCCGTTGACATTATGCTTCTGAATCCGAATTGACAACTACTAAAAAACTCATTTCTGTCTCGATTTTATAAGTTTTTCAAAGATCTTTGAAAATGTTGGAAGGAGGGAAATGGGTCTATAATTTAACATATTTTTTTGTTGCCTTCTTTAAAAAGTGGTATAACTTCAGCGGCTTTTAGGTGCTGAGGAAAACAACCACTTTCAACACTTAGGTTGAACAAGTAACTCAAAACGTCTACTACATTATAACACACTTTCTTTAACAATACACTTGATATGCCATCGCTAGTGCACGAGTTTTTGTTTTTTAAGGAGAATATTGCCCTACAGATTTCATTTGAAGAAAATGGTTGGAAAACAAAACTGTTGGGTTGTATGTCTTCTATTGTTCTTTTATAGCAGCTGCAGTCTAAGGAAGTTTCGGCAGAAGGTTTGAGGTTTTCTTAAATCTCGGTAAAATACTCGTTAAACTTATTTGAAATGCTACCTGAATCGGTGTAATTAATACCATCTATGTCCAAGCTGCTTATACTTATTGGTTGCCTACTTTTCCCTAAAATACTATCGACTACTTTCCATTCTTCCCTTACGTTACCCCTCGATCGTTCAAACGATTCAGAATAAAAAGTGTCGCGCGTTTCTCCAATGTTCTTGCGTACGGATTTGCACAGATTACGATACTTTTTTAGTGGGTGACTTCTTATTCTTATACACGGCTTTAAAAATTTATTTTTGTTCGATACGTGAGGGGAAATAGTACATTTTGATATGTGCTTTTGCAAAGTTTTAAGAAAAAGATCGAATGCAATTGAAGGATTAGGTTCACGATAAACTGGCTGCCAAAATTCGTATTTTAAACACTCATTTAAAAGATTGAAATCTGTGCAATATCTCTTTTTTTTCAAATGTGGTTCCACAGTTTAATGCATTGGAGTTACAGCACGCTGTGAGTGCAATCATGCAATAGTCTGTTAATCTTAGATCATAAACAATACCATTGAATTCATTACTATTATTCTTCCCCGAACGCATAAAAATATGATCAATGCAAGTTTTAGTTGTTTCGGTTATACGAGTAGGTTCATTAATTAGACTCTCTAGACCATATAACATATAATTTTCAGAATCTTTATCAGATTGATTTAAAACATCAATATTGATATCACCAATTACTATAAGGTTTTTCTCTTTACAAACACTCAAAGCATCGCTTAGTTCACCAATGAAAACTCCTTTAGAAGATGAATGTAACTTATAAAGACACAGCATTGCATAACTTTCATTCATAAAGGCAAAAGACAATTTTAAGACATCGGCACTAACAAAGTTAAATTTAAAGTTATCGATTACATTCGACTTATCGATTTCACATACGCTGCTACACCTCCAGCTGAGATTTCCTCATTATTCCCAAAAGGTGTATATTCGTGTATGTTATACAGATCTAATTCATTCCCCTAAATCCAAATCTCAATAAATACAATAACAGGTAGATTGGGTAACGACTCAAGGTGCGCTACTAAAGCTGAAAAATTTTTTCTAGTGCTACGAGTGTTCTAATGTAAACAGACAATGTCAGCACAACATTCATATGCATTGGGGACTAAACACGAAACAGAATTAGGAGAATTATTCATAGATTATACAAGTCTTCAGCACAAGTAATTCTTACAAAATTAACCCCCTCCTGCTTCCGCATATAAACTGTCCCATTTTTAGTCCATACATAGTGGTACCCCTTCTCTCCTTTTAACGCCAATGCAGCATTTATAAGTTGTCGTGTGTGGTACGTTAAACAATCGTTTACGTACACCTTCTCCGATCTGCTACAATGAGCGTTCCTGTTGCCGTTGAAAAGTGTTGTTGTTAGTTGCACTTTTTTTTCTTTCTTTGCTTTCATCACTTTCTCCTTGCACTTGCGAGAAACAAATTTGACAAAGAGAATTTGCTTCGTTGATTGTACATTGCTACTGCTAGTGGTTGCTTTGCGAGTATTTTTATGCCGTTTGGTTATGTGCTTTGTGTAGCTGTGGTCAATATCTTCCTTTCTTATGCACATGTTGGGCCTTTGTGTTGCGACAGGTGGATCACTCACAGGTGTTTTATTGTCAGCTTTATTATATTTATTTGCTGGACGAATGCTGGCGCTTCCTCGGATAGCGATTCACGTCGTTTTTTGTGGCACATACATTGCACTGCCAGAGTTTATTTGCCTTTTTCAAAAACTCGATGTCGGCAGGTAAGACATTTACGCAGGCTGCATGAAAAAGACCATTGCACACACGACACATCACCTTCAGTTGATTTCGCTCCACTTTATTTGTGCACGACAAGCAAGACATTTTAGAAATTATGTTATAGGTATTGATTACAAATGTTTTAAATAAACAAGAAAATAGGTAACTTTATAGGTAGCTCCCGACGCGTGCATGCCCCACAACCAAACGAAATGTCAAAACCTAAAAAAGTTGCGTTGTCAGTTTTACCGGCTATTCATCAAACAGTCTGGTTACCTTTAATGGACAACTTGTTTTTATTAGTGGTGTAATGAAGTGGTGATGAAAGTTGTTTTTGAGCTCAGGGAAACGGGGTCGGAATATTTCCGGGAGTCTGGACTTTTTTGTGGGTTCTTAAAGAGGAAATAACAAAGAAGGGTTCGAAGAGCCATGATTAGGGGTGAGAGGGATAGTGTTGAATGGGTTCGTGATGGATGTTAATTTTATTACAGAGGTCTGTGGAACGTTCGATACAAGACGGCATTTTTTCGTTGGTTACTTAATATTTTATAGAAAGGTGTCTTTGCCGAATAGGGTGGATTTGTATAGCATTAGAATGGACTGATTGCATAGGATTCCGATTGTCTTCGAATAGGTGGTGGTTGATGGGAGTTGTTCGGTATGCGTTGAGAGCTTTTCTTAGGGCAGGGTTATGATTTTGTTAAGATGTGATTTGGCGGAATAGCCGTAAATAAAAAGACCTCATTCTATTTTACTGACTGTGATGAATTGGATGATTGATGTTAGGGTATATGGGTTGCATTTAAATTTGCTGTATGTGGATGTATACGATGTACGCGTAGAGTTTTAACTTTTTCTATCGTAAGATTGCTTGATAGAATATTGCAGGAGCACTTATGTTTTCGGTAGATGTGTGTTTTTTTTCATAGAAAGTTTGGCTTTAGAGTATTTGCACCAGGATAGCATACCATATCTTGAACGGTGTATTGACGTCGATGTTGGAGTTTGTATTTTTCTTATTTAACCTTTTTATGGTTGTAAAATCGTCTGTATATGCACAGAATTTTGCTTGTTTATGGAGGGATAGAATGTGGAAAAAAGGAAAGGGACGAGAAGTTACTAAGATTTTTCTATTTGACATGAAATTATATAAGTATCTAATAACGTTATCTCCCGCTTTCTAAGATTTAGTTGGTTGATAAAATCGGATGCCGATTTTAACTATCAAGAACCTTGGTGCACTACGGATTAATCGAAATGGGTCTATAGGAGGTTTAAGGATAAGGATAACAATACTGTTTTTGTATAGTTGGGGAAATGGTTTTTGCTTTTAAAGGTTTTTTTTTTTTTTGCTGTTTGGTTTGTCAATGTTCTATTTTTAACATGTGTGAAAGTCAAACATGCTCAGTTTGCATGATGTCATTTAGAACCTTATTATGGTGGACCAGATTTTAGTAGTAGAAATATTGGGGTTGATTTCGGAGGTGATTTATGGATGGAGTTGGTTTTCGCAAACTTTGATTTTTCTTTTAAATCGGGCGTTGGCTGTGTTGTAATTGATGATATTATCTGTGAAGATATTGTGTATTAAGCTGGCCAAAGCCAGTTTTTTAACCCCCGACGCCAAAAGAGGTGTTTTATAAGTTTAACGTGTGTATCTGTGTATCTGTCTGTGGCATCGTAGCTCCCAAACGGAACTGATCCGTTTGCGCGGATGTTAATAATTTTTTTATTTAATTTTACTTGTTTCTATGTTAACTCTTGTAATTCCTTGTTCCACAAAGGGATTTTTTTTTATAAAAAGCCTACACCTTGAATCGGAGAGATATTCGAGTGCAAGTTTTGTAAGTAAGGTGAGTAATGCTTTTGTGGTTGTGGTTGAAAATTAAATTGAATGTAAATTTCTTCGAGGGAAATAATAGGAGGGTTAAGTTCATTAATAATAATTTGGAGCTCGTGATAATTATTGAAGAAACCATTAAGATTCCATTTGACGATCTTAAGCAAGCGTTTCGTTTATTGTCCAGAATTTTGTACAATATAATCAGGGTTATATTGTAAAAATTCTGCGTTGGTAGAATTGAGGTTGTTAGAGATATATCTCAGCAGTTCAGATGTTGAAGCGTCCAAGATAACTGTGGAGCTTGGGCGATTCAGCTCCGGGAATCCAGTCAGTTTGGGGAGCGTTATTGTTGTTTTTATGTTTCATCATCGTCTATTTTAATGGCGTACGTTTGATTAATTGAGTTATGTGATTGGGTATGAGTAGATGTGGAATGTGTGTTTGATTGTAAAGTTTAAGAGGTTGAGGTTAGAGTAGATGAGATTTTATTGAAGGCTGCTGATTGTTGTGTGGTCGTCGGATGGAGAAGACTTGAAGAAGTTAAGTTGGACTCGAGAGATGAATTCATTTTTTCTATTGCTATAGATTTTTGTAGTGTATTGTTTTAGTTGAGATGATTTTGTTCATTGCAAATTTGCCTTGCATCAATCATACTGCATTTTTTAAGTTTTAATTTTAAGTACTTCTTAACATCTTAAAAGCAAGTTACGTGGGCATTGTCTCGAATATGATGGGTGTAGTTCAACGTAATTAACACAAAAAAACACGTGTACTATTATCAGATAGAAAGGTGCAGGTGACATAATAAGTTTAACCTTTACACCATTTAGAAGTGTGCCCCAGCAACTGGCAATTACAGCAGCACATCGGGTTGAGGAATTATTCTTCGACTTTTACTTTGTACCAACAAATATTGAGTGAGGTGGGAGGACGAAGGAGGTCAAATGTGAACAAGACCAAGCCACTATAGGATTGCCTTTTTTATCTACTGATGTCTTTGTAAATTTATATGCATACACTTGTAACATCTTGTGCTCTTATTGTCTGAACAATTTCATTTTTTGGTACCACACAAGGAGCGTAGACTGTACCTTTGGATTGATTGAGGTTTGAATGAAGTGTCACTGTTATTGAGCAGGGGTTAGAAAGATTTTTTTTTTTTTTTTTTTTTTTTTTTTTTTTATTATTGATTTTGCTAACATCAATAAATTGCCATCGTGCAGTTGAGTAATGAGTTTAATTGCTTTTCTTAGCAAAAATACGCTGAAGATTTTTTTTTCTTTTGTATTTTGGATTAGTTTTGTATCTTTATCTAAAGGAGAGATAACAATAAATTTGATGTTGGAAAAGTTATAACTTATTGGATGTATTTATCTAAAGGTGATAAATTGTGTTTTTTTTTTAAGGGCTCTAAATCGAGGTGGTGGTGGTGCAGGAATCAAAATTTTATAGAAATGTAAATTCACTACAAAGTTAGCAGGTAATCAATCGTATACCGTTCAAAAAATATAACAAATCACACAGGCGATATCTGACCGGCTTGAAGATTAGTCGGTGACTGTAATAATATTCAAAGCTCACTATAAGGTGCATAGTTATGTGAAATCAGTTTTTTTTTTTACTATGATGGTAGCTTTAAACTCTTTTTAAATCGTCGCAAGTGGTTTGTGGATGGGCGGACAGACCGTCCTTCGATGGGTCCGACTGCGACGAAACGTGACCTACAAATAGTGACGTGACGGGAAATGACTAGACCGACTTCCACTGATTTTTTTTTTTTTTTTTACACGTAGCGACTGGGAGGAACTTCGTTTTAGGAGCTATCACTCACAGATAAAGCCAGAATGGTAGTAATTGGTCACATATACGTGCGAAAAGGGTGAGTTGGCCATCACCATCCGGGTTATTTCAGGTCGTGATGAGCCTTCATCGCTGTGTGATATTTGGATAATTTTAATAGGCTTAAGTTAGCTTTAGGCTTAACTTAAACTCGTTATTAAAATTTTGGTTTTATCGATTAGTTCAGTTTTAGTTAGTTTTAAGCGCGTAAGTAACGGTCTTGCACAGTGGTGATGGCACAGATGTGATCTTTCCTTTTTTTATTATCTTTCCCTGTTTCTGTCTTTTAAGTCCTTTGTACACTGTCTTGGTGTACTCCAATTTAATTTCAAATTCAAGGTTGTTTCCGCTGTGCATTTTACTTTCGTTTTAACATCATTGCACATAACGCGTACCATTCTTACATATGTATGTCTCGTGTTTATTTTAGGATCTTAGAGCCGTCCAAATAAAATCTCTAAGATATCTGTTAAACGATTTTTCCAAGTAGATCATTCGAAGCATCGCGATATTTTTCCATCATAATTGGTAAATTTTTAATAGCGTCATATGTCGACTTGCCTCGCAGAAACCAGCATTGACTATCATCGAGATTAAAGATATTTGCCGACTCTTTGAAACTCGCTCGTATATTTCATAGTAATACACGGGCTGAAAAGTCAGTGCCGTTTCTTAGAGAGGGCACCACTTGAATTAAATCCATACCATTTTCAGTTAGTACCAACCTTCAAAAGATACGTGTATAAATTTGACAGCTGTCGGACGATTACTTCTCGAGATATAGTGTTGTGAGTGAAGCAACTTTTGTTATTGTGAAAAAAATTGATTCAAAGCAATTTCGTGTGTTGATTTATGGGAAAAAATGCAGCCGATGCAAATAAATGGCTTGAAAAGTGTTACCCGGACTCTGCACCAGCCGAAATGTGGTCATACAAGCACCGAAGATGATGCACGCAGTGGACGTCCAAAAGAGGCTGTTTCAGATGAAAACATCAAAAAAGTCCACAAAATGATTACGAATTACCGTATACGATTTATTGAGATAGCTGAGTGGGTGCCGCGTTTGCTCACAGTCAACCAAAATAACAACGTGTTGATGATTCAGAGGAGTGTTTAAGGCTGTTCAACCGCAATGAAGTCGAATTTTCGCATCGGTATGTGACAATGGATGAAACTTGGCTCCATCACTTCACACCAGAGTCAATTTGGCAATCAGCTGAGTGTCGAGCAGGCGACGAACCTCGTCCAAAACGACCAAAAACTCAACAGTTGGCTGGCAAGATTATGACATCCGTATTTTGGATACACACGAAATAATTTTCATCGACTATCTCCGAAAGGGGCAGACTATCAACAGCGACTATTACATTGCGTTGTTGGAGCGTTTGAAGGACGAAATCGCAGAAAAACATCCGCATTTGAAGAAAAAGAAAGTGCTGTTTTATCAAGACAATTCACCGTGTCACAAGTCGATGAAAACGATGGCGAAATTTAATGAATTCGGCTATTCGTATTCTCCAGGTTTGGCCCCCAGCGACTATTTCCTGTTCGCAAAATCGTTTCAATCAGTATATCACCCTCGAAGGCAACTATATTGATAAATAAAGTTGAATTTTGCAAAAATTTTGTGTTTTACTATAAAACGGCACTGACTTTTCAGCCCATGTGTTATATGTTCCACTACAGCCGAGGGAATGGTCCTGCGCGGAAATTATTTTCTTCAGAATCTTTTACTCGTCGTCTCGCGTTATTCCAGCATAGACGGCAATCTATCTGCGTTTCGTGTCCACCGCTGCAGAATGTTATCAAGTACCGTTCTTGCTTAATAAATATCATATTTTGTATAGTAAGTCCATGTAATTTGCATGAACTTAGTATTATATATCTTCTCTAGCTGCGTTTCTAGTTCCAAAACCATTTCCTGGATAACAATCTTCATATTCGTAGTTCCATTCCATCTTCACCGACGAAAAGCATTTCCTCCATTAATATTCCATGTATCCAAGAGTGATATATTCTTGAACGAAAAAGGAATATTCATACTGAAACCTCCTATTTTTGCGACTTATTGCCCCCACATACAAAGTCTTTTTAATGCTATTTTGCATTAGCAATTTGACGATGTAAAGGTCTGCTTCATCCCGTTTGTGTGTTATTTGGTATTCTTCTAAATACCAACATTTTGTCAAGTCCTCATCTTCACTACACACACTGATACATGATGTAAATTAAGTGCACTTGTATTGATATGGCCTGCTTTCGTGATGTTAGGGTGGTTACGTGAGGATCTAGGCCTTAAAGCGTACAAAATTCAACTTGAGCAAGAATTGAAGTGAGGTGACTTAAATTTGGCTCTGGAAAAACTCTATGAAAATCCGGCGCTTTATCGTGAAATTTTAATCAATGATGAAGCCAATTTCTGGCTCAATGGATACGTTATTAAACAAAATTACCGTATTTGGGCTGATGAGGAACCCGAATAGTACCAAGAGCTACCATTACATCCATTAAAAGCAGTGGAATCATTGGTCCATATTTCTTTGAAAATGAAAGTCTCAGGTCTTCAGGAATAAGCCAGCATTACTCGTGTTATCCGCGAGATAGTCATTATGCTCGAACGAGTCGCCCAAAATTGGACCTTCCAAATGGACCACCTCAGACATAATCGTGGCCAACATTTACATGATATCATTTTCAAAAAGTAAATGCCATGAATTGTTCTTTTAACCAATAATAAAAATTTTAAGTTCACTTTCAAAGTTATGTGCTTTATTTTACATTATAAATCAAACCTCACGATGAATCACCCTATACTTTACCAATGCAACTCTCAGTTGACGGGATAATTTCTGTGTCACGAAACACGATTGAGAACCTAGATCATCGATATGGCTAGTAATACCATGTGGTAGTGATTTCTATTGCTATTGACGTACGCACGACGCACTTGCCGTTTCTTCAATTGCAGTTCTTCTTCCAATAACCGCACCCTGAGGGAAATGAACTAAAGAATTGTGTTGTTGTGTGCATATTCTGCAACCCTTCCTCATTGAACATTCCTATGCAGAATGTCCATCTTGGAAACAGTTAAAGTACAATTTTGACTTTTGGACCAATTCCTATTGGTTTTTTTTATTGATACTTAACTTTTTGCAGTTACATAATTGATAAAACTCCTTGGAAGTCAAATGATTTTTTGTTGATATTAATTTAACTTGCGACAGTTTGAAATCACACTTAAACCTTGAAATGTACCCTCAATGAAGTCAAAAATATTTCTGGGTGAAGGAATTTCTGTTGACTATCTCCTCTTGATTGCTGGTATAATTTTCTTGATTCAGGGTCAAATTTCGGGCACAGTAACTGAATCACTAATGGATCCAAGGAGCTTACGTCGATTCCCAAATTTTTGATTTTATAACGAATTCAATATTTAAAAGGCATCTTAAAGGAAGGAGTAGTATGGATTAATAAAAACTTGTCACCAACGTCAAGAAATCATGCAACGGCTGATCTGGTTAGTTGAGTGATCGAATTCACTCATTTGAGTACTTTTAAAATGTTTGTACACAGCGCAGGCGAAGTAAAATTAGAAAGGGAGAAAAAACTAATGTACATTGGTAGCTCTTTTGGTTTATTGAATAGTCAAAATGACATTGGAGTCATGCAGAACATCGTAGAAACGCTACTGACCTTGTCGATGCGACTAACGCTTCTACTTTTTTCAGCGCTAATAGTAGCTGCAGCTGAACGTTAGACATCATATATATTATACGATTAGTAGTAATGGCTGGATTATTAGGGTATTACATAGTAACTTTTACCATGCCAGTTTATTTTACTGTTTTACCACGAACAAATAATCGTCAAACTAATTTAAGAGTATTGCTGACAATCGTCCAGAAGACTATGCAATATGATGTTTGAGATTATGGCGATATTCTCTCGCCGACGACTCTTATCACAAAACTTATTACTAAGAAACAAACCTTTATTTATGCCTGAAACAGAATTGATTAACAAATATACGAGTATACTCAACATTTATGAAAATACGAGTATATAAATATAATTCATAGATACTCGTAGACTTCAGCATTTCAGCCAAGTCAGTTTTTTTTCTTTAGTAGGTTTAAAAGTTGAAGAGGTGCTAAAATCGCTATAAAAAAAAAAAACATTACAGCGAGACTATACACCAAAGCAGAATAAGAAAGCTTAACATTAAACGTTTCAGAACGCTACACAAGGAGAATTATTGATTAGAGCCAGACAAAGGAATCACATAAAAACACACATAAACAGTATATTGCCAGATATACCATCCGTGTCCGAAAGCCATTTTTTTAGGCAACTAAAATATCGTGAGATAAATGCTTGCCTAAATACATGAAGTCAATTTACATAAATAATTTAATCTCTTCATTAAAAGGAGAGATTTCTTTCTTTCTTTCTTTCTCTCTTTTTTCTCTCTATCTTTCTTTCTCTCTCTCTCTCTATCTAATTTTGCGAACAACTTTACTCGTGTTCCGGCATTTTAAGAATAGTCACACCTTGAGTGTTAAGACGTAATACACACACACAGAGAAACTAGGAAATAACAGCAACGAGACAGAACAAAAACTCAACGAAAGAAACAAACTAAAGTCAGTCGTCAAACTATTGGGTCCTGAAAGAGGCATCATAATGAAAGTTTTCAGGTACGTTTTGATCTCATCTTCGGAATTGGATTGCCTTCCGTCCAAATTGTTTTGGAGAAAGATGGTAGTCAGAAGGCGCAAGGTCTGAGTACGATAAGTACTGCATAACTTTCCAGCGAAATGAATTCAGCTTTTGTTTTCTCATTAAAGTTGTGTGTGGTCCGGCGTTGTCATGATGGAAAAAAATGCCTTTCCTGTTCGCCAACTCTGGCCGTTTTTCTTCCTCTGTCTGCTTCAAAGTATCGAGCTGATAGCATTATTTAACGGCATTTATTATCTGATTTCGTGGAAGTAACTCGAAGTAAAGGACACCTCGGCAGTCCTACCAAATGCTCAACATGACCTTTTGGGGTTCAAATCGTTTTTATTGGCCGATTGGGGTGTTTCACCAGTAGCGCACCATGACTTTTTGTGCCGAATTTTGTTGTAAACCACTCACTTTTCGTCTCCCGTAACCACTCTTTTCAGGAAAGCTTTAAGCGAGTTCCATCAACAAAAAGACTCACAGACCATTATGCGATCCATAATGTTTCTTTCACTAAGTTCGTGAGGAACCTCAACATTCACCTTTTTTGACAATCCAAGCCCTTTCAATCTCTGCGAAACGGTTGTATGGGAGATTATAAACCCATGAGCGATCTAACATGTCGTCAAATGCCTATCAACAGTAACTGTAGCCAATATTTGATTATCGTCTGTGGTGGGTGGACGTCCAGAGAGAACAGCAACCAACGCTGACAGATCTACCATTGTGCCTCTGTCGCTTTGACACCTTTTTTTTAAAGAAACAAGCAAAATGTGGCGAAAATGCACTTTCTTATCCACTATTTAAAAAAAAAAAAAAAAACTATTGAGCAATTAAAACACGTCCGATCAAAACAAATTCTCGTAACTATAAAGGATAACCCTCTCTATTGTAATAAATAACAAAATTTTCATAACGGTATACACAGAGATTTTCTGAAACGATAAAGACTAGTTCCAAGAAGAAAAAAACCGCAAGTTTTGTTGACGTTAACTAACGCTGGAGTAACGAGCAACGTGCGTTTGCCTTAGAGGCCTATTTTTCCAAAGCCCTTTCGGTGCTATCAACCCAGCGCGTCTTCTGAAATCGCTTCAATATTGCACCATTGGGTCCTGTCCCGGACAGAAATCAATTCTTTTGTGGTTCACAACATTAAAAAAAAAAAAAACTAATTCTGTGCAGAAGAAAAGAACTGGCATTATCGGCTCATGTTTTTCGAGGAAAATAAGCAGACTGTAATAGTCAATTAAGACTGTTATGTGAACATGCTCGAGGAGTTTTCTTTGCCACGACCTGATGAAATGGATTTAGGGGGTATATGGTTTCAACAAGACGGAGCAACCATACTTCAAAGGCATCGAGGGCTGTGTTGCAAGAGCACTTACCAGGTCTCCTCACCTTACTGAGAGGTGATTTTGAGTGGGTTTACCTGCTTGGACCCCTTGTGACATTCAGGAAGAAACGGTCCCCATACCCGTCAATATGGAACAGCAGAATTCGGTCAACTAGTGTTTTGGCAACGAGGGATGTCACTTATCCAATATGATTTTTAAAACGATATAAACCTTAACTTAAAGTGTTTAACTTTTAGTAAAAAGATAAATAAATAAATTGAAATATTACTTTACTACTTTTTGTTTTATTGAATTTTTAAATAAGTTGCTAATTTGCCGCACCTTGTATGTTGCTTTTAATAAAATTCTTCAGCAAGCGATTTACTGACATGACCTTTTCCAAAGTATTCCATGACTTGGATTTGCTTTCTTGCCTTTTATTTGTGTTTAGTTTATTTCCCTTTAATTCATCAAATCATTTTGATATTACTGATTTCTTAGGAGCACGTATTATTTCTGTGAAACTGTATATTTCCTTAGCCTATTTCTCTATGTTCCTTCTCTATACCCTGGCAAAACTAGTTCTCTTTTTTCAGTGCGTCTCACGTGAACTCCGCATATACAAAAGTTCTTTATTTGTTATTCTAAAATTTATTACTGTTATTTTCATATTATGATAGTGGTTGTGAAGAAGCATCACAACCACACAAACTATTTGTGATTAACACTGGAGTTTAATTCTGTATTATTTATTTATTTTTTTTCGCCAGTAAAAAAATAGTAAACTAATGATACATTTTTTTTAATCACTGCATTTAACATGTAAGTTCTAAAAAGTATGAAATTCTAAAATTTATTTAAAAGGTTTGAAAAAGAAAAATAAGTAATTGAGCAGATTTGTTATAGCTGTCCCAAAACTTGTAAAATATATTGTTAGATAACTTTATTTATCAAAGAAATTTGCCTAAATAATCTTACCAAATATTTTCCACGGACCTGCAAGTTTCCATGGCTTGCGTCTCCTTTCACTGAACTGAACATCTAGTAAATGCGCTGAAATTAATTCATCCATTTCACTGTCAGAGGCCAACATTAATGGAGTTTGTCCTATTTTGAGGATATATATTTTTTTTATGCAGCAGAATTTAAATACTAGGAAAAGTTACCTGAATATGTTTCCAACAACGGATCGGCTCCATAAGATAACAGCATCCGTACAATCTCAATATGGCCATTTTCACTTGCTTCATGTAGTGGTCTTATTCCTGAATGTGCACCTTCAGAATGATTCGCTCCATACTGCAACAAAATTTTTGCTATTTCTAAGCTCCCATTTATGCAAGCATCATGAAGTGGAGTATAACCTGCGTTATCCTTATGATCAGGGTTCAAGCCCATTTTTTCGAGACAGTAAACAATAACATCTATATACCCTAGTCTGGCAGCTTTATGTAGAGCACTTTGTCCAACACTTTTATTTAAAACCCACTTTTGAATTTCTTTTGAAACATCACTTTCGCTTTTTCTTTGCCAATGTATGTTTGATACACAGGATTCGATTTCATTAGGTTTTATTTGCGAATATTTGTAAATAGCATTTGTATTTGATTTTTTCTTTTTGCGAATGTAATCAAAACCTGAGCTAAATTTTCGTCTATAAGTTCTTCCATTTTTCTTCCGTTTAAATCTACTTGATATTTGAGGTTGGTCATATTCCCTTGTTTGGTTTGTTACATATGCTGGTTTATTAAAAAACGTTTTATATGATTCATTTTTACTTTCAATACATGTTTCTGTATAATAAGATTGAAAGCAATTGTATTGTTGATCAAAATCTACTTTACATTCACTATTGAGATTATTTATTTCAGGGGGCGCTGATGCTGGTCGCTCACTTCCGCCAAAAATTTCACGAATTATTTCTTTATTCAGTTGCATTTTATATTCCCTTCTAGTTCTAGAAGTAAGAACTTTTGTTTCGAATACATTTCGATGCGTCCGAAAAGTGTGATTATTTTGGGATTCCAAATTATCAGTTGTTTTATTAAGTCGCTTTTTTGTTGGCTTTGATAAGGCTTGATGATCACTTTTAGAATGTTTTGCTTGACATTTCGATTTAACTACTCTTGAGTGGAGAACGTCGATTATAGATTTAGGTATGTTCTCTTGTTTAAAACCGCTTTTACAACTATTTTTAGTTTTTCTAAGTATATTACTTCCATCATCTAAATCTAAATCAGGTAAGGATACAGATATTTTATGAGTGCATGGATTTTTTATTGTAATAAGATTAGGCGGAATTTTTAACGCCCTTTTATACCTATATACCTCAAGAAACAATCTATCAGGGTCACTAAGTAGGTCTCGGTCTTTTAGTATTGTATTACTACCATTCAAAGCAGTGATTGCTACATTATTTTTTTTAATAGATATGTTTTTGCAATGTAGTTGTTGTTTTTGAAATCGTAAGCGTGTTGCTATTGATTTAAAATTTGTTTCCGTACTACCTTTATTTATGTTTACATCTTCATGTCCTCTGCGAATACTATTTACTGGTATATTATTCCTTATGGATATGGATTTATTATTATTCTTTCTTTTATTTAAATTTGTTTTTGATGAAAGACATTGTTTAATAGTTTTATCTTTATTGTTATTTTTCTCCATGTTTCTAAATTTTAATCTAACACTTTTATCGCATTCAACGTTTCGTTTTAATGCATATTTTTCTCTTTTAAGGCGTACTACAGATATTTTCGTTAAATCAATCAACTTCGAATCATTTTTCTCCAGCTTCGAATGTTTACTTTTAGTCGTCGTATCTATAATCTGATTTGTGGTCTCGTTCTGATCAGTAAGTCCATCTTTTTCATCTTTTCGTATTCGCTTAGCCCCATAAGAGCATTCAGATTCAAAAGGATAATGGGCTTCATTTGTATATTCACTATTTTTTAAATCAGTCTTTTGGTCGAAGATGCTTTGTTCCATATTGAATGCAAGATTGTTCGTTTCGCACACTGAAAGAAAATCATATTCGTTTTCATTAAAAAATTCATCGGTGGTACATTCTTTTTGATTTTTTGGGGAAATGTTCGACCTTTTAAGATTATCAAAATTACCATTTTTAATTTTGGTAATAATAGCTTCATCATTTTTACAAAAAGGATATTTATTCACTTGTAATGGTAAAACTGATAAATTACTTTCACAAACTGTTTCCGATGTCATTAAATCTTGAGCCGTTAAATTACTCTCTAACTGGTTTACAAAATCGTTGCAAGCATTTTCCCATTCTTTCATTTCTGCTTCATCTATTTGTGTTGGTGTTTCCACATTATTATTATAAAAAATCTTATTGGCAAAAGCTGGTTTTTGAAAAAATATACTGTTGTTTTCTTGAAAAGTAAATCCCTTCAATTCAGCTTTTGTACGTATTCTTGCTGCAAGTAACACATCTTGTTTGTTATCAGATAACGCACCGCGTTCTTCACTTATAACAGGATTATTTTCAACTACATGTTCGATTCTTGATAAGCTGGTATCACTCATTTTGTTATCGCTTAAAATTGCATTTTCAAAACAATCAGAACTAATTTTGAAAGATGTAGTACTTTCCGCATCTTTGATATCCGAATATTCGGGGTATTTGTTAATAGATGAATTATCAAAATGAGAGGGGTAAATGTTTTCAACACATATTTTTTTTTTTAAATATTCATCGTCACTATCAATTGGAATTGTTCGTTTTAAGGAAACTTCTACTTTAATACCTGTGCCTTGCTTAACATCCTGACTTACACATGTTTGGGGACTTACACAATTTTTTAAACTACAAACGAGATTTCCTTTGACACTAGATATTAAGGTTTTAGGCGAACTTTTATTATCCAATTCACTACTTCCAATACCTAAATTAATGTCCGTATTACTTTGTGTTTTGTGGTAACACTCGAGGTTATTACTTTGCATATTGATATCTGGCTGGTCTGATTCAATGGACAAGCTATCCGCCTTTCTACTATCTTCAGAAAAGTTTGGTCTAAAATTGAATTTTGGAGGGTGCCCCTTTTTCAAAATGTTAAATTCATTTTCCGTAGAATCGGCTTTAGTCTTAATTGTTTTAATAGATAAATCTAACGGAGATGTAGAATTTGTTGCAATATTTACGCTTCTATACGACTTAGAATAACTCTTTTGGGGGTTTTCTTTTGAAATATTGTTATTTCGATGTATAGATTTTACTCCAGTTTGCTTAAGGAATTTATTGGATGTAGATATATTTAAATTCGGAACGTCTTGACAGTTCAAAGTGCGTTTTATTATTTGCATGTTTAAATCATCTTCCGATATTGCGCTACGCAATGCATGAACATGATTGATTAATTCTCTATAATTTGGTTTTTTGTCTTCCTTATTTGAATTTTTTGGAGTATGAGAAATAGAAATTGGACAAGATTTTTTGGAGAAAACCTGATGTCGTCCATTTTGGTGATTTTGAATGTTTTGGGGGTTGTGAAATGTTATATTATGTTGATTATCACTAGATAAATGATAAGCGGTACTTACATTTTTTGTATCGTAATTATGTTGGTTTTCAAAATAACTTGATTCTGTTCCGTTAATTTGATTTGTCAACCGATTTCTTGAATGAATGACATAAGGGGTGTTATGAAAATAATTTGCATTTCCTTCATATTTATTTGAAGGAGAATTGTAGTATTTGTTATAACAGCAAATTCCTTCCTTCAGTGAAAGGTAACCATGCTGCCTGCATATATCCAATTCCGGCTTGATAGATGATTCCATATGCATTAATGGTATATTGGATCTTTCAACAAGCTGTATTCCAATGAGCTGATCTTTTTTATTGACTGAGAAACGGTCTTCTGTTTCTATTGGACAATCCTTCGGAACATTATATTCGAACCTTATATTGGAATTTTTGTTTAAATTATGGCTTGAAAACTGATTAATTTTAATATTTTGATTTGTTTCTGATTGTTGTTGGTTTACAAATTTATCAACAGTAAAAAAAGGAGGTGCAACATAAAGGTTATTATGAGCAGACTTAGGAACATCTCCTGAAATAATAAGGGGCGCGTTTTGCTTTGCTACAGTACGGCATATCGAATTTTTATTAACTTCATTATAAAATAATTCCTTGTTAAGTCCTGGAGGAATTTTTGTTTGAATTTCACAATATGATTCTTTATCCATTTGGCTATCATAGAATTTTTTTTTTGAAATATATTGTTGACTTTCATTTAAAGAACCATAATAATCTAGATTAACACTATTTTTTTTCATTTCCCAGTTTGTTATATCTGTTGTGTCATTCCACATACTCGCGAATTTAGAATTTACCTTTTGAAAATTTCGTCCAGCAAACCCATATAAATTACTTAATGCAGGTTTATTACTTTCTGACTGAACAGTTTTACAACGAGAATGTATATCTCTATTAGATGAATTATAATTTAAGTCATGCTTTTTATTTTCTTCAAAATCTTCTAAGTAAATGTTAAAATTAGGTTTTGAACACACATTATTACATTGGGAAATAACATCAAGCTCACTTCGGGTCTCATTCAAAGCCATACATAAACAGACACTTTTATTTCTGTACATGTCATAACAACCGGTCGTTTGTTCATTTTTAGGAATAACTGGACTTATTATTCCATTCTTATATTTGAATTGTTGTCCACTGTTATCCATAGCAATTCTGTACGAAATAAAATAAAATATAAAAAAAATTATAAACAGAAAATTAGTCATTTATCTTATGAATTATATTTTCATTTTTAATATTTTGTTTAATAAAATACAATTAAAAAAAAAAAAAAAAAAAAAAACGATTTCATTCTGAATCTATCATATTTTAGTTCTTCAAATTATTTTAACTGTTCCACCATTGTCTCCAAATTGTTCAGCTGTATTACGAAAATCAGCATTCTGTGGAAAATGTTTTTCGTGCGATTCGAGGAACTTACGGTGCGCATATTCAACCTACTGAAACCACTATTGCCAATACCATTCGCAAATTTGAGTCCCAGTTTACATTAGTGGATGATACTCGACCGGTTAGACTACATCCAGCACGTAGTGAAGAGACTATAGCAGCTGTAGCTGAGAGTGTACGCAAAGACCGTGAAGAATCGATTCATCGTCGTTCTCAGCAGCTTAGCCAATTTCTGGCTCAATGGTTACGTTAATAATCATAATAATAATTTGGGCTGATGAGCAAGAAGAAGAGTACCAAGAGCTACCATTACATCCATTAAAAACAACGGTATAGATCGTGCGATATCACATCTTTCGACTATTTTCTCTGGGGATATGTAAAGTCTCAGGTTTTCAGGAATAAGTCAGCTACGATTGACGTTTTGGAAGCCAGCATTACTCGTGTTATCCGCGAGAAACCAGTCGCTATGCTTGGCCGCCTAGATCGTCCGATATCACACCTTTGGACTATTTTCTCTGTGAATATGTAAAGTCTCAGGTCTTCAGGAATAAGCCAGCTACGATTGACGCTTTGGAAGCCAGCATTGCTCGTGTTATCCGCGAGATAAGAATCGGTATGCTTGAACGAGTCGCCCAAAATTTGACCTTCCGAATGGACCACCTCAGACGTAGTCGTGGCCAACATTTATATGATATCATTTTCAAAAAGTAAATGCCATGAATTATTCTTTTACCCGATAATAAAAACTTTAAGTTTTTTTATTTATGTAAATCACCCTATATAATATCTTTCAACTGTTTATGTATATTTCTCTTTCATATGCGTAGTCCTCCACATTTGATTTTACTATTTGAAAGCATCATTATTATTCAGACAAATAATTGTTTTTTTTTTTCTCCTGAAGGAAAAAGGTGAAAATATTCTATAGACACTTTGAGGATCGCAAGCGAGTGCTCATGCTAGTGTAATATTGTTACTCATTAAAAAAACCTTTCTTCTTTTTCTGGCTATTGCCACAGAGTTTTATACATAAGTCCACACCGGCTTTAGCCCTTGCTTGTATAACAGCAGCTTTTCCATATGGTAAGCTTGAAATAATTTCCAATTAACCATTTAATTGCTCTGCATTTGTTGCAGCTAATCATGTCACGGTCCAGAGTCAGCCAAGTACTCCATGAAATACATGACGGAATCTCAGGAGGCCATTTGGGAATAAACAACGTTGGAAAAGATTAGGGAACGTTTCAGTTGGCTAAGCGCTAAACAAGATGTCGAGAATTGGTGCAAAAAGTGCATAAGGTGCATAAGCCACAGGTACAAATGCAACAATACAATGTCGGAGCACCATTAAAACGACTTTCGACATCGCTGAGCCGTTTCCCGAAATCTTTAATGGTAACCGATACACCCTCGTGGTCATGGATTACTTCAGTAAGTGGCCGGAAGTGTGTGCCATCCGAAATCAAGAGTTTAAGACCGTAGCAAAAGAGATAGTCAACAACTGGGTGAGCAGGTTTGGGGTCCCAATGGAGCTACACTCCGATCAAGGGCGAAACTTTCAATTAAAAGTTTTCTAAGAAGTGTGCCAATATCGGGAATAAAGGAAGAAAAGTACAAACCCACTACACCCTCAATCTGATGGTATGGTCGAGCGATTCAATCGGACTTTGAATGAGCATCTGTCTAAGATTGTCAGCAACTGCCAGAGGGACTGGGACACATGCCCCTCTTCTTAATGGCCTATCGAAACGAGGTCCCTAGTTCAACAGGACACACACCATCCGTGATCTTTTTTGGTCAAACAGTTCACTTGCCAAGTGAAACAAAATTTGATTCCCTACCTAAGAAGCCTAAGGAGGTGAACAACTTCGTGGATGAATTGCGCAGGATTCGTAAATTGCATGAAAACACCCGAGAATAGATGAAGCTAACAAACAATCGCATGAAGACTGCGTGTAACATCAAAGCGAAATCTTCCTGCTTCAACGTAATAAATCTGTTGTGACTGTATAATCCTCAGCATAAGAAAGGCAAATCACCAAAATTGCAACAGGATTGGGAAGGTTCATACGAAATTATAACCCTCATTAATAACGTTGCCTACCGAATCCAGCGTGGAGATCGAGGAAAATTGAAGGTGGTCCATTTGGACAGAATGTGTCATTTCAAAGCAATGACGAATGAAGACGTTGTTCGAGTCGAACAAGTTTAGGGGGGAGCAGAATATGTCGATAGCAGAAGCATCCATTGGTGAATTGGAAAATTGTATGGAACGCTGGGTGGTTTGTTCTCGAAATACATCATTGGAGTATAAATATCAGCATCCTTAAGGTATGAAAGTCAATTCATCAGTTGAATTTGAAATGTGATTTACGATAGTGATAAATTGGTTTAAGTAAAATTGGTTGAGATAACCGGTTGTGATTTGTAATTGAATTGAATAAAGCGATTGTATTGAAATTAATAAGTTCTATCATTTGTAACCATACAAATATTTTACAATATTTTGGTAATAGCATATGTACAATAAATGGGAAACGGCAGTATATCAAGAAATGATTACACACTATACTATGCATGATTTGACATGCGGGGTAGCACCACGGAAAGACTTAAAAAGTCAATTATAGGAGTGGTTTGCCTGTCAAACCTGTCGAGTAATAGTTGTGCAACTTAAAGTTATGAATACTGTGTTTAACACAATGAACTAGTATTGATAAATTCTAAAAACAATTGGAACAAGCAATCAAATAACCAAAAAGAAAGAGATCACCTTAATAATAGGAGATTTCAATGCAAAAGTGGGAAAATGAAAAATTGAAGATGTGGTAGGTGACCAGGGTCTAGGTAGTAAAAATTAAAGCTTATTGAGTTTTCAGAAAAAAAAAAAAAAAAAAACTAACTAACCATCATGATTCAAATAATCCGTAGACCTCCTCGAGTAATAAAGCAGATACAGTAGTAAGACATCGAAATATAGTTATTAAATCAGCAAAGCCATACCCAGGAGCAGATCCCATAAAAACAAAAATTAAAATTCAACTGAAAAAAGTACAAAAAGTGAATAAAAAATAGAGTAAATCTTCACAAAATTCAACAGGTAAAAAACCGACTTAGGAGACTAACAAAAGTAAGACCTATACAAATGGGTACAAACGAAATCGAAGAGAAAATCAATACCGGACGGGCAGAAGTTAGGAATATCTTACTGGAGAAGGGTAAAAGGTATTTAAACAACAGAGACCAAGCCAATCAAATGAACGGATAACAGATGAAATATTAACACTACTGAAAAAAAAAGCCAAACGAAAAAAGATATAAAAGAATAAATTGATTGATAAGGTACAAAATCAGAGAAGCCCAGAATAGATACCTGAATCAACAATGTGAGGAACTAGAGTTACATAAGAGAAATCATGATATACATATTTAATCTACATAAAAAATAAAAAAAGTATCTGGTATTGGAAGGAAAAAAACAATAGGAAAAAGATCCTACTTAGTACGAAAGACAAATTAACCCGATGGAAATGATACATCAAATACCTTTTTTCGGATGAAACAGACCAACTACAACCCCGTAACGGATCCGAGGGACTAGAGACCATGAAAGTGTTAACGAAAGACAAGGTATCAAATGAATTTCTGAAACTCGTAGATGAAGAAAATATACCGATACTACTTCACCTATTCAATGGAATGCTATGTCTGTATAGTACATGGCACGATTCCAGATGATTGGCTACATCCTGCTGCCTTCTTAGTACAAAATACTGGCTACAAACTGTTAAAAATAACGCAACAAAATATACTGATTATAGAACAATAGCTTACGAGTAATGAGCCACACTTTAAATTTTTTCCAAAAATCATCCAAAAAAGAATATATATAAACTAGAAGAGGACATGAGTTCTTCTTAATTCGGTATCAAAAGCAGTTTTCGTACGCGCGAAGCATTGTCCTCATTCAACATGCTGGGCTAACGTAGCTGGAAGACGTTTTTGCATGCTTCACAAATTATGAAAAGGCATTTGACAAGATCCAACACAACAAAATGGTAAATTTTCAATAGAAAACATACATGTATGAACAACGGAAGAGCGACTGAAAATCTATACTGGAGTCAAAAATTAAAAATAACAAAAGAAGGAGAGTCGGAGAAAGCAGCTGTTTGCAGAGGATTAAGACAAGATTGAATTTTATCACTAGTGCTTTTCAATATGTACTCAGTACAAATATTCAAAGAAGCAATCACAGAAACTGGCGAAGGAAATGGAGTTAACATAAACAATATAGATTCGCAGATGAGGCTGTCGTAATAGCAAGCAACATAAACGAACTGAGTAACATGGAAAAGACTAAACGATGTAAGCAATAACTATGGACTAAAATAAACTTTATACTAGGAAAGTTCTATGTAGGAAATATTGGGTCTATAACTTAATTCGTGCGGTTTGCTAAGAAATGGCGTAACTTGTATTATTCCATTGCTATTATTAGATTGGAACATGCGTTGGAAAGCTACTGTCATTGTACGTCATTTCAGTATATGTCATTCATTTGAAGCGTAAACAACAATTTTTTTTTTTCACTCAAATATGTCGAACTTTGTGCCTGAAAGTGTTTTTGCGGGGAGTTCTTCTTTATTACTGAAAACTGCTCCCGAAAGTCATAGTATTTTGGTGGAAGTTTATGGTGAACATGCGCTAGCTTAGCGAACTTGCCAAAAGTGGTTTGCACGATTTAAAAGTGGTGATTTGGGATCAGAGTTTTGAATTAAAAGTAATCAACAATATAATAATAATAAAAAAAGTCAACAGCATTAAATACTTAGGATTAATAGAATTAGGATTAGGATTGTAATAAGTAAATATTACATTTGGTCGGTACACTTATATGGAGTTGAAACATGGAGAGCAGCGATATGAAAAATAGAGGCCTTCGAAATATGGATATATAGTAAAATATTGCGTATCTCCTGGATAGAATCTGTAACTGTAACTCTGTAACTTATTCCATAAGGGAAAATAGAAGGAAGAAAAGCGGTTGGAAGACTAAGATAACTTGACTGACAAACTTGCAGGACCTTAGAAATATGAAAAGAGTAAAAAATAAACGAACTATAAAAATGATGATTTCCTACCTCCGAAGCGGAGAGGAACTTTAGGAGAATAAAAAAAAAAAAAACCAACTTCTAAACAAAAGCTTCGTGGTGGAACAAGGGATTGAGTGTCTTCACCAACATCAGCAGTTATTGTAGAATATATAGACATGAAGTACAATAAGTACAATAGATACCCAACGGTGGGAAATGATGTTATACGAGAGATACCAATAGATTTGAGTTATTGGCAGCCTTCTAATTTGAGGACTAAGAGGACAGAACCTAAGTTCATAACAACAGTATCGTTTAGCACTTCGAAAGAGTGTTCGAACTTGCTGATGAGGAATCGGGTGGACTTTTGGCGTCGATGGGTAACTGTTGATGAAACTTGGATCCACTATTACACAGAGAAAACACAGAGTCATGTTTTTGCAAGACAATGCACCGGCGCACAAGAGCATCGCAACCACGGCTAAAAGCAATGACTTACGGCTCCCTCGGACTATTATCTCTTCCCAAACCTCAAAAGATGGCTCATCAATAAAAAATTCACCTCACGCGAGGAAATCATCGACGCCACGGAGGAGTATTTTGCAGACCTTCCGGAATCAAGAAGTTAAATATTTCCTTCTTACTCAGAATAGATCCCGTCAGATTGTCTAAATAATCGTATGTACTGTCTGAATATCTTGCTTCTTTTAAGGACGTCTACTAGTCTGGCTATTTCACCGAGTGTTTCGATAGGCTTGCAAAGTTTTTATAAGCGGTACTCCTCTATATTCGAATTAGCTTTTTATATTCTTTTGGTTTCGATCTGTAAGAGTTCCACTGAAGTGACCTGTTTAGAAGTTTTCTGCTGAACACGTCAGTTTAATATACTTGGTGATAGCACCTTTCAAGTTCTGAACAGCTAGTTTCACTTTTTTTTCTGATTTTAGAGTACCGAGTTTCTCTTATTTAGCAAGAGAGATCTCACATCTAATAGAAACATGGAAACATCCGATAATATTGTTCTTTCCAAGCAATAATCTCCTTAGTGTACCAGATGTTTGATTTGATTAACAAATTTTGAAGACGCAAATTTGCTTAGCCATTCAGAAGATGCCCGGATCACTTCAGCCTAAGAATTCTATTTGCAGCCTAGCTTTCGAATGGATGTTAAATTGACTTGTCCGGCCAGAAATATGACCTTTGCTGATTATAGCGCTGACCTTATTCGGGCATGGTTTACGGTAACACCACAGCTGAATTGGTTTTTATTAATGGGTTTGACCGTTTGGTCCTATTTCTATCCACTAGAACTTCGGACTTTATTATTTATAGCAACGGTTTCATTCGAGCATATTGCGCCGAAAAACTCATCTTCAGAATTAGTTCTAAAAACAAAAACCTTCTCCTTCTTAGCACTGTTAAAAACGGAAGAAAAGGATAAAGTTTCAGTTCCTAAGACTTGGTAAGTTTCAGTTAGCGTCATTTCTGCCAGCCGTTTTTATTTCTCTGTCACCGCTAGTGGAATGGGACTTTAAGCCCTAGCGCCTTCGACTTGTTATCGTCTCCTTACGCTGTTCGTTTGATCCCGACTGATTCCTCCTTTCGGTAATCCCTCAGATTGTGACTTTTCTAGAACCGTCAAAAGAGCAGTCTGACCAACCATCTATCTCTTCTGGTGAAGTTTTACTCCAATAGACCATGCCCCTCTGGAAATCTTTTCATCTTTCCAGCCTAATCAACTCATCGTGTCATAGAAAAAGTCGTATGATATATGGCTCGCGGGGCTTTAGGATCTGTTGAGAAAACCACAGGTGAAGATAGCTATTTCTATTACCACCTGGAGTATAATCATGTGTGATCATATCCACACTGTTTTACCATTAAAGGTCAAACTTGTCCACCTGCATTTTCTTCAGAAACTTACGACATTTGACTTATAAGAAGTCTTCCTGCCGTGACAAGGCCCCCAAAGAACGAAAGGTTCAATCACCATACTCTGTGTGACTTCGACTACTCGTATGTACCATGGTGAAAATCTGAAATAACTAACTATATTGAATATAACAATATAATATATATTCAATGAATATATTGAATAACAAGGAGGTTACTTTTCACCCAACCTAGTACAACAAAGAATGATGACCATCAAGGGTAAGCAAATAAGAGAGAAAAAAAGACGCAAAATTTTGAGTGCTCCTTACTCCAAAGCAACAGTGCAGCGCTATAAAAAAAATTAAACTTTGTTGAATGATACGATGAATGATTTATCTCTTCTCAAACCTCAAAAGATGGAGTATTTTGCAGACCTTCCGGAAAATTACTTTTCGGACGGGATCAAGAAGTTGGAAAATCGCTAGAATAAGTGTATAAAACTATATTGAATAAAATAAAAAACATTTAAAAAAATTTTTTTTCATTCCCAAGGAGGTTACTTTTCACCCCACCTAGTATAGAGGCCAGATCAGTGGGGCGAAAGTATTTCTTACATCGTTTGATGTGATTTGGCGACATCGGATATGTCATTCGAACGTAAGTTGTCATTGAAACACATACCGAGAATGGAAAGTTTTTCGGCTTCCACGATGCAAGTGCCAGTCACGGATAATGGCTGGGTATTTAAATTTTGCAGCAGACAGCTGCAGACAGATTTTCAAGATATTTCATGTGCTGATGTTATATCTGAGTTTCCATAACGTTGGAAAGAAGAGACCAAGGGACGGGCTGAACAAATCTTGTTTTCCAACTGTTCAGAAGAAGTCATATAGTGTAGGATTGATGAAAAAGCTTACACAGTGGTCTTGCGAGCGTGGAAGAACACCTCTTCAGCAGAATAGGGGATATACACCATCTGGACCAACGGATTTGTCCATGTTAAGATCTTTAAGTATTCTTACTACTAATCGAATGCGAAAGTGAATTTGTCTTATTGAAGATTCGAGGCACGACAACACAACAATTTCTTCGTGTTTTACAAGTGCTTTATTTACATTTTATTAAAACACGATTCTGTTAAAACTAAACCATCTTAATATTTCAAAAGCACTTATTTCGAAACTCATGTGTTTTTTCTCAACATTTTAACATAGACATATGGTAACCAACAATAAATTCTTTAACAAATTTATTTTTTTTTTTGGCACCGAAATTAAGTTTTACACATGAATTTTCTCACAAAAACGAGCTGTCATAATTTGATCTGGGAATGTGAGTCACCAAAGAGCACTGAAAGCACTTTACCGAGTCTCAATTGATTTTAAACTCGATTGAACAGAAAGAAGTCACAGGGAGCCAAATCAGATGAATTCGGTGGCTGTTGGATGGTATTTGTTGCATTTTTCGTCAAAAAATTACGAATAATGATTGCACTGTGTGACGGTGCGTTATAATAGTGGAAAATCCACGAGTTTTCTGGTCTCTTTCGGCGAATTGCTTCACGCAAACGTTTCATAACGCCCAAATAATACTCTTTGTTTACTGTCTGCCCGTCTGGCAAAAATTCATGATGCACTACACCGTTGTAATCCTTGAAAACCGTGAGCATTGCCTTCTTCTTTGAATGAAAACGACGTGTTTTTTTTTGGTCTCGGTTCATTTGGTGATCGCCATTCACTTGCCTGATGTCTGGATTACGTGTCGTAATCATAAACCCACGTCTCGTCTCCAGTAATGATCCTTTTGATCATTAGCCTCGCAAATCAACTCTTTGGCGACGTCAACACGGTCTCTTTTTTACATGAAATTAAGGTATTTTGGCACCAACTTTGCTGCTACACGACGGAAACCCAAATTATTAACCAAAATGTCTTGGACGGATCCATAGGCAATGTTCAAGTTCTCCGCTATCTCTCTGATGGTTAATTTGCGGTTATTGACCAACATTTCTTTTACTTAATCAATATTTCCGTCGGTTTTTGATGTCGACGGTCTGCCACTCACGACCACTTTTGAACCACTCGTGTCACTGGTAAACGACGGTTTTGTTTAGAGAATCGTTGCCGAAACACTTTTAAAACATTTCCAACGTTCGCGCACCATTAAATCCGTTTTTTACGCAAAATTTAATACAAGTTCGTTGTTGTAAATTTAAATCGACTGCTAAAATTGTAAAAAAAAAAATTGCCAACGTAACTGCTTGGCTACGTAACTTCTACAAATGTCAGGCAATAACACTAAGATTTAGAGGGAATATCTACAACGGATGTACCAAATTAACAAAAAAAAAAAAAAAAAAAAAAAAAAAAAAAAAAAAAAAAAAAAAAAAAAAAAAAAATATATAAATATGTTTACTAGCCTACCTGACAACGCCTTGTTGTTGCAAGATTTGACTGTGCATAAAGGTATGGCGTATTATTGCGATGGAGACATTATTTTTAATTCAAATTATTTTGGTACTTGCAAAAAATATAAATAATACTAATAAGCAACCTGGCAGTGATGGAAGATGTAAACTAAGGAAATTTTTGTTTTTTTCTTTTTTAATTTTACATTTTATTCATCATAACATATAAAAATTAAATTTTCTTTAAAAATGAGGTAGATATAATGGTAATACGTATATGTATATGTAGGTTTAATTATAACAATTTGTAATTTGAATTTAATTAACCGCTAATCGGTGCACAATATTTTTGGTTAACTTGTTTCTTACGAACACCATAAGTGCAAAAGAGAAAAAAAAAATCGAAAATTTTCGCTTGGGTAAAATTTCCGTGCATATGTTTGACGTTTCTCTCTGCTCTTGTCTGTTTTCTTGCTATTCTCTTTCATATTATTTCGTTGTGCGAGAAGGAAACTTCGAAGGCTAAGTAACTCCCGTACAATTTCTTCGTCATCACTGCTATCGGGATACATTTGTGCGATACACCTTTCTGTGCACTCCAATAAGTTTTCCAAAAATGAGAAACTCATCTTAGAAAAAAAAAAAAAAAACATTACTTAGTCCTTTTCTTTATTTACAGACACATGCCATTTCGTTCTTCTACGTACCCGAAATGAAAAAAAAAGAGAACTGTCAAACTAGATTCGTGAATCTGGTTTTAACGTGTAATAGAAACAGGATGGAATAACAAAGCAGAATTCGAAAATGATGCATGCATCTAGTTTCATCGTGTAATAGCAGCCTAACACAAATAAATTCGATGGTATTGGAGATTCTGACGATATCATTGGAATTGGCAACGGGACGATTTCTCCTTTAAACTTTCCAGCCAAAATGGTTGCTTCAATGACATTTCCGGTGATCCGTATGATGACCAAATATGCACCATTGCATAATCTAAGTGGATTCAAATGACGCAGAAGAATAATCGGTGAACCAAACTTCAACCGAAAATTGTGTGGTGGCATTCCTGGTATATCAAGAGAATTTAAAAATTCAGTTACATAATTTACGGCCTCGTTCTTATCAACAATGGTGTCGATTGATTTAAAAGACATCATATCACCTGGCAAGCAACTGTTGTATCTGGAAGTTAATTTCATCAACATCGACATTTTTTGCTGCCAAAATAGCACGATTACTGAACCAATTATGATCCAAGTAGATATTGAGTATATCCGGGAAGACTCAATTAGTTCATTTTTTGTCTGAACTACAGTGCAGAAATCGTCTGGCAATTTGATGCATTGCGTATTTGGATGCAGTTCTATTTCACTGTTTCCAATACCAAGTAATTTTTCAGAAAATATTTGTGCCGATAAATCATTTTTTAATTGTACTCTCATGATTATGGTCAATCAAAGCCATTTGACATTTCGCATGCGTTAATCTCATCGGCAAAAGTAAAACGAGGAATGACTGAAAAAGTCTGTCGGAAATCACCAGATAGTAGTACGACAGCGCCACCAAGAAGTTTATCGTTCAAATCATGCATAGTTCTATGTAATGCTTCTAGTGAATGTTTATGAGCCATAGTGCACTCATCCCAGATTATGATGGAACTCCTTTGCAACACTGCAGCCATTCCGCTTTTTTTTTATTGTTACATATTGCGTTTGGTTTGTTATGACTATGTAATGGCAGCCTAAATGCTCAATGGGAAGTTCGCCCACCATCTAACAAAGTGGCAGCAATGCCTGACGATGCAATTGCCAATGCACTTCTTTTTCTTTTTTTTTTTTGCGACCGTATCTTTGCAAGGACCAACGATATTAAAAATGTCTTATCGGTTCCACCTGGTACGTAGATAAAAAAAGCCACCTCGTTCAGCAACAGACAGCATAATCCGATTATAAACATTTTTTTGTCAACGTTGTTATATTGTTTTTCTCGTTGCCAATCACTGTTTACTACCAGGTGTACCAGTATGAAGTGTTTTTTTTTTGTGAAAATAAAATACTAATTTTTAATGGCAAAGTAAAAAACATGTTATTCAAAGTATTTGCCATTGCTAGCTATATATTTTTTGAATCTTTCAGGCAATTTATGGATTCCACGCCAGCTAATGCGTGTCCCATCGATGAAAACAAATGGTATTCGGAAGGAGCCAAGTCTGGTAAATATGGTGTGTGGGGTAACAGCACCCAGCCAAGTGCTTTGGTTGTATCCTGAACCAGTTTTGCTTTGTGTGCAGGTGCATTGTTATGGGGCAAAATTATCTTCTTCTGGCCCATTTTGTTCGTTTTTCGATCAATGCATGGTTCAAATTGATCATTTGTTGTCGGTAGAGATCTGTATTAACGGTTTCACCAGATTTTAGGAGCTCGTGGTACACCACACCTTTCTGGTCCCACCAGACACACAGCATTGTCTTCTTGCCGAATCGATGTGGTTTTGCAGTCGAAGTTGATGGTTGTCCCGGATTAACCCATGAAAATAATCCTGAAAATAAATCCATTTTTCATCGCCAGTGACAATTCGATGGAAAACTGATTTTTTATCGCGTCTTTGTAGCAAAATTTCACAAGTGGTTTTTCGGGTTTCCATCTGTCTTTCATTCAATTCATGTGGCACCCATTTTCCAGACTTTTGGATCTTTCCCATAGCTTTTAAACGGTCAGAAATTGTGCAAATTTAACATTTCTGCCATTTGTTTCTGACTTAAAGTGTCATCTTCTTCCAATATTGTTTGCAATTCGGCGTCTTCAAACTTCTTTGGTGGTCTTCCACGTTCTTCATTTCTCACATCAAATCGTTATCTCTAAACCGTAGAAACCATATTTTGCATGGTGCTTCTGATAGAACATGATCTTCAGCACTTTTCTTCAATTGAAAACAAAAAATTAATGCTTTCCGCAAGTCATCATTTTCTGGTACGAAATTCGAAATTTTTAACACTATGAAAAAATATGATGTCGTTTGTTCAATGACTTGATGTATACTAAATATGTATGACAGCTGTCATAGCAACCAAACAAAAAAAAAAAATAATAATAATAATAATAATAAAAAAAATAAAAAAAAAAAAAATTAAGGCCCCTTCAAAATAAATGTTCCCTATCGAGACATTTATAACTTGACGCTCACTTCATACCGGTACACCTGATAAGACCACGGCTGCCGAAGTGTTTGACGTGATTGGAGCTGTAATTGAAGATTGTATAGACATGACAGAAGGTGGCAAACTGTAGAACCAGTTGTTTGAGCCGGGTGATGTTGCTGTGCTAAGTAGCGGAATTTACGTAGGTGTTGTTGAAGACGAGCGGGTGAGTGTTTTTGGGCGATGGTCGCACAAAAGGGAATGTCATTTTCTTCGTCTAAACTGGGATTATAATGTGGCCAGTAATAGCTTATGCTGCTCGTTGGGGGTAGAACGCACACCTGTAGGCGGCCCGTGGATCGGAAAATAATGCTTTTGTCGACGAACATGCCCCGTTGAAAATTGCTGGCTTGGAAGTGGAATTAAAAACGTTATCCAACGATGACTGGTTATTGGTGACTTGTGTGCCCGTGTCTGGGGAAGTTATATAACTGCTTGCCGGCGGTGTATTGTGAACGCTTTTTGCTGTACCGGTCATGTTGTATCGGTTCGTATTCGCACGTGTGTCTGTTCCAGCGCTAAGATTGTATTGGGGCGCTAGGTCGTCGACAGCTGTAATCGAACAATGTTCCATCGTTGCTTTTAGTAAAAAAGGATTTATGATTCCTTCGATTTTTTAGGAATTGTATTGCCAGTTGCAACGATGTATCACCAGTCAAAGTGTGTACACAGAATGGCCACAATTCTTTTCGAATGGCGTAAATATTTTAGAATGTTGACTCTTTGGCGGATGTAATCGTATTTATAATATTTTGAGGCGAATGCTAAAATCTTTATTTTATATTAATATACATAAACGACTATAATAAAATATATTCTGGTCAATCAGAAAAGAACCTGGATATTTGACGTTTTAAGTTACTGGGGGAAAAATTCCCTAAGTAAAGAGATAACACGTTATCATCGTCCAGAGACGACACGAGTGTATTAAAATATAATACATGGGCTGAAAAGTCCGTTTCTAAGAGAGAGGGCACCACTTCAATTAAATCCATACCATTTTCAGTTAGTACCAACCTTCAAAAGATACGTGTATAAATTTGACAGCTGTCGGACGAATAGCTCTCGAGATATAGCGTTGTGAGTGAAGCAACTTTTGTTGTGAAAAAAAAAAATGGATTCAAAGCAATTTCGTGTGTTGATTTATCATTGCTTTTTGATGCAGCCGATGCAAAGAAATGCACCAGCCGAACGAATCATTCGCAAGTGGATTATAAAATTTAAAAGTGGTCATACAAGCACCGAAGTGGACGTCCAAAAGAGGCTGTTTCAGATGAAAATATCAAAAAAGTCCACAAAATGATTACGAATGACCGTAAAGTGAAGTTGATCGAGATAGCTGAGGCTCTGAAGATATCATAAGAGCGTGTTGGATATATCATACACGAATATTTGGACATGCGAAAGCTCTGTTTAAAGTGGGTGCCGCGTTTGCTTACAGTAGACCAAAAACAACGTGTTGATGATTCAGAGGAGTGTTTAAAGCTGTTCAATCGCAATAAAGCCGAATTTTTGCGTCGGTATGTGACAATGGATGAAACTTGGCTCCACCACTTCACACCAGAGTCAAGTCGGCAGTCAGCTGAGTGGGGAGCAGGCGACGAACCTCGCCCAAAACGACCAAAAACTCAACAGTCGGCTGGCAAGGTTATGACATCCGTATTTTGGGATACACATGGAATAACTTTCATCGACTATCTCCAAAAGAAGCAGACTATCAACAGCGACTATTACATTGCGTTGTTGGAGCGTTTGAAGGACGAAATCGCAGAAAAAAAAAAGAAAGTGCTGTTTCATCAAAAAAATGCACCGTGTCACAAGTCGATAAAAACGATGGCAAAATTGAATGAATTCGGCTGCGAATTGCTTCCCCACCCACCGTATTCTCCAGATTTGGCCCCCAGCGACTATTTCCTGTTCGCAGACCTCAAAAGAATGCTTGCCGGAAAGAGATTTAAGACCGATGAAGAAGTAATCGCCGAAACAAAGGCCTATTTTGAGGCTAAACCGAAATCGTACTATAAAACTGGTATTGAAAGATTGAAAAATCGTTTCAATCAGTGTATCGCCCTCGAAGGCAACTATATTGATAAATAAAGTTGAATTTTGCAAAAATGTTGTGTTTTACTATAAAACGGACTTTTCAGCCCATTTCACAGTAGACTTCAGCTCTAATACCTTTCTCCATTTTGAAACCGTCCATGTAGAAGCGGAGTTTTCCATTGTTGATAGCAGTGTTAGTTAATCAGTCATGTCTGCTAGAAAATGATGAGGAGAAGTTCATATCTGATTTTTTTAAACTGAACGCGCGTCTGGAAGCTGTTCTTGTTCTTGTGATCAACACTCGGGTTTTTGATAATTTTATCCCTAACCCGTTTTGTATTGTCCATTTTACGAGTGCCATCAAAGCCGACTCCATTCATTTGCTCATCCTTGGAAGATGTTTTCCTCCAACCAAAAAAACTATGTCCTCGGCGTAGACTACTGCCCTAACACCCTCCCGTTTGAAACCTGAAAGGAAGTCTCTTACAAGAACCTACAGATAAGGTGAAACCACTTCTTCTTGTGGAGTTCCTTTTGCAATCGTTTTCCTTACTGTATTTCTCCCAAATTTTGAATTGATAAGTTTGCTCTTTATCCAGTGTTACGGTTGTTTCTACCTGGAGTTTATCCTAGGTCGTTCTTATAGATCTCGTGTTTGCATTATTAAAAGCTCCTTTGATATCTGGTAAAGAGGCCATGGTGTACCCTTTGTGGTCCATAATTATTTTCTACGGTAGCTAAAACAACCTCCAGCAGTGCTGGCTCTTCTGATTTTGTTGTTGTTGTGTTGTGTTGTGTTTGTTGGGTTTTTGTCTTATATATTGATCTAGGATTCTCTGCAGTGTTTTTTTACAGAAACGAGGAGAGGCTTATGGGTTTGTAGTTCTTGTTAAAGAAGCCGGTAGGTCTTCCTGCTTTGGGAATGAAAACCACCTTTATTTCTTTCCACTTGTTTGGGCCGTAGTTCAGCTTTAGAAAACCAATAAATATAATTTCAATCCAAGGTATAATGTATGGAAGGGCGTGCTGGATTGTCCATCTGTTCCCGCCGATTTATAGGGATTGAACGATTTGGTCGCCTATGTTATTCTAATCGCTGTAATCAGATTAAGGGTTCGTTGAGAATTGATGTCGTCGCAAAAGTTAGTTCCTGTTCACCAATATTTTTACACGCTGGTAAGTGAATGTCTATAAAAAGCAATAATAATTTCCGACTATTCTCTATCCAGACTCCATTACAGTTTTTCGGATATTCCGGATATTGAATCTTCGGATAGGACTTTCCCTAACATAGCTGATACGCTATTACTTCCTATCGCTTCGCGAGTCCACGATACCTTCTTGGCCATTATTATGTTTCTTGTGTAAAAGTTGAGTTCGGACCCACATATGTTTATTTGGTCCAACCCTCATTTCAAGTTTTCCGACCTATGTTCTTTGTTCTTTTAGTTCGCTTGTTCACTAAGGGGGATTGGAGGACTTGCAATGACAAGATGGGATAATTCTAATGAAAGCTTTCTTTAGGTTTGAAGTCACATGGTATACAGCAGAGTCAGTGGCAAAGCGATAAGAAAGGTACACCCTTGCAGATGGTTCTATGTTTTCTATGTGTTCGTATTGTAGATAATCTATAGTTATGGACATGAGTTTGAGCATGTTTGTGGTTGCTAGTCGTGAATTTTTTTCCTTTTTTTTTGCATGAAAAGAGTGCCGATTTCACCTGTTACACACAAAAAATTAAGAAGAAATAGTAAATTAAAAAAATTAACTCACTCCTGGCGTTGATGTCTGTGCTTCCCTATTGACTGTAGTGTATGTTGGTACCGCAGCCTATTACCAGACCAGCCTTTCTTAACTCAGCGTATGTCGATAGGTTATTCCCGCAACCAACCATCTTTACTCCGTTTTGCAGGCCCGCTTCGTCGAAAGCAAATTCTTCCGGGCAGTAGGTTTCAACGGTGTTCATCAAGCTTTTCAGTATGTGGTCTCCGAGTTTGCGCCAGTCCTCCTGCCTCTTTTCACAAAATACCGACTCCTCATCTCAAAAACATACGAGTAAACATGCACATTATTAGAAATTAATCCACTGTTTTCTTTATCTTCATCAAACTGCTTTAAACAATTTATCCCTATTTCTTTTAACTTCTTTTTCGAATCAACGAACCTGCAAAGCTATCGCGATGACCATACACACACATAAATTAAACATACAAAATTTACAAACAATGATAAGAAACTCAACCAATTACTTCTTACAAAATACCCCCTCCTCCCTTCAACAATATACGATAACATTACCAACAATTGAACTACTGGCTCCGTTCAGCAACCCTCCCGACCATTACCGATTTCTTCATCCATACAAAAATCCCTTTACGTGATAATAAACCATAGCAATCACTAGATCTGAGTTGGGCGGTCAATAAGTCATTCATCCAAAAATACACGCCCCCCTCTGGCATAAATACTACTGAATAATCTACCTCATATACCTCATAAATATAACATATACCGGTTCTTGCACAAAAGTGTCCTTGAGCCGCTCTAAGTATACTACTCTTAGAAACTTAATAAACATATTGAGCAGCTTTTCGAAAATAAACTTCCGTTTGGTTTGACGGTTGTTCACCCATATTTTAAATTGATAAGGTTAACGAGATGTTCTTCATTTGGCTGCTCATTACTAATGAAATTTAGACCCTCCCTTTGAGAAGCGTTGTAATGAATCATTGTTTAAATTCAATTCAGCTAAAAGGTATTCAAATTTTGTTGTTTGACCTTGCGATTTGATTTGTCATGTAGTAAATTAAAGGCTGTATTCACTGTTTGACTATTTTATAATGCTGTCGTTTTATATTTCATCGTGAAATGGCTTGATATTGTTATCAACAAGTCGAGATTTTTGAAATAGATTTGGCGATTTTAATTATTTCCTTTTCATCAGCCAGGAACATATAAGTTACTCTTTTCACACATTTTTACATTTGTATTAAAAATCTGATAAAGCTGCAATTCTTGAGGTATCGTAAAGAAGCCAGAGAAATATTAACAAAAACCAACAATAGTCGAGAAAATAAATTGGTACAGTTTAAACAAGAAAATCTTTGAGAAAAAATTTGCAAGAAAAGCTCTAAAAAGTCGTAAACTAAACTATATATATATATATGTATACTATACGGGGTGAGTTTTTTAACTTGAGACATCCAAATTACTCGAAAAATACGCGATATCGCGAAAAATGTTTTAGACAAAAGTCACAAGGTTCTGAACACAAGATAGTGACCATGAGTATGATATTGAGCCCCATTTTCAAGGTCAAAAGAAGGTCACTTTTGATTTTTTAATGGGAGCCCCTATTTTTTGACAGATTCGTAATCTGCGTGAAAAATTACAATTCTTTTACATGAAACACTTTTTTCAAAAACCCGGTGGCGAAAATTCTCACTAGAAAGTTCTTGAAGCATTGAATGATGATAAGAATGGTATTTATGCCGATGTTATATCTTACAGACAGTCGTTTGAGAAATTCCTGATTCACGACTTATTTGGTGACGACGACATTAAAAAACCTAGCGCAGATTATAAATGCTGCATTTAAGTTAAGATATGTGCCAAGCATATGGAAGGTCGCGGAAGTAATAATGATACCACAACCAGGTAAACCACCTACCGAAGTAACTTCATACCGCCCAATATCAATACCCCCAATATTGTCCAAGTTATCCGAAAATATGCTGGTAAAACGTCTGCAAAAAATAATTGATAAAAAATCTAATCCACCAATTTTGATTTAGAACTAAGCACTCTACAATTGATCAGGTCCATAGAATCACAAATAAAATCGAAAAAGTATTTGAAGAGAAATAAGTGTGGCCTACAATATTTCTTGATATAGGACAAGCTTTCGATAAAATTTGGCACAAGGATCGATTCTTCAGAATTAAATAAGAGACAGAGTACTCAATATTAAGGGAAATTAAAGTTGGTGTACCACAAAACAGTGTATTAGGTCCAGTGCTATACCTCTTATTCACTAGCGACCTGCCTGAAAGTGGAGAAACCACTACAGCAACTTTTGCAGATGACACTGCTGTACTTGCTGTTGGAGCAACTGTCGAAATAGCAACAAAAAAGCTCCAAATGGCGATAGACTATATCTCAGCATGGACTGAAAAGTGGCAGATTAGATTAAATGATCTAAAGTCAGTCAGTACGTAAAAAAACGTACCACACATTCCAGTATACATAAACAATAATGTAGTGGAATACTCAAATACAGCCAAATATCTAGGCATGACTCTAGATGCTAAACTGCGTTGTAAAGCGCATGTTAAGAAAAAAAAAGATGAGTTGAACATGCGATACAGTAAAATGTATTGGTGTATTGGGAGATACTCATCACTGTCCAACCACAAAAGGTTATTGCTATACAAGCAAGTTCTAAAACCAGTATGGACCTACGGGCTCCAATTGTGGGTATGCACATGCCATATAAACTTACAAAAACTTCAAGTCTTCCAAAATAAAGTACTAAGGAACATAGTTAATACACCTTGGTAAATTCGCAATGCTGATCTACATAAAGATCTAAATATGTGGTTGAAGATGAAGTTAAAAAAGTTGCTCAAAGGCACAGAAGTAGGCTTCTCAATCACGTTAATATAGAAATATCTGAACTATTGAATACTGACAATATAACCAGGAGATTAAGGCGGGTAAAACCTCTTGATCTAATACATGGGCTGAAAAGTCCGTTTCTAAGAGAGGGCACCACTTCAATTAAATCCACACCATTTTCAGTTAGAACCAACCTTCAAAAGATACGTGTATAAATTTGACAGCCGTCGGACGATTAGTTCTCGAGATATAGCGTTGTGAGTGAGAAAGTTGCCTTTGTTATTGTGAAAAAAGAATGGATTCAAAGCAATTTCGTGTTTTGATTTATCATTGCTTTTTGATGGGAAAAAATGCAGCTGATGCAAAGAAATGGCTTGATAAGTGTTACCCGGACTCTGCACCAGCCGAACGAAACATTCGCAAGTGGATTGAAAAATTTAAAAGTGGTCATACAAGCACCGAAGATGATGCACGCAGTGGACGTCCAAAAGAGGCTGTTTCAAATGAAAACATTAAAAAAGTCAAAAAATGATTACGAATTACCGTAAAGTGAGGTTGATCGAGATAGCTTAGTGGGTGCTCGTTTGCTCACAGTCGACCAAAAACAACAACGTGTTGATGATTCAGAGGAGTGTTTAAAGCTGTTCTAATTCGGAATAAAGCCGAATTTTTGCGTCGGTATGTGACAATGGATGAAATTTGGCTCCACCACTTCACACCAGAGTCAAGTCGGCAGTCAGCTGAGTGGCGAGCAGACGACGAACCTCGTCCAAAACGACCAAAAACCCAACAGTCGGCTGGCAAGGTTGTGCATTCGTATTTTGGGATACACATGGAATAATTTTGAATTGTTACTTCAAGACAATGAACCGTGTCACAAGTCGATAAAAACGATGGCAAAATTTAATGAATTCGGCTATAAATTGCTTCCCCACCCACCGTATTCTCCAGATTTGGCCCCCAGCGACTATTTCCTCTTCGCAGACCTCAAAAGAATGCTTGCCGGAAAGAGATTTAAAGACCGATGAAGAAGTAATCGCCGAAACAAAGGCCTATTTTGAGGCTAAACCGAAATCGTACTACAAAACTGGTATCGAAAGTTTGAAAAATCGTTTCAATCAGTGTATCGCCCTCGAAGGCAACTATATTGATAAATAAATTTGAATTTTGCAAAAATTTTGTGTTTTACTATAAAACGGACTTTTCAGCCCATGTGTTAGGCTTGTTGAGAAACCATTTTGGTGAGCACTTAATTTCACGTTTTGATATGGTAAATTGGACGCTAAGGATCGTGCAATATCACACCTTTGGACTATTTTCTCTGAGGATATATAAGGTCTCAGGTCTTCAGGAATAAGCCAGCTACGATTGACGCTTTAGAAGCCAACATTACTCGTGTTATCCGCGAGATACCAGTCGCTATGTTCGAATGAGTCGCCCAAAATTGTACCTTCCGAATGAACCACCTCAGATGTAGTCGTGGTCAACATTTACATGATATCATTTTCAAAAAGTAGATGCCATGAATTGTTCTTTTAACAGATAATTGAAGTTCACTTTCAAATTTATGTTTTATTTTACATTACAAATCAAACCTCACGATGAATCATCCTATATATGACTGAAAGTTTGGGGAGTACTTTCATTTAAATGTCTACTTTTTAATATATTTTGTCTGTAAAAACTTTTTCAAAACATTTTCCAGTCGAAATTTTAACTAATTATTAATCTTCTATTCAAATCTCACATATTTTTGACAAAAAAAAAAAGTTTTCTTCATGCTCCGGAGCAGTTTCAAACAACAAAAGAAACAAGTAAAATAAAACAAAAAAGAAATTGCAAAGCAAGAAGATTTTAAGTATGATTATTATTACTATTTTATTGATGTAATATGTGTTTAATGAGTTTTATTGCATTAGGCGAACAATTCGCTTCATTTTCTCCTTTTTTTAAATGTCCAAGCCATGTTTTAAGTTAATGTGCATAAAATTGAGATTTCTCTTAAATTTTAACTGCTTTGACGTCTTTTACAATTCCTGTGGGTGTGGAATGAATTATCTCTCAAATGCATTCTCTTTTACAATTGTTTTGTCGTGAGAACAGGATTTTGTTCAAATTTTTACAAATTTGAAATCCTGGAACAGACGTAATGGTTTCTTTAATTAGTTTTTTTTTTAATGGATCAAGTTATTTTAATTCTGTATAAGACCAATTGTTAATTCAATTTTATGTAAACGCAGATCCTAAGATTAATTACTATCAATTTGAATTGTGAAGATAAGATAGAAGGTCTTACGATTATTGTTTTTATGTCTCTACTATATGTTATATCATAATATCCTACATATGAACAAATTAGTAAGTGTAAGATTATGAAAATGCAGTTTGCCGCCAGCGAAGCAATCAACCCACATCAACTTGACATGTCAAGAATTCAGTACACGTGTACTCGTTAAAAAAGACAATGCACGCAAACTTAAAAGATCTACAACTTGAAAATATTGGCGTTTAAGTATTTTCGACTTAACACTAAATACAAGCTAAAGAATAGAACGAAATTAGTTTTGTTATAACGTTTAGGAGAGAAAAAAACTCTCAAACATCTCGATTAAACAGATCAACAAAAGTTTTTAAACTTGCAGCACTATGCCTTAAAAATTAATGTTCGGCACTATATTCATTCGTGATCTTTAAAATTTAATCACTCACAGTACAAAAATTATCAAACAATGTTCACATATTTACCTACTGCCAATTAACGCGTAATAAGCAGGCAGTATAATATGCGCACTGCAAAAGAATAAACTCAGTGTTATTAATAATAATGTTTTGAAATTGTATTTGCGTTAAAATTGCAGCTATATTGATATGCTAAATAAAATATATTTCATACGAAAACATATACACACATGTTCACGTGAAATATTTGGGATAAGGAAATATATATGTACATAAATAAAACAATAATATAAAATCTTACAACACCTCACGAAAAGTAGCAGGATTTCGTATGAATAACTATTTTTTCTGATTTGTTTTAATTGCAGCACAACCAAATAAAACTTTGTAATTCACGTCACATATCTCGATCGTTATGTCAAGACTTTTATCCAATTGCATCCAACTATCATTATTCTCGCAAAGTGTATACTTTCTTCAAATTGATACTTTCTGAAAACCAAAATAATTTAATAAGTGAGAAAAGGATGGCGTATTTAATCAATTCCTCATAGAAAGGCTGAGTGGAATAGCGGTTGTTGTAGTGGTGGAATTGAAAATTGATTGAAATTACAGCAGCTACCATTTTGGCGTTTACGGCTTTCCTGTCCAGATTTAAAATAGTTATTGTATTAAATTATAAAAATGAAATCTAAAAAAAATATACTTCAAAATAATTATTCAAATTTCTTTAGCACATTTTCAGTTAAACACATACCATACATACATACATACAAACGCTCGCTGAAATTAATATAATAATCAGGTTTTCCAAATTACAATAGCCAAGCAAGAAAGAATGAAAAGTGTCGGTACACAGCATTAGTATCCCCTAACAAATGAACTAAAGAAACGTAGAATAAAGTATATGATCCCCACTGAAAAATTATTAACAAACGGCATGTTATATATATATTTTTTTGGTATTTCATTTGAAGATATTTGAAGTTTATGATGTTAATTGCTTCACAGTTAATGTCAGAATTGTTCTGCCGATTTTTCACTCAAAGTTGATCAACATTCTGACAAACCAATGGAAAGATAATGACCAAATCAAAGCCAAGCCCTATTTACAATGCTCTGATTCGGCAGTTGTATTCGAATTCGAATATGGAACCAGCTGATTCGATACATCGGAGCTTATTTACAATAGTGCATCAACTCGTAACAAAACAACTGTCATTATGATAAGAACAAGACGTCAAATTTTAGTTTGTGCAGCATGGGATTAAATTAAATGTTCAATCTGTCCTACATATAATTTTTGCATTTAAAAAAAAAAATAATAAACAAACTAACGTACCAGTCTATTTGGATGCCTTTCAAAGTTGCTGTAGTTCTTTAGCAGCACGAATAAAATCTCTTCCACAATTGCTAAGGACTTATTTGCATATTGCCCGTCACAGAAAGTCTTCTGAAAGCAGCTAAAAAGGTCTCTGTGATCATGTTACAGACTAACCACAGATGTAGAGCCAAATAAGCAAATACAGAAAATTATGCCTTAAATGTTTTAGACCCTCGACATTTCCATGTCTTGGACTGGAAAAACTGCTGATAGGATTGCGAGAGGTAAATTTTAAATTAAATCCAAAATAATCTTAAATTGGGCTGAGGGAAGTATATTTTTACGGTTTTATTGTACATTACCAGCTGTTGTTAAGATGGAACGTCCGAAGGAGGTTAAGGAAACACAAAGCTTTGTAGGCTTATGTGCACACATTTATCAAGATTTGTACTCAACATTAAGAAAAATATGTCGAAAAGAAAGTGAGTGGCGTTGGGGGCAGGCACAAGAAGTGAGGTTTTCGAAATTGAAAGCGGTGATAGTAAATGCTCCTATCCTGAAGTATTTTGGTTAGACGGTTATTGATTGCGATGCAAGCAGCATTGGAATGAGAGCTGTTCTAAAACAAGAAGGACATCCGGTGGCCTATGCCTCGAGGGTTTTTGACTGACAGAAAAAAAATAAGCCCAAATATTGATATAGAAAATATTTCATTTGAAGCCAATGGTGTTACATAAGAGTACTCAAAGACCACACATTCAAAGGGTGACCGAATTCCAAGTCATTTTTGGATGAAACAGAATCTTTATACTGGAGCTATAGAGACGAGCTGACCATTTCGGACGAACTTATTCTTAAAGGAACGCAAACACTTGTTCCACAAAACCTGCGGCAGGATATTTTGAAGAGACTTTGTAGCAGTCAGCAGGGTATCGAAGCGTACTTAAGGAGGGCTCGCGACACAAACTCCAATTGCTAAACTAAGATGCCATTTCAATGTCCAATATTACCGAGATATCCTTTTTAACGCATCGGCATGGATTTGTGCAAGGTACAACAAAGGAACACTAAGCAAATTCTTCTGGTAACAGTAGACTAATACTCGGATTTCATTGAAGTCGAAATGATATTCCAGAAATCGTAGTTGCTGAAATTGGGACTCCATTTGTGAATGAAGATTTCATAAACTTCGCAAAAGAATGGGAATTCTGGCACACACGTAGTACTCCATATAACCAACAAGGTAATGGTAAAACAGAAACAGCTGTGAAGATCATTAAGAGATTGTTTCACAAAGCCACAAATTAAAATATAAATTAAATAAAAAAAATGGATGGCTCCAATGAAATCAGAACACTCTTTTTTTTTAATTCAGTATACATACTTAATACATAATACATGGGCTAAAACATGCCGTTTCTAAGAGATGGTACCACTTGAATTATATCCATACCGTTTTCAGTTAGTACCTTAAAAAGATACGAGTATAAATTTGACAGCTGTCGGACGATTAGTTCTCGAGATGTGGCGTTGTGAGTGAAGCAACTTTTGTTATTGTGAAAAAAAATGGATTCAAAGCAATTTCGTGTGTTGATTTATCATTGCTTTTTGATGGGAAAAAAAGCAGCCGATGCAAAGAAATGGCTTGATAAGTGTTGCACGGACTCTGCACCAGCCGAACGAACCATTCGCAAGTGGATTGAAAAATTTAAAAGTGGTCATACAAGCACCGAAGATGATGTACGCAGTTGACGTCCAAAAGAAGCTGTTTCAGATGAAAACATCAAAAAAGTCCACAAAATGATTACTATTGACCGTAAAGTGAAGTTTATCGAGATAGCTGAGGCTCTAAAGATATCAAAAGAGCGTGTTGGATATATCAAAAACAACAACGTGTTGATGATTCAGAGGAGTGTTTAAAGCTGTTCAACCGCAATAAAGCCGAATTTTTACGTCGGTATGTGACAATGGATGAAACTTGGCTCCATCACTTCACAACATAGTCAAGTCGGCAGTCAGCTGAGTGGCCAGCAGGCGACGAACCTCGTCCAAAACGACCAAAAACTCAACAGTCGGCTGGCAAGGTTATGGCACCCGTATTTTGGGATACACATGGAATAAATTTCATCGACTATCTCCAAAAGGGGCAGACTATCAACAGCGACTATTACATTGCGTTGTTGGAGCGTTTGAAGGACGAAATCGCAGAAAAACGGCCGCATTTGAAGAAAAAGAAAGTGCTGTTTCGTCAAGACAATGCACCGTGTCACAAGTCGATGACAACGATGGCAAAATTTAATGAATTCGACTATGAATTGCTTCCTCACCCACCGTATTCTCCAGATTTGGCCCCCAGCGACTATTTCCTGTTCGCAAACCTCAAAAGAGATTTAAGACCGATGAAAAAGTAATCGCCGAAACAGAAGCCTATTTTGAGGCCATGGTAATACTACTAATCTTAAAACATTTGAATTAATTTTTTACTTTTTTAAGAAAGGGAGGATGTTATAGTATGTGTACTGTGTGATAATATATACGTTATTTGTATACTTGTATATTCTACCTCAAATCAATAAAGCAGTTCTTGCCTGATATCTAATGTAGCAACACATAGTCAATACCGGTATAAGAAAATGGTCGGGACCTGGTAGATTGCACATGAGCTGGCAAGTTGGTTTAGCTCTGTGTGCTAAAATTAATATGTTTTTTGAGGCGTTTTCGATTTGTAGTTTTCAAAATCATTGTCGTAGTAAGGCAATCATCTGCTGGGTTCCATCATGGAATGTTATTTTATGGGCGTTCTTAATTAGTATTTGACTGAATAGATTAGTTGGCCTTAGTATTAATGGTTGTTTTTGTTCAAACGAAAGATTGACATTTTGTAACCCTCCTCCTCGCAGATTTCCAGCTTAATCTATTAAAGGTTGTAAAGACTTTAGGCCTTTGAAGATGAGTTGGTTATTATCGTTACATTTACATTTGGGTCGCTTTTACATAGTCGAGCTAATTTGTAGAGAGTGTCATAAACACTTTAACTTTTCAGCTTTAAACTTCTAACTTTTAACTTTAACTTTTAACTTTAAAGCGGATTGATTGAAGTGTCTCCTATGAAAGGACAATGAACTTGGGTCTTCCGGCTTTTCTCATTTGTAGTTACCGTCGTTGGCTGAACAGGTGTTTCAAATTCCCATTTAGACTTAAGAAACGGAGGCCGATTCTACTAAAGTCTGCTGTCCCATATCACGGAAGGATATCATATATATATATATATCTGATATACCCCGTGATATCATAGGGTTTTGATCTTTTAGAATCTTTACATGTTTGCTAAGGAAACCGAAAGTTTTCCAAGTTTAAAATCGTATTGTGTACTTCAACAGCACCGACAATATGATCGCTCCACAGAGTTCAAGCCTGGGAAGTGTGACTGTTCTTAGCGGTGCAACTCTTTTTTTGAACATCAATTGGTGGACGTGAATATTTTCTTCGGGATCCAATACACGTAAGTAAAGAACTGCCCCATACGCCTTCTCCGAGGCATCACTAAGCTCATGTATTTCGAGGTTGCTTTGCTTGTATCCTAGACGTATCCACCGTAGAATCTGGATCATCTCAACGCAATGTAGCTCATGACAGAAATATTCCTAAAGTTTTCTAAGATCTGTTGGAATTGGATGATGCCAAGCTAACCAACAACAATATATGTAGATTCTGCATCATGATTTTTTACTGAAATTAAGGAAATAAGTTAAGGAAAATGGGATAGAAAGTGAAAGAAAGATGTTTGGGTGGCATCCAACATTTAATTGGAAGGCTAAATTATTAGTGGAAGTTGACTTATTTTTGATTTCTAGTCAACTACTCATTTAACTTAATTTTTGTAAGTTATTTTAAGGGTTTGTCTTATCTTTGTTACAAATTCCCGTATTTATTTAAGAAGATTCCCAAATTACGCAAAATAAGAACAACTATAATTATATATTGTATTATAAACACTATAAATTTTATGTGTTTTTGGGAAAAAATTCTATTACTATGATATATACACAGTTTGACAGTTTTCCTTTTTGAATTAAAAATAATGAAAAATTGTTACAATATAATAATTAAAAATTGGCACCGACACACTTATTCCTAAAACTTGTATACTTCCCCATCATCTTGCATTGGCTCACATGATATGGTGATATATGTACGTCAGGTGTTACCTAAACATATCCCTTAGAAGCCGAAAAAGGTCGAAAAGGCAACCAAATATCCGATAACACAACATTTCCCATCAAAATCAATGCCTATAGGACACTTTTCACATAAGGACGAACAGACAAAATAAAGAGAGCCACCTAAATATTGTGATCCGGGTACTTTTCCGTCTACCCAAAAAACTCTTCCCCTGATTCCAATATGCAGCCCTCCTCAAGTAATACTCGCATCCAATAACCCAAAATGGTATTTAATTGGTCACAAGCAGTCACTCAAGTTTGATGGTCAAGAATTCTTGATCAATATGTTCAAATGTTCGATTTGCAGGAAAAAAAAACTGGTTTGGAAGGAAAAAATGTAGAACTTATTGATATTTTTTATTTATTATTTTTTTTAAGGATCTAATCCGCCAACTGCGGAAGCACTGCGACGAAGAAGATCATTTGTACCACAATCTCAGTATTACGAAGCCAATAGAGTTTCAACTTTTTTGATTAAATTGAGAATCTATCTGATGGATATTTTAAAGGATTTCCCCAGGGATTAAAATTTTTCTGAGGAAGTGTCGTCTCCTTAAGGCCCTTAGAGTCACGCATTCACATAAAATGTGTTCCACAGTTTCGTTGCTTGAGTTGTATTGATTCTTTTGACTTCTTGTGAAAGGGTTCGACGGCTGTACTAGCCTGTAATGTATTCCCAATAGGATATACACATTCTGTTTTAACAACTCTTTATTGCTGGGTTATTTGTTGAATTTGGGATGTTACAGAATAGCTCAAAACCGATGAAATATCAGCCGAACCGTTTCTAGCCAGCTCGTCCGCCATTGATATACTCAAGTCGAAATTAATAGGCAAAGCGTATAACATTATAGTAAAATATAAAGATTATAATGAATGACTGGAGTTGAAAATTTCATTTTCAAAGGATTTAGGACAACTCGATCCCTGCTAGTGATACAGACGGAGGTATTCCAGTTTGCACAACATTTCACTGAATTGTATAATCTGATATAGCTTTTTCGCTGTTTGATTAGTTAAACAGCGCAAAAGCGAATAGTTATGGCGACGCTGCGAAAAAAACCATCCGGGTTTTGAACAGGATGATACTAAACTGTTTTTGAAATGCTCTCATACCCTAGATAAGACTTCTAGTGAAAAACGATACATGAACGGATCTAGACGCAGCGGTCGGCATTGCAATGGAAGAAGAAGACAGTACCTAAAGAAACAAGATAAGAACTGTGGCAACTGCAAATTATGTATAACACTGGTGAATATCTTAGACAATTAACCTTCAACAACAATTCTTAATTCCAATGTAACAGGTTCAGGAATCTCTCAAATCACAGAACAGTCCCAAATAGAACAAATCGGGACACCACATCCGACATCCTAATCAAAATCAAATAATGAATTCTTTTAATCAAATTTTACTAAATGGGCATACCAGATCCCAACTTTTAAATCAAAATGGAAAAACCAATTTTCTAAATCAAACTAATAAATTAGGACACATGATCTAAGATTCTAAATCAGAATCAAACAACAAGGTCTCTAAGTCAAAGCTAAATTCCAATTCTACTAGATTAGGATACCCAATATTGAAGCCAAAATCGAGAAGTAAATTATCAAAGCCTAACTCGGGACACAATGCTTCAAAATTATAAATCTACTAGTACTACTATGGCGTAACTTGTATTATACCATTTTTATTATTCCATTGGAACATGCGTTGGAAAGCTACTGTCATTGTACGTCATTTCAGTATATGTCATTCATTTGAAGCGTAAACAACAATCTTTTTTTTTCACTCAAATATGTAGAACTTTGTGCCTGAAAAAATTGTTTTTGCGGGGAGTTCTTCTTCATTACTGAAAACTGCTCCCGAAAGTCATCGATTTTGGTGGAAGTTTATGGTGAACATGCGCTAGCTGAGCAAACGTGACAAAAGTGGTTTGCACGATTTAAAAGTGGTGATTTTGGCTTGGAAGACGATGAACGTCCTGGACAACCAAAAAAGTTTGAAGATGAAGAACTTTACGCATTACTCTATGAAATTTGTTGCCAAACACAGAAAGAGCTCGCAGAATCTTTGGGTGTTACTCAAGCAGCCATTTCAAAACGTTTAAAAGCAGCTGGATATATTCAAAAGCAAGGAAATTGGGTTCCACATGAACTCAAACCGAGAGACGTCGAAAGGCGGTTTTGCATGTCCTAAATGCTGCTGGAACGTCACAAAAGGAAGTCATTTTTGCATCGGATTGTTATTGGTGATGAAAAATGGATCCATTACGACAACCCCAAGCGCAAAAAATCATATGTGAAAACCGGCCAACCAGCCAAATCAACGGCAAAGCCGAATATCCATGGCGCGAAGGTAGTGCTCTGTATTTGGTGGGATCAGATGGATGTGGTGTATTATGAGCTACTAAAACCGTGTGAAACCGACAATGTACAACGCTACCGAACATAACTAATCCGTTTGAAGAGACCAGTAGCCGAAAAACGACCGGAATATGCGACCAGACACGAGGCAATAATTTTCCATCATGACAACGCTCGGCCCCACGTTGCTATTTCGTTTAAGAACTATTTGGAAAACAGTAGATGGGAAGTCTTACCCCACCCGCCTTATAGCCCAGACCTTGCCCCTTCTGATTACCATTTGTTCCGGTCGATGCAAAACGCCCTCACCGAAATACGGTTCACATCAGAGCAGAATATCAAAAATTGGCTTAATTCATTCTTGGCTGCCAAGCCGGCGCAGTTCTCTTGGGCTGGGATCAAAAAATTCCCAGAAAGATAGGAAAAAGTCATAGCTTCAGATGGGCAATACTTTAAATAATACTATTGTACATGTTTTTCTTAGATAAACGTTCAAATTTTGGAAAAAAAAACCGCACGAATTAAATTACATACCCAAACAAATCAAAACCTAAAGTCGGTCAAATTCAAAATTTAAACCAATTCCTAGGTATAGGTTGATTCATCGTGAGGTTTGATTTTCAATAGGCTTTTTTGGCAGATTACGCATGACTCCTATCAAACTGCTTTGTGATTTTTATTTAGTATTATTTGGCAAATTATTGTAAAAAGATTCACACTATAACAGCGTCTCCAAATTGTTCAGCTGTATTACGAAAATCAGCGTTCTGTAAGAAATATTTTTCGTACGCATAATCGACCTACTGAAACCACTATTGCCAATACCATTCGCAAATTTGAGTCCCAGTTTACATTGATACTCGATGATACTGGATGATACTCGACTGGTTAGAGCACATCCAGCATGTAGTGAAGAGACTTAAGCAGCTGTAGCAGAGAGTGTACGCGAAGACTGTGACGAATCGATTCGTCGTCGTTCTCAGTAGCTTAGCTTGGCGTATTTGACAACTTGGCGTCTTTTACATGAAGATCTCGGCTTAAAAGCGTACAAAATTCAACTTGTGCAAGAATTAAAGCCAGGCAACTTGAATTTGCTTCATATTTTCAGTGAATGGGCTCTGGAAAAACTTTATGAAATTCCGGTGTTTTATCGTGAAATTTTGTTTAGTGATGAAGCCCATTTCTGGCTCGATGGATACTTTATTTAACAAAATTGCCGTATTCGGTCTGATGAGTAACCCAAAGAGTACCAAAAGCTACCATTACATCCTTTAAAAACAACGGTACGGTGTGGTTTATGGGGTGATGGAATCATTGGTCCATATTTCTTCAAAAATGAGGCAAATCAGAATGTTACCGATTACATTCTTCTTGAAATTCAAGCACATGGTCTCTACGAGCCATATATATTTCACGTTTTGCTACGGTAAATTGGCCGCCTATATCGTGCGATATCACACCTTTTTACTATTTTCTATGGGGATATGTAAAGTCTCAGGTCTTCAGGAATAAGCCAGCTACTGACTGACGCTTTGGAAGCTAGCATTACTCGTGTTATCCAAGTCGCTTAAAATTAGACCTTCCGAATGGACGACATCAGGCGTAATCGTGGCCAACATTTAAATGATATCATTTTTAAAAAGTAAATGCCATGAATTGTTCTTTTAACCAGTAATAAAAATTTTAAGTTCACTTTCAAATTTATGTATTATATTTTACATCATAAATCAAACCCCACGATGAATCAACCTATACATTTTCCCGAATCCCTACTAGCGTGAGGCTTCAGCTCCGTTAATAGATCTTCGAACTAGAAAAGTCAGATTAAAATATCATCAAGGGTGTTCAACTCCCAAAATGCACTTATGCTATTGGACACGGGCGCTGCTTAAAGCCGGATGAAATTAAAGATACTAAGCCCCCATGCATATGTAAATACAGAAACTATCACTGGATTAACAGTGATTAATAGTGGCTGTCTTGTCGTGGCTGGAAGACTTAAGAGTCAAAGACCCTAAGGTACTGAAAAGAATGCCAAGGACTTCTTAACTAGAAGTGACCCAACAGGTTTATACTCCAGGTGGTATTCGCAATGGCGACTACGGCCGGGGTACGGGTTCTAGAGGTCTCACCCGAGATACTTCACAACCCCCCCCCCCCCCTCCCCGCCGTTTTCGGCCCTGGCGAGGAGCTGCTGGATTACTTGATTCCGACGACTCTTGGGGCTCCTTCTACGACCACGTCGACCACGTTACTGTATTTATCATAGGGTACGGGCAGTGACTGAGTGTATTTAACAACCGATGGATAGCGGGTTGTGTGTAAAAATTCTGTTGGAGCACTGATTCATAATTGTTGTAATATAAGGGCATAAGACCTACAGCAATTTGATTCGGTACACCATCGCCAGAATTCTTATTTCGCAGCTTTTCTTAGTATCATCAGTGTTTGTTTTTGCTGTGTGCGTGTGAAATTCCAATACGACCAAAAACTGATGCAAAAAATGCTGCAATGTCCCAAAGGCAGTCAAAATTGTTGGTCATTAGTCAAAAACATTAGAAATTCTGCCTCATCCTCCATCCCAACGCTCATTTACAATGACATTCCAGCTGTCAGCTCTTTGGGCAGGACCAATCTGCTTGCTGCATTCTTTGCGGCTAGCTCAAAACTCCCAGATTGTGCTTTGTCCCCGCCTACACTTGAGTGCGTTGTATCTACAATTGGACGAATCCACTTTCGCACTCGTGTAGTATCAAAAGTACTCAAAGATCTTAACACGCATAAGTCCGCTGGTCCAGATGGTATATCGCCCCTTCTCTGAAGAGATGTTCTTCCACGCTGGCAAAACCACTGCGTAAGCTTTTTCATCAATCCTACTCTTTAGGATTCTTTCCGAGCAGATGGAAAACAGCATTTGTCCAGCCGGTCCCTAAAAAAAGGCGAATCTTAGTCTCTTTCCTCCTACAGACCCATTGCACTTACGTCCCTTCTTTCCAAGGTCATGAAAACGCTCATAAACCGTCAGCTCATAAAATATCTCGAAACACGAAAACTTCTCAATGAACGGCAGTATGGTTTTCGTAGCAACAGGTCCACTATTGATTTGATGGCATGTCTCACCGAAAACTGGAACCAAAGCATACATCAATCTGACGAAAACAAGATAGTTGCACTTGATATTTCTAAGGCATTTGACAGAGTTTGGCATCAGGCTCTTTTGCGAAAATGCGTGCTTTTGGGATCCATGACTTTCTTTTTCAATGAATTAGAAATTACCTTTCGGAACGGTTAATTCAAGTTGTCTTGGACTGTCAGACTGTCTTGGCAAGTCTGATATTCACAAAATAAATGCTGGTGTGCCCCAGGTCTACGTTCTGTCTCCGACACTCTTTTTAATTTTCATTAATGATCTCTTGTCTACTACTTCTAATCCAATATATTCCTTTGTTGATGACGATTCTCTCTTATGAAATGCTCTGCCGACCTCCGTGTTTCCTGGTCGTTTTAATTTACAAATATTTAAAAACAATGTACATCGGTACCTGTCTTTTCTTCTTTATTATTACCTTCGCCCGTACTGTGTACGAACATTTTAAGGGAACGATGGAAAGAGTTCCGAAGAGGCCTTGCCTCTTACGGTTAAACTCCATAAGAATAGACCAGTGGTTGGTCAGGGTATGATTTCTGACGGCTTATCTCGAAAAACCGAAAAGGTGGAACGAGCTCCAGAAGAGACACACTTTTAAGCGACTAAGCCCATTAACAACACCAAAACCAGCGGTGAAGCGGTGAAATCCCTGCTGAGAAACAACCCTGGTGGTGGCTTTCTCAAAGCACAAGATCCGGTTGAAACGCGTGCTGCAAACAACAAAAGTTGTAGCTCTGGCAGACGAAGCTTGGACGTCGCTGAAAAAGTTATCTCCAAAAAACCCGAGACGCCAAAGGGAACTAGACCAGCGCACATACAAGGACGCTGCTATCTCCTTTCTGGGGCTTCGAGTCCGGAAGGCTGGCAATGACAACGGTTTGAACGATGTTGTGTGCAAACACTGGGTTGATACACTGTGGGAGCTAGCCAAAGCAGAGAATGTTTGCATTCGAGCAGAGAGCTACGGTATGGAGAGTGGAGCTCTTAGAGTTGTTGAATGACTGAGCAAATCCGTGCCGAAAATCCCACCCCTGGAGACCAAGACCTTCGAGGTTTTCAGAGAACTCTAACTGACGTGCGCCATCTTCTGGGTCCCGGGGCAACTCAGGGAAACGGGAGATATTCTGAGGCGTCTTCATACTCAGAACCCTGAGCTTGACACTAAACAGTGGAGAATCTACTCTCACATGAAGAGAAAGAATCGGAAAAACAAGGACGGCTTCTCTCTTGTTGTGGGCTTAGACAAAGCGTCTGTCGAGACCATTAAGTCTAGGAATGACTCACGTCCCTATATGCACCTGGAAGGGTTAATTTCCATTTTGTTTCCAAATGAGTGCAGATAGAAGACGATCACCTTACTACACATTAATTCTGTGTACTTAAATCAATCTTCAACATGCCAGCTACTGCATCCTTATGTAGAAGGCTTTCCGTGTTGAATACAAAACCTATATAATATCAGTACAGGAACCATGGGTGTGGAATAAACGCATCTGTAGTTTTGGATGTTTAAGGTGTTTTCACACCACATCAAAATTTGGTTGCTGCAGACATTGTTTTCCCTATAATTCGCTACTGCAGTCGCCAACGGAAGCAATAGTAGAACTCATTGAATAATGTGATTCTAGAAAGATGGGATTCATTATATGCTGCGATGCTAATGCTCAGAACACTTTCTTGGGAAGTAGCAAACGCAACGTGAGAGGCAATCATCTCCTGGATTTCATACTATCGTCTGACCTGGCTGTCACCAACGTTGGCTCACAGCCAACTTTTGTTACGAGAGTAAGGTATAAAGTATACGACTTAACTTTATCCAATAGGTGTGCTAAGGGGATAACTGGCCGAAAAGCACTTTCGGAGAGCTGTCATGTCACAAGTAATCGAATTAACTTTATCCAACAGGTATGCCAAGGGGATAACTGGCTGGAAAGTACCACCGGAAATCTCCATGTCAGATCATACATACTCGTAGGTACATCGAATTAAGAATCGGATGCGAGGTCTCGACCTTGCTGAAGAGGAGGAATTCGCATAAAACCAACAGTACACGATTTATGGAAGAGCTCGACAAACACAATAGTGCTCCCCTAAGCTCAGGAAAAAAGTTTGAGGAAACTGTTCAGAACATGAACGGCACCCTCACCACGAGTTTCGAAATGGCATGTCCTGTTAGTAAGCAATTCTGCACATCGCTCGTTCATTGGTGGAACTCTGGCCTGCAGCGTCTTTTTAAAAAACTAGAAAGCTTCTAAACAAGTCCCTTAAGACTAATTTGGAGGAAGATTGGAATTTTTACAGGTCAAAGCAAACCATTTTTAAGAAGCTTATTCGCACTTCGAAGACCACTTTTACAAATCTCTTTTACAAAAGGGAAAGATCAACCAGGTTGCAACCACTCAGAAAACCTGACGGTACCTATACCTAGTCGAAAGCAGAGACCCTCCATCTCATGCTCGAGTCTCATTTCGCAGGTAGCCATATCGAAAACTGTTCACAACTAGCTAATATCAAAAAAGCTGGTAGTGAGCTGAACCACACAAGACGCCGTCGGTTGTGGTGATGGATGAGGCCATCAAACATGCTGTTGCTTCATTTGATGACTTCAAGTCGCTTGGAACCAATGGCATTTACCTTGTTATGCTACAGCAGCTACTGGCAGGTCTAAAGAGTATTTTCACTGCTAGCCTGGCACTGGCATACATATCGAATCCCTGGCGAACAATAAGAGTGGCCTTTATACCGAAAATCTGAATGGAGGCCTACTCGTTCGACAAAAATTTCGGCGATGCAACATGCCTACCAACGCAGAAGATCCTGCCAGAGTATACTACAGAATCTGGTAGGCAGAATTGAAGACGCACTCGACAAGAAGGAATACACCTTGGAATTTTCCTCGACGTTGAGGGTGCTTTTGACAACGCAACTTTTGATGGCATATGCAACTCGGCCATGTAACATGGCGTAGAGGAGCCACTAGTCTTGTGGATTAAAGCAATGCTGGTGAATAGGCCATTGATTGTGGATGCTGGCCGCGGCCAATATATGGTAGCGGGTGTAAACAGCGGCTGTCCGCAAAGCGGCGTTCTGTCCACTACTATGGTGCATGTTGGTAGACTCACTCAATAGTTCTAATATCTACGCACAAGCATACGCGGATGATGTAGCTGTACTGTCTGTTATATCTTAACAAGCGACTGCTTTCTCCAAAGCGCAGGCAGCCCTAGACGTGATTGACTACTGGTGCACTTGTAATAGGCTTTCAGTCAATTCTCTCAAAACTGAAGTTGTTCTCTTTACGAGAAGGAGAAAGCTGCCTGGTCTGACGCATCTAGTGCTTAAAGGCATCATCATCTAACTCTCCAAAGAAGCTAAGTAATTAGGTGTTATCCTGAATAACAAACTTCTCTGGACTAAACATGTCATGACGGAAGCACCTATAGCGCTGTCGGCCTTCTGGCAGTGCAGATGATCTATTGGCAAGACATGGAGTAAGTCACCGAAAAGGGTACTTTGGATCTACACGACTATGATAAGTCCAATTATATCCTATGCGTCGGTTGTCTCCCTCCCCTTGATATTCATATCATGGACTGCACCCTCAAAGCGATGTTCCGATTAAGAAGAAGTGGTCTTTGGTAAAACAGGCTAGTTTTTTAGGAACCGAACCTTCGGGTCTGCCTGCGTTTTCGTTTAAGCATTCCATTGACAGTTGGGTCTCATACGAGCAAGATATATCCGCGGGATATAGGCAGACCAAACGAATACTTCCCAACGTCTCTATAAAGTCAGCGGCCTTTCTGCTGTTTCCCAGCCGGAAAGACTACAGATTGCTAACTGGCGTCGTGAGGGGACATGTAAAGCACTTAAACGTGCTAGGTATAAGTGACGCAACATCATGCGATGCTTGCTGCGAAAGTGATCCCTGTGAATGTCCGGTTTCCGCTCACTGAAGAGCTAACTCTTTTTTTTTTCGTAAGACTGAAAGATTTCATTGAAAGGAACTTTACAAGAAGTACAATGTCTGAGTACTCTGTTCCGACATTTAAAAAAAAAATGTAAAGGAAGACTATCGAGCTAAGTCTAGAATTCATTCGTGGCCAAAAAGTCTTCTACATTCCACCATTCCACATAGTTCCAAATAAATTTTTCATTACACAAGATAGCATATCTTGTGAGATTTTTTAAGAAAATTCAACGCATTAGTGGACTAGAAGGACAACGCATTCAACTATCACTACAAGAACAGACACTATACTCGTACATTAGACTTCTGCTACGAGTCTTGATCATTTCAGCTAGAACTGGAAATTGGATAAAAACCAGTATATGAAAAAATGGACCAAATACATTTTTCTCAGGAAATAGCCTCAAACGTGTATGTGAGATCAACGCTATTAGCTCCTAAAAACTGTCACGTATTACCTAAACTGTTAATATAAAAAATTTTAGCCTTAAGTCTGAAAACATAGACCATTACACAATATACTCGTACACCTAATGTCCGACATTAACCGATAAAGTAATCGAGGACTAGAAAAACTTAAAACAGAACTAAATCTTAGTCATTTTAATCCAAAAGAAAAATGGTGAATAGAGGAAATCTGCAGGAATTTTAATCATTTGTTCTTTATTAAGGGCGACAAATTATCTTCCCCGTCAGGAATAACAGACAGACATCCGAAAAAACAGTTCCCGTCAATATACGCCCGTAAAGAAAAGCATAAATCCACAAACAGGAGATAAAAAGACAAATCGATAAAATACTCTTACATGACGTAATTAGACCCAGCACTATTCCAGCGAATGCGCTAATCCTCGTGGTACCCTAAAAGGAAAACAAAAGATGAGAGAAGTAATAGACTATTTAAAATTTAATAAGGCCACAATTCCAGACGCATACCCAATCCCTAATATTGGTGTCATTCTCGGGCAACTTAGCGATTCAAAGTATTTCACCAAGTTAGATCTGGTAAATGCCTTCCACCAAATTGTGATTACTGAAGGCGACAAAGAGAAAAGGGCGTTTAGTATTACGTACGGCCATTTCGTATTCAACAGAATACCATTCGGTTTACGAAACACTCCACCGACTTATAAATATTTTTTGCTTTAGATAACAAGGAATAATGTGTTTAGTTTACCTCGATGATATCGCGAAATACGGGAACAATTTACAAGATAAGAAGCTTATTCAAGTTTTTAATGCCCTAGACAAATGATAATCTAAGAATCAACTTATCTAAATGTAAATTCCTACAAAAAGAAGCTTTGTATTTGGAATACATCAATACAATAGATGGTGTTAGACCATATCCTGATGAGGTTGGAGCGATCAAAATTATTGGAATCCTAAGAACTCAAAAACAAATAAAATCATTTTTAGACTTGTTCAATTATTACCGAAATTTTAATAAAAACTATTAACAAATAGCTAATCCATTGAATAAACTTTTGGTTACTGCGGTAATAGCAGTAAGAGATTGAAACGATAATGATCAACCAATAGCGTTCTCCAGTAGACTACTAAACAAGGCTGAAAAAAACTATTCTGCTATATAGAAGGAAATGCTTAAGATAGTCTGGCCCGTCAGACTCGGTCCTACGTTTTTGGTAGACAATTTGAAGTCATCACCCACTATAAGCCACTGATATAGATGATTAGCTTGAAGGACCCTTATTTCTTTCGAATTAAAGGGATTTCTACTCGTAAATACGAATGCAAATGTTTTATCGCGCCTAAAACTGTCAGAAATATGTGACTGATTTTCGTTAAAGGGTTGTCATCGGGTAATAACTCGCATGTGGGGTCTAAATTGTTTTAATTGCTCGAAATAGGTGACGATTTGATCACACACGAGAAAAATTACTTTTGGAGTGTCAACGCATTTCAAAGCTAAAGCAAGATACTCAACTATTTGAAACATCGCTATCAAAGGTACAATTTATTTCATTTGGAAACAAACAGCAACATAAAAACCCAAAACACCTTATGGAAATCAGTACTGAGATCTCCGTGATGAGTATGTGGCGAGATGCACTTTTCCGCAAATTGTCCGTTCAAAGATCACACGTGCTTATCATGCCAACAATCATTCCAGCCGCTTGCTTTTCAAAGAGAAAAAAGGAATTCAAATTTTTCGTATTCATATCAAAGTAAAAAGAAGTTTCAGCGAAAAGAGCGATTTCAAACAAATTCAATTAATACAGCCGATCGGAAATGTGTGTGTGTTAAAATCAACCATAGAAGTGTTAAGCTTCAACTTGATACCGATTCCGATGTTACTTTTATCTCGAACAACATATGGGAACGGCTTGATCAACCCGCATTATAGTAGCAGTAAAAGATGGTCAAGGTAATTTAATCAAAATGCTTGGGTATTTCATTGCAGATGTAGGGCTTTTGGATAAGCAAACAAAATGCCATGTAGATGATCCTTTACACCTAAATCTTTTTAGTATTGACTGGATAAACGAATTTGGGCTGCGGAATCAGCTGTTACATAACATATGTTTAGAGGTTCAGGCGCCACTACGTAAAACGAAGGCGGGATACATTGGATGCATTAAAACTGACTTTTGTGATGTATTTACTGTTTTCAAGCTGAAAATGTATCTTTAAACCAATGCTTCGCTAATTTTTCCAAGGAACTGACCCTTGCCATATGCATCCTTAGCAATAATAGAGGAAGAACTTCAAAGCTTACAGCATTGAATAATAACACCTGCACACTTTTCTGATTGGGCAGCGCCAATAGTATCCGTCCGCAAAGGCATCAGAGTATGTCCCGATTATTTAACGGGATCAAATGATGCTCTTCAACCACATCAGTATCCTCTCCCAATGGCTGATGATATAATCTGTCCGATGCATATCTTTAAGTTGAAGTTTAAGAAGAATCAGGAGATTCAATGAAGCAAGACGTAAAATGACTCCGTACTTTTGCGAATGCGTGAGTACAAATTTTACATTAAGCTGGAAAAATACTCATTTTTTCCATTAAGCTTGCAATATTTAGGTCATGTCATCTCCTCAAGTGAATTTCACTCCAGAAACTGGACACCAGACTTCAAAATAGACAAGAGCCATCGTATCCTTACATCAGAACTCTTTACTGATGTTTTATCCCTAACATCAGTAAGCAAGCATTACTGCGGAAATACACCAAATGGATGTGGACATCAAGTTGTCAAGCCTTCAAGAAAATTTTGCTATCAGACTTGGGATTAATTCACTACAACCCAAAATTACCAATCATTGTTGCAGCTGACGCTTCCAGTATTGGCATTGGTACTTGTATTTCTCATCGATTGGAAGATGGCATCATCAAACCATGCAGCCACTCACTTAAACTGTATAGCAATGTGGAAAAAGAAGGGCTGGTGCTTATTATCGCAATAAAAAAATTCCAAAGAATGCTGTTCGGATGTCACTTTACACGTCAAACTGACCACAATTAACTGCTGGCTATTTTTGGGTGTTCCAGTTTACACTGCAAAAAGGTTGCAACACTGGGCGTTATTTTTGCCAAGCTATGATTTTTTAATTAAAAATATATCAACAACGAAGTGTGTCAAGGCAGACATGTTATATCGGGTTCCATTTAAGACCCACAGAAGAAGACTACGTAATTGAAAATACCACGGTGGACAGCAACGACGTCGCCACCTTGATTTGATGCATTCACTTAAACATGTACCAGTTACATTTAAGATGGTTCGTTCTGCAACGCTAAAATCACCGATTTTGCAAAAAGTAGGTGATTGTATACATCATGGCCTGACAAAAAGGTATTGTCCCCAATCATTATTCTATTCTAAAATAGAGCTGAAGCATTTTCATTGAACAATGATTGTGTCATGTTTGAAGACAGGCTAGCAATTGCTGGAGCTTATATTTACTGGGCCGAAATTGACATGCATAAAAAACAATTTGTAAACCAATCAACATCCAAATTACCAATTAAAACTTCCTTGCAGTCATAGCCTTTCTCATCTGCATCATGGGTGCGGCTTCATATAGACTACGCAGGACCAATTCATAATACCTACTACCTGGTTATCATCAATGCCTTCTTCGAGTGCTCAGATATAGTGCAAACATGAACTATCAGCCTCAACCATAAACTTATTAAAAAAAAAATTTCACAGCAAGTATAAGACAATACTCAAGGAGTTTTGCGAATCAGCAGGTATTTGCCACATGAGGACTGCACTGTTCCATCCTCAGTGTAATGGGCAAGCAGAGAGCTTGACACTCTAAAGCGGTCTCTTCAAAAGCTTAGAAGGGAATTATCGGTACAAAGTGCACTTCAACAATTCTTATTTACGTATCGAACAACCAACGCCAAATCAAATAACTCCAAGTGGAAAATCGCTAGCTGAACTCATCTATCGGGGAAAGCTTGATACATTGATGGATATCAACTATAATGTTTTGATCCAGACAAGTCAGAAACTTGTACGTGCACATGCTAACCAACTCAGAACAAGAAATTCATTTATGCTGAGCACTAAAATTATTAATGACAATAAGTTATCTATTAACACCTTAATGGAAGACTTAGACTTACAGCCAGCCTTTAATGAAGCATTCCCATCATTAGTTTCAACACGGCGGGTGTGTAACGTAAGAAAAATAATACAATAATTATTTCACTTTAAACTTATTTTTATTTACAATTTTATTTTTCTGGATTATATTAATTTAACTTTTGTTATACAATTCCTTTTGTCAACCTAAGCGACCTCTGTAGTCTTGTAAAATGTAACTTTTTATAGAAATTGGGAAGCTGGCAGGACTTGAAAAGGGTCCGCCATTCTTTTTGAGATAGAAACGAAAAGAAAGAGAATAAAAGGAAAAAAACAACATAATCCGCTGTTTTCTTTTAAATCAAATTATAGTTTACACTTTTAAATTTTTATGTTGCTAACCCCTTACCACAGGTGAACGATGAACATGATGAACAGATGAACAATGATGAGTTGAGTACGGGTTTGAGTTAGTAACTGATTAATTGCTGGATTATCCCAGGTTTTTATATAACTTATATGCTAAGCTTGATTTGCACTGCCCTTGGTTGGATTGCAATATAATCTTTTAATGAAACTATGTTTTGCTGATCTTGCAAGTGGATGTACTTGTGTTAACAACAGATTCGATGCATGTTTCCTTATGTGCTCGTTAAGGAGCTGGATATTATATTATATTTAGAAAACATGTTGAATGTGTGCCAGTTCATTGCGATTTGTATCTACTATTTCATACATATCATACATTTGTTTGCTAATTTTTTCTTGTTGAATATTAATATGATTAGTTATATTTTTTATTGCAATATTAAACTTATTATTAGTTTCTATTTTATATGTTCATTTAAAATTATTGTAATGTTTCTACAATTTTTCTAATTTACTGATAATCGTTTTCTTATTTCTTTTTCATCGTCGGAGTTCATTACCCTTGCTAAAATTGTTAATCCTTTACCCCATTTAGATCGTCCGTGTGGAACCAGATTATTAATTTCTTCTTGTAAGGAGCTGAAATTATGGATCATAGCTAGGTATTAATTGGTATAATTGAAATTACCTATCTTCTGTTTAATTAAGTTTAAATTATTTTGCTTTATTAGTTTTTTTGTAATTTGAAGTTACTTGAATTTCTATATCTCTAACCACTATACTTGTATATCCCTGTAATTCGTTTAAATTTGAATATTTTACGAGTTTTATTAACTATTTTCTTTGTTTTTATTTGATTTGCTCCACTTTGACCCTCCAAGGACATAGCCTATACAGCCTCGCCAGCCGAGAACATGGTAAACTCGCGACCACTGATTCACATTGCATTAGACACACCTACTGGTGAACCCATAATCCCTTATCATTTTCTCTTAGATGTACGCCGGGTACAGCAGATATAATATCGTTTTTGGAACAAATGGGTAACGGACTATCTTCCAGACTTTTGTAGTAGGATGAAATGGTAAGCCACATGTCGTTGATGACATCGTTTTGGTGTGCGAAAAGAGTATACACCGATCGAAGTGGCCATGGGAAAGGATTCGCAGGTGCGAACAGCAGAGTTGCGGACCCAACTGGGTAACATCAGATGACCTGCGTGCATGCTGTACAAGTTAGACGTGAGTGAATCTGAAAGTCAAAGATTCACAGGGTCCGGGATGTTACGGAGCTTTAATCATAATAGATTGATGTGAACGATCCTTAACAATAAACTTCAACTAAAACTCAACAATAGCTTGATATCGATAACCCTTTGTAAACGCTAGTGTTCTCCCTTCCTCAAAACGGCAAAAATCTTTATATCCGCCGTTTCCGGCATTTCACATTCCTTTTCTGTTGATGCCGTTTGTGAGAGGTTGGACGAACACAAGTGTAAGTAACTAAAATCTAAAAATATCTTAAACATCATATAATCATTTTATTATAAAATAAAATACTCACAACAGTCACAAGCACAACAATGGTATTTTATTTATGTGGTCCACGGCATCAACATTGGTGATAACCATGGTGAATTACTTGGGCTAGTAATTGCTTGATCCAACATCACCAATTTTCCCTAATTTGGTTTTGGATCTCCTGCTTGTGAATGTTTTTCATCCATAAGATTATGATTTTTTCCCTTAAATAGGTGATATTTGTCTACTATTTTTTTTAAATTTATTTATTTCCTCACTATTTAGGTGATTCATGTTTATGTTATCTATTTTATTTCTTTGTTTGGTTATATTTTATATAGTATACATTTTTGTTAGGTTTATTATTAACCCCAAATTTATTTTATCAGATCGTTGTACATATCTTTTTCCAGATTCTGTTTCTTTGTGTGCTTCCTCTTGGTCTTCTTTCTACTATATGAGCTATGAGACTAATTTTGATATTTTGGTTTTCATTATAATATTGCTTTGTTTTTTAGTCATATTTTTATTATCTTGTTGAGTTTATTTTCTCACTTTGATTGGTTGGGAAATATTGAATTTAATAATATAATCCGTAATATTAGCTATCCGGTTTTTAGATGTATATGTTCCTTGTAGTATAACGAGATCATTCTCGTAATCTTTCGTTCAACCAAAATGTGGCCGCTTTCTACATCAACGGGCACGGGTATTGAACGTACAATTCGGAGTTAAAATGTACTAGAACGCCCCGCACTTCGTGCGGTGTGACTAACAATCAATTTTAGAAGAAAATAATATCATAAATAAGAGAATTTCATAAAATAAGCCAAAACCAATGATATTTTCATTTCGCGACAAAAAAGTGTGACGGTTAACGGAAATGACGATCAATGGATAATCGAGACTCTACTGTACATAAGTAATTTTGTTTTTGAATTTAAGTAATAGAAAAATATTTGTATGTAAATGCGAAAAATCTATAGCCCGTTTCAAATACTTCCTGCAATAAATAATAAAAAAGATTCAATTCGAACACACATTTTTTATGAAATGGTTAAGGTAAAAAGTATATATTCTGACTATTTTTTGCGAATATAAATGCACAAAAATAGAATTTTTAATCCAATTTACTTTTAGAAGTAAAAAAAAATATATATATATATACAATGGATTGCTTTAGGCTACTGGAAAGCCTTTAACACGCCAAGCAAAAGTACTTACGCTGAAAATTTACCACAAAAACTTGGATTATAAAAAGATCCATGAAAATGAAGCTGATACGAGAGCAGCTGTAGGGAAAACAGCTGAATTTATTGGAGTTTGGCATAGGACCTTGTACAAATTATTAAAAGAACAAGAAAGAACTGGAACAGTATAATCACCCAACAAGAAAATTCCTCATCGGCACTGGATCAATGGATAAGATGACTTTGACTTTGAATCCATAAAAAGAAAAATTTAGTCCTTCCACCAATTGACAAGAAAGTCGTAACATTGAGCGCCCGTAAGGAACAAATCCGCCAAGAACTGGAAATTAGGATTAGCAAGACATCCCTTTGGAGGTATTTGAAATCCAAAGGATTAATTTTTCGTGAGACGGAAGACAACAGCAAAATCCTTGGTGAAACGACGGAAGTGAAAATTCAAAGGTTAAGATATATCCGTCAAATAAGGAACTTCAAGAAATTTGATATTAGATAATCTATGTGGATGAATCATATCATAGCTCCCACAAAAGAAGATATCGGCTTGTAATTGCACACGCTGATGGTTTAAATGGATTTGTCAAAAATGGTCTTCTAATCTTTAAATCTGGATCGAAGTCGGGTGACTATCATGATGGGATGAACTTTGACAAGTTCTCTAAATGGTTAAGAGATCAGGTACTGGACAAGCTAGAGGAACCGTCGGTTATTGGAATGGACAACGCTATCTATCACAATAAATGAAGAAACCGAGCCCCAACTTCATCAGTTGGAGTTAGTTAATTTTCTATTAGAAAATAATGTTGCGCATAGCCCTTCAATGCTGAAGATTAAACTGTAGTTCAATTTAGCATTTAGTTCGACAAAACAAGACATCCCCGAAGCATCAAATAGACGACTTAATTAGATCAGCAGGCCCTGACGTACTAAGGCTACCAACACACCATTCGGACTTGAACCCAATTGAGAATGAATGGGATATTGTAAAATCAAGAGTGCCGGGAGTTGGGTGACATCAAAAAATTAGCAGAAAAGAGTTTGCAAAAATTACTGTCGAAGAATTAAAAAAAAATGCGATAAGGTCATAAGGACAAAAGAAAGTTATTTGGGCTTTGAACTGAGTTGGGATACCTTTACCGAGAGAATGGCTATTAGACCCACCGGAGATTCATCAACTGAAATTGAAAGCGACGGCGAGATGATGATACCACTGATGACGATTAAGTGCATTGATCTTGAAAAAATAAGTGTTAAAGCAAAACACACCATAAAAAAAATTAACACTTAACTCCAATTCATTTAACTATTATTTTCGTATTTTAAGTCAAATTCATATTAGCAAAACATTATTTCTTCTTCTCAACACAATAATTGTGAAGAGTGTGATTTCCATAAAATCGCCATTGCCAACTCCACTGAAAAAATGTACAATGGACACGCCTTCCAGGTCATGCATTCTCTCTACATTCTGGTTTCGTATCGATATTTTTCTATGGACAGGAATTGTAAAAACGTCGAATTAATTTAATTTGTAGAAATTTAAATTTGTATGAATTGCGACAATTTAACGAAAAATAAAAAAAAGAAAATAATAATAATAAAAAAAAATAACAAGACTTGGACCTGGACAAAGAGGGGAAAAAAATCGTCATATTGAAGCGCATTGTCCGCCCAATAAAATAGAACTCATTAAACGCATATTATATCCGTAAAATAGTAAAAATAACCAATCTAAAAATCTCCGTTTTGTTTTGCAATTTGTGTTTTGTTTTTACTTGTTGCTTTTGATGTTTTAAACACATTTTACAAAAACGTGTTCCCGCGAGATTTTGGGTTTAAAAAAGAATTCAACCCCCCTCTTAAAACTTAAGCAAAAAATTCTCTTACAAATTGTCACAAATTCTCGTGGGAATAGACGTATTACAATATTAGAAAAATTAGTGAATTATTTAAAAACAAAAAGTTTCAAGATTATAAAGGGTGACCAGATAATAGCTATAAGAAAAAAATTAACAAAAAATAACGGTGTGAGATATAAAACATTTAATCGGGCTTTATTTTGAAGCTACTTTATGCCATTAAGTGCGGAATAGCACATCATTCAAATGGCCATGTCGGCTTCGCTGGTTGTGCTTCAAGCGGTCGGTCCAATATGTGGAGTTTTTCGACAATAATGTGTCAAATGTTGGCCTAAATTTCGTCCAAAGATTTGACGTAGCATCAGATAAAATAATCGAGTGATGCCAAATCGCATGATCGCGGCGGCTAATTGATGAACACTCGCCGTAAAATGACACAGTCGCCTGTCTGCAGTAGTGCAATGAAAAAAAAATTTAATACAAAATGTTTATAAGTGTGCAGGTAAAAAAACTAAAGTCTGCAGTGAGAAAAAAAATTTGAATATAAAAAGTCTACAAATATGCAAGAGTGCGCAGAAAAATCATGGGTCAACTTCTCCCAAATAAGCAGTGGTACCATCAACCAAATGCAAGAAACGCTTAGTGGAACTAAGCCCCTGACATACTTTCCCATCCTCGCCACTATACCGGGAGTAAATAAAAAGATAAAAATAGTGAACTGATATTTATCTTAGTAGTAATTTTTCATTTAATTTTAAAAAAATTGTATATGTGCACATAACTGCTTCTCTTAAATTTCAAAAAGTTGATAGCCTAATCAGCTTACATATCTGAATTCAATTTATTTATTCTGAAGTGAAGTAAAGAAACCAAATGATAAGAACACAGGGATGTTTTATGAATACCTGAATTAGAAATGACATTTTTTATTTTTATTTATTTATTTAATATATTTGTATAGTATGACTTTTGTTGGGCAGCAAAACACTCCTCCACGGCGGTGATGACTTCCTCGTTTGACCCGTACTTCTTTCTGGCAAGCGATCTTTTAAGGTTTGACAACAAAAAGAAATGGCAGGGAGAATAGGGGTGCAATTCGGCTAATTTGGATGTTGCGACTGCGAAGGTGTGAGCACTTCTTTCTTCGCCAATTGTGGTAGTTTTTTCTTTAAATCGGCGTTAAATTCTCTTCTCCAAATAGTCAACGTGGATCACACCTTTCCGGCCGAAGGCATGGTCTTGGCCTACTTTGGAGCACGTTCACCGGGTAAAAAATTGTTTCGATTGTTTTTTGGTCTCTGGTGTATACTAAAAAATCCATGTCTCAATGACGGTCACGAAACGACACAACAACTTCTCTGGATTTCGAGCCAAGCACATCCTTAAAGTTGTCTCACGATTGCGCTTGTTCTCCGGTGTGGGCAAACACGGCACCTATCGCGCGGACAGATTTCTCATGTCCAAAATCTCGTGCATAATATGGCTAACGCGTTCAGTTGAGATGCCCGCTATCTCAGCCAACGAGATCATGGATTTTGTCCATGGTTTCCTCTGTGGTAACCGTTTTTGGGCTGTGTGCGGTTTATCAAAAACCGACGTGCGGCCAATGTGATAATCTGCGAGCAAATGGTACATGGGGTTACGGAAATGTGAATGGCTCCCATACACCATCGAGAATGAACTTGATTTCCTCACAGGTTTTGCTATTCAAAAACAAGAATCGAATCACGAAGTGATACTTTTCTTTTTTCATGGTCGCAAAAAACCCTAAGACGATATTTTGAAATGGGTGTCAAAACAAAACTAAGCGTCGGATTGTCACCAAATTTTGACAGTCGAACTAAAAGAGATTATTTTTTTTAATTTTAATTTTGGTTGGGGCTAACGGCCTTATTTATTTCCCTTAACATAAGCTTACACTAACTTTGGAACTATGACTTAAAACTAACAAAAATGAAGGGTCTATCACTAGGGCTTAGAGATAGGGATGGTAAAGTATTGTAGATCGAACTTAAAAAAGAGAGTGCTGCGATTAAAATCGAAAGTGGAAAGGTTGGAATTTACCTTACGCAGCATACGGGCGATGGCTTCGTTAGAGCCATATGTGGTGCAGTGGACTGATAGATAAAAGAGAGGGTAGATTTCGAGGTTTAGTGAAAAAGAGGAGTTGTTAGTTAGAGGAAAATGAAGTTGTGAAGAGAAATGTCATTGACGGAGCCTGAGAGGAATCGGTGAATAAAAAAAATGTCTGCTGCGTCACTTTGTTCCTCCATGGTATTCAGGTTAATGAGTTTGAGGCGGTCTTGATAGGGAGTTAAATTTAAAGGATCGGTTCAAGGTAGATCCCAAAGAGCAAATCGAAGAAAACGAAGCTGGATGCTCTCAATTCGGTATACATGAACTCGTTGAAATAGACCCCACGCTTGGCTAGCCTACTCGAGAAGGGGGCGAACAAAAATGATATATAGTGATCTGGTCACGTACGGATTGCAGAATTCTTTGTACCATCTTTTAACTTAGCCAAGTAATGAGTTTACTTTAGTAATTTTTTTTCTTTATTTCATTTAAAATATTAGAATAATGTTAACAAATAATTTATAAACATAAAAATATAAATAATGCTTCTATGGATTCATGTACATACTTCTTAAAACAAATTTGAAAATTTTCATTAAAAGGTATTAATTAACAATTAAGCAAGATTTTAAAGAAATAGTTAGGTATATTCTGTTATTCAAAGGAATAATTGGCAAATGAACCATTCGTTGAAAAAGATTTAGACAATTTGTGTTAGGTTTAATACTTTTTAAATATCATTAACTAAAGAATCTGTGTACCAACTTCAATACGTATTTGCAAAGATGATATACAATACAATTATAATCAAATTATTAGACTAATAATATCATCTATTTCTGTATGAACAAAAGAAAATTACCATTGTTTAATTTTACCTAAAAATGTTGATTCAATTCTCTCACATCTGAAATCTTCGGCCAATTTATTAAATAAGCAATAGGTCACTGTAAGCTAGTTTTAAAATTGATTGAGGGCAGTTTGTATGCTAAGTCCAACTAAGCTTCTTATCAAGTGTAATACCTAGGTATTTAAAATGATCAACACATTCAGTTTCAAAACAGCCCTCACTACTATGTTAGCCAGACCTAAACATTGGCAAAAAAAATTAGAACCTAGAGCAGAAAGGTGAATGTTAAGTTAAAGGTAAGCCTTCAAGAAATATTCATAGTAAATTAAAGAACATGCACTTAGTTTTGCTGCTAATAACTAGCCTATGAAATCTGAACCAATGACGGAGAATTTCTAAATCATGTTTCATGCTAGCAAACGTTTCGAAATGGTTTTTATTGGAGTAAGAAAGAGTAGTATCATTCGCAAATGCAGTTAATTTACTTTTAATTGGCTGAAGTAACATAAAAATTTTCTCTGCTACAATTCATGGTCAACCATATCAAAGGCTTTTGTTATATCAATGAATAAATATTGGACTTATTAATTGATTTATATATTTCACTGCAGAATTTCAATAGCGCATCTTCTGTTGATTTTTGATTTCTGAAACAGAACTATAGATTACTGAAAAACTCACTTCTATTTAGAAATGTCATAATTCTGACCTTCATACCCCTTTCTAATATCTTTGAAAACACTGGCAAAAGAGAAATAGTTCTATAGTTATATAAATCCCGTGTAACTCCTTTTTATGTAATGGGATTACTATAGCTGTTTGCAATGAATCAGGAAACACACCCTTTCTAACACTTAGATTCAAAATGTAACATTAAACATCTGCAATTAATAGCGAAATATTTTTGAGTAATTGAATTCAAATAAAGTCATGGGAAGACGAATTCGTAGATTTAAGCGATAAAATCAATTTATAACTTTCAAAGGCAGTAAAATAAAAAAACAGAAACTACCCTGCTTAAAGATATCATGCCGAATGACATCAACATGGAAAGCTAAGTTACCCACCTTCAGAGCATTGGATATATTAGAAAAATATTCATTAAAAGTATTAGCTACATCGATGGGATTGGAGATAACTGTATTCTAATTCTTAATTTTTAGATCAACATCTGATGCATTGTTGTCTGCCATCCTACTAGTGTAGTAATCATCTCTGTTTAGGGTATATACATAGGTGTTCGATTCTCGGCAAAACACTGCAGCTCTACCGGAAGAAGCTCAAAGAAACCAGATAATCATAATAATAATAATAATAGATACATTTATCCAAAGATAATTTAGATCATATGAATGGGAAGAAGAGAAGTGTGAGTATGATTTCGGTTATTAGACCATTGATGGGTTTGTAAATCGTAGCAAGATCATCATAGTTTCTGATTGTTATCTCATCAATATATGAGCGGAAATTAAATAAATAAAATAGATAGACATTTTTTTACAATTTATTTTATTGGGATAAAAAAACCTATTATAATTATTGTTTGTATAAAGTTCATATCAATATAGTTCGCTTGAATATTATGTCTGACTAAACAAAAAATAAGCAAAGATTTTTATACATTAAAATCACATTAAACGTTTGAAGATTTTGTATTTCCTTAGTGTTGCTTGGTAAGCAGCAGATTTTCCCAATTGATCGTTTAATCTCTCCGATCTCGGTTTTTAACGTAGCGATTCGAGTAAATTCGTCTTTTCCGGGATGTGTTTCGTTGATCCGTCCGTGTCGATGCAATGGTGGTAGTCTCTCATCGTTGATGAGAACTAAGTCTTCGCGCTTTTGTTCCGGCTTCCATCTTGTCTACATTTGTCAACTAATGTCCTTCGCTCCACTCGCTCAAGAAGTAGTTGGTAACCAATTAAACTCGCTTCCATGGTTCAAGGCAACGTACCTTCTCCGCGGAAGTGTCTCCTTGAGGAATTTTGGTTGTGGACCTTTTTCTCTTTTTCTAGCTTATACCCGGCGGTTACGTACAAACCACTTGCAGTACGCAAGACTGCGATAAATCTTCGTAGGTCTTATTGAGTTATTGAATACCGTATGGTGAGGAATAAATAAATGGTGTGGTGTATCTAGTACGGTATTCTTTTCGTCAACTTCTGCCGTCTGACGAAGCTCCTTGCATTCTTTTAAGCACTTGAAATGCTCATTATGCTGTGTGGGGTTTTCCTAGAATCTTTCCTCCAGTTGATAAAACCCACATAAGGCACCTACCTTCGATGCACCAAACCCAGGCTTACATCCGGCTTTAAATGGTAGTGATACCTCATATCGCCCCTCAGCCAATCTTCTTGTTGTGTTGATATTATGTTTTTCATATGTTTTGTCTTCCGCAGTTTCCTTAGTGTTGAATAAAACTTCAGTTCCCAGGACCTTCGCAGCTGAGTGTCGTTATCTGTCCATGTAAGAAGCTATGGACAGGCTCCTTACTTTGCGAAATTGTCTTCCCAAGGAGAAGCCAACCTAACTCTGATTCCTGTGCAATTTTTCATCTTTCATTATCACAACGTATAATAGATCCTAGAATAAATTCAGAATAAACATCGGATTCCAGAAGAATATCAACAGTTGCAGGTTTATCGATGAGTGCCGAAGTGTTTCCTACCAGTTATTTTGTCAATTTCCTTAAATGCATAGAGGTATGGGTTAATTTTTTGCGGTCTTCTCTTAAATGCATTGTAGGTATATAACGCGCCGTTCTCTTTGATAACTCTGTTGAGATACTGAATCCTGGAATGCAATTAAAGACATTTGTCACTGATTCTATTGAGATGACGATAAAAAATTCTTTTTAATTGTGTAAGCCAAATATTCCGGATTTTTGATAACTTTTTAGTAGAATCTGAAATGTTTTTGTATTTTGACTTTATGGAAACGCGAATTGAAGAGTTAGTTTACACACTAAAAGAAATATGTTCATTGAGATATCAATGAATCTATTTCTAAATTAGAGATGTTTTTAGCTAGAGGTATATTGAAAAGCGAGAATCGGTTGTGAATACAAGTTCTAAAGGCTTCCCAGTTTGTTTTTTCAAAACAAATGTATGTGGTTGCTGGTTGCAAAAAAGGAAGAAAATATATAATATTCAGCTCTAATTGGATACCAAAATGATCAGATGGTGTTCCAAACGTTGGACAAGTAAATGAACTTGCAACACTAAAGGAGAAAAAAATAAGGAAAAAATCCAGCACTGATGAGAATTTAGAAAATGTTGGACCATTAGGAGCTATTATATCCAGGTTCAGAAAAGGTCCGTTAAGGAACCAGTTTTAAATTAGATTACCATTACTGTTGATGACACTGTCTCCCCATGCTGGATGACGTGCATTAAAGTCTCCATCGATTACCGTCTCATCGATTGTATTTATTAAGGCGTAAAGTCGATCATGTTCAGTGGATAAGCGAAGGCCGGCATTAGAGGGAATGTCTTACTGAGCCATTAGTAAGAATTAAAGATTATGGGAAGTTATTGTCGCAAGACACGCTGACAAAACATCGCTCTGAAAAGGCACTTCTTAATATTTAAAGCCTTTTTTTAAAATGATTGTTGTTCATCTAGGTGTTCGGATAAAATTGTAGCCTTCAAATAAGGGCTTATGCTTTATTTTTAATCTAGTTTCAGAAAGAAAACATATATGAAGCTTTTCTCTTCTTTTGATTGCAATTGTAGGTAATTTGGCCAGAACTGTCTTATTTTAATTAGAAGATCTTTAAAGGAAATCTTAAAAAGTTTTTTTACTTCATTCAAAAAATTATTAAGATGTACTATTTTATTATTGGTTTACCTCGCTAGAGGGACTATATTTTAATTTTTCAACATATAAGATATTTGGATTAGTAAATGTATTTTACTGCGTTTTACGGCAATTTTGTTTTTGTTTGCTATATCCCTAGCTCCTTGATTCGACAATTCCCGTTTCCCTTTGTATTTAAGTTACGCTGGACAACCTTGGTAGCTGGCTGCGTGACTATCTGCGTTACAGTGAACGCCTTTTGAATCGGTACATCCTGATTGGACCCTTTAAGGGACTTTAAAGATGCGATACAGACATCAGAGATTCTCCTCATAGTACATATCTGCCATTGTATGCACAGCATTCGCTTGTATGCACAAATCGTTGACATCGATAGCACCTAATAGCCCCCTTATTGAGCTTTTTTTCTCAATATCCTCTGGTGAAGCAAATATCTAATACTGATAAGATCTTTAGTAATCTCACCTATCTACAGTTGAATAGTGAAAACATTTAGTTTAATGTTCATTTATTTGGATTTAGAAGTCGTTAAAGGCGTAATTTTATCGTCCCACGTAATCGATCGATAATTAAACTATGAATCTTTGCATCATTCACATAGACCTTAGTTTTTTGAAAACTTAAATTGACAAATTTATGCTTTAAATCATTAATTTTACATTCTACTGCGGAAAGTTTTACAACTTCACTAAAAGACTACAGTTGCACCAAATATGAATATAGGTGCAAAGAAAGGTGCGATTGATGGGGCATCACTACTTATATTCAGAATTTCATTGGGTTGACTATCAGGTTTGTTACTGCTCGCATTAGGATTGATGGTTGATTGATTTTCTGTAGGTTTATCTAGTTGTTGGACGATATACATAATGGCGAAAATCGGTTATTCAGCAGATTGTCTTTCCTAGGTGAGGACGACTCGGTAACAAATCTGTTTCTTCTTTTCCCGTCGCTAAGTTGGTATTTACTGGCAGCACGTTTAAGATTACCGATGACAGTTTTCCACCCACTTGAACAGGTTTTGTTCAATTAATTAATTAATTGATTAATAATTTAATTTTTAAACTTCAAAACCAAAAAATTCTTTATAATCACCTACAGATAAGCACTTTTGTTTGCAAGTAAAAAAATTTTAAGCTAAAACGAATGAATTAATGAAAAAACCTTTGAAATTGGGAAGGACTTCTGACCAGTTTTTCGTTTGGTAACAACATATTGCAGCTTAAAGAACTGTATACCATCTTTCTAGTAATCCATTTAACGCAGGGTGTAATGCTGTAGTGCGTATCCTCTTGGATCCGATCAGTTGATTCATCGTTATAAACAGCATGGACTCGAACTGAGTTCCTTGGTGATCTATTAAGGGCAGCCGTAGCGAACTTTCCAACTGGCGAAAAAGGTTTCAGATGCCGTGCTGGCGGTGATATCTCGAATGAGTATAGCTTCGGTCCATTTCGAAAACCTGTCGATCATTGTTAAACAATAGCGAAATCCTTCACTTCTGGAAGTGGTCTGACTATGTCCACATGATCATGTTCGAATTGCTGGTCAAGTTCGATGACAGTTGATGGTTTGTCCATTTATGGTTTGTAATTTGCATGGAATACTCATTACTGAAGTTGACGAATTTGACACGGTGATTCCTAATCTGAACGCGTATGTTAGTGACACATGATCAGTTAGTATGTTGCAGAAACTGTTGCCTTCCATCCATGGCCTGAAGAACTTGATAGCTTTGTATATATTGTAGATCGCTGTAAGTTACTATACTTTGTATCTGCCGGTATAAACTTCTATATCGCTGTTAGTGCGTTGCTCAAGTGCTGCGCCTACTGTCCTTACGGATGGATCGTTGCTTAGGCGAGACGACGCATCTAACATATATAGTGAACTATGTTGTGCTTGAAACTCGTACGTTCGGTAGATATGTCGAGAGTTTTTGCTTCGTCCAGCTTCGAAAGGTCTACAAAAGATGCGGAGCTTATAGTGCCAATTATCTGGATACCAGTCTATTCAAACAAAAACCTCCGTTTCTTGACGTCAGCGGGCGGTGAAGTAGGTCGACACCGATGATGAAATACGGAACTTCGGCAATCTGGAATTTTCGACGTGAAAGTTCGCCGTAAACCCAAGTTGCAGGTTAGCATTCGTTGGTCGTAAGTTTGAACTCGGCTATCGTTTGCTCCGTATAATTCAATATTGGATGCGGAAGACCTGTCAAGACGTGAAGGTGGAATAACCGATAAGTAAGTGCGGTCATGTAAAAATAAACGGCATGTGGTCTTCATACCATCGGCGTTTGCAACTTGTAATGACCGAATAGCTACTTTTCCCGGTCTTGTTTGAATTGGAACGGTGGTGAAAACTTCTTTGTGCTGTCGCCAAACCGTTGGTAATAAAAACAGTACGATATGTCCTTTTCAATGGAGCGCATGTAGTGCACGAGTCATATTATTGGATTGCGTTCGAAGAGCTTTGAGTTCCGTCATCATGTTCGAGGTTGTTGACTTCTTCTTCCCACGCGGTGTTGGAAGATATCCATTACTTGTATATCTGGGGATCGGCTAATTTTCCAAATACGATTGCAATTGTTGCGGCAGTTAACCGAGCTACAACTTTCGAACTGTGCCATCACTTCTTTTACCTTGATTAAGTAATTGTATTTCGACTAAGAAGTGAAAGGAGTGCAGTCGGGGGGTGCGAACCAGAAATTTACCTTTGCCAGCTACATATGGTTTATCGTTGATGAATGTGAGGGATTTTCGTGCTCTTGCTGTGTATTTCTGTTGATGAGAACTGCATTTTGAGTAGGTGGGAATGCACTTCCGCCACGTGGTGCGGAATGAGGTGGCGACATTTAGTAGTTACTATTTTTTAATCAACTTTGATTTCATCGGGGTCACCATTAATATGGAGTAAGTACTTGCCTCATGCGAAGATAAAATACGAACACATGAATTCTTCAAACATTTGTTGTAAAAAACAAAACAAATTAACTTTATAAAAATTCACGATTTAGGATGTGATCTGATCGGAGCTGGCTGAGGAAGCCTGATTGATGCAGTCTTGTCTGCATTGTTCATCTATTTTAGATGCAAATTCATATTATATATGCAATTTATCTCCCTCCAATAAATGGAGATCACCTGTGCATCGGCTTTCTAGGCCCTTTAGTTTCACATAACATAGTCTCTCCTTTTAAATTGTAAACATACAGCGCTATTATTTTTTGGAGTCTATTGTCTGACATTTCAAGAACTTTAGCTCCATACTTGTAGCCCACGAGAAATTCAATAGTTTTCACAAAAAAGGCGGCGACAATCCTGTTTCAATTATTATCATGGAAGTATCTCTTTACATAATATCGTAGTAATTTTTCCACTACTTCATACTTTTGTTATCCCCAGACTTGTACGCAACATCAATATGGACTCGGTGATTTTTACGAATACTTTAAATATTACATTATTTGAAATTTTGCAACGCGTTTTTTCCAAGTAGCACTAATCGCGCTTTTTGGTTTTATATAAAACACCTTGACTTAGCCAAATCTTTGAGCAGTTGCAAATGAAAAAATAATCAAATAGCAAATCTTTACTGGTGAACGCTTTAAATAAACTTTATTTACACATTATTCAATAAAACAAAAATAATACAATAATTCAAAAATTAACTTACCCTTGGATTGCCCTGGTTGTTGGCTGAACAAAATTTAAATGTGGAGAATAAAGGACTTTAAATATCAAAGAAAATCAATGGTCGTTTGTGGAAAAAGCTGAGGAAAACAACTCATATTTTGCGTGGTTTATTTCGGAGATTATTATTATTATATGCTTTTTCAAGGTCCTCCAATATATATATATATATATTGAAAGAACTTAACACTCAAGAGGGTATAACTACTCTTAAAATGCCGGAGTTTAGTTTTTCGGAAAAATCAATAGAGAGAGAGAGAAAGGTGTTTGGGCCCAGTGGTTATTGTCTTTCGGGCGAGGCTGGGATTCGAACACCGAACCTCTCGATTTGGAAGCCAGTCCACTTCCACTTGAGCCACGGCCACTCACGAAATTTCTGAAGTTATAAAGGTCCATTTGTTTTAATGACTAGTAAATACAGCTTGTTGTTGTTGAAATTGGCCCTCTTATAACTCCTTCTCTGCTGTTTTTAAATAAGTCCCATTGTCGCTGCAAAACTGTATTGGATATCCTTTTCGGACTATAAAATCCCAAACTGTCATTACACGTGAGCTCGTTCTGAGGCTTTGGGAAACCTCTATATGAATGGTTTGGTATGTTAAGTAGGTAAAGATAAAGCCGTACCTTTTCTCCACGCGTTATCGGATAGAAATGAGAAATCGACACTGACGTAGGAGAATGGCCTGATATAGGGAGACAATCTTGTCGTGGGTAGAGGTCTGATTTCTAAAAGCACTGTCCTGGCTCTACATATTTTGTACATCTGACATTCGCTGCGCACCGTCATAAAGAGCGTTCTTAGACCTGAGATATGGTAGAACTGGAAAATCTCATTGATAACGCTTACGTGATTAATATGCTTCTACATTTTGTAATAAATATTGGGTATGTAATTTAAATTTTTCCAAAATTTGAACGTTTATTTAAGAAAAACATGTACAATAGTATTATTCAAAGTACTGCCCATCTGAAGCTATGACTTTTTCGCATCTCTCTGGCATCTACCAAAAGAACTGCGCCGGCTTGGCAGCCAAGAATAAATCAAGCCAATTTTTGATATTCTGCTCTGATGTGAACCGTATTTCAGTGAGGGCGTTCTGCATCGACCGGAACAAATGGTAGTCTGAAGGGGCAAGGTCTGGGCTATAAGGCGGGTGGGGTAAGGATATTCGGCTTTGCCGTTCCAACCAGCCAGGCCGGATTTCACATATGATTTTTTGCGCTTGGGGTTGTCGTAATGGATCCATTTTTCATCATCAGTAACAATCCAATGCAAAAATGACTTCCTTTTGTGGCGTTCCAATTTCCTTGCTTTTGAATATATCCAGCTGCTTTTAAACGTTTTGATATGGCTGCTTGAGTGACGCCCAAAGATTCTGCGAGCTCTTCTTGTGTTTGGCAACAATCTTCATGGAGCAATGCTTTCAGTTCTTCATCTTCAAACTTTTTTGGCTGCCCAGGACGTTCATCGTCTTCCAAGCAAAAATCACCACTTTTAAATCGTGCAAACCACTTTTGGCACGTTCGCTCAGCTAGCGCATGTTCACCATAAACTTCCACCAAAATACGATGACTTTCGGCAGCAGTTTTCTTCATATTAAATTAATGAAGAAGAACTCCCCGCAAAAACACTTTTTCAGGCACAAAGTTCGACATATTTGAGTGAAAAAAAAATTATTGTTGTTTACGCTTCATATGAATGACATATACTGAAATGACGTACAATGACAGTATATAAATTGGAATAATACAAGTTACGCCATCTCTTAGCTTGGTAATATAGAGTATATTTGGCAGTATTATAGGAATCTTGGTCTTGGGGTTTTTAAAAAAAGGCAATTTTTCAAACAATAAGCTTGTGCTTTGACAATAGAGGTCTGCAATTCATGTCTTGAACCCCTTTTCAACACATTCATATTTATACGAGTACCTATTTCATGGCATTCACATTGTGAAAACTGAAATGAATAAATCATTCAGTATTTGATTACAGAATGAATACTTCACCCATTGATAGCAAAACATTAAGTTCACTGCACTCGGGTAGATTGGATACACTGCACTCGAAGTGTTTGAGTATTTGGTGTACTCGGTAAACAAAGATTCAAATTCAGTGAAGAGAGAAAATAAATAAAAAAGCTTTTTATTATATCATTATAAATGTCAGATGTATTTATGTTATAATCAAGAAACATTATTTGGTTTATCAAAACTGTATCAATTCCAATATTAAACTACGTTTTTCGGAAATGAACTGCCTATCCGAAAAAAAAACTCTTTCGGAAGGAGCACTGCTAGCTGGTGTGGGTTATATTTTACAACTTGTCCTATATAATACGGGAATCTCTACTTAATGCATATGCCACCACAGCAAAACATAAAAATCGTCTTGGAAAATCACATTAGTGTTTTCGTAGTCGTGGATTTCTTTGTTTAACTTATCAATTCAATTAATTGTCTCTACAGGTGAAATTAAGTCCGCAAAGAGGTCTTTATCACTTGATAAAAGCTGAGCAACTCTTCATTTACTGATTGCTCCACCGATTCAGACAATTCGTATTCATAACTTTGAACGAAGCGTTTGCATTAATTTTTAATAGTTTGATTTTTTTTCTTCATTAACCTGAATTAATTTGTATGTTGGAGGATATAAGAAAAAGAGCAATCTTGTGAATTATTCATAAATTGTTTTATTTATTCATGAAATCATGCTGTCCTTGTCCGTTACTACGATGGATATGCTATCAATGTTCACACTCAAATTCACTTGAAAGATGACTGACTTAGGATCGGATGTTGTGACTTAGGTAAGGTTATGTTAGGTGATCCACTTAGCCCTATTGGCTCCTATGATTCTTTTACACATGGAACCAATTTGAGCTTATGATGAAGCCCAGGAGACTGTTAACATCTGTATTCTTTAGATCGTTTAAGTCGTTGTAGAAGAAGAATCCTAGGTGGAGTTTTCTTCTCTGGGAGAGAGCTGGACATGTACAGAGAAGGTGGAGGACTGTCTCCTCTTCCTCCTCGTCCATGTAGCTTCTACAGGAATCGTTTGTAAAAGCGACAAGCCTTCTTGCATGCTTGCCTATAAGGCAGTGTCCAGTGATGACACCTATAGTGGCGCTGAAATGTTTTCTATTGAGAAGAATCAAATCCAGCTTTGGCTGGATCCATCTAAGGTCTGTTCTTTTATTAGTATCCAGCTTAAATAATAAACTTGCACGTAGTGATTGATATACCTATGCTACCCTTGAACTGCTGTACCATTTTCGTAAGAGATGATCGGCATTGAAGGGCAGTTTTAGAAATTAGTGAGACCAAGTCCACGGACTTGATAGCGTTCCAAACATCCGAAAAGATGAGGACAGGACAGAGCATCCTTAATCGCCAAAATTTCTGCCTGAACACGCTACGGTGACTTGGAAGACAAAAGGAGGGGCAGAATGTCTAAAGCCGCAGAGGGAGTGGAGCGTAGAGTTAAGCTTATGCATAGACATGCTGTTCTATGGATTCGGCTTATTTTTTTGCAGTTGATTGAAATGTCTAAGGCCGTCCACTAGACAAGCACACAGTAGGTGAGTATCGGTCTTATGACCAAAATGTATATCCAGCGGGTTATTCGAGGTTAAAAGCCCCATTTCTTTCCACTGGCTTTCTTGCAAGAGAATAAAGCTACTGAAACTTTCTTGACTCTTTCTTGAATGCTAGGTTTCTACTTTAGTTTCCTTTTAAAAATGAGACCCAGGAATTTTGCTGTTTCGGAAGACACTAAACTGGTACCGTTTAATGAGGGAAGGTCTATAGTAAGAATTTTTTATTTCCTGGAAAAGAGGACAAGGTCAGTGTTACAGAGGTTAACTCCCAATCCACAGCTGAAGAAGTTCTTTGATGGAATTAAGATGCTTGCCTGAGATGGCTATAGAAACGTCGTCCGCGTAGCCAATCACCCAGCTCCCTTCTAAAAAATTGGAAAAGAAAAAATCAGTACGACTTAAAATAGGCCCTTTTAAAAGATGAATAGCCTGTACAGGATTCACCCTTTATCGATTTCAGGTCAAGTAATCTCGTATTCAATTTTTCCTCTTTCATGTAATAGATTGTTAAGGATATATACGAAATTCTTAAATAATTACCCATCCATATGTCGGATGTTAGTCCATACTTAATACTTTAATTTCATATTTTACAAATTGGATATATTTATTGTTGAGGTGTCTAATATTTCGCGAAACAGTTGTAGGGTGCGATTTAAGTGTCAACATTTGGTCCATATTTAGCACCAATTGCGATAAGGAACTGTGCTAGTTTTTGTAAGCTCGTATCCTCCACAATTTTGAACGGTAGAAAATTTTATATTGTCCACTGTGTTATCATACGCATACTTTTTTTTCCCCCTTTTTTTCTTCAATGCTGACTTCTATTTTTCAACATTGTTGTCAGATTTTGTTTGCTTAAAAATGTAGCATTTGTGCTTTACTAATTTTGAAGTACTTTTTTGATTGCACTTGTAGACACAAACAATTTCTGCATGCAACTAAGTTTTCTAAAGACTCCTCAGTTGACGTCTCAATAACATCAAACACGTCCCAAAGCTTGCTAATACCTTTCTTATTTTTTATTTTAAATTTACCGTTTAATATTTTTGGTTTAATAGCTAAGTTATTTAGCCATCCAGTTTCGTTAATCATAGAAATATCAGAATCATTTGAATCCTCGTGGTGAACTCGTTTTGTTTGGGTAAAACACCAACGAAGCAGAGAGAAATTAAACGGCGCATTCATTTCGTTATCAGGTGATCGAATGTTGTACAGTGTCTTTTTCTTGGATAGTGAAACTCTGAGAGAGTTCAACGATGCACTCTGTTAAAAGTGAATGCAGTAAATAGAGTTCACTAAATTACTGTACAATAAAACAGAAAGCGAATAAATGCGTTCATGCAGACCTTTATTGGACAAGACGAAATAGAGATTAGCGACCCCAGAGCAACTCTTCTGTTTTCAAATTTCGGACAGAATTTATGTTCAAATTGATGACAGAAAGCATCTGTCATATAAGCATATCATACGACATATATAGAAGAAGTCGTTTCCACCTCGATAAGTCAGATGTAAGCACAAGAGTATAAGTTTGGATCTGTACCACAACTTGGTGTGTGCCTTTGTATTGCTTTAGTTCGACCTCTGTAGTATTTTTATGATTAAAAGAGTAAAAGAGCCAATGATCTGGGAACGACGACCATTTGAAATAAAATCGGGTTGTTAACTCCACTTTTTTCCTAAGTCGGCTGCGTTTTACTTTGTTAGATTTTAGTGACATTTGTTGTTTCTTGGATTTCCCCTATTCGGAACGTAACTAATTGTTTGTATTTTTTTAAAAATCAGACGGTTCCTATTAGTTTTTGAGTCAGACCAATACTACGTTACTTCTATTTTTAATCCATGAACTGTTAGATGAATATTCCCGAGGCTAGATCAAATTACGGTTGCCAACAGTTCTATTCGCGGTATCGAATACCTTTAATTTAGAACATACCAAGCAATTTCCGTGCCTTTTGTACCCAGCGTGCCTCTTGTACCCAGAATCCAAACATATGCCGATGCAGCATAAGCATTTTACTGTATAAGTGAAAACAGCATCTCTGAGTGCGAATGTGTTTAACATTTTTTATTTTTTTTTTAATTCATACAACGGGATATGAATACCCTTTTACTGTAGTAGTTTGAAACTCAGTTGTATTAGGTTTCGATATTTTGCCCAGAGGTGGTTTTTAAACTGGACGGGACGAGCCAGTGCATCCTAAACCAGTGGGTCTTAGTACGTACTAGTTGTTAGTTGGTTACATTTAGCCCAGCCAGCAACCACTCCAAAATCAGTGTTATGTTGGATTACTCTTGGGGGTAATTTCATCACATTCAACTCCACTGCGCCAAAAATCTTCAAACAATATTTTCATGTAAGCTGTAGAAAAAATTAAAAATCTCAGTGGATTGAAGATAGACATGAGCAACCTCAGTAGCTGTCTCATGGTTGGTAGCGTTGAACGTGTATTGTTGAACGTGAACGTTCATTACTGGTATGACACCACAGGCCAAGAATTTTGTCATGACTTGTTCTACAGTTTGATCTGATTTAAGGAAGCCTTCCCCCGAACCTTTCTTTCCCAACGCAATTATGACTTCTTTGGATTTCGAGAGTTTTGTTAAAAAAATTAGCATGTTCGTATATTTCTCTAACCTCTTTTTTCTAGTTTGATAGCCTTCTGTCGAGTGTTAACACTATCTAGCATGTCATCAACATAATACCTCACAACGACTAACACAACGGATCTTAGAAAAGGCTCTTTAGAAACGGCCACCCTGTAAAACATTTCACATAAGTCGCCGAAAATCCCAATCCTTCCAATCCTAAAGGTTAAAAGCACATCAACCAACGACGTCATTGCGACCGAGCCTTTTCAAGACATCGGTTCAGGGAAACTCCATTGCTTTGCGCAATGGATTTGTAACACTAAATGTAGGTAGCTACCATTTACGTGGGTGTCGAGTACTAATTTCCTTTGATCTAAATTTCGGATATAGTTTTTCTCCTCCATTGCCTTAATACTTATAGTCGTTGACTTGCGGTCATGAAATAGGATCTCCGTAGATTTTTGTACGTTTCTTTAAGCTCAGACATTTTAATTTTTTGGGAAGTAAATTAGTAAATTCGATTTCCCTACAGATCGGACAATCCGCAGTAAAAATCTCTTAAAATCTCACCGAATCTTCTGTCCATGTCAAACACAGCTCTAGTCATGTTCCTGTTATTCTTAGAGTATCAAAAACACTTGGATCCAATCCATAAGTTTAATCCATCCATACACTTTTCCCAAAAATGTTTATTGGAACGATTCTGTAAAGCAAATTTGAAGCCCTCATACCATATTGTGCACTGCGACAATGTCCGTCGACACACCATGATAATTCGACCTAACACCAAACACTACCACGTTTTTTACTTCTAAAAAAGAAGAGTTTTTAATTAATTTAGGTAAACTACAGATGGACTTCGAATTTTTGTCAATAAATTGTTTATTATGTGTTATGGCCTTTCAAAAACCATCTATAATGTCGACATCACCTCTTTAACCAACGAGGATATTGTAAGATAGCTGCTTATTAACTCCAATACCTTTTAGTACAGTTGCAGTCGAGGGAGGTTTTCGTTGTCGCTGAAACCACACAGGCGGGTTGAATTTTCAAAACTGCTAACAAAGAGCGGCTACTTCTCTCTCTCTACTACTGGCTTGCCACTAAAAACTGGTAACTCAATTGGACCTACTGGGGGAGCGTATACTAGTTGCTTTTTGCTCAACGTAAGATATACCATATATAATACCCATAATGCTGGCACTGGTGAACTTTCACTAGACTCGTTGTGTACTATATTTTCTTATCTACAATATTTCGAAGTGATAACCCTGAGAGTCTACAGTAAGTTCCAAATCACCCTCGTCTAGCCCTAAATCCTTACCATCATTTTCCAAAATGGCTCCCTTTACATGCAACGATTTAAATGTTGCCTTCATGTCTAAATATAAGTCACAGTCATTATAAAAATATAGTACATTATCTCAATTTTCTTTTTGTTGTAATTTGTTTTTGTTTTATTTTCTTCTTCTATCTTGTTCAGGCACTTATACCTCTGTAACCGTGATGTTGTTGCTAGAGGAATGGCCCACACTGACCTCTGCAGCTCAAGTTGATTTTGTATGTCAGCAGGCACCTCTACACACGTGTAACATAGTGTAGTTCGTTCGTCATCACCAGTTGCAATTCTAGTTTGAATAGCTCTTTTGACTCCTATAGCTATGTCCATACGTTTTGAATTATCATTAGTTTTGCGGATCTTCCCTCATCTATCTAAGGCCCACTTACCGAAAATTTGACGCTTCAATACTTGCACGAGCTGAAGGTTAGTTTAAGACCAATATTCCAATTTTCCACGTAGTCGTGTAACACAATCCCAATTGCTGCGAACGACGACGAATGTACAAATCACGATCTTTATTAACACTGGCGAATATAGCAGCAATATTTTCCTCTGTACGCACTCTATACATACGGGTAAGTGCTTGATGTCCAATAGCGTGAAATTGGTGCGAAATTGGACATTATGGCTTGAATTGATTGTTTAGTAGATCGATTATGACGTCTGTAAAACAAACATTTTTTTATTAAAATTTATTCGTTGTAGATCGATTATCATGACTGTAAAATGATCGAAAATCACGAAAAACATTTTTCACAGAGAACAAATCTTACTATTAAAACTCAATTGTTTTGTTGTTGTTCTGGTGTAATTCTTTCCATTATGAAATTGCAATGCTAAATGAGCATGTTTGACTTTTACACACGTCAAGAATCAAGCCTGAGCTGTCAAAAATAGAACTCTAAAGCCAAACAGTAAAAAATAACCCTTTATTTTACATACATATGTACAGACTTATAGCGGAGCTTATATTTCGTTGGATATCTACTGGTCTGCGTCTTTTTGATCGTCTTCTTGTGTTTGCTTCACTGTCTGGCAAACTTCGTACTTCAATTTTCTTACTTCGTCTAGAGTCAGTCAAATGCTCCATGAAATATATGACGGAACATTAGGAGGCCACTTGGGAATGAATAAAACACTGAAGAAGGTAAGGGAATTATTCTATTCGCTAAGCGTAAAACAAGATGTCGATAATTGGTGCAAAAATTGATTAAGGTGTGGCTACCAAGGGCCCAAGAGTAAAGCTAAAGGTCAAATGCAACAATACCATATCGGAGCAATATTCAAATGTCATCAACATTGATGACAATCAACAAGTCATCAACATCACTTGTCCGTTTCCCGAAACTCTTAACGGTATAGATTACTTCAGTAAGTAGCCGGAAGTGTTTGCAATAAAAAATGAAAAGACTAAGACCGTTGCCGAACTGGGTGAACAAATTTGGGGTTCTAATGGAGCTACAATCTGATCAAGGACGCAATTTTGAATCAAATGTCTTCCAGGAAGTGTGCCAATATCAGTAAATCTGATGGAATGGTCGAGCGACCTAACAGGACCTTGAATGAGCATCTGTCAAAGGCTTGACACAGTCCTCTCTTCTCAGCTCGGCAACTTCTGTTTGCCTTGCCAATGAAATATGCCTTGCAGGTTGACGGATTTTTCGGGCATCTCCAGATTCAATGTGGTGTTGAACGATTTGTGTACATCCATATTCTCCATTTTGTGTATCAAATAAGTATATCACCGATAAGTTTTTCTGCCAGGATACGCTGCTCTTGATCCAGATTACAGAGGCTGAGAATTTTGCTCTTAATTTTCATGCTCTGAACTGTTGCGACGGTTGTTGAACGGTCGATACTGCCTTAATAATATTTTCCCATCATGTCTCCTTTTTTCACCCTTACACTGCTGTTTTTTTGTTCCACTAATGCCCTTCCGACCATGGAGTCTGTCCTACTATATTTTCTGGCTCCAGAAGAACAGCATGATCCCTGTAACGATTCTTAATCAAAAAACATTCAGTGTAAAAATGTGTACCTGTTGATGCTATACCAACCACAACGGAAACAAAGAATGCCTCACAACAGAATTCTCAGCCTTTGTAAACTGGATGAAGACCAGCGAATCCTGACAGAAAAACTAATCGGTAAGTACGCTGATATGTTTGATATACAAGACAGAGAATATGGACGTCACCCTACAAGGCGTCTTCCATTAGCAAAGCAAACAGAAGTTGTCGAAATGGTGTTGAAGATGAAAGTTGAGAGATTGGTTGATGAATCGCAGAGTCTGGGGGTCCTCCAGTGGTCCTCATGAAGAAGAAAGACGGCAGCATGAGGTTTTGTGTAGACTACCGACGTCTCAACGATGTTACTAAAAAGGACAGCTACCCACTTCCGAGAATCGATAACACTTTGGATACTCTTTCTGGAGCGAAGTGGTTTTCAACTCTTGACTTAAAGAGCGGTTACTGGCAGGTAGAGATAAATCGAACGGATCTTGCTTGCCTGCACCATCTTACGGAAAAAGGCCGACAGTTCAGTGGTCTGGAGAGTGTAAGGCAATGCCCCCATATTGGGTTACCTCATACCCTAAAAAATGTTCATCGTGAACGCAGACGCTGGCAATGTTGGGGTTGGAGCAGTGATTTCCCAAGTTAATGATGGTGAAGAGAAAGTGGTCGCATATAACAGCAAGATACTCTATAGATCTGAACGGAACTACTGCGTAACTTGGCTAGGAAGTATTTCCATATGTACCCCTGTGGACAAAAGTTCATTCTTCGGATATACCACCCAGCTCTGAAATAACTACTTCAATTTAAGAGCCCTGAAGGCTGAGTTGTGAGATTGATCGAGCAGTTTTAGGGCTACAACTTGGAAACCCCACTGAAATGCTGTTGCTCTGTCTTGTCGACCGTGCGGAGTTGAATGCGAACACTGCAACCGTAAAGAATCAAAAGAAGAAACCACTATCTGCATGATCAGCACCGAGCCAACAGAGGGTTGGAGTAGAGATGAAATCCGTTCTTTCCATCAGTCAGATAATGGCATCAAACCTGGCAGAAGATATTGGACCGGAGTCAAACTCTGAAAACATTTTGAGCACAGTGGGACTCGCTTTAAGTGCAAAATGGTTTTTGAAAGAAAATATGGGAAAGTGCAAATGGAACATCTCGAATGCAGCTAATCGTGCCGCGGTCCAGAGTCACCCAAGTACTCCATGAAATACATGACGGAATCTCAGAAGGCCATTTGGGAATAAACAAGACATTGGAAAAGGTAAGGGAACGTTTCAATTGGCTAAGTGTTAAACAAGATGTCAAGAATTGGTGCAAAAAGTGCCTGAGGTGTGCGGCTACCAACAGACTCAAAGTAAAGCCACATGTATGAATGAAACAATACAATGTCGGAGCACCATTCGAACGAATACCGATTCACCTTCGTCGTCATGGATTACTTCAGTAAGTGGCTGAAGTGTGTGCTATCCCAAATCAAGAGACAAAGACCGTAGCAGAAGAGATAGTTAATAACTAGGTGAGCGGATTTGGGAAACATTCTACTCTACTTTTACTTGCTACTCTCCGATCAAGGGCGAAACTTTGAATAAAAGGTCTTTTAAAAATCGTTCCAATATCTGGGAATAAGGAAAACAGGGACAACGCAACCACACCCTCAATCTGATGGTATGGTCGAGCGATTCAATCGGACTTTGAATGAGCATCTGTCTAAGGTTCTCAGCAACTGCCAGCGGCATTGGGAGCGCCACATACCCCTCTTCTTAATTGCCTACCGAAAAGTGGTCTATAGTTCAACAGGAGGTGGCCGTGACTCCTCAAGCAGAGGGTCACGGGTTCGAATCCCATGCGAGGCAATTTTCCGAAAAAGTCTTTTCATGGAATTTGTATGTAGTTATATGTAAACCCGTCGGCGTCAACTCTGACATGAAGGCATGACACTGATGTTGGAGTGGTTGCTGGCTGGGCTAAATGTAACGAACTAACAGCTAGCACGTACTAAGGCCCACTGGTTGAGGATGCACTGGCTCCAGTTTGACAACCACCTCTGGGAAAAATATCGAAACCTAATACACATGAGTTTCAAACTACTACACCAAACAGTTCGGTTGCCAAGTGAAATAAAATTCGGATCCCCGTCTACGGAGCCCAAGGAGGTAAACGACAGCGAGTTGCGCAACAGTATTCGTAAGTTGTATGAAAACAAGCGAGAAAAGATGAAGCTAACGAAGATTTCAAAGCGAAATCATCCGGCTTCAACAAAGGAAAATCACCAAAATTGCAAAAGGATTTGGAAGGACCATTTCAACGGGATCATGAATGATCATGATTAGGGAGGGAGCAATGTGATATCCACTTGAATGCGAGCAACGGCATCTATGTTTCCATAGCAGAAGATTTCGAGAGCTTAATTGTTCAACCATTGTTGGGTGGAGAGTAGAATCAAATTTTTTAGCAAATTAGAAAATGTATGGAATGCTGGATGGCGCAGATTCTTGTCGAAATATGTCATTGGAGTATAAATATCAGCATCCCCGAGGTATGCAAAATCAGTTCATCAGTTGAATTTAAGAGTGTTGATTAAAAGAGTGATTAAGTGGTTTAAGTTGTAAGGTAGCCAAGTACTTCCATCTATCCATTAAATGTTGTACTTTAAAATGGCCCATAAGCCCGCCCAGTTAATAATAAACGACTACCAACTTCACGCGCCACATGATTAAGACATGATTAAGCCAACGACAACTCTTCCGCCGGCAGTGATCGATCGACAGATTGGTGCCCCTCCGATGGCCGGCACCTTACAGACTTCGCAACCGACAGGAGCGCCCTTGACAGCAAGCACTCCACCCACGACGCCATTGTCATTCCAACCCCTTTACTCAGACCCAGAACAACGTGCAGAGAGTCGCAGTCTGGAGGATGACATCATCGCACAATTGGACAAGAAATAGAAGATCCTATTGCTCCGCCAAGAATTGCAGCAGCTGGAGGAGCAAAGTTTGACGAATCAGTTTCAGTAACTTATGATTCTTGACACCGTACCACCACCACCGTTCAGTGGGGATGATGCGTACGACGTCGAGAAGTGGGTAAAAGACTTCGACAAAGTCCTGCAGACCTGCCGCAACGACGATCGTTTCAAGTTCATGGCCATGCGACGGATCCTGAAGGGCACACCCGCTGTATACTTGAGAACGTGTGACGCAGCTAACTACATTAAGCTCAGACAAGGCCTCCTGAAACAGTTCGAAAGAGTCGTATCAGTCAACGACGTTTACAGATAGCTGCAGGAACGGACCAGAACAATTGAGAAAACGTCGTCGCCTACAGGAAATCGCGGCTCAAGCAAACATCAGTGAAAGTGAAACGATTGGATTCGTCGGATTGCGCAACAGGATGGCGTACACATCCATGCCCTACACGGCTTCATAGTTAGACTAGCTTAAAGGCCTGCTCAAAAAATATGACCAGAAGAGGTGCAGTGATCACGCAGGTCAAAGAAGATCAATGCTGTTAAGCATGGAAGCAGAACCAGAACCAAAACTTAAGAAGGTGCAACCATTTCAAAATGTAAGTATTGTTTTTCCAAGATGTGTCATGAGTCAGGATAGCTTTAATTTTGATTGTCTTGCTAACAGTGTTAGTCCAGCGAGTTTCATCGGTCAAGAAATAATCCCCTATAGAATCAAAACGAGAAAACAAAAATCCAATAGAATGTTACATTTCTTTATACTTCTTCTCGGATGGGATTTCTTACGGCTTTTTAATATTAACTTAATCATGGACTACACCACTTCCGAAGACGTTAAACTCAACAAAAATGAATTTTTTTCATTTATTTTTAGTAATTAGACTCCAGATACATACCATTGTAAATGTAATTGTTCTGATTCGGATCCGAATACAATCAATTTGCCTTCGGATATCGAAAGAAAAACGTTCGCTGTTAAACTTTACGCAAATTATTATTTTGAAAATGAAGCTGATAATGATTGCTCATAAGATTTTAGTGCTGATTCAGGTTGCGTCGTGTCCATTGAGTCTATAAATCAGGCACTAGGTTATTCCGTCTACTCGACTAAGACACATTCCGTAACGGGAAAAGCCCTCCTAGGTAGAGATGCTTATGAAGTTTTACCATCAGTTTTGAGTGTTGAGTGTACAGTGATAGAGAATACGACCCCGGACATTTTTAATATAAACATTGACGACGTCGAAGTTGATTTAGGCAGTAAGCTCGACTCTAATCCCTCCTTAAGTGCAGACCTAAGAAATTCTTACATCGAAATAAAATGTAACTGTGTTCAGTCACCCTAGGCATCTTTAGTTCAGAGATAAGCAAGAGGTTCAGAAAATTGTAAAAGATTAATTAGATAGGAATGTTATTAGATACAGTGATTCCCCTAACGCTTCACCAATCGTGTTGGTGGAGAAGAAGTCAGACGAAACATGTATGTGTATTGATTACAGGGACTTGAACAAAATCACCTTAATTACCCGATGGTCTTAAATGAATATCTGAAAGATAACAAATATTTTATCCAAAGAATGGATTCCATCATGTGAAAGTGTCTGAAGTTTCAATTAAGTTCAATGCGCTTATCACCCCAAATGGGCAGTTTGAATACGTCAGAATGCCCTTTGGGCTGAAAAATAGTCCCTCGGTTTTCCAACGTTTTATTCCTTTATCGAAGAAGGGCTCACTGTGGTCTACATATTATTAGCTTGTGAAACCCTAGCCGAGCTCATTGCATTGTTACGGGATGAACAATAATAAATTGCCTAGCCGAAAATAATCTTGAGCTAAGATTAAGTAAATGCAAATTCCTCCACACTGAAGTGGAATTTCTATGTTATAAAGTTAATGAACTACGAATACAACCGAACCAAAATCACAATGCTTCGATTCTCAAATTTCCTGTGCCCAGGACCGTGAAACATTTACAATCATTTATCGGGTGATGTGCGTACTTTGGAAGTTCGTTCCACAATTTTCAATTTTATGGAAGTTGCACAACTGCTTACGAAGAAATTGAATTAGAGACTAATCAAGGCAAGGATCCGAACATTCTCAACCTACGCACAAAGTTGGAAGAAGGAAATGCCAGTCAGAGCGTGTTTGAATTAGAAAACGGTCTAGTGTATAGAAAGGCAACGGGTGATAACCTATGCTTTTACGTTCTGAACCAAATGGAGGCAAATGTCATTCGGCTTGTGCACGAAGAAGTGGGGCACCTAGGAGTTGGTAAATATTACGACAAAATCAAAACCCACTATTGGTTCCCCAACATGCGAGCGAAGATCGTAAAGTTCATAAGAAATTGTCTCAAATTTTCGTTCCGCCCCAGTTAGATCGAACGAGAGAAACATCTTCAGTATTCCGAAGGAGCTGGTGTCATTTGACACCCTCCACATTGACCACCTTGGTCCATTGCCTTCCGTGAAATCGAAGCGGAAGCATCTGTTAGTGTTGATCGATGCTTTTACTAAGTCTATTAGACTTTACCCGGTCAACTCAAACAGCTCTAAAGAAGTTACGTGCTCGCTTAAAAAGTGTTTCGAATGTCTACTATAACATTCTAAAAGAATAATATCGGATAGAGGTACTTGTTTCACGTTTCAGAATTCGGTGAATTCTTCCTTCAGCACATCACTTATGTTAAAGTAGCCGTTGACCCACCCCAGGCAAATGGACAATTAGAACCCGTCAACCGGGTGTTGACACCAATTCTCAGTAAATTTAGCAAAAATTTTCCGAGATCGAGTCCGCCATCAAAAATACAGTTCACAGCACCACTCGAAAAACACCTTCAGAGCTGCTGTTTGGCATCTCTCAAAGAGAGCCGTTTGTAGACTGGTTGTCAGAGTATCTAGACGTACAAACCAGTCATGAGTAAACCTGGAATCCGTGAGGTCAAGCGCATCGTCTGCCATCATGTCCTCTCAGCAGTATGATCAGCATTACTTCGAAAGCAATCACAAACCCGCCTCTACTTTCGAGACTGTCGACTACGTTTTTATTAAAAACGTTGACGTTTCACCTGGATAGAAGAAATTTACACCTAGGTTTAAGGGTCCGTATATTATATGGAAGAAACTTCTAAACGAGCGCTACGTCGTCCGCGATATCGGAAATTGTCAAGTTACACAATTACCCTACAATGGAGTAATCGAAGCTCGCCATATCCGTAAATGGAGAGAAGCATTAAGTCAGGTTGATTAGGATCGTTTCAGAGCAATATCATATCGAAAAACAAAACAATAGTTGAGAAATATTATAATTAAGATCAAAGGCGATCAGTTGATCTTAGATCGGCCGAACTGTAATTTAGGTAGTGTAAGCACTGTCATCTGTCCATAAAATGTTGTACTTTAAAATGGCCCATCAACTGGCCCAGATAAAAATAAACAACAATCATCTTCACGCAGGACAAAAAGAAGAGAGATAGAAAAGGAGGACGGACTTCCGTATTGAATAATTGATTCAAGGGGAATGCAACCCTGACGATACTAATAACATCCAAAATGAACTTAAAAGTAGAAGTGCAAGTCAAAATGGACAAATCGGTATCAGAAAACGAAACTTTTTGATTTACGTATATACATTTCATAAGGAATTTAAACAAATAGTATTTCATTATATGTTATTGATTCTTTTAAAAAATTCATTTTACTTATTTGATTCGCTGAACTTAATTAATTTAACTTGACTTATTTAAATTATGAAAACAAAATAAATAATAATAAAATAATAAACAAACAAAAAAATTTATCAGAAATTCATAATTCCCTTCAAAACTTTAAACCTTGAACTAAAGCCACTTAAGATGAAATAAAATATAAAAACTAACACATTTAATAAATTCGATCAGTGAAAAGAGGGTTTCAGATTTCCAATACCTGGGAAGTTTGCTCCTCATAAATGACACTGAGTTCCACAAAGTATGGTATGTCACTCAACCCGTTACAATAGGTTTTTTTTTATTATTGTCTAATATTTTGTGGAAGTGCACATTTAAATGTTAAAGCTCTTTGTCCAAAGAGAAAATTAACCCCTTTGTCTTCATTTGCTGTCGAATAGCAATGAAAAACAAACGTCGCCTTAATTCTGGTTTCCTTAAATCTGATTTTTTTCTTCTATAGGCAGAAAATTACAGAACATGTTAGCTCAAACTCTAAAAAACCACGATCATTTTATTCTTGATTATTAAGAAAAAATAAAAACGATGCAATACCGTTTCCACACGGACGATAACGCTGACCACTCACAGTAACGTGACGATCGTTATCGTCGACGAAAAAATATGGCCCAATAACTCCGCCGGCATGCAAACCGCACCAAACAGTTATTTTTTGTGGATGAAGTGGTGATTCATGAAGTACATGTGGGTTTTCACCCGACCAATAACGCATATTTTGCTTATTGACGAACCCATTGAGCCAAAAATGAGCTTCGTCACTGAAGATGATTTTGGCGATGAATATGACTCCGAATATCTGTAGAAAATTTTTATAATTTGCAGACGTTGCTCGTTAGTGTACTTTACCACAATGAAAATGTTGAGTTTACTGAATAAATTGACAGTGACAGTTTGATGATTAGTGAAATAGTGCGTTCACAAATTGAATTCAAAGTTGTCAAGTCCCTATTGGAAAACCCTATATTATATCTTAGATTAGACAATGTGAATTTTATGACCCTTGAGATAATATTGGTTACTTTCCCACTTTGTACTTTCACAATTTTATTCATACATGTTTATTGAATTTTTTATATCTAAGGTAGTCATTAGTCGAGCACTACACAGAACGCGCTCTGTATTGTTGGGTGTCTCTGGGTAGCCATGACTCAAGTGGTATTGTATTGACTTCCCAATCGGACGGTTCGGGTGATGGAAAGACTTTTTAGGTCACTTAAATCTCGTAAGATAAATGGTTGTCGAAATAACCACTGAGCCCAAAATTCTTACTTTCTCCATCTGTCCCATTTTCTTAAATTTCTTAAAAACTTAACACGTGCTCAGGCACTTTAAGTGAAGTCATACCCATTTGAGTATTCAGTTCTGTAAAAACAAAACGGCGCACTCTTGATTATTATCCGTCATCCTTAAATAAAGGATACTCGTACAATGTTATTAAAATGAAAATTAGTTTTTCCTAATCACACAAACCGCGTTAAAAAAAAAACTCACAACAGTCTAGGGGGTTAGAAACGATTTTGCTGCGTTTAGCAAAGAAAGTTTTAATTGACCATATTCGTATACATTCTAAGTTATCATTCATTTTGTACACACCATCGTCAATTAAGCCAACAGGGTACCGGAGAAGAACCTGTGCGTTATCTGCAAGTACTGCTACTATCAACCCCCTTGTATGTAAACAGACACAGCCAAACGTGTATTTGAATGGAGCCGCTAACGTTCACAGACAACCCAACTGTTTTTGATGCAAGCAACAAGTAAAGAAAAGAAGAAGGAAAATTATGAACAACAACAGGGGATGAATCACTTTTTGTCGAGATGGGTTGAATCGGCTGCTCGTGTTAAACTGCCGCTTAAATAAAATTTGTGTTTTGAAAATCGATGAGTTTTAATTTAATACATTTTTCTAAAATATTATTATTGTTGTAATTCTAACATCAGAAGTGGGATCGAAAAAAAAATTGAAACCCTATGTTCTTACTGTGAAAGTCCTTGTAAAAAGAAGAAAAGAGAGAGAGAAAAATCATTTTGGCGACATATCGCGTCGCGGTGTTGCAAGTAAAAGTGCAGTTGGTGACCGGGGAATCTTCGCAAATACTAAGCGAATTGACCAAGGCATTGCAGTCCCAGAGATCCGATGAACTAATTGATCTTCCTCATTTCAGACCTGAATCTAATCAATCTTCTAAATTGGTAAGTCAAATAGAAGAAATTAGAAAAGAAGTAGGTTGGTCCGGTCTGCAAACTTTGGCCCGAATTAGTAGATTTTCGTTGGGTGATGCAAAGATTTGGTATGAAAGTTGGAATCCCGACTTTAGAGACTGGGGTAGATTCCGTAAAGATTTTGAGGAAGCTTTTCCACCAAAGAGGAATCTGAGTCGTCCTCTGGTAGAGGCGGCACAATTCAGGAGCTCAAGTGTTAACACCTATGAAACTATGGTATGTCCAAGAGAAAACCTCTATGTTAAGAAATTTACGGGCGAATTGGAATGAGGGTGATTTATTAGAGTTAGTTATACATGGCATAGCTGAGTTCGATGTCCATAATACAGTAATGAAAGCTAACTGCAAAACCATTCCTGAGCTATTAGTTCTCTTGACCTGCTTTCCAAAGCCGTCGTGTAACAAAGACTTCAATGAGCTAAGTACTGATCGGGCGATGTTAAAAAGGAAGTTGGGTGACGGAAAAGATGAAAGAACTTCAGCAAAGAATTGATTTCATTGTAGAAAACTAGGACATATCAAAGACAATTGTCGCGTTAAACATAATAGGCTAAATGCGGATAACAGCACGTTCACTTAACCAGCAATACTATCGAAACTACTATCGAACAAGTCAGAACTTGTCGCATGCAATGTTCTGCTGAAGGCGATAGCTAATGTTACCATTGAAGTAACAACAAAATTTGAAGGGTGTACAAGGATCTCGAACATCGAAACTGCTGTTACATATGTCGTTGTTTTAGTCGGTTGTCTTGACTATGACGTTTTTATCGGACGTAGTTTGTTTGAAAACCACAGTTTGGCAACTATAACAGATCATAACGATTCGCTTGTTGTTTATAGGCAACTTCCCGGAATGAACAGAATTACGGACAACGTTGATTTTGATATGTCAGAGATTTTGGTTCCTTCTGAATTTCTAAGTGCGTTAGAAGACCTTTCGAGAGATTTTCGTGATATGATAACGAGTGGGAATCAAGTAGGCGCAGTAAACAATATTAGCCATCAGATTAGACTGGAAAGGTATGCTATCGTCAACCGTTCCCCTTACAGACTAGGTGCTGAAGAAATACAAGTTGTATACAAAGTAACAACCGACCTTATTACCAACAAGATTTTTCGAGTTAGTGAATCTCCTTTTGCAAGTGAAATTATCCTCGTTAAGAAGATAGATGGCTCGTACAGGATGTGCGTTGACTTTCGAGAGCTCAATCGCAATACAGTTAAAGACCAGTATCCACATCCGTTAATTGAGGATCAGCTTAATAGGTTAGGTAAAGGACAATTCTTTACATCCTTGGACATAACATCAGGATTTCACCAAATACCCATTCATGAAGAATCCATTCATAAGACTGCTTTTATCACACCCGATGGCCATTTTGAGAATTTTAGGATGCCAGTTGGGCTTTATAATGCTCCTGCCGTTTTCCAGAGGTCCATCAATCTGGCTTTAGGACAGTTGAAAGATACGATCGCTCTAGTCTAATTGGATGATATGATCCCAGCCTTACGTATGAAAAAAGGCTCGATTATCTGCGTCAGGTGCTGAATGCATTGAATTCCGTCGAATTTTCGTTAAAGTGTCGTTATCTCCAATCTAGTTTAAAATACCTTGGTAGAGAAATATCTAGTGAGGGTGTACGGCCAGGCAAAGGCGAAATTTAGGCTCTAATAAAATATCCTGTTAATAGAATCTCCATTAAACAGTCCGACAATTGATGGGATTGGCAAGATACTTTAGAAAGTTTATTCCTGAATTCGCCTTTCGAACAACGTGTATAACAAAGTTTACAAAACAAAAACTAACTTTTCAGTGGAATGAATGAATGAAGAACTAGAAAAAGCAAGACAGTTTTTGATCGAGCATCTAACGTCGAGGTCACTTCTTGTTATTTTCAATCCAGAACTTTCAACCGAACTGCACACAGATGCAAGTAGCATTGGGTATGGAGCTGTCTTAATCCAAAAGCATAATTTTGATTTAAAAGTGGTAGCATATTTTAGCAAAAGAACAACCATAGCTAAAGCTCGTTACGCTCGTTACAGGTTGCGATGCTGTTAAAGCATCAGTTACCAAAACGAATATCATTCATCGATTTACACGATGGTGGATTTACTTACAAGATTTTAATTTTCATCTAATATACCGAAAGGGGAGTAGCCTGCCACATGTAGATTATCTAAGCTGGAATCCTATTGATTATTAGGCATAATGATTGGGAGTATATGGAACAAAAAGGAAACAAAGTGGTACAAAGCTTATTGGAAAAACTTAGATCAGGCGAGCTTGACGCTAACCAATATGTGGAAAAAGACGAAATGCTATGTCATAGGCAAATTAAAAAAATATATTTAGTACTGTGAATTTGCAATGGTTTGTTCCATAACAAAGTCGTTTAGGTTTGCTGCGAATTTTTCATATGCGTCAATTGCTAAACACTTCTGATTTCTTCGGATGAGAAATCTCATTAAGAACTTTCTTAGGCATTGCGTAATTTTTGCGGTGAAAAAATCTAGAACTGGCCCATTGCACGGTTACATAAATCCGGTATAAAAGCAAACACTTTACACATGGATTGTCTGGGCCCATAACTAATATCAGCCAACGGATACAAGCATTCTGGTCATAATACAATAGATGCATTAACAGATGCATTACCAGATCTGAAACTCGAGAAAAGTTGCAACATGTTGTATCGCTGTTTGGTACGCCCAGGATAATAATCATGGACGCCGGTACGTCGTTTAAAAATACAACATTCCCGAAATATTTAAATGAGTGGCAGATTGCATATCACTTCTTTAGACCGAATATACACAGAGGCAATGGCCAGGTTGAAAGATACATGAGAACCATCAAAAACCTATTAAGAATTGAAACTAAAACTCAGCAGAATGGCTGAGTGGTTTGTGGAAAATTCAACTAATAATAAATACAACGATTCAAAAGTCAACTGGTTTGAACCCGTCACAGCTTCTTCTGGGAATCCAAAGCTCGACGCCATTGATTCAGGTATTGTTGCGATATACGATTATTTCCCTGTATTCCAGTATATGTTTATTGGTCTTTACACAAATGGAGTTGGAGCCAAGTGGTTTCTGCGGTCCCACAAGATTTAATGCATTTCAGTATTTATGAGTTGATTCAGGTGCTCGTGTTAAACTGCCGCTTAAATAAATTAAATTAAATTTTTGTTTTGAAATTGTGTTTCAATTTAATACATTTTTTAATATTAATATTTTAAAATATTATTATTTTTGTAATTCTAACAATATCGTATATGCATTTTTGACTGAAAATATTGGAAGCTAGCTGCAATAAACTACAAGAAATAACGGTGTTTACATTAAGCCTTGGAGACCTGTTTATGGAGTTATTAAGTTTAAACAAAATGCATCAAGCCATTTATCTCCTTCCATTCCATGAAAGACAACCTCATTCTTGAGTGATTTAAGTCAATTTTTAATCCAATAAACTATTACCCTCACCATTTCAAAAATAATTAAATCGGACACTCTAAATTTTTTCCCCATCTATTATATGACATTTTTGTTTAAAACTTTATATTTTTTCATACTTTTCCATATTCATTGAATATTTGAATATTGAGATGTTGCGAATTATATGCTATTGAAAATTTTTACTCGCATATAATTTGCAGCATCTTTTTTGTAGCACTCAAACACGAAATTGTACGTGCTCCGACTGTCAACAGCACACGGGATATCGAAGTCTTATGCGGTTCTCCATGCTTGATTTCGGTGATCTAGTGGGAACCAACGTTTTTTTTTTTAAGTTTAAAAGCATTTTTATATAATTAATTCAATTTAATCATTAATTCTTATATGCTAGACAAAAAAACGCTTAAAAATTAGCTTAAATCACTTAAAAAACTATCTAATTCTAACTTACAGGCCTCATGCGGACACTCTAGGTTAAACCTAACAATTAAATTTTGTCTTTCGATGTGTAGTCGAATATTAATTTTTTGCATTAAATATCATTAAAACTAAAAAAATATTTTTTTTTTCAATTTAAAAACTTAGTAAACTAACATTTTTTTTATTATATTATAAAACTTAAAGCTTAAATATTAAACTACCTAAAATAAATATTAATCTGCAAAGCCTACTTAAATTATCTTATTCTAGGTATTATTCCTTTTTTTGTAGAAGGTTATCCACTTCTGTTTTTTATTTTTTATGTTTTGTTTTTTTTTTATTTTTTGTATTTTTTTGTTTTTATTCTTTTTTTGTTTTTTATTTTTTTTTTTGGTTTTTATTTTTTTTTTTGGTTTTTTAATTTTTTGTTTTTAACTACTATTTTAAACCTACCTAAAGCTATGTAAGCCGGCCACGGCTAAAAAATTAGCCTGACCAACTCTGCTCCTTATTGGAGTTATCCTGCACTAGAAGAATTCGATGACGTATATTCCCCTCCTTCAACAAGCCCACAAAATTGTTGGTGTAGCTGAGCAACATCCCTCTTGTCGGGACTCCCCACCACCGTACTGAACCGATGACGCTCTGCACTGCCGTGTGCGAGGTCTTTGTCGTAGTTGAGTCGCCTGTCCGAAGCTGTTCGAGCGACGTGGTAGATTAGCGGCACCGGCAATTTGTCCTAGATCAGACCTTTCATATCGAGGTAGAGGAATGCTTCTGGTGGAACAAAACCGTCAAAGCGAACTCTCTCATGATACATATAATTAGGGTAGAAAGCCCCAGAGATCAGGTTGTTCGAAGAGGTCATTGCTCTTGCAATATGCCCTCGAGTCAACTTAATTACGAAATTGTCCACTCATTAGAAGAGAATGTTATGTACTCAGACTCTGGTGTTCTGTATAAGCGAAGACAAGTTCTAAGACAAGCACTCTCAAACACCCGAATCTTTTTCAATAAACTTGCACTCACGTTGAACCACACGGGGCATCCAAATACAAGCATGGTATTGATAAGGGCCATGTAGCAGATCACCTTCACTCTCGCATCGAGTTGGCTGTTATAAAACAGTCTCTTTGTAACTGTAAAAGCACCTCTGGCCCTGGCCAGAGCAACATCTATATGTTTGTTAAAATATAGATATTGATCTAGCCAGATCCCAAAGTATCTAACTACATTTCGACAAGCAAGTGGTTGCCCGTGCTGCCCCACAATCGAAAACTTTCGCCAATTCTTTCTGGTACTCCTAGGGGCCCCAGAAAAAGGCGTCATAAACAAAATGGTATCTGACTTCTAAAGGTTGATTTTCAACTTATAGTCATCGCAATATCGCTTAATTTCGTCGAAGTCACTTTGTAAAAGTATATTAATGACCTCAATCTTTGGACCTGATCTGTACGCGATTAAATCGTCTGCGTACGCTATGGCATGTTGAAGTTACACTATCAGATCACTTGTGTAAATGTTGAACAGGATCGGCGAATTTACCGTACCTTGTTGCAGACCGTTTTTAATGTGAAATGTTCTAGCAGAATATATACAGAAGTTGTTTACTAATGCCCAACCTGTTCAGCTTGAAGCAGAGTCTCTCAAACCATACAGTATCAAAGACTTTATTAAAGTCAATCAAGCAGGCACTAGTGCACTGGTTCTTGCCTTTGCTGCATTAAATATCAGAAACCAGTTTAGACGCGGCATTAATGACATCATGCCCCGCCTCGAAACCGAATTGATTATTCGGAACTATATTTTTGTCCTCAACCCACTTAGTCAGGACTCTATTGATCACCTTCTCGAATACCTTACTGATATTTGGAAGAAGACTGATCGAGCGGAGATTCGCCGGATTATTTGTGTCTTTATCCCTTTTGGGGACTGGATGAACCACCGCAGTTTTCCAATGCGCTGGATAATGGGCATTATTCATTGCATTATTAAACAGGGTGGTATAAATGTTCACAATGTTCGGTATTTCATCGGTTCCCACTGATTTCTTACTTCTAAGCGATTCGAAGACCGTTTGGAGCTCTTCCTTCGAAATTAATGGTGGTAGTACCCTTTCATTGGTGATGACATTATTTGCCACATTCTCGTCACTGAACTGGGTGAAACCCGAGCTTTCGAATCGCCAGTTCACTATTTAATTTCGAAGGTAGGAATTGTTCACAAGGACTCGATTCTTCAGATCGTGGTTCGGGTCAACGGTTCCATTCGCATTGTACACTTCCTGGAAAATCGCTCCTATAGCCTCTACCTTCTCCTGCGGATCCTCGATCACAAAGAATTCGTCATCAACAACGGCCTCACCTGGATCTATGCCTGCTGCATAGTATTTGTTCGTTGTTCGTCGTTCGGGCGATTTTAAGACATAGAAGGTCGTTTTGATTCACATCACACAAACCGCGTTAAAAAAAAAACTCACAACAGTCTAGGGGGTTAGAAACGATTTTGCTGCGTTTAGCAAAGAAAGTTTTAATTGACCATATTCGTATACATTCTAAGTTATCATTCATTTTGTACACACCATCGTCAATTAAGCCAACAGGGTACCGGAGAAGAACCTGTGCGTTATCTGCAAGTACTGCTACTATCAACCCCCTTGTATGTAAACAGACACAGCCAAACGTGTATTTGAATGGAGCCGCTAACGTTCACAGACAACCCAACTGTTTTTGATGCAAGCAACAAGTAAAGAAAAGGAGAAGGAAAATTATGAACAACAACAGGGGATGAATCACTTTTTGTCGAGATGGGTTGAATCGGCTGCTCGTGTTAAACTGCCGCTTAAATAAAATTTGTGTTTTGAAAATCGATGAGTTTTAATTTAATACATTTTTCTAAAATATTATTATTGTTGTAATTCTAACATCAGAAGTGGGATCGAAAAAAAAATTGAAACCCTATGTTCTTACTGTGAAAGTCCTTGTAAAAAGAAGAAAAGAGAGAGAGAAAAATCATTTTGGCGACATATCGCGTCGCGGTGTTGCAAGTAAAAGTGCAGTTGGTGACCGGGGAATCTTCGCAAATACTAAGCGAATTGACCAAGGCATTGCAGTCCCAGAGATCCGATGAACTAATTGATCTTCCTCATTTCAGACCTGAATCTAATCAATCTTCTAAATTGGTAAGTCAAATAGAAGAAATTAGAAAAGAAGTAGGTTGGTCCGGTCTGCAAACTTTGGCCCGAATTAGTAGATTTTCGTTGGGTGATGCAAAGATTTGGTATGAAAGTTGGAATCCCGACTTTAGAGACTGGGGTAGATTCCGTAAAGATTTTGAGGAAGCTTTTCCACCAAAGAGGAATCTGAGTCGTCTGGTGCACTGTTCTTGCCTTTGCTGCATTAAATATCAGAAACCAGTTTAGACGCGGCATTAATGACATCATGCCCCGCCTCGAAACCGAATTGATTATTCGGAACTATATTTTTGTCCTCAACCCACTTAGTCAGGACTCTATTGATCACCTTCTCGAATACCTTACTGATATTTGGAAGAAGACTGATCGAGCGGAGATTCGCCGGATTATTTGTGTCTTTATCCCTTTTGGGGACTGGATGAACCACCGCAGTTTTCCAATGCGCTGGATAATGGGCATTATTCATTGCATTATTAAACAGGGTGGTATAAATGTTCACAATGTTCGGTATTTCATCGGTTCCCACTGATTTCTTACTTCTAAGCGATTCGAAGACCGTTTGGAGCTCTTCCTTCGAAATTAATGGTGGTAGTACCCTTTCATTGGTGATGACATTATTTGCCACATTCTCGTCACTGAACTGGGTGAAACCCGAGCTTTCGAATCGCCAGTTCACTATTTAATTTCGAAGGTAGGAATTGTTCACAAGGACTCGATTCTTCAGATCGTGGTTCGGGTCAACGGTTCCATTCGCATTGTACACTTCCTGGAAAATCGCTCCTATAGCCTCTACCTTCTCCTGCGGATCCTCGATCACAAAGAATTCGTCATCAACAACGGCCTCACCTGGATCTATGCCTGCTGCATAGTATTTGTTCGTTGTTCGTCGTTCGGGCGATTTTAAGACATAGAAGGTCGTTTTGATTTTTTCTCCGAAATATTTTATTTATTTGCGGGAACATATTCGGTTTGCTGGTGTTTACAGCTCTAATTCTATTGTTCCAATACAAACTTATAGAATTTCTGTAATTTTCCTTTATTAATGTTTGGAGGTTTTTAATCGACGACTTCAGTGTCATAATCTCCGGGTTATGTCTGTCAGTAAACTGTCTATACAAGGTTTTTAGCCTTGACAGTAGTCTACTTTTATGTCAGTGCAGTGCGTCAATAGTTATGTTGCGGAATAAGTCTTCGTTGTCAGTGTGTTGATACGGAGGTATCGTTTTGTCCATTGGTTTGTTTGATTGTCTCGTCCATTAGTTTTAGATATCTGTCCATCTCATTGTTTGACAGATTTCTGTTGGACGGTGGGTAGAGCGAATTCGAGTGCATCCAGTATTCTTAAATGTGTCCAGCGCACCATACTGTAATTGTATTGGGAACAGTTATTTCGGTGCTGAGACCGAAATGGTCACTATCATACACTAATGTGCGTAGGCAGTTTGTAGTTTGTTGGTTAGTGCAAGTCAGTTGCATTCGTGAGTCGAACAGCAGGAGATCCAAATAGGACCCGTGTCCGGGAAACGACGGACTATCCGTTGCCTTAAGGCCGAGTCGATACATTATACTGTGCCGACCCCACCAATTGAATAGTAGGTTCTATTATTTGGTATGTTATTTCCCCAATCAGAATGTTTGGCGTTGAAATCTCCACCGATAATAAAATAATTGCCTTCCAACTCTAACCTCAGGAATCTAAAATGTGTCTCGAGCTCGAGTCTGCATTTTTTGTCTGCAGTTGTGTCTAAGTTGTTGTAAAAGCTCCACATTTTTGTTATGTTGCTGTTGAGGTCTCTGGTGTTGTTGTTGCTTCTCCATCTTCCTCCTTTCCACTGGCTTTGCTGTTATTGCTAGCACTTTTTGTTGAAGCTGCTTGATGCTGCTGTTTAAAGCCTTCTCCTTTGTCGGATACATACGGACAGTCGTTATTATCGGACTCCGACTATATTCGGAGTCGGCTTCAGCTTTCCCTTCTCTTTGTGGCTACATCTGTTGTTGTTGAATGGTGGAATGGCTTAATGGCTTGATCATCATGAGCATCATGCCATCTGCTGATCCCGCTAGTTGTATAGCGTACCACTTCTACTCATCGAATTGCTTAATCACTTTATTAACACTAATTGCTTTTTAAAAAAATTAATAAAGAAAAGAAAAGAAAAAAGAACCAGAGACTGTGAAGCGAACCCACACACCGAGATTCGCTGACCGAGCCTTTATCACCTCGGCTACTGAACACCTCAAAATTATTCCTTTTTTCACACTCTTATCACTTTGTTACACTTGTAAAGCCGAAACACAAAAGAGTTCTACTCTCTTCAGAGATCTGTGCACAATCTGAACCGATTCTATACTTTCAGTGCGGCGAGGCCGTTGACATAAACATATCTTACTTCTCACTAAATAATTTTTGAAGAAAAACTTAAAGGGGGAGTCTCATGTCATGAGACTATGACGTACGTAAAAATATTTTTTTTTATTTAACAAAATTTGTTTCGTATTATTAATAGCTAAATAATAACATATAAATATCATAAGAAAATTGTATTTCATTGATGGCCAAACTTTGGCCATGAAATGGTTACCAGCTCTTGATGTTTTTTCATTACAGATCGCAACTATGGGTACTGAGGACATCGCTAAGCGGTCCGTCCTTTCCTCCATATCCTGACTCTATAACCCGATGGGTTGGGTTTCACCTTGTATTGTCAGGGCGAAGACGATAATGCAGCAACTTTCATAAAATGTTATGTATATCAAAAAAGAATAAAAGTTGCAATAAAGAATAACGCTAATTTATAACGTTAAAAAACTCCAAAAGGAATGTCGTTTTACTGAAAAGTTGTTTTTACTTTCATTTTTTGAGTTTTTTCCCCCTAAAACAAATTAAAAAAAAAAAAACAAGTTTTAATGAACTTAGGAGTTTTTTATTTTAAAATCCTTAACTTCAGGACAAAGGTTAGTTAAGATTTGACACGTCTGAATGAGTTAAGATGAGCTCTTCCGATACCTTCTCCTTTTATTACCCATCTATATCTCATTTGTAGATGCCTGAAAGTGTTTAGGGAGTACTTCTATTTAATTCGTTTACTTTTCAATATATTTTGTCTGTATTGTCAACGGCCTCGTCACACTGAAAGCATTGGTTTCCACTAGATCACTGAAATCAAGCAGTGTTGGGCGCGGTAAGTACGTAGGTGGGGGACCACATGGGAACTCAGTACTACGCGTCCTGTTGACAAAACGCGCCACATGGGCATAGTACCCCGGCGTTAAATCCCGGACTCTACAAATTAATTTGTATCGCTCCCTTGATAATAATAATAATATTAATAATAATAATTTTGTCTGTAAACACTTTCTAAACTCATTTACCCATTTCATACTTTGATTATTAATTAATCTTCTATTCAAATCTCACTTATCTTTGGCAATACGAAGTAAAATAAATGTTTCATATCGATATAAAAACAATTTTAATGACAGTTTCAAATAAAAATTATTTTTCGTAGATTTTTGTAGATTGCCGGTTCTTTCTGACAATATATCAACACCGTCAACGAAACGACGGAGTAGCGAATAGACAGATTTCACGGGTCGGGGCCTTTATTCACAAGAATCGTTGTCATACGCTGTACAATACAAATGATGCAACATACATATAAGTAGAGTTTACCACAAAGTCTAACTCATTTATGGTAAAGGTCAGTAACCGAAGTGTTAAGTCAATGGGTAAACAAAATGGTCATGTTACGTTTTATTCGCTTCGTATTTGCTTTAAAATGGCATTTCCGAAATTGTCTAGGTTAGTTCTAACGGGTGACCAGATTGCAATGATAGTTTTTCCAATTGTTGTGGTTCAGCAGCTGTTGAAGTTACCAATATTATCCAGCTGTAAGGTTTGCCATTTCGTCATGCATCGTTTTACGCTTGCTAAACGTACGGAAATTAAAAAAAAAATATTATCAAAATTCCGGCTCAGTTGTAAATACGAAACGTGAATTTCATCGTGAGGTCGGTCGTCATCACGGCTTCGGTGTGCAGCCAATTTGTCACACCGTGGAAAAGTTTGAACGTAATTACACTCTTTCGGATCTTAAGCCACCAACCAGACAAAGATTGGTTTCGAAATGAAGAAAACATTTCGTAGCGGCCAGTATTGAAGGAGGCTCAAAAATGCCGATTCGGCGCCGATCAGCTGAACTGGCCATCGCCGGAGAGTCAACCCGGATTAGTTGGATTTAGGACTACATCCATATAAGATTATGCTGATGCGAGAATTGAAGCCGGATGAATATTAGCCAAAGCCGTAAGTTCGCTAATTGGAAGCTGGAAATGTTTGTTGGGGATCCGGATTTTGGCAAAAAAATCATCTTCTCGGACGAGGCCCATTTTTGGTTCAGCGGATATGTCAACAAGCAAAATTGGCATTATCGAAGCGAACACAATGCACAAGTGTTGGGTCAAGCATCAATGCATCTACATCTACATCTACGAACCTTATTCCTTTCAGAATAAGGAACAAAACACCGTTACCGTCAATGGCCTCAGGTATAGGGTTGGTTGCCGACTTTCTGTAGTCAGAGCTCGATAAGATCGATATATCCGAACTGTGGTTCTAACAAGACCGGGTTACATGTCATACAAAAGAAGCAAGTCTCACGGCAAGCGTTCTTCAATTAGCGGCTTCGATTATGCGATTTAACACCACTCGATTATTTTCTCTGCTGCTACGTCAAGTCCTTTGACTACGCTAACAAGCTAACCACTTTATACGAGCTGGAGACCAACTTTTGACACACTATTGTCGGAATAACGCCGCATATATTGCACTGAGTCATTAAAAATTGGACCGACCGCATGATTTTTTTTTATCAGTTAAAATTCTAATCAGTTCAAATTTCCAAAACTGGTCCACCAACTGTGCTGGATTGTATGTTAAAATATATAAACGTCAAATAGTACTGTGTGTCAAACTGGATTTCTAATTTCGTGCAATCGGCTGTGTTTTTGGACAAATTATTATCCTTAAGTGTTCAAACTGATTCGCAAGCAAATATTTTTGTAAAATAAAGGAAGATGGAAGCACAATTAATAAAAGTTTTGCTATCCCCATCGAGTGCTTCTGACTGCCCAAACGAAAACGTGCTTCATTACGAATATCAAACTTAAAACCGAAGCCCCAAGCGACATTGTGATAAAAAGCATTTCATTCCCGTAGTAGAACTTATAACGTCAAAGCGATGTCTAACCTGAAGAGCTATTGTGTTTTAGCAATAATTCCTAGATAGTAAACTCAACTAATTCATTTACAAGCGAATATCCTATTTAGCCTATAAAATGAACTAAGTGCTTGTCTACATTATCATGGGAATGAAAGTCGTGTCGCTCGAGGCGGGTTTATTTTATGGGAGTCAAAAACGGAACCGTTGTGATAACATGAATAAGATTGAATTGAATTGAAAAGCGAAATCTACACTAGAAAATCGATTCTTGATTAAAACCGGGGGTTTTGCACATTCTGGTTGTGTTACTATTACTGGGCGGTAAATTTGGTGATTTAACTGCTAACAAAGTGTCTCCAAAACCTTTGTTTTTTTTTTACATCGAATCGAAAATTATTTCCATGCCAACCTATCACCATAGATAAACTAACATAGATAGCAAACTCCACTGATGCTTTGGAAACCTTAAACGTCGCAGTGGCACAATGTAAGTGAATTACCGACCCATTTACAAGCCTGTAAATTGCCAGAATGAGAGCAATTTACAAGTAAAATTGCTAAAACGAGAGCGATTTACATGTAATGTTCACTGTGTGTGTGGAATTTGGATAACGTTTTTTGATTAAAATGGGCGGGTTTTGTGTGAAATGACATTGATGGCAGTTCATGCGTTTTAAATGCAGTCATACGTAGAAGGGATTAGTGGAAAGTGTCTTGTATTTCCAATATCTGGAAAGTTTGCCATCTATGTTGGTTCATCTATGTCTACCACTTACACGATTTCGTATGTTTGAGATTTCAACTTTCCCAATTTGTCAAAATTGCTTTTACTAATTTTTTGTGTATTCACTGCTTCATGGGAATGACGTTTATAGCTAGGCAAATGTAAACAAGCACTAAATATCATAGCTAGCAATCTTTTTCCGATTTCGCGCCTATCACAAACGACTTACCTGTGGTTAATTTTAACTGTGCAATTACCGTCCCATGAAAACGTGTTAATAGTCAACCCAAATACATAGTCGATATCAAATAGAAACAAGTTGAGTTAGGATTGGTACAATGAACATTCCTGCATAAGGGCACATTGTTGTTTTTCACAGGATTAGTAGAGTCTGCCATCTACCTTGTTCTTATATGTCGAATGTGAATGCATACTTCGGGAAAAAGGTAAAATCCGGTTGCAGCCGACGAAAATTTGGAAAGTTCTCAATTTAGATGAACTCATTTATATGTCGTTTTGCTGCGATGCATAAATAAACTAAGTATAGATTGCAAACTTTCCAGATATTGGAAAATCGAAACCGGATTTTTCTTGGTCGACCCTATGCGGCTTGCCATGTCCATGAATACGTGTAAACTGTCAACAATGTCAATAATTGGGTAGTGACGTCTACCATGGATTATGAGATTAAATGGAAAGTACATATATGTACCATGTTATAATTCAATTCTTGTATTGATTTTTCGTAAGAATTATAGATAAGGAAAAATGATTATTTTGATTGTTTTTATTTGTAAAAATATAACTAAACATTAACCTATTGTAAAATTGAATATAAAATATTGGTAGCAGCAACAAAGAAAATAATAAACAAAGTAAAAAAATAAAGTGCTTCATAAGTCTATTTGGTACAACAGAGAATTGAACAACTCATTTTTAAAAAAATCTGAATTTTATTTTAATTTTAAAATGTCTTTGCTGCAACGCTATCATTTGACCGAATTTTTCCAAAAAATTCCGAGAAGAAAAAAGTCGATGTAAGCACAACGCTATACCTTTCACAAAGATCCTGTTGTAATATAAGAAATAACAAGTAAATATATGTAAAAGTTGATGCATTCTATGCCAGACCGGCTTAAAGCAGTTAGAAGTTGAGTATCCTTTAATACTCAACAAAATATTAGGTAAGTTCTTTTCTGCAAAATTAAGGTATAAACTAACGCTTTTCATTAAGGGTATCAAAAATTTAGCTGTGTTCATTTTGCATGCATAGGAACCTTTTCATATTTTTTTCTGAACAAAATATTACTGTTTTTGTTTTTGCCTCTAAAGAGGTATAAATAAACATTGATTATATGTAAAGAAACAGATCTTTTGAAAACAATTATAAATTTAATTCTCTTCGACAAAACTAAATTAAGTTTATATATTAAAAGTCTTTTTTTAAACAAAAAAAAGCCACTAAAATACCACTACTTTTGTACTCTATAATGTGTGAGAAGAAAACATTCTGAAATTTTTTTATAAAACCTTTAAACTCAATAAAAAATACAAATTTTTTCCTAAAAAAAACTAAAAATCATCAAAAATGTTAATTTATTATTTTTGGTATTATTTAATTAATTTTTTTACTTAACACATGGAAATTGAATTTAAAAATGTTCTTAATTAAAAATCCTTTACATTGATGTCCAAAGCCCAAAGTTTGTACCTAAACGTGAAATGTGTTAATATAAATGATTAACAATAAAAGCTTAAGCTTGATTTCAAAATTGTAGTAGTTACATTATATATATATATATATCTTCAAATGAAACGTTCAAAATATGATTCTTAGGTCGTTTTTTTAATTTTATTCTGATACTATCCCCTTTTTGTGCACTTGAAATAAAAAAAAGAGATTTCTTTCCATATATTCTTTTATCTTCACATTTTTGCTACGTTGAAATAAATATTCACCAGGTAAAATATTTTTCTTTTACTTTTGCGCTTATTATACACACTTAGTGAACATGACGTGAAATTTCCTGTCATTTTGGCCATTCTGACAGATTCTAGAGATGGAGAATGCATTGGAAATTCACTAACAGTGAGCTGGGCGAAAGTTCCGGGTTTGCATGGTTTAGTAGACTTTAAGATCTATTTTAATTTATCTATGCTGCGATGATAGTCACAATGTAGCAAAATAAATATTGTGATTTCCCTGCTGCGGAGTTAATTGTGTTATTCACTTTGAAGTGTTAGGTACTTTTTGTTCTTGTCTAAATCCAATGGCCGAAAGTGACTCAGCTTTAAATCAACTTCAGGATTATAAAAATAATTCAGATGTAAGTCGCATTATATATTTTATATTTTGTTCAAGTTAAGTAATTTTTAAACAAACATATATGTGATATATATCAATTGGAGTTCTATATGTATGTATTTATACATATATTTTTATCGCATGATAATGAAATTATCTTAAAAACAATTCTTATCTGTTTATTCTTATAATTTTAACCTCTGAAAAGATCAAATGGAAGAATTGAGACCAAGACAATTCCAGAAATGGTTGAAGTGGTGTTTTTAGCTGTATTAATCCAGTTTTACTTGATCTAAATGCATTTATACCCATGCATCCAACATTTAAACACAGCTATATAAAATCATGTACATACATACATTACATGAGTGTATAATTTAGCAATACTCGTATAGTAGTATTCACTTATTTGCCTTGGGATTAATTACGTTCATTACACTTTGGATGGCAAACTGTTACTAACAATACTGCATTCTACTTAATGTCATTAAATGCTGGTAATAAACTGCCATAATTTTAATTATTTAAAACTTTTATTAAAGAAATTGTAATTGACCTAGAATATTGGCTTGTCTCGGCTCTGTGCAAACTACAGTTGTCCGTTGTTCCTCCATGTTCCCATGATATTTCTGATATCAATTACGAACTCATCCGTATTTGTCTAAATTTTGAAGTTACGTCAATGTTTTTCCGGAACGACGATAAGTTCGTACGTGAAGTTTATGGCGTTTTCGGTTGGGCAGTCAGAAGGCTTTTTTTTGTGTTATCCGCTCTTGATTCTAATGGAACATTAAAAACGTATTCGAAAATATTATTATATACAATGAGTATAATAAATTATTATTTAATTGTGCCCCCATCTTCTCATATTTTTCAAATATATTTGCTTGCCAATTAATTTGAACACTTAATAATAAATTGTCCAGAAACGCAGCCGATTGCACGAAAACAAATCGTTTCATTTTCGCTCTTTTGGCCATTTTCGTCCAAGAAATTGACTCGTTTTTATTTCGGAATAGATTTTTTTTTTACTTTGTCCTCCCAAACATAAGCGAGATTTGACTAGAAAATCAATTAATAATAAAAGTTTTAAATGAAAATTTTATTTATTCTCCTCCTTAAAATGCTTGCACACAGCGCGGCCGATGGAGAATCAGGGAGGAAGGAAAAGGGTACAACTGAAAATTGATTTCAAATGTTTTAAGGTTACAATGACTAGGCAGAACATTCCATAACCGGAAAGGAATGCGAATAGAAAAGGATCACGATATTTAAAGTACGTCCGGAAATTTTTTGAGGGGATACTGATGAGCATTCCTAACGAGACGGGTATTTTTAGAAAGTGTTTGCAGATAAAATATATTAAGCAGGCATATTAAATGAAAATGCTCACCATACACCGTCAGGTGTATACATACAAATGACTTGAAGATTGATAATACTCTTTCAGGCCTGTCTAGGTTAAATAATCTTCGTCCTGAAATTCAAAATTTTGAATAAAAAAAATGCTTCTTTCATTAAAACTTGTTTTTTTTTTTTTTGTGGGGTGGAGGAGGCAAAAAAAATCAAAATAAAGACATTTGACATTTGTCTGTACAAAACAGTCTCAAATCCGTTCGCTTGCTTCCTAACAAATTTCCTCTACACGAACAGACCTCATATTGATTATACTTTTTATCTAGGATTAAAAAAAAAAGAAACAAATATGGCTAACGTCGACGGGTTTGTAATTAATTATTTTTATTTATTTTTTATCACAAAAAAATGTTCATATACAAAACATAACAAATGACAACTAAACAGATGGATGCGTTTCTAAATCCCTGTTATGAGCAACTTGTCCACTTCAATTAACTTAAGGAAACTTTTCGTCCGTTTCTGAAAACCTAACCATAATAGACTTCAGTGGAAGTAACCTCATATCAAAACCGAACGAAAAGCCCCTTTTATTTCTGTCAAAAGTTTAAGTTATCCATAATGTACCTGAGCAAACTTAATCTGTCAAAAGGAGTACATTCGAATTGGTTTCATAACGGAAAAAAATAAAAGTGAAAATAAGTTGAGAAGACTAAACTGTATAAAAATAGACTATCACGAATCTCAGGAAAATCAACCATTTTCATCAACTGCAAATGATGTGTGACTATAGATTTTAAAGTCCTCAGTATAATCAAGGATACAATCGAGGGATTTTTTTGTATTTGCATGCTATTCTACGGAATAAGGCCTTGTAGATGTAATTGTTGATTGTAGATTTGGGATAGTTACAAAGTTCAGTATTTACTCATAAGGTATTACGTAGCTTGGAAGGTTCCAGGATGGTTGTATGTTTCTTTTTTGATTTAGAATAACGATGACAATACTTAAATCTTGTGCGGACGAACGTGTCTTTCATAGAGGTGATTGAAGTCTGCGGGTTTTTTTTTTTTCCTGGTTCAAAAAGTTTATTTTTTGAATGATGTTTAAAGTAAAATAACAGATTCTATAGGGTAATATGGAAGTCCAGTTTAGGTAAGAATGTTGATAGAAATTGAACGGAATTTTGAATTTTGGAATCAAGTATACATTTTTCATAGAAGTGTAATGGTCGTCTCACTGCTTGGTCCATTATGCAAAGTGGCTGGACTAATCAAAACTTTGCCCGAAAAGCATGGAATCAAATTTCAAAAAAAAAAAAAAAAAAAAAAAAAAGTTAAAATCTTCCACAAGAAATAAGTAAGCCGCCAACACAAAACTTTGAATGAGCATGTGAAAAAAAAATTTTGTTTCATCCCAAGAAACAAGAGCGCAGACAATGTGCAAATGTAAAACAACAAGCTGAGTGTTTCTCATTCCTCTTTATTCTGTTCGTCTTCATAAACACTACCACTGTCTGTTATCAAAATACTGGTGGAATGAAAATTAAAATCAATGATGTATTTATTACTGTTCCCTTGTGTGAATATGATATTGTTATCACATAGATATGATTGAATGACAATTATTCAACCGCCAAAATCTTCGACAACTTCTACACGGCTCATCGTCTTGACCGAATACCAATAAGCGCGTTAATCTCCTTCATCCCAACAATGAACATAGAAATAGAAGACTGGGCTTCCCTTAAAAAGGAGTTGACTCTAGTGTTTTAAAAACCACAAAGTTCTCTTTAATTGCATAGGAATTAATCTCGGAATTAATAACTGGTTAATTGCGTGACGGTGAAATATTAATTGCCGTGCATTTATCTTTCAGAACAAATGCAATAATTCTTTTTCATGATGATTTCAAGAGTTTCCGTAGATTTTGGTGGAGGCGTAGCTGGCCAGAAAAAAAAAATTCTTTGTTGCGATTTATATACTTCTAAATAGCCCGCTATGTGTGCACGAATGTAATATAGCCAACGCCGATTTCATCGATAATCAGATTGAAAACCAACATCTTATAGTTTTGCGCAATTTTTACTTAGGTGATATTAAATGGTCAAAATCAAATGGTGATTAATGTTTAATCCCACGTAGTATTATGATAACCGTTTGAATTTGAACAGTGCCAGTTATATTTAAAAAGCAGGAGATTCACTTAATGGGGGAATAATGGAATCACTTTTTTATATATAGGGTGATTCATCGTTCTGTGAGAAATGTTTTTCGTGCGATTCGAGGAACTTATGGTGCGCATAATCGAACTACTGAAACCACTATTGCCAATGCTATTCGCAAATTGCAGTCTTAGTTTACATGAGTGGATGATACTATACCGGTTAGACCACATCCAGTAAGTAGTGAAGAGACTATAGCAGCTGTAGCTGAAAGTGTACGCGAAGACCGTGACGAATCGGTTCGTCGACGTTCTCAGCAGCTGGCTTGGCGTATTCGACAATTTGAAGTATTTTACGCGAGGATCTCGGCCTAAATGCCTACAAGATACAACTTATGCAAGAATTTAAGCCAGGCGACTGGAAAAACTCAATGAAAATCCGGTGTTTTATTGTGAAATTTTGTTTTGTCATGGCCAACATTTACATGATATTTTCAAAAAGTAAATGCCATGAATTAAGTACCCTTTAAATACTTGTACACAGCGCGGGCGAAAGAAAATCAGTGAGGATGGAAAGGGAGGTGATATTATCACCTATGGTTTTTAATCCTATCTAGCAAGTGCAGAGATGTTTTAGGCGCACCCGATCATATTTGGGCATTGTACTTCAGTTTCAGGTAGATAAAACCCTTACCATATATATTGAGGCAAGATCAGAGGGGGTAAATATCTCTTACATCGCTTGAAAAGTCCTAGACATTTCGCAGCATTTTTGACGGCAATATGTGGTCATTTCAACGTAAGTTGTCATTACACATACGTCATTGACGGCAATATGTGGTCATTTCAACGTAAGTTGTCATTACACATACGGAAAATGGAAAGTTTTTTTTTTTTTAGTTTCAAAGATGAATGGCACTCATGAACAATGGCTGGGTGTTCAAATTTCGCTTTAACGACAGCAGGCGGCATTGTGTTTTGGAAGCATTAAATTCTACTCTGTTAGTGGTTCTGCAATTAGTTATGCTGTTAATATCAGATTTATATTTTCTTGATATAGAAATCTTAATGGAATTTCCCTATTATCACCATTTAAGTTATTATATTCATAGTTTATACTAAAACCACCTTATACATTCTCCTCTAAAGAAACGGTTCCTTATTAGTCCATCATACGCGCCTAGTAAATTATTTTTAATAACTTGAAAACCTATTTTACTTAACTTGGCCTTGTTTGAACTTAGACTTATCTTTCTGGGTATTTGCTTTATTTTTATACGTTGTTCCTCTACACACACACACACACACACACACACACACACAACGTTTTGTGTTTTGGGACGTTGCGTAATCACATACGTTGACAATCTCTCTTTCAACCCGTTTATGAAAGCTGTTGGTGTCTCATCTTGTATGTATTTCACCTGCCCTGCACTTTTAACGTTTGAAAGCTTGCTTTGTAAGAGACGTCTTTGCAAAGTCTCGACGCGCTGTAAAAAATGGACAACAGACTCTTCTTTATTCTGTATTATCGAGATTAATTCCTATGCAATTAAAGGGAACTTTGAGGTTTTTAAAACACTAGAGTCAACTCCTTTTTAAGGGAAGCCCAGTCTTCTATTTCTATGTTCATTGTTGGGATGAAGGAGATTAACGCGCTTATTGGTATCTGTAGTAGCTAATTCTGATACTCTGTAACTAATATCACTAATACTGTTATCACAATTGCTTATTGTTGTCTTGTATGAGTCAATTTTATAACGATTTCCCAAGATTTCAACAACACACACAAGGCCACAGAGATGAATTCAAAGATTCCATTTATTCTTTTAATAGTTAAGTTTTACTTATTTAACGTTCTTTTAAACTTAATTTTAATTTAATTTATTGCGAGTTTCCTTCTATTAATAACTTTTTATTGCTTACTCAGCGTGAGAACGATTTCTAAAACTTGACTTTGTTGTTTGCGAGAAACAATTCCCATGCTGGCGTAGCATCTGGGTGACTGCATAACAGTATATGTATTGTATATATATGTATATTATTTATTACTGGTTCGGATCCTGCTATCATTGCGGACAAGAGGTCCATCGATGATAGTCGCATGACTGTCTCTTTGCGCACCTTATTCGCTGTTTAGTTGTAAAATTAGCGAATTTCAAACAGATTATCAAAATTAGCGAATTTCAAACAGATTATCAAAATTAGCGAATTTCAAACAGATTATCAAAATTAGCGAATTTCAAACAGATGATCGTTCTTGCAAAGGATGAGGACTTTTTTACCAAAGCATTTCTCTATTTCAGTGATGACCACATCGATAGACAATGCTTTGGAGAAGATATGTTGTGCCGTCTTCATCGCATTAGTATCGTTGACATTAGACACACCCACATTTTCTGGAGAGTTACTGAGCAGATTTTGTTTTTGCCAGTTTAATTTAATCTCAATTTAACCCTTTTCTTGGCAAGGTATTAAAAAAGCATAATAACCCAGATTTTCCAACGTTATAACAAAATTAAAATTATTTTATTGTAAGATTTTTAGTTGCAATAAATTTTCAAAAAATCGCACGCATATGCTGAAACCAAACATGTAACATATATGTCACATTGCAAAAATGTGATTCAAAGAGTAACATATGTTTCATTGCCCAATGTGCGGAGCTTAAGTACCGTAAGAAACAAAAGGTCATTCACGGAATAAAAGTTAGTAAATACGTTTTATATTTGTTTATTTCAATTTAAAACAGATAAGAATAAAATAAAACGAGTTAGTTTTTAGTAAAAATAAAAATCAATTAATTAAAATAAAATAATAAAAAAAGTCATATTTGTGGAAGTCCAAAAACAGTTTCTCTTATCGTTGAGACAGTGTTTTTTTTTTTTTTTTTTTTTTTTTGCACTTCAAGCATTGTATGTAAAAAGTGCCATCTGCGTAATGACGGCATCTACCACGGGAGAGGTATTCGGGCATGTGGCCAATGCCATCAAATCGTATATCCTCTTGCATTGAAGTCTTAGAGCTGTACTTTCTTTGTTTAGCCTAAGGTAGATGCTCGTTTGTGGATTTCCGTTTTCTTTTTGTTCCGAATCTTCCAAATTTTAGCAAACTGTTTGAAATGGAATTTCTAAAATCTTTCAAAGGAATCAGTTTGCTTGTAGTCTTGAGGGCTTCGTGCTTCCTTCTGTAAAGAAGCCAAGCGTTGGACACACAAGTCTGGAAGATGGCTAAACATTGACATGTACCACCTGTAAGTTCTGAATTCAGGTCGATACAGTGCAATAAACATGTCGGCTAAATCGACACCGCCCATGTGAGAGTTGTATTTCTTTATAACATCAAGACACTACATCAATTTTCCCTGATGTTTCCTTGCTGTATTTTTTTTACTTTCCTTGCAGTTTCATCAAAAGTGAAAGAGCTAGAGAGGGTGACTGCTTTATTGTACTACCACTTTATGATTACTAACCTACACTTGTTGCAAGTTTACATGTCGTAGGCTCCTCGCCTTTGCTTCTTAAGTTCCTTGTCACTTTTAAAAGGACGTCCTCTGAGCCTGTTCGTTCGGAAAGTGCCCAGAGCTAGTATGTCATACTCGTTGCGAAAGTATTCAATGAACTCCATGAAACAAAAAAAGTTGTCAGAGTACACCCGGCTAAGTTGCTTTAATTAGATATCGACCTCAGAACATGTCTTCGCCCCATACATTACGTGGTCATACACCATCTCGGACACTCCATATCTTGCAAACATTTTCGAACCCCATTTTCGGGGTTTATTATGTATTGCTTTCTCGATCCGGCGCGGTTACTCTTATGTGGTATCACTATCTCTCTCTTCCTTAAAGGAGAGACAGTTATTATTATTATTATGATTATCTAGATTAGTTATTTAAAATAACTAATTAGGTTTAATATTTAGGACCTGTAGCTCTCCAGGTTAAAGATAAAAAAGATTTATATGATGAAGTTAAGGTTACTAACGAGATCATGGATTGTTTTTATATTTGCGGCAGTGATGTTTTTTAGCAAGTCTTGAATGTTGTGGGTTGGCAATTCCTCGAGATGTTGTAAAAGATGTTTAAGGTTGAAAGTTTGGCAGCACTTTGGACAGTTTGGCCGGCTTTCATTTTTAAGTAGATATTGATGAGGTAATTCAGTGTGACGCAGACGCAATCGGACAAAATTAACTATGGCTTTATATATTTATAGTAGTGGGAATACGCCTGCCACGTACAATAGTTTGCTCTTTGTCAATAATTATGCTTTTAATAAGCTTAGAGTAATCTGCCTTGTTTATGCAGTCAAAGAATAAAGTCGGATAGAGAATCACCCTTCTAGCGGCACAATCTGCAATTTCATTTCCAAGATACCAACGTGGCTAGGAAAACACATGACTTTCAATGAATTATGATGTCTAATAATTGTATCTTTTTGTTTGGAGATTATTGGCGAGGTATTGTTTGGTTTAAGAATAACTTTAATAACGGAAAGGCTGTCAGTACAAAACACCCACTGTCCTTTAGAACTTATAGCGTAATTGCATGCTCCCGTAGGAGCTGTAGCTTCATCTGTAAATATTGGGGCAAATTCTAGAAGAAAGCCATGTTTAATTAGATTTCCATAAGCAGTGGTTACTGCAAAACTAGTTTGATATTGATTTTTAAAGCCATTGGATAAAATAAATTGCCAGCCTTTTGCCATAAGATCTCTTTTAATGGATTCAAAACCCCTACAAAATAATCTTGGAGGGGTATTTTTTTAGGGTAGATTGCTAGAAATAAAATAAAATTGCTGGGATCGATGTACCATGGAGGAAAGCAGGAGGTTGAAATGCGAAAAACTTTTTGTGGTAAATTGGATTCTTTTAAGAGGTGCAAAATACGATCTATTGCAGAAGGAAGCCTTTTGTTCCGGCGGGGGCAGAGAGAAATGATAATGGTATTGCCAGAAATAGACTTAGGAGGGAAAAGGAATTTCGAGCATAGTCTTAAATTTGCCTGTAATTGTTTTTCTTCTAGAGATGGTAAGTCGGATTCAGCCAAAATGTTCTTAATTGGGGTTCCCAAAACTAGACAGTTGCATAGATGCACAAACCGTAATCTAATTTGTTTAATATGAGTATTTTGGATAGATAGCATAAGGTGTTAATGTGGATTTTACACTTACACTTTATAATGTTAATTCGGATAATAAGGTTCTTTCTCAATTCAATGCAATGATTTTTCCAATTGTATTTATTATTGAATATTAATCGGGGACGTTTTGTAGTTGGATTCCGTTGATTTGCACGGACAAACCCGAACATATTTTTTTCCTGCATAATTGTAGAATCTTGCTTTTTTGTAACGAGAGGCTTGCCCCCGAACGAGTTCCCCAATCATCAATTTCTTGCAGAATGTATGAAAAATTAGTGTCAGTGTTGTTGTTGTTTTTACTTAAAATAAAAACGTCGTGAGCGTAGATGCAGTGGTAGATGTTCTTGTATGCTAAGACTATTCGACTGACGTCATCAAAAGCAATTATGAATAATACCACTGATAAAGGTGAGCCCTGGGGGATGCCATTTTGCAGGAGAACACTTCGAGAATAGGTGTTATTAACCTTAACACAAAACTTTCTATCAGAAAGGAAAGCTTTGATAAAGTTGAATATTTTTGGGCCTATACCCATTCTTTTAACTTATTAAGAACCATATGGATACCGTTTCTGTCGAAGGCTTTAAGAAAGTCTAGTGACAAGATAGTAACATGGTTTTTGGCAGATAATGTAGTCGATATGAGATGGTCAATATATATGGGTCTATAACTTAATTCGTGCGGTTTACTAAGAGATGTCGTAACTTGTATTATTTCATTGGACCATGCGTTGGAAAGCTACTGTCATTGTACGTCATTTCAATATATGTAATTCATTTGAAGCCTAAACGACAATAATTTTTTTTCACTCAAATATATCGAACTTTGTGCCTGAAAAAGTGTTTTTGCGGGTAGTTCTTCTTCATTACTTTAATATGAAGAAAACTGCTGCCGAAAGTCATCGTATTTTGGTGGAAGCTTATGTTAAAAATGTGCTAGCTGAACGAACGTGCCAAAAGTGGTTTGCACGATTTAAAAGTGGTGATTTTGGCTTGGAAGAAGATGAACGTCCTGAGCAGTCAAAAAAGTTTGAAGATGAAGAACTGGAAGCATTACTCTATGAAGATTGTTGCAAAACACAAGAAGAGCTCGCAGAATCGTTGGGTGTCACTCAAGCAGCTGGAACGCCACAGAAGGAAGTCATTTTTGAATCGGATTGTTACTGGTGATGAAAAATGGATCCATTACGACAACCCCAAGCGCAAAAAATATATGTGAAACCAGGCCAACCAGCCAAATCAACGGCAAAGTCGAATATCCATGGCGTGAAGGTAATGCTCTGTATTTGGTGGGATCAGATGGGTGTGCTGTATTATGAGCTGCTAAAACCGGGTGAAACCATCAACAACAACGCTACCGAACACAATTAATCCGTTTGAAGAGAGCAGTAGCCGAAAAACGCCCGTAATATGCGACCAGACACGAGGCAATAATTTTCTATCATGACAACGCTCGGCCCCACGTTGCTATTCCGGTTAAAGAACTATTTGGAAAACAGTGGATGGGAAGTCTTACCCCACCCGCCTTATAGCCCAGGCCTTGCCCCTTCTGACTACCATTTGTTCCAGTCGATGCAGAACGCCCTCACTGAAATACGGTTCACATCAGAGCAGAATATCAAAAATTGGCTTGATTCATTCTTGGCTGCCAAGCCGGCGCAGTGTTTTTGGGATGGGATCCACAAATTGCCAGAAAGATGGGAAAATGTCATAGCTTCAGATGGGCAATACTTTGAATAATACTATTGTACATGTTTTTCTTAAATAAACGTTCAAATTTTGAAAAAAAACCGCACGAATTAAAATATATACCCAATAATAAGACATCAATGCATCCTTAATTGGGCTTGAAAGCAACTTGATTATGACTGACTAAGTTCTTTATAACTATATAACAAAGAAGTCGTTTGCTAATGATTTTCTCCAAGACCTTCGATATACAAGGTAAAAGAGAGATGGATATATTTATTGTTAGTTTTGGCTGCATCAGAATAAGTTGTATTAAGGGGGATTGTTTGCGTAGAATGCGTTTGGCGTCAGTCATAGAGTACTTATTCCTTGTTTTAATTGTTAGTAATGCTTTAGCTTGGAGATACTTAGGACATGTTTTTGAGGATGAGGGATGGTCAAAGCCACGGTTGACGTACATAGAGCGTGAACAGTCAGATGGAGAATGGGGCGGTTGGTTACAATCATCGCATTTTGCGGTATCCCCGCAGCGCCTAGCTGTATGACCAAGCAACTGACAGTTACGACACCTCATTGGATTAGGGATATATTCCCTAACTTTAGTCTTGTACTAGCCAATTTCGACTGAAGAAGGAGCTTGAAACATGTCAAAAGTCATTAAAAGTAGACCAGTTGGCTTACGAGTGCCGTTAACAGATTTGGTACATTTGAAAACTTCAGTTACCCCTTGGGATTTCATTTCGGAAATAATTTCAGATTTAGGTACGTTAATTAAACATGGCGCATAGACGATTCCTTTTGTTGAATTAAGTTTATAGTGAAGCTTAACTGCTACTGGGCAAATGCCGGCAATATTGTTTAGTTTGAGGAAAAGATCTGCAACTTTTTGAGATATCGCCAATAGAAGGATGTTCCCATCCCGAATCAAGGAAATTTAATCATATTCTTTACTGACACCATCTATTGCTTTTTTTAGTAAAAATGGACTGAGCGAAGAAATAGGATTATCAGTATTTTTGGGGGAGATAATAATAAATCTTGGATTTTTCTGGTAGTGGACTTATGGCAATTGTGGGAAATCTTTAAAAGGAAGGAGATTTGGTTTATGTCTTTTATTAGGGTAAGAATCGCATGAAACATCAGTTTAACGTTCTTTAACTCGATTTCCCGTTTTTTATTTAGTAACAACACACGCGTAAGTAGCAGAAAAAAAAAAACGCGAGCAGTAACAAAGAAAGGGCAAAGAAAACTCAAAAAGAAGTAACGGATCGCAAGCTGCGATTAAGTAGAAAAAAAAAACTGGTTTTAATTTTTTTATTTTCACTCGGAGAAAAACACACGGCGCACATGATCTAATCGCTTCCAAAGCTCGTCGGCGATTGGAGAGACAGTTTTTCTTTACAGCCTCTAACAAATGCCTAACCTTGTAATATCGGTCGGTCTTAACGCATTCCATAATATTGTTTGTAAAGTGAAGAAGCTGTATAAACTGTTGGTAGCTCTTGAGAGACATAACATTTGCAATATATTTATTGCGATATTAAACAGAAAAATAGTCTTTATATGCAGGAGCAACAAAATCTTTTATATCATTTTTTGAAAAATTTACGTAAGCCCCAGTTTTCTGTACTGAGTACAAATTTGAAATGTATTGATTCATCATTCAAAGAAACAGGCTGTATCTCAAACTTTTAGGAAACATGCTCACCTCCAAGTAAAGGTCCAGGGATTAGCAACTCCATTGAAATCACTCTGCTCTTGATCTGAACATTTTCTCTATAAACAAATTACAAAAAATACGTAAACTGCACAGGAAAACTATAATTCAACCTCAAGTAAACTAATGACAGTAAATTTAACTTACCTCACATTTTTGGTAATGTTACAGATTTGTAACAAATCTTTCCATATCGAAAATTCAACCTCAAAAATTATATCTCTTAAATTGTTCAAAAAACTACTAAACAATTATATTACATTATTATTATATTACCATTTACAAAAAAAAATAAAAATACAAACTATAATGTAATGAACCATTTACAACAACAACAAAAAAATACCAACTATAAACTTAATTTATCTTGGAAAACAAAAAAAATAAATATGAGCATTATTTCGCTTACTAAAAAAACAATTGTCTCTATCAGATATGGTCGACAGCTGATAATGAGAATTGTAAGTTGAATAGCACTCTCAGAACCTTATGTGGATTAGGTACCACCGGGACTGGTAAGTGGATGTGGATAGTGGTATTTTAACGAAGCACATTTGTCGCATTGAAACGGTTGATTACTAGATTTGAAATATTCAATATCTCCTTTAGGTGTAGGTATTAACACACGTGAAGTGAAAAAAGTTTTTGCAATCTTTGCAATTTATTTTACTGGAACAACGATGTTAAATTTTTTCACAACACGCTGAATAAATCATTTCGCGATATTATTATGATGCGCACCCCACAACCATAAATCAGAAACTTTTCAATCAGAAAAATGGCAAGGACGCATTCCCAGCAGCAAAGATTGCCGGGAAAAAAATCGTTGCTGAAACGTTTCCTTTTGCTCTGACGATGGAAGCAGCCAAACAAGCTTCCAAAGGAACACGTTTCATCAGGTAGCATCTGTTGAATGCTCCTGTATCAGATCAAGTGCCAAGAAACGAGGTACACCCAGGAAGAAACGGCTATCAAGTCCCGAACCCATGAGTTGGGAAATGTTTAACAAATGCCAGGCAAATTAAAAGCGTCTTGCCCCTGGATCCGAAATTTTATTTTAAAGAAAACATGAAATTTTACAATATATTAATATTAAGTTACACATAACATATTGCAATAGCATTTACAGTAATTTTTGATGAAAAAAAAAAAAAAACATTACGAGATAACTTGTAGCTGGCGTCACTGAATAAGATTTCTGTGCTTAGTGTCACCTACAAGTTGTCTCGTAGTTTTTTTTTTTTTTTTTTTTTTTATGTTAACACGACATTTTCTTTTCGTTTCGTTTTACAAGCTCGTCATCTAATTTCATCTGGCGAGAGTCAAAGTTGTAAAGTAATAAAAATGGATTGACAAGTAATAATTAGCAGACAAAAACAATTAGTGAGGGCACAATTTCAAATTATAGTTGCATTGCCAGAAGCGTGCAGTAACTTCTTATCATATCATTGCTGCTTTTTTTTTTTTTTTGGCGTGTATTTAATTGCAATATTTATTTGCTTGGCTTCCGGAATAATGGTAATTTTTGGTATAAATATACTATATGTGTTAGAGATGAGCAAAGTATGAAGCCAGTCACAATGATTTTGTGATAATAAAAGTTGTATCTACTCGTGTTAAAAAAAAAAAAACCATAGTTTTGTAAACTTAGTCTCCTTTTTAATTTTTTATTTCTTTTCACTCATTTGTTCCGTTCTAAATAAAAGACACGTCCGATCGCGTTGACAGATATACATCGAATGCTTAATTTTAAAGTATCCCTACCTAAACGGCAGTCCCTCTTTATTCAGCCAGTTCAGTTTAATTTTTTCTTTCTTTTGTCTTTTACATTGTTCCCCTTTTTTTTTTCTTTGGAAAAAAATTCGGCCTTCCTGACAATTAATCGTCCCGATTATACCAGCTCCCGAATCTATTCAAGGTTTGATATTCGCCACTTCCCATATACCCTCGTACGGAATCTGACTCAGTTCAAACCCTTCAACATCCTTCAATAAATATCTATCATTTAATAGAACCGTTGCTACCCTATATGGTCCTTTAAATTTTGGAATTACCTTCTTGCAAGCACCAGGCGTATTTACGTAATTTTTCACCACTACATAATCTCCTTCCTTATACTTCCTATATACTCTCATTTAATCTTTAAGATTCTTATTATATTCCTGTCCTGTCCTGTCTCTCTCCTTTTGCATTTCACTATCTTTTAAACCTTCCTCCAAGGTTTCTTTTATAACTATATAAATCTATAACTATTCCTTTTTGAGCGACTCCAAATAACAACTCACTAGGAGTAGTACTAGTACTTCTATGAATTGTATTATTCATCGCAAACTTTATCTTTGACAAAATCCCATCTAATGTCATCATGGTACCAGCTCTTGTCAGCTTGGCAATCATAGGCGCTAAACTCCTATTAACTCGTTCTGCCTGTTGCTATTTTTATGTGTTTCACATTATTTTCATCAAGAAAATCCGAAAAATTCTTTGAAGTGAAAGGACAACCTCTATCAGATATAATCACCCCTGGTCTACTATAAAAATTCAAATAACTTCGCAAGCAACTAAGTACTAAGTTCCCGTCGCTTGTACCGTATAAAGCCTTACGTGTTTAGTAAATGCATCTATAACTAGGAAAACATGTTTCTTCTTTCCTCTTTTTAATGTTATAGGTCCGAAATGATCGATTTCACTTATCTGACATGCGGCTAAGTGCATCTACATGCGTCATCTTAGTACCACTACGATGTTCCAGAACATACTCGTAATTTTGCAACCTCAATGCAAAATGTAATGAATGAATTGTAATGAATGCATATATGATAGCCAACGTTTTTAGTTCGAAGCTGTACTACCTTGTTTCACATTCAGTCGTACGCTTGGAGAAATAGAAAACTGGATGCAATTTATCATCACTCTTTTTCTGTATGTAGCTCGGTTTCATCCCTGGGATCATATAACGCAAGTATCGGAGCTTTAATCAGCTTACTCTTAAATGTCTCGAAACACTTCAGTTCCTTTTCACCAAATTGGAAGTCAGTGTTTTTCTATATAAGGTTGTACAGTGGTTGTGCTATTAAAGAAATTTTTTTTAATGAATCTCCTAAAATATTGACACAACCCCAAGAAACTATGTACTGCTCTTGAATTCAGTGGAACTGGAAAATTAACTACTGACTCGAAATACTTCTGATCTGGTTTAATTCCCTCATTTGTGACAGTGTATCCTAAATACCGTCCTTCAGGCTCCAAAAATTGTTATTTATTCAATCTCAATTCCAATTTGTTCATCACAAGATTATTAAAGACTTCTTTCATTATTTCCAAATGCTCTCCTATTGTTTCGGTTGCTATCATTATGTCGTCTATATAGATGTTTATTTTACCCATTCTTATTAAATCATCAAACACTGTGTTTACAAATCTTTGAAATTCTGATGGTGCATTTTTCAAGCCGAAAGGCATTTTTACGTATCCATATTGGCCCATAGGTGTAACGAAAGAAGTATATTTGATTGACTCCTCTAGTAAAGAAAATATTTTTTTTTAGCTAATCTATCGAGTGGTAACGGATAATTATCCTTTAACGTAACTTTATTCAGAATGCGATAATTCCCGCAGAGTCTAATGTCACCTGTTTTTTTTTTATTTTTCTACTAACACTAGGAGATGCGTATTCTGATTTGCTAAGTCTAATCACTCCTTTTTCTAACATCTCATCTAAAATTGCCTGAACCTGACCTTTATCACAATATAATAACCATCGTGGGGAACCAATCGCATTTGACACTCATTTTCTGGCTTTTCGGGACATTCACAATATAAGTAATTTGAATAAAATATATCATAAAATAACTATTTGCCTTCATAACTAATATTTTCATTATGAATAAAAATTTTATCTCTCTTTTTTAAGTTATCATTAGTCTCAATGTTCATTAAATTTATACATTCATTTGTAAATACATTACCGAAATCTGATTTGTCTAATTTTATTTTTAGATTAACTTTTTTTTAGAAAATCCCGGCCGAAAAGCATCGGTGTGTGGTCCGATACCACTAACAGATTAATTGCTATTTCTCTATTTTGGAAAATAATAACACAGTCGATATTCCCTTTACAATTTAGTCTAGTTTTAATGATTCCGAAAAGATTAACATTATTCCTAAAACCAACAATTTCATTGAAAAATATGCGAGGTAAATGTTTCTCCCGTATAAGGGAGACGGGGCTGCCGGTATCGATTAATGTTCCTAAATAAATATGGTATATGTAACTATAATTTCTTATTATAATCTGATAATTTCTTACATATCTTCATCGTTATCTTCCACCTGATTAATGCTCCTCAATCGCAAATCCTATCGCCCCGGGCGTACGGCTGCATGGCATGCGCCCAGCTTTCGTTTGGGTTTTCTGCATACATTCGCCATGTGTCACATTGAATTGCAATTGAAACACCTTACTTGCATTCGTGGTGCTCGTGCTGCATTTTCACTCATTTGTACTTGTTTGATATGCCAGGTATGTGTGTCACACTTTTTTATTTGAGCTTTTCAAAGGCACGCAGCAAGGCCGTGGTTGAGGATAATCTTGTCAGCGTAGTAATCCGTTAAATTCTCGTTTGCGTTCCATTTTCTTGCCTCGAACCGTCTTCTTGTCGTCAGCTTGTCCTCTCGTCTGTCATAGAGTTCTGTCATTTGTTTTTTTAGGTCCTCAGTACTTTCCTCCATAAAATTTGGTTTTGTATAGCCACTGTTGTATTTTGCCTTTTAACTTCGACAACATTAAGGTTCTTAAGGTAATGTCGTCGAGGTTGAATACTCGTATTCTGGTAATAAATCCTTTACTGTGTTAAATGGTACTTGGGAGAAGGCCCTGAGTTTTGTTATTTGTCTTTCGTTTGTGTTCTCACTCGTTCTCGCATCATTTAGATTTATCTCACTCATTTGTCGCAACATTTTATTTTCCCGTTCGATTATTTATTTTTCCTTCTTCAAGACTTCTGTCTCTCGTTTTAGAAGTTCCAACTCCCGTTTTTCTGGTCTCTCATTTGTGTTGTTTTTGTTGGTGTCATCAACTTCCACATCTGCCTCTATGTTATAGTTGCTCATGTTATCTGCGCCGCCGTCGTTGTTGTCGCCATCGTCATCCTCTTCTTCCATTGAGGGAAAACTACCACGCTCCACTTCTGGTTTCTTCATCAGCCGCAACAACAATTCTTTTTTGTTGCCTGTCGACTTCTTTTCTAGTTTTTGTAACCAAAACTTTAGTTGCGCAGCTGACAACTTTTGGATTTCGCTGTCCATTGTCGATACCGTTAGAGGAATGAGAAGAGAAAAAAAAAAACTGTTGCACAGTTGCGAAGGTGCTATATATGTGTATTTCTTTTTTTTTCGGAGACGTGCGCATCGCTTAGGATTTTTTTTATCTTGCGTGCGTGTATATGGTATATTTGTTATTATTTAATAATAATATTTAAATAATTAAAGTTAATGGGTTTAACTTATCCCACTTCTGAGGTTGTAAACTTAGTCTTCTTATTAATTTTTTATTCACTCATTTGTTCCGCTCTAAATAAAACACGTCCGATCGCGTTGACAGATATACATCGAATGTTTTATTTTAAAATATCCCTACCTAACCGGCAGTCGCCTCTTTATTCAGTCAGTTCAGCTTCTTTCTTTCTATCCTTTGTCTTTTACATTGTTCCCCTTTTTTTCTTTGGAAGTGTTACCACAGTTTTAAATTAAATAAGTTGAGATATTTAAAAAGTATTATTAAAAAAAAAATAAGGTGCGGCACATTAACGTAAGTGCAGCAAATATATATGTTAGTTATACAAATTCAAATTTTGGAATGAAAATCGGGAAATTAAATAACTTACTTCAACCCAGAATAATGGATCGTGAAGAAGAGTCAATATCTTCTGAAGAAGTTTCTGCAACGAGTAAGAGTTGAGTTAAGAGGACGTTAGCCACATTTTTTCGTTAGAAAATGAAGATGAAATAGGATCTTTCCCAAAAGGATTTAATCATCTTCATCGAGTGAGCAGTTTCATAGTCCTGCATCACCATATCAGCAACCGCGGCTTATCAATATGAGGCAGATACATGAATAATCGATAAAAGGGATCCGCCACAGTTCAAATTTACTATAGAAAAAATCCTGGGTTGAGAATTCCAGACAATGTAAAATCGATCTGTTTTTTGACAGAATCTTTTTTTAATAAAATTGTTCAAGAAACTAATCGCTATGCTGCCATCAAAAAGTCTCCAGCATTGCGATCCTCCCGTCTGCGAGATTGGAAGAATACCAGTGTTAAAGAATTCCGGGTATATTTTGGATTTCTTGTGCACAATTACAATTAGTTTACTCTCCATAGAACATTAAAATAATAATAAACTTTATAATTTCGACTTTTGGAGGAAGAAAATGTCTAGAAATCGTTATCAATTTATAATGAAGAACAAGTTGATGATCGTTTATTCAAAATCGATTCAATATCCCAAAACTTCAACGGTATTATGGACCCCATCTATAAGCCTTGGTAAAAATTGTGTAATGACAAAGATATAGTTCCTTGGCGAGGAAAGTTGGTTTTTCGGCAATACTTTTTTGAATTTGAAGGAATAACCTTGAGAGTGAAAACTAATGCGGGCAGATATGATGACCTAAGTGGAAGAAGCGATGCTTCAAATGTTGTTTTGGTTCTGATGGATGGTTTTTTAAATCGTGGTCATGAGCTTTATATAGACAATTACTATTCAGTTGGGCTTTTGAAAGATCTGACGAGTAAGGGAAGGGGAAATCCAGATAATTTGGTCAAAAAGAAACTTAATCGAGGAGAATCTCAAGGGCTGAGATCAGGATTCATTATGGAAAGATAAACGGAATGTGTTGACTAAAGCTAACATGCATAAAGGCGAAATATGGTTCAAGTGAAGAAAAAAATGGAGAAATTTCTATTAAACCAGATAGAGTCAGAGATCACTCGTATACTTTAGAATTGGCAGGAATTGATTGCTCTCACCAACGTATATTCTACTACTCATTCCTCAGGAAAACCATCCAAGAATATTGCTCTACACTACTTCGAAATTTTCGTACAGAATGCATACATGTTCTATAACTAAAGAAATCCAGGGGATAAAAAGATGAGTCTGCTTAAGTTTAGAGAATCAGTTATGCATATACTTGACGGCAACGGCAGCAATGCAGGGAAAAGCAGCATTATAATACAAATAAAACTGATTTTCATTACTTACATCTTCCGCAACAGAAAAAAAGGATGCCTACAAAGCCATGTCGAATGTGTACAAAACAAAAACAACGCATATTAACTAGGTAATTTTTTCAGTGTGCCCCAACGTTGCGTTGATCCTTGCTGTTAAGCTCAATAATATATATAATATTGGGTATATAACTTATACGGTGCGGTTTTTTTTTTTTTCAAACTTTGAACATTTATTTAAGAAAAACATGTACAATAGTATTATTCAAAGTATTGCCCATCTGAAGCTATGACTTTTTCCCATCTTTCTGGCAATTTGTGGATTCTATCCCGAAAGAATTGCCCCGCCTTGACAGCCAAGAATGAATCAAGCCAATTTTTGATATTCTGCTCTGATGTGAACCGTATTTCAGTGAGGGCGTTCTGCATCGACCGGAACAAATGGTAGTCAGAAGGGGCAAGGTCTGGGCTATAAGGCGGGTGGAGTAAGACCTCCCATTCACTGTTTTCCAAATAGTTCTTAACCGGAATAGCAACGTGGGGCCGAGCGCTTGGGGTTGTCGTAATGGATGCATTTTTCATCACCAGTAACAATCCGATGCAAAAATGACTTCCTTTTGTGGCGTTTTATTAGCATTTCGGACATGCAAAACCTCCTTTCGATGTCTCTCGGCTTGAGTTCATGTGGAACCCAATTTCCTTGCTTTTGAATATATCCAGCTGCTTTTAAACGTTTTGAAATGGCTGCTTGGGTGACTCCCAAAGATTCTGCGAGCTCTTCTTGTGTTTGGCAACAATCTTCATGGAGTAATGCTTTCAGTTCTTCATCTTCAATTTTTTATTGGCTGCCCAGGAAGTTCATCGTCTTCCAAGCCAAAATCACCACTTTTAAATCGTGCAAACCACTTTTGGCACGTTCGCTCAGCTAGCGCATGTTCACCATAAACTTCCACCAAAATACGATGATTTTCGGCAGCAGTTTTCTTCATATTAAAGTAATGAAGAACTCCCCGCAATAACGCTTTTTCAGGCACAAAGTTCGTCATATTTGTGTGAAAAAAAAATATTGTTGTTTACGCTTCAAATGAATGACATATACTGAAATGACTTACAATGACAGTAGCTTTCCAACGCATGTTCAATGGAATAATACAAGTTAAGCCATCTCTTAGCGAACCGCACTTACCAATTAAGTTATAGACCCAATAGTTTAAGGTCATCAATGAACGTTAAAAGTGGCATGTTCAATAAGTTCATTCTCAGAGCTTAAATATAACTGAACGTCTTCTGCAAACATGTGAGGAGATCGTTAGTGAAAATTACAAAAAGCATGGAACCGAAAATGGAGCTTTGTGAACGTCTTCTGCAAACATGTGAGGAGATCGTTAGTGAAAATTACAAAAAGCATGGAACCGAAAATGTAGCTTTGTGGAACACTTGTTGTAATTAATTGCAATAAAATCGGAGTACTGCTAGGAAGACTGCTTGTTTCCTTGCAACAAGATGGAACAAAATTGACACCTAATGAGGAGAAAGTTATAATAGCTTTAAATAAATAACTCGTGATCAACAATTCACCGAAGGTTGTCGGAAAATATTCCAAATAAATATTGTCATTAAAATATGGTGTTTATTCTTTCTAGTGAAATATTATTTTGTATAGAATTGATCAGTATTTGTTTTTATACTAATACTAATATTTATTATTTTTTTATTGTTTTTTAATTAAATTACATTAAGTAAATTAAAAAATTGTTCGACTTATAACAATAAGGAACTTGATTTATTTACTTTATATTATTTTAGGGCGTATGTGATATTGCTACGACTGGATACGGGGCACCAATTGACGTTAAAGATGCGGTTTTAACAGTAGGAGCCAACGGTCCTGTGCTTTTGCAAGATGCACTTTTTTTAGATGAAATATCTCACTTTGACAGAGAGAGAATTCCCGAACGTGTGGTCCATGCAAAAGGAGCTGGGGCATTTGGTTATTTCGAAGTTACACATGATATAACTAAATATTGTGCAGCAAAAGTTTTTGAAAGCGTAAAAAAACGAACACCAATCGCAGTGCGATTTTCAACCGTCGGAGGAGAAAGTGGCTCAGCAGATACTGTACGCGACCCTAGAGGTTTTGCTGTTAAATTTTATACAGATGAAGGAATTTGGGATTTAGTTGGAAACAACACACCAATATTCTTTATAAGAGATCCTATATTATTCCCGAGTTTTATTCATACTCAGAAACGAAATCCGAAAACTCATTTAAAGGATCCTAACATGTTTTGGGACTTTATTTCGTTAAGACCAGAATCAACACACCAAGTAAGTTCAAATAATATTATATATTATATATATATTTTCTTTTTTTTTCGCTTATTTTTATTATGCATATGGGCTCGACAAGAAAAAAAAAGAGTCGAATTACTACAATATTAAAATTAAAAAAAAAAAAAAACAAAGTTTAATCCAAATAATGAAAACTGATAATAAAATGTTGATTGATGATAAAAAAATGACTTCCTTAGCTCTTGTTAGACGACCGATCAACTTGACTTTTCTTTTCTTAATTGCTTCTTTTATTTCTACACACTTAACTTTTTTTTTCTTTTTTCAACAATTTTCCAGTCTTTTCTTATTGTTGATATTTTTTTCGTTTTCTCATTTCTTCTCTTCTTTCCTACAATTTTTATGTTCTATTACACTTTCTTCTACTTTTCCTGAACTCAAAATTCCTATATACACATATAATTGTAGTTCCAAATAAATATTTAAAATAACTTAAATAACATGAGCGAACTGTAACAACTTGCAACTAGGAATTAGAAAAATACGATGTTTTTTTGAAAACCTTAATTTGCTGGGAACCTGATTATTAATAATATGTAAAGCATTTTGCTAAGTCATAAAATATTTCAATCGAATTAAATAAATACTAATATCTTTTTCCTGGCGCTTAGTTATGTTAATTTATTCTGATAGTTATATTTCCTTTATACGTACGAGGGCTGTTTGATGAGTACGTGGATTGAAAGATGGGTGGCGCTACTGAGCCAAAATGAGTATTTTATCATTTAGTATAACCTCTTTTAGCCCACCTGTCAAAATGTTGACAATCCGACGCTTAGTTTTGTTTTGGCACCCATTTCAAAACATCTTGTTAGTGTTTTTTGCGACCATAGAAAAAGAACAGTATCGCTCGGTTATCCGATTCCTGTTTTTTGAGTATTAAAACTTATGAGGAAGTCAAACCTATTCTCGATGGTAGTTACCACAGAGGAAACCGTGGACAAAATCCATGATCTCGTATTGGCGGACCGCCGTGTGAAAATCCGCGAGTTGGCTGAGATAGCAGGCATCTCAACTAAACGCAGGTGTTTCTGCGTCGTTTGATGACCGTCGATGGGACATGTATTCATTGATACACACCAGAGACCAAAGAACAATCGAAACAATGAAACCCGGTGAACATGCTCCTAAGGAGGAGACCGTGCCATGATAGCCACCGTTTATTGGGACGCGCGAGGTGTGATCTACGTTGACTGGTGAAGGGAAAAACAATCACAGAAGCATACTACGTCGATTTATTGGGCCGATTCAACGCCGATTTGAAGAAAACACGACAAAATTTGGCGAAGAAAAAAGTGCTCTTTCACCACGATAAAGTACCGGGTCACACCTCTGCAGACGCCACAGCCAAATTAGTTGAATTACACTACGAATTTCTCCCTCATCCTCCGTATTTTCCGGGTTTGGCTCCCTGTGATTTATTTTTTCTCCCAAAGATAGCTCGCCGGAAAGAAGTACGGGCCGAACGAGGAAATCATCGCTGCCGCGGAGGAGTATTTTGCAGGCCAACATATGTATCCTATCCATTTGTTCGTTTCTGCGTGGTTCCTAACTGCAATCAGTTAATGTTAGTCGTTTTCTCTCTGCAATAGATAGGTAGAAGTGTTTTTATAGAAAAGGTCGTAACACAAGTCACGTAACCTGGATGTTGAAGGATATTGCTAAGAGCGTAATTTTCAGATTCAACCTGTAAAGTTCTGAAAATTAATAATATTGCAGCATTTTATGCCAGAAGGCTCAGATAATTTGTTGAAAAAGGGTCAGCTAAGTGCGCGATGCCTGGTTCTAATTAGTGCCGGGCAATCACAGGGAAAGTAGAATTGGGTTTCCTTTTCGTATGAGTTGTTACAGCTACGGCAGTGGTTGTGAATTTGGTTATAGACGAAGTCAGATCCCTAAGCAACAGAATATGAGCTTTATGACCATAGTGCTTAAGGGACCAGAATCGAAATTATCTAAGTCCGATAGTACTACACGAAACATGTATTTGATGTGCAAGTCCAGGAGCAGCATATGGAGTGGCACGCTAAGAGGTTCTGTCGTTTAATCGTAGCGTCCATGAGGTCCCAATACCAGCCGTTGGACTATGTTAAGTTTTGTGATGATGAGCGATCCATATGTAAGAGTGGGACGAACTAGGGCAATACTCTACTCGTACATCCTTAGGCTTAAGTCCCCACCTTTTGCCAAAGGTCTTGCTGCAGTCCTAGAAAACGACTCATGTTTTCTTTGCCCTGTGTTTAGTTTCCAGTTGAACTTGGGGTCAAGGATGACGCCAAAGTACCTTGCACCGGAGGATAGAGTAAGTGTTTGGTTATTAAGATGTGAAAGCTTGAAAACCGGTTTTTTGTACTTGGTGGTGAATAACACTAGTTCAGTTTTACTCGGATTAACGTGAAGTCCTCAGCCTGTGTCCCATGCGCTTACCTTAGTCAGAGCCCTCTCTGTGAGCTCTTTAATCACTGAGGTGAACATTTTTGATACTAAAATAATAACTGCCTTGATTCTAATGTTATCAGACGTCAAGATATTGTCAATGAACAGAATCCATAGAAGAGAAGAGATATAGTCCCTTTCAAATCACCGTGTAATTGGAAAGGTGCGCAAATAGAACCTGAAAGCGCATGCTACACATTTGCCCACTGGATAATGATATTTACGAAACGGCTGAACCTTTTCCACTTCCTTTAATATCTATTCCATTGGCATCATAAGCAAATATATGCGCATATTTTGCCTGGCCACTACTTTCTGTGTCAAAATTTAATACATCCTGCAATAAATGTATATGTATATAATAAAAAAAGGAGTCAATTTGAACATACATTTTTTATGAAGAGTTGGTAAAAATATATATTCTGACTATTTTTGGCGGATATAAAAACTAAGTAAAAAAGTAAATTTATATACAGTGGACTGCTTTAAGCCAGAAAATCCTTTAACATGCCAAGCTAAAATGCTTACGCTGGAAATATACTACAAAAACTTGGATTATGAAAGCAACCATGCAAATGAAGCTCTTACGAGAGCCGCTGTAAGGAAAACAGCTGAAGTAGTTGGAGTTTCGCATACGGTGATTTATTGTGAGGTTTGATTTATAATGTAAAATAAAACACATAAGTTTGAAAGTGAACTTCAGGAATAAGCCAACTACGATTGACGATTTGGAAGCCATCATTATTCGTGTTGGCTATGCTCGAACGAGTCGCCCAAAATTGGACCTTCCGAATGGACCACCTCAGACGTAGTCGTGACCAACATTTACATGATATCATTTTCAAAAAGTAAATGCCATGAATTGTTCTTTTAACCGATAATAAAAAAATTTAAATTCACTTTCAAATTTATGTGTTTTATTTTACATTATAAATCAAACCTCACGATGAATCACCCTATATTAGAACAAAAATAAAATAAAATTAGATTTCTTCTATTCAGCAGAGCATCGATATAAATAGAGACAATCCATGGTTAAAATCAACTTGTTGAGGAATCTATCGATTTTTAGCGAACATATGGAAGATTGCGTCCTTTCCTGGAAGTAAAAAATCAACAGTACAAAAAATAATAGTTCAACCTATACAATATGCAAATCGTGCTGGGTCTTAACAAATGCTGAAACGTTTTCGACTAACAAGAATACGATGTTTCTCACAAAATTGATGCCCGTTCTCACTTTGTTGTTGTTTTGGCCTAACACCTTTTCCGAATTTTCTTTATAAGCGTTGCCAAGCAAATAAGCTAAATTGTACTAAATTGTACATCAGATGCTTTAAATACGAATTATAGAGGATGATCAATATATATTGAAAATAATATATATTGTATATAATCCAATATACAATATACCAAAATGAAGTGTCATATATTGTGTATATATTTTAATTCGTGCGGTTTTTTTTTTTTCAAAATTTGAACGTTTATTTAAGAAATACATGTACAATAGTATTATTCAAAGTATTGCCCATCTGAAGCTATGACTTTTTCCCATCTTTTTGGCAATTTGTGGATCCCATCCCAAAAGAACTGCGCCGGCTTGACAGCCAAGAATGAATCAAGCCAATTTTTGATATTCTGCTCTGATGTGAACCGTATTTCAGTGAGGACGTTCTGCATCGACTGGAACGAATGGTAGTCAGAAGGGGCAAGTTCTGGGCTATAAGGCGGGTGAGTAAGACTTCCCATCCACTGTTTTCCAAATAGTTCTTAACCGAAATAGCAACGTGGGGCCGAGCGTTGTCGTGATGGAAAATTATTGCCTCGTGTCTGGTCTCATATTCCGGGCGTTTTTCGGCTACAGCTCTCTTCAAACGGATTAATTGTGTTCGGTAGCGTTGTCCATCGATGGTTTTGCCCGGTTTAAGCAGCTCATAATACAGTACACCCATCTGATCCCACCAAATACAGAGCATTACCTTCGTGCCATGGATATTCGGCTTTGCCGTTGATTTGGCTGGTTGGCCGGGTTTCAAATACATGAAATATCACATATGATTTTTTGCGCTTGGGGTTGTCGTAATGGATCCATTTTTCACCACCAGTAACAATCCGATGCAAAAATGACTTCCTTTTGTGGCCATCCAGCAGCATTTCGGACATGCAAAACTGCATTTCGACGTCTCTCGGCTTGAGTTCATGTGGAACCCAATTTCCTTGCTTTTGAATATATCCAACTGCTTTTAAACGTTTTGAAATGGCTGCTTGAGTGACACCCAGAGATTCTACGCTCTTCTTGTGTTTGGCAACAATCTTCATAGAGTAATGCTTCGAGTTCTTCATCTTCAATTTTTTATTGGCTGCCCAGGAAGTTCCAAGCCAAAATCAGCACTTTTGGCACGTTCGCTCAGCTAGCGCATGTTCACCATAAACTAAATACGATGACTTTCGGCAGCAGTTTTCTTCATATTAAAGTAATGAAGAAGAACTCCCCGCAAAAACACTTTTTCAGGCACAAAGTTCGACATATTTGGGTGAAAAAAAAAATATTGTTGTTTACGCTTCAAATGAATGAAATATACTGAAATGACGTACGACAGTAACTTTTCAACGCATGTTCCAATGGAATAATACAAGTTACGCCATCTCTTAGCAAACCGCATATTTTAAGTTTAAAGCAATATCTGTCATCTACGATTTGACCCTTCTACCGTCTAAAGAAGTTTTGTCCGTTTAATGCTCTAAAAACAATTTATTATGGGATATTTCATTCAAAATTGCAGTACGGTATAAACTATTGGGGAAGTGCTTACCTGAGTAAAGTTCAGAGGTTGTCGGTTCTACAGAAGATCTGTTGTTCTTTTCGTCTGGCCCACTTCATGGACTTATTTAGACGCATGCAAATTCTACCAGTCAGACATCTATTCTATCTTAAGGTCTTGTTGCTATTACTGATTATCGTATCACCTGCTATAGGAATTCATATTCGATTATATCCTGCAAATTAGAACGAAATCGCTATTCCATAAGTAATAGCTTTTAATATACTTGTAACAAATTCTTCTTTTGAAATACTTTCTCTTTTGCATCTAAAACAAAATTGTTCTTATTTTTTCTTATTTTAATTGTCACCCCACAATTAATAATTTAATATAAAGTGACATTTGCCTCTATTTATGTTATTTAATACAGAATGTCACTAACTATTCTCCTATTTTTAGCTGCAATATATTTTATTTTGAAATTGTTTGTAAACTGTAAAACGAGGATAATATAAAATAAATAAATAAATAAATAAGAGCACAATTGCAACAATTTAGGGCTTAAAGACTCAAAAATAATTTCACAACGTTTGATGCAATTTTTGAACAGGAAGCATAATTTGACTTAATTTTTCGAAAGCCGGTATGGGTGTTACGAGATTGCGCCCACAAATAGCAAAACCTTTGGCCTTTTGAGGAAAAAGTGGTTGGTCAGGGTATTGTTTCTGACGGCTTGTCTCGGAAAACCGAAAAGATGGAAAAGGGAAAGCTGAAGAGGCGACGAGATGCCAGGCAAAAACACGGCGCAAAAAGATGGCGAGTGCCGTTGAAGCCGCGAGTGTCCAAAAGTCACACTCCCAGCTGCGACAGAGAAAAAAAAAACAGATCGGTGGAAGTGACACCCACTGAAACCGATCGACCTCTCAGATCTGAAACTGCGTCCTCTATCCCGAACAGGGCCAAGAAAGTTTCCGACATTCCCATCGATGGGTATCTCCGGGCACCATGCCCAGATGGAACTGGTTTTGTAACCAGCTCTGGTGGACGGAAATCGCTTGAAGCTACCAAATCCATTGGCAACACCATAACCAGAGGCGGTTTCACACGCAAGCGACGACCGGACGAGGTAATACTACAATCCGCAAAAGTTGTAGCTCTGATCTGTAGAAAATCTCACCCCTGGAGACAAGACCTTCGAGGTTTTTAGAGAACCCAGACTGACGCGCGCCATCTTCGGAGCAACTCAAAGAAAGGGGAGGTGTTCTGATGCGTCTTTATATCCAGATTCCTGAACTTGACACTAAAAAGTGGAAAATCTACTCTCACAGGGAGAGAAAATATCGGGAAAACAAGGACGGCTCTTCTCTTGTTGTGGGCTTAGACAAAGCTTCTGTCGAGACCGTTAAGTCTAGGTATGACTCACGTCCCAATCTGCAACTTTTAAGGGTTAATTTCTACTACTACTAAGACGACCACCTCAGTAAACATCTATTCTGTGTACTCAAATCAACCTTCAACATTCCAAGTCTGCTACTGCATCCCTATGTAGGAGGCTTTCCTTGTTATATCGAAAATCAGAAAGGATGCCTACTCGCTCGAAAAGAATTTCAGACCTATAAGTCAACTCCTTCTTGCTGAAAAGCGTCGAAAGAATGATCGAGAACCGTGTGCGCAAAACCGCCTACCAAGTGTGCTTCGAAATCTGGTAGGCAAAATTGAAGACGCATTTGACAAGAGGGAATACTCCTGGGCATTTTCATCGACGTTGAGAGTGATTATGACAACGCAATTTTTGATGGCATGTGCAACTCGGCCAGGCAACACGGCGTAGACGATTGGGGATTGCAAAGCTGGTATATAGGACATTGCAAATGCTGGCCGTGGCCATTATGTGGGGGCGGGTGTAAACAGTAGCTGCTCGCAAGGCGGCGTCCTGTCTCCACTGCTATGGTGCATGTTGGTAGACTCACTGCTTAACGCACTCAATAGTTCTAACATCTACGCACAAGCATACGCGGATGATGTAGCTTTACTGTCTGTTGGATCGTTGGATCGTTGGATCGAGCAGACATTCGCTACTGCTTCAAAGCGCAGGCGGCCCAAGACGTGATCGACGACTGGTACACTAGTAAGGAGCTTTCAGTCAATCCTCTCATAACTTAGGTTGTTCTCTTTACGACAAAGAGGAAGCTGCTTAGTCTGACCCATCTAGTGCTTAAAGGCATCACCATTCAATTCTCCAAAGAAGCTAAGTATTTGGGTGTTATCCTGGATTACAAACTTTTTGAACCCTTTACGACTTCCAAGCTAGTGCGAGAATGCAAGAGATCACTGAATGCAGTCGGAAGGCTAAATTCAGTGACCCTTGTCTGGGTCCCAGGTCACAATGGGATCACGGGAAATAAAATCGCCGACGAACTTGCCAGGCACAGTTCAGAGGATAGTTTTTCAGGAGCCGAACATAAGCTTGTCTGCCTGCGTCCTCGGTTAAGGCTTCCATTGACAGTTGGGTCTCATACGAGCACAACTGCAGATGGCACCGATCCGCGTGATGTAGGCAGACCTTTCAGGAAAGTCTGCAGGTTTCTTACTGGCGTCGTGACGGGACATTACACTTTTGCAAGGCACTTAAATGTGCTAGGTATAAGTGACCCACCTGCGATGATTGCTGCTAAAGTGATAACGACACCGCTCGCATCAGACTGCAGGTACTTGGCTCTGACGTGGTGGGTGTTGGTACTGTAGGCACCTTATCACTGACGAGCTTACTTATCTTTCTTCGTAAGACTGAAAAATTTCAATAAAAGGAACATTACAAGGACTACAATAGACTAGTTCTTTGATTGAGTGCTACTACGTTTTTCCTTAATAAATCAAAATGAAACCTCTTATTTGAATAACTTTTTCATATGTATATATGTAAATAAAGGGAGTTATAAATTAAATTGTCGAACACTTTAAGCGGTGATTTCTTGATTTCTTGAGGGCATCTTTCAAATAGAGGGAGAAATTCGTTTAAATCCTGTTTTTCTTGGGTGGCCGTGGCTTAAATGGTAGAATATTGGCTTAACAATTGCACTTATAATTATAGTTTTCCCATTAAATGTTGGATGAAACCCATCGAGCGAAATAAACACTGAGCCCGGATATCTTCTCTCTCTCTCTCTCTATCCAATTTTTCGAAAAAATTAACACACTGTTATTTTAAGAGTAGTCATACTTGAGTGTTCGGGTTTTGAAAAATTCAAAATTTTGACTTATTTATTTATATATATTTTTTTTATTTTAACAAATATTATATATCTTATCTCATTAACCGTCGAATTATCTGTTTTCTACCAAAAGATGTATGATATTTACAAGAATGTCAGGCAATTTCTTCTCAAGCCTATCATTTTCAATATACAACCCAACACGTTAAAACAGGTAAAATCTTAAATTAATGAATTTTTAAAACTGAAGGGGTCACAAAATAAATAATATATTTTTTCGAATAAAAGAGTAGTAGCGTATTCGAAATGAGTGAAAAAATTAATTTTAGAAAAAAATCAGAGTTCGAAGTTTTAAGCGCTCATAATGAAGAAACATAAATTTACAAGATGATACGTCAAATTGCTTTTGGCAAAATAGCCAAAGTAAAAACGCGCTCTGTTAAACTGTCTTAAATTTTATAGAACATCTTTTAGTTTTCACAATTGTTTTCTTCAAAAGGATATGACTAACACATGCCGATTATTTTATTCTATAAGAAGTTTTCTAATGGCCTTTTCCTTGTTTTAATATACAATACATATCTTTCTTTACTTTCAATGTAACGTTCTGTTTATTTGTGTTTATTTTTAAAAATCCTACAATTTTTTCCCCCGTTTTCAAAATTTTTTTTCTTCATTTGCGTTCGCATATATAGGATGATTCATTGTGAGGTTTAATCTATAATGTAAAATAAAACTATTTTCTCTGGAGATATATAAAGTCTCATGTCTTCAGGAATAAACCAGCTAAGACGCTTTGGAAGCCAACATTACTCGTGTTATCCGCGAGATATCAGTCGCTATGCTCGAACGAGTCGCCCAAAACTAGAGCTTCTGAATGGACCACCTCAGACGTAGTCGTGGCCAACATTTACATGATATCATTTTCAAAAAGTAAATGTCATGAATTGTTCTTTTAACCGATAATAAAAATTTTAAGCTTACTTTCAAATGTATGTGTTTTATTTTACATTATAAATCAAACCTCACGATAAATCACCTTTAGTTTAACATAACATGACTAATATCCCATATTTGTATAACAAATAAAAAAATTAAAACATAAATGGCTGCCAAGGGATAAATATAGACATTTGAGTTTTATATTCGTATATGTTATATTTATATATTCAACATATTTTTTTTATCATAAAGACATTTTAAAAGTAGTTTTAATTACAAAGCTGTTTTCTCTTATAGGTCGCGTTCTTATTTTCGGATAGAGGTATTCCTGATGGATATCGGCATATGAATGGATACGGATCACATACATTCAAACTAATAAATAAAAATGGGGAATCTTTTTACTGCAAATTTCATTACAAAACTGATCAAGGGATAAAAAATTTAGACCCTGAACAAGCTGAAGAACTTTCGGCGAAGGATCCTGACTATAGCATACGTGATTTATATAACGCCATTGCTAGTGGTAAAAATCCTAGCTGGACCATGTTCATTCAGATAATGACTTTTGAGCAAGCTAAAAATTACGAATATAATCCTTTTGATGTAACAAAAGTTTGGTCACATTCGAAGTATCCATTGATTCCAGTTGGGAAATTGGTGCTTAATAAGAACCCTACCAACTATTTTGCAGAAGTAGAACAGATAGCATTCAGTCCAGCACATATGGTTCCAGGAATTGAGCCATCTCCAGATAAAATGCTTCAAGGAAGATTATTCTCTTATTCCGACACTCATCGCCATAGGCTGGGACCTAATTATTTACAACTTCCTGTTAATTGTCCTTATCGTGTTACTGTAAAAAATTATCAACGTGACGGATCGATGTGTTTCACGGATAATCAAGGTGGTGCACCCAATTACTTCCCAAACTCTTTTTCTGGTCCTCAAGAATGTGAACGCGCAAGCAAATTGCGTGGACAATATTCAATTTCAGGTGATGTGTGTCGTTACAGCAGCAGCGATAGTGATAATTTTTCACAAGTAACAGAATTTTGGCAAAAAGTGCTTTCTGCTGAAGAAAAATCTAGATTGGTAGCTAATATCGCAAGTCACTTAAGCACGGCAAGTGCATTTATTCAAGAAAGAGCAGTAAAAAATTTTAACCAGGTGCATCCAGACTTCGGAAGAAAACTTAATAAAGCTCTTCAATTATTGAGCTCAGCAAAAATGTAAACACAAACTTGAACAATTTTACAATACTATATATAAATGTTATTTCAATATTTTTTGGGGTTGGGTTCAGGGTTATTTTAAATTACGTTGGGTATATTGCATAAATATAATTAAAATATCGTTGTTTTGTTTCTTTTTGTTAAGGCCATACTCGCATCGAGCATCCACAAATAGACAGTAATCAATTCGAAATATTATTTAATTTCGATCAATAATATAAAAGTAGTGCAAAAAAATCTGCTTGTGGTTTCGAAGGGCCAACTCCACATAAATAAACATGATGGTGGAACGATGAAACAAGAAAAACGACAAAGAGGCAGAGGTGTGGTCATGTAACTTTCGACTTCAGGTTGTTTGAAAATCGAATCCTTGACATCTTCAACCCACGCCAGCGCAACCTGACAATCAGTGAGCTGAATTTCATGAAAAAAAATCTTTACATATATCAAAGTCCCTTTAAAAGTATTTTTGTTGTTGGATAAGAACAGACTTACTAAATCAAATTTTTCTTTACGACTATATTGAAGTCAAATAAAAGTTGCATGACGCTGATCTCAAAAATTTCTAGCCGTTTCAAAATACATGACATCTCTTACTCAAGCCTTTCAAACGAGTGGAAAAAAAATAGTAAAAGATTCAATTTTTTGAAGAGAAGATAGAAACGTTTCCTAGCTAGAAGCTAAGTTTTGTTTGTTTTGCTTTATACATAAAAGCAAAGATGACAATGGCAATGTAAACGATTGATTAAGCTACTGTCGCGTATAATGAAAATATATGAATGAGTTCTTAACAATGGAAATAACGATCGCGCCGTTATACTAGGTAGGTCTACACACAGAGCTAATCAAAGCTGACGGATAGCGATGGAGAAAGATCGCTATATAGCAAAATGTTCTCAAATGTTTGTGTGAGTACAAATGGTAGAACTTATTCCTTTCCTATTTAGACTTCAATTAATATTCTCAGCCGTTTTTACTTTTTCTCTTATGTAAACCACTTAATCAAATTCAACTGCTGAACTGATTTACATACTTGGGGGATGCTGATACTTATACTCCCCAGACATCTTTCGAGGACAGTTTTACTTCCAGCGTTTCATACAATTTCCTTAGAAAAGTGTGTCTAGTTTTAAGATATTTTTAATGTACTCGGAGCACACATTTGCCCGAAGTGGATCAAGTTTAATTAATTTTTGTGCAGCTTTACACAATATTTGTGTAAACTTTAATGTCCCTGAGCCTGAAGAGTACATTGTAGAACAGAGTACTATCGGTGATGAAGCCAGTAATAGGGCTTCTGCGGGTCTAAGTTATCTTTCGGAAAATGAAGTTGCGATTCAAATTAAAAACAGAATTCTTAAAACTCTGTAGATTAGAAAATAAATAAATAAAATAAAACAACCATTTAATTCACATTTATATCACGTTGGTGTATTTAATAAAATAAAACTTTATTATTTCGTCTCTTTGTTGGGCACTTTTCTGATCATAATGTTCCATATTTCTAATGTTTTTTTGCATTTATGAGGCTCGTCATGTGTTCGTATAATTTTTTTTGTGCAGTAGTTTGCTCTTCCAAGAGATTTTTCCGTTACCAATGCATTCATATTTCTTGGTTCAACTGTTCTTGTACTGATACTATTGTAGGGTTGTTATCATAAACGGTATTAATGCTGACATGATCGTGGTCGTCACAGCCAAATTCACGCCCAGTGGCCTATTTCACCAAACTAAATATTAAAACCACAAATTTGTACTTATCAATCACAATTACAAATTTGTAATCTGGTTTTCCATTCCACCAAATATATGAACCCACAAATTTGTGATTAGACAAAAAAAAAAATAGTAATAAAAAAAAATAAGCATGTTGATTACAAGCGTAAAATTTCCCGTTGTATCGGGTTTTTGTTCAATGTGTAATCCACAAGTGTTTTGTCGCAAATCTGTGGAATATCGTCGTGCGATCGCGGATTTAAAATGAATAATAAGCAAAATAAGACTTTTTTTGTCTCTGATTAGAGAAAACAAGGGGGTTTTATTTGGCAAATTTTCTAATGCGTTAACACACGAGGTGAAAGTAAACGCGTGGAAAGATATTTAAATTTTATTATCCTCAAGGTAACACATGGAGTGAAAAGTCCGTGCCGTTTTATAGTAAAACAAATTTTTTGCAAAATTTTTCAATCTTTCGATACCAGTTTTGTAGTACGATTTCAGTTTAGCCTCAAAATAGGCCTCTGTTTCGGCGATTACTTACTCATCGGTCTTAAATCTCTTTCCGGCGAGCATTCTTTTGAGGTCTGGGTGGGGAAGCAATTCGTAGCCGAATTCATTAAATTTTACCATCGTTTTCATCGACTTGTGACACGGTGCATTGTCTTGATGAAACAGCATTTTCTTTTTCTTCAAATGCGGCCGTTTTTCTGCGATTTCGTCCTTCAAATGCTCCAACAACGCAATGTAATAGTCGCTGTGGATAGTCTGCCCCTTTTGGAGATAGTCGATACAAATTATTCCATGTGTATCCCAAAATACGGATGCCATAAACATGCCAGCCGACTGTTGAGTTTTTGGTCGTTTGGACGAGGTTCGTCGCCTAATCGCCACTCAGCTGCCGACTGCCGACTTGACTCTGGTGTGAAGTGATGGAGCCAAGTTTCATCCATTGTCACATACCGACGCAAAAATTCGGCTTTATTGCGGTTGAACAGCTTTAAACACTCCTCTGAATCATCAACACGTTGATGTTTTTTGTCGAGTGTGAGCAAACGCGGCACCCACTTTGAACAGAGCTTTCGCATGTCGCTCTTTTGATATCTTCATAGCCTCAGCTATCTCCATCAACTTCACTTTACGGTCATTCGTAATCATTTTGTGGACTTTTTTTTGATGTTTTCATCTGAAACAGCCTCTTTTGGACGTCCACTGCGTGCATCATCTTCGGTGGTTGTATGACCATTTTTAAATTTTTCATTCCACTTGCGAATGGTTCGTTCGGCTGGTGCAGAGTCCGGGTAACACTTATCAAGCCATTTCTTTGCATCGGCTGCATTTTTTCCCATCAAAAACAATGATAAATCAACACAAGAAATTGCTTTGAATCCATTTTTTTTCACAATAACAAAGGTTGCTTCACTCACAACGCTATATCTCGAGAACTTATCGTCCGACTCCTGTCAAATTTGTACACGTATCTTTTGAAGGTTGGTACTAACTGAAATTGGTATGGATTTAATTCAAGTGGTGCCGTCTCTTAGAAACGGCACTGACTTTTCAGCCCATGTATTATTTTGAATGGGAAGGATTGAAAATTTCTTTGAGATATTGCGTGGCAAAATTTAAAACGGGCAACTGGTAAATACACACACAGCGAAATTCTTATAAAACTGCAAATTTGTATTCTGCCTTTTTTAATACTTGCACCAAATTTTAAATCTTTTCAGGAAATTCATTAAACATAGTACAAAAATACGTTAAAACTGGTGTCAAAATATAAACATACAATGGAGGTTCCAGAAGTACCCGACCCAACAAAGAAAACAGAAAAATTTTGGAAAAAAATTTATTTTTCAACATAATCGCCTTTTAACTCTATACACTTTTCCCATCGATGTTCAAAAAGTTCGATACCCTTTTTATAATAAGAACTGTCTTGCTCCTCAAAATAGCCATTAAATGCCGACATCACTTCTTCATCGTTGGAAAATCTTTGACCACTAAGCCATTTTTCAAGTTTGGGAACAGAAAATAATCCGAAGGGGCTAAATCTGGCGAATAGGGTGCATGAGGTAAAACTTTCTTCTTAGTCAAATGCGGTCGTTTTGCTTGATTTCTTCGCTCAAACGTTGCAATAAGTTCGCATAATACTGGCCGTTGATAGTTTTTCCTTTTTCAAGATAGTCAATGAAAATTATCCCACGCGCATCCCAAAAAATCGACGCCATGACCATGCCGGCAGATAAAACGGTCTTTGCCTTTGGAGCCGGTTCTTCCTTTGGAATCCATTGTTTCGATTGTTCTTTTGTCTCGAGTGTAAAGTGATGGACCCATGTTTTATCCATTGTTATGAAACGCGCAAAAATTTTGCTTTGTTGCTGTGAAACTTCGCCAAAGTCAATTCAAACATCTTCACGACACTGTTTTTTCTCGAGTGTGAGCAAACGTGGCACCCATCTTTCTCATGTCCAAGTTTTCAAATAATATGCGATGTTTCGCACTTTTTGAAATGCCTACAATGTCTGCTAGCTCGCGCACTTTCAGTCGACGATCATCCAGTAACGCTTTGTGGATTTTCTGCACCATTTCTGGAGTCGTTACCTCATTTGGTCGAACACTGCGATATTCGTCTTGGCAGCTCGGCCTCGTTTAAACTCAGCAACCCAACATTTTACTATTGTAAACGAAGGAGCAGATTCACCCAGAGTAGAATCCAGTTCAATTTTTCATATTGGTTGGGCTGAAGCCTTTCAAATAAAGGTATTCCATCACATAATGATGACCAATTTTCACCATTTTCACTGACAACGTTCACTATTGTTGGCTGCTAAAGAAATACTAAACAACTAACAAATTTCAAAGTTGAAACATATGCTTTATAGACTGCGTACTTTCCAATACAGTGATATTTTCAAACAACTACCGCCATGTCTTGGTTAGGCCGGGTACTTCTGGGACCACCATCGTATGTCAATTAAACATCCGTTAGCGAGTCGAACTTCTCGAACGTTCGCTTTCATTTTACTAAACGAAAGTTCATTTTGTTGGTATTTTGTGATTCTATTCCTACGAAAGAACACTCATTTTTTATACGTTTGCAATTTTCCGGACGAATGAATCAAGCCAATGTGTAGATTATATGTTCCTTCCAAATAAAAAAATGAATATGACTGTTAAAATTAAATGAAAAACTGCGTATTTTATGCATATATACTTTATTTTTAAACTACTAGAATAATAATTTCACTCGTATTAACATCAGCAAACATTTTTTTGGGCGATCTTCCAATTCCAAATTTTCAGCATTATCTGCCACTTCAAAGTGGAAACAAATGTTGTGAAAGGCCGTACAAACATTTACAATTTGACAGCACCTAAATCTGTTCTCCAGTAACCCAATTGTCTTCTCATTAATGTTGCGTGCTTTCAAATTTCGGGTATTAAATTTGCTCCCACGACTTCCGCTGACAGGTGTACGATATGGGGTCATAATCTATGGCTCCAGGGGATATCCTGCGTCACCTAACACAATTAATTGATTAACAAACAAGATTAAATAAATAAATTGTGAATACTGCAAGCACATTTGTAATTTAAGTTTTATGGATATCACTAAAGATGGTGCTGAATTTTACAAGCCAAGTGGTAATGCCTATCGGTGCGATAAGTGTGCAGTTTTACGAAGACGCTCTTTGCATGATCAAACACCAGCAACGTTCAAGAAGCGCACCAACAACAACGCTCCATATAACACTAGTTCTCTTCCAACTGGAGAATCCAACACTCAGCCGCCAAATAGTGAGTCATCTAACAGTGACGTCAATAGCGAGAGTCAATATACTCCAGATGATATACGCTAAACTGACAATTGGAAGACTGTAACACCCGCCTTCTCCAAGAATTGACCGAACTGAGAAAAGAACGTTGAACTTAAAGCAAAAGTGCAAAATCTAGAATCTAAGCTAAATTGGCAACAACAAGAATCGCTAATGAACTCTATAGACATTGTTGGTGCCACAAATGTCAATGACACCAATGCATTTGAAAACGCAAAATAAATTTTCAGTGATGCTTAATTTATAGATGTTGCTGACAGTGAAATTACGAGTTGCTATATAAAACAAATGCGCTCAAAATCTCAGCATAAGCCAATCATCTGTGTTAAGTTCTCCAACTTTACAACGCAGCAACGCATAATGTGCGCAAAGAGGATTAACCAAAACTCATCTCTCAGGTGGTTGACCTCTCTGGTTGTGAAGTAAGCAGAAGCATCAGCAAGAACAACAAAGGAAGCAGCATATTTGTCAACGACTCCCTTACTCGTTACACGCAAGCTCTTTTAATGAAGACGAGAGAGATAGCAAAGAAAAAAGGAGCGCAATACAAGTGGAAGAGTTATCTCGATCAGATCATTAAGTGATATCTCACTCATTTGAGTTTGTTTTATTTTTTATTCTTTTTATATAGTATTATGAATTCTAAAAAAGATTTAATTGATAACTCTTCTATCCTTATCCAATGCAAACCTAGCTGTGATGCTGTTGTAACTAATAGTTCTTATTGCAATGAAAAATTATTTATTGTTCAACAAAATATTAGAAGTCTGAGAAAAACTTTTCTGCGTTTGTCGCACATATTAACTCTTTTGAGTGTGTCCCGGATATTGTGTTAGTGTCTGAGATATGGATCTATGAGGTTGAAGAAAATGATTACTTCCTGCCTGGTTTTAGTTTCTATGCTAAGATAAACGAAAATTACGCAGCAGGTGGCGTTGGCTGCTTTATAAAGAACACTTGAAATCATTGATGTCTCCCAAGTTGATTGTCCTACTGCAGACGTTTTAAAGGTGTCTATCAAAATAAATAACGAAATATTTTTTTTTTTTTTTTTGTGTTTATAGATTGAAGATGTTTAATGTGACGATGTTTATTAATGATTTTTCTATTGTGTTGGATAGGGAGAAATCCAAAAACTTAATGGTTGTAGGTGATTTTGATGTTAATTGTCTAGATGATAGTTCTATGGTATCAAATTAACTTTCTGTTAGCCTTAAATGGCCTGACAAACTTCATCAATGTGCCTACTAGGCCTGCATCAGGTACTTGTTTAGACCATATTTATGGACGTTTTCGAAATGTTGCTTCTTTAGAATGTGAATATTGTGTTTTTGATAAGTTTTTGATTACGGACCATTGCATGACCGGCGTTCTACTTAACGTGAAATGTAAAGACAATAGTTAAACTCAGAAATGTTTCCTAGGCAAGCCGAAAATATATTATACTAAACACGTAACAAGTTATGTTTTGAGTCCTAGTACAATGTTTATAACTGTAGTGACGTATCGAATGCATATTCTAATTTCTTAACCGCTCTCAAAATTCATATTGCCAGTTGCAGTTCTCTGATCATAAGAAAATCTATTTATGGACTTAAGCCTTGGTTTTCTAATTATTTATTGTATTATTTAGAGTAACAACTAAAAGTAAACTTAGAGTAAAGTGCAAAAAATAACCTTGCAACGCATTTCTCAAAAAAAAATATAAAAAAAATTTTACTGATTTGAAAAAGGAAATCCCAATTTGCCGTAACTCTTATTACCGTGCTTAATTTTATTCAGCTAGAGGTAATCTTAAGAAATAGTGGAAAGTTGTAAACACCATTCTCAACAAAAAATCTCGACACGAGTACGATAACTTTGGCGCCAAGAATTGATAAAGGTATTTTGTAGAGGAGTTAAAAACTAGTATTTTTTACTATGGCAGGGGGAGTCCATCTCGTTCCGTTTAGGAGTTATGGGCAATTTAAAAACAAATGACTTAAGATGGGGAAAAATTATTAAAAAACAACGTTAACACTTACAATAAAGTATTAAACAGAATATGAATTCCCGAAACTTTTTCTTAAATATAAAATGTACATCAAATTATTTGTGTGAATAGTTTTTGAATAATTCACATTCAAACTCAAATTCTTGGCAAAAAATTAAAAAAAAAATTAACAATATTACTCAAAAGTGTGAAATAATGTGCCAAATTGGTTTTTTGTATTCAATGCGCGTATTAATTCTGAATCGAACACAAAAAACCGCATGGCTTTATGTCCTCTAGTTTGAAAATTATATAATTATATATTTGAAAATTAGGCTTTCAAATCCTGTGTAGTATTTTATTGTAAGTGTTGCCGTTGTTTTTTTTTTAATAATTTCTTTCCCATTTTAAGTCTTTTTTTTTTTAAAATGCCTCTAACTCATAAACGGGGCGAAATAGATCCCCCCTCCCATAGTAAAAAATGTTAATTTGTAACCCCTCTACAAAATACCGTTATCAATTCTTGGCGCCAAAATCTCCCCAAAATCTCCTATTCAAAAAACTATTGTCCTACGTACTAGTAATAAGGAAATAACAAATAAAAATGAAATCGCTCACGCTTTTAATAGACATTTTTTAAGTATCGGTCTTAAATTACATAGTGGACTAACGCAAAATCTATGTCCTCAATGTTCTGCTATTAATGATGTAAACTCTGTGCAGAAGTCTTGTTTTTGACTCTATAACTCCTTTTGAGATTTTAAGTACGATTGGCAGTTTGAATAACTCCTTAAAATAATTGCATGAGTCAACGGCCTTGCCACACTGAAAGCATCGGTTCCCACTGAACCGATGAAATACCGAACATTGTGCTTAGACATCTCCCACTAGAAGCTGTGAACATTTATACCATCCTCTTTAACAATGCGATGAATAATGCCCATTATCCAGCGCATTGGAAAACTGCGGTGGTACATCCAATCCCTAAAAGGGATAAAGACACATCCAATCCAGCGAATCTCCGGTCGATCAGTCTTCTTCCAAATATCAGTAAGGTTTTCGAGAAGGTGATCAATAGAGCCCTGACTAAGTGGGTTGAGGACAAAAATATAGTTCCGGATAATCAATTCGGTTTCAAGGCGGGGCATGATGTCATTCATGCCGCGTCTAAACTGGTTTCTGATATCCAATGGAACAAAGGCAAGAATCAGTGTACTGGTGCCTGCCTGATTGACTTGGAAAAAGCCTTCGATACCGTATGGTTAGAGGGACTCTTCTTCAAGCTGAACAGGCTGGGCATTAGTAAACCACTGCTTTATATTCTTTACAACATGTTAACAGATAGACAGTTCATCGTGAAAAATGGCGATGTGACTTCTGCTAGAACATTTTACATTAAAAACGGTCTGCAACAAGGTGCGGTAAATTCGCCGATCCTGTTCAATATTTACACAAGTGATCTGATAGGTTCACTTCACCATGCCATAGCGTACGCAGACGACTTAATCGCGTACAGATCAGGTCCAAAGATTGAGGTCTTTAATATACTCTTGCAACGTGACTTCGACAAAATTAAGCGATATTGCGATGACTGGAAGTTGAAAATCAACTTTCAGAAGTCAGAAACCATTTTGTTTAGGGCGCCGTTGTCTGGGGCCTCTAGGGATACCAGAAAGAATTGGCGAAAGTTTTCGATCATTGGGCAGCACGGACTGCCACTTGCTTGTCGAAATGAAGTCAGATACCTTGGGATCTGGCTAGATCAATATCTGTATTTTAACAAACATATAGATGTTGCTCTGGCCAGAGCATATATCTATAAATATCTATCTATAAATCTATATATATATATAAATCTATATATATATCTATAAATTAAGCATCACTGAAAATTTATTTTGCGTTTTCAAATGCATTGGTGTCATTGACATTTGTGGCACCAACAATGTCTATAGAGTTCATTAGCGATTCTTGTTGTTGCCAATTTAGCTTAGATTCTAGATTTTGCACTTTTGCTTTAAGTTCAACGTTCTTTTCTCAGTTCGGTCAATTCTTGGAGAAGGCGGGTGTTACAGTCTTCCAATTGTGTCAGTTTAGCGTATATCATCTGGAGTATATTGACTCTCGCTATTGACGTCACTGTTAGATGACTCACTATTTGGCGGCTGAGTGTTGGATTCTCCAGTTGGAAGAGAACTAGTGTTATATGGCATAAAGACACATCCAATCCAGCGAATCTCCGGTCGATCAGTCTTCTTCCAAATATCAGTAAGGTTTTCGAGAAGGTGATCAATAGAGCCCTGACTAAGTGGGTTGAGGACAAAAATATAGTTCCGGATAATCAATTCGGTTTCAAGGCGGGGCATGATGTCATTCATGCCGCGTCTAAACTGGTTTCTGATATCCAATGGAACAAAGGCAAGAATCAGTGTACTGGTGCCTGCCTGATTGACTTGGAAAAAGCCTTCGATACCGTATGGTTAGAGGGACTCTTCTTCAAGCTGAACAGGCTGGGCATTAGTAAACCACTGCTTTATATTCTTTACAACATGTTAACAGATAGACAGTTCATCGTGAAAAATGGCGATGTGACTTCTGCTAGAACATTTTACATTAAAAACGGTCTGCAACAAGGTGCGGTAAATTCGCCGATCCTGTTCAATATTTACACAAGTGATCTGATAGGTTCACTTCACCATGCCATAGCGTACGCAGACGACTTAATCGCGTACAGATCAGGTCCAAAGATTGAGGTCTTTAATATACTCTTGCAACGTGACTTCGACAAAATTAAGCGATATTGCGATGACTGGAAGTTGAAAATCAACTTTCAGAAGTCAGAAACCATTTTGTTTAGGGCGCCGTTGTCTGGGGCCTCTAGGGATACCAGAAAGAATTGGCGAAAGTTTTCGATCATTGAGCAGCACGGACTGCCACTTGCTTGTCGAAATGAAGTCAGATACCTTGGGATCTGGCTAGATAAATATCTGTATTTTAACAAACATATAGATGTTGCTCTGGCCAGAGCCAGAGGTGCTTTTGCCCTTACAAAGAGACTGTTTTATAACAGCCAACTCGATGCGGGGGTGAAGTTGATCTGCTACATGGCCCTTATCAGGCCCATGCTTGTATTTGGATGTCCCGTGTGGTTCAACGTGAGAGCAAGTTTATTGGAAAAGATTCGGGTGTTTGAGAGGACTTGTCTTAGGACTTGTCTTCGCTTATACAGAACACCAGAGTCTGAGTACATAAAATTCTATCCTAATGAGGTCTTGCACAATAGGGCGAACCTAATAAGAGTGGACAATTTTGTTATTAAGTTGATTCGAAGGCACATTGCAAGAGCAATGACCTCGTCGAATAACCTGATCTACGGGGCTTACTACCCCAATTATATGTATCACGAGAGAGTACGCTTTGACGGCTTTATTCCTCCAGAGGCGTTCCTCTACCTAGATTGTTCAGCTGACTGTCAACCTGTGCGGACGTGTTTTGTCTTGTATACCGAATTTCGAATTCTGTTACTTTTCCGATTTCCTTTAAAGCAACGTAAACTGCCGAATCAGTAAATCTCACTATATTTCCCGTCTTTGTTCGTCGACCTAGATTCACCTGTGCCAGTTTTGTACCCCAAAGAAAAAAAAAAAAAATAAACAAATAACCCTAACAAAAATTAACTGTGTCAATAAGTGTTCGTAGCCCAAATAAAAAAAAAAAAAAAAAAAAAAAAAATGGAAAAGTGCTGTGCTAGTGTTTTGTGCTCAATTGTTGACCCCAACGCGGAATGGGTAGCCTGCAATGGTCTCTGTGGAAAATCATTCCATGCCATATGCATCGGTCTTACCCGGAGATCCATTACCTACCTCAAGGAGTATTGCAGTCTCTTCAATTTTTACTGCGACGAGTGCAAAGAGATCACCTTGGCTCATGTTATGCTGGCAATTAAATGCAATAACGAGTCTATCAATGCGATGCTAACCGAAAACAATCATATTAGCAGAACTATTCTCGACAGAATAGAGAAGATTGAAGACTCAGTGAACTGCATTGACAGTAATGTGGAAGCTTACAAGTCCACAGGAAGACTGATAGAAAAACAACTGACAGCGATCTACAATCTGTCCAAAAATCAATCTCATCACGACAACGAGAGCGAAGTGATCAAACATCACCTGGATGGATTAAAAGCTTTCCTCAAAACAAATTTTGCCAACCTCCTTAAATCCAACGTACTCACACACATAAACGACTCTATCAATCTTCTCCGTACTGATCTCGACTTGCTTTTTCAAACCTCCTCCAAAACAATACATCCCACCCCGCATCCATCAGACTCTACGCTAGATGACTTAACCCTAAAAATAATAGACGTCAACGAGGAACTCATAGCAACTCGGTTGACCGTTGCCGAAATCGGTAAAGAAGTGAGATTGGCTTCCCAAAAAATCGATGGAATCCCCGATCAAATTCAACTTCAAGTTAGTTCCCCGTACAATGTCTCAATTCATAATGAATTAGTAGACACGGAGTCACTTTCAAATACTCCTCCTGCCGCCCTTACAACGGAAACCGAAACCGCGCTGCCTATCCCGCCCGCACCCGCCCCACAAAAACCGCTCAAACAATTCGGAACTTCATGGACCCCCTCCGAATGGAAAAGCCGACTCGAAAAGTTGAAAGTGGGAAACCATACAGTATTCTACGTTAAAGGGGCTCCTCAACACGCTGATGTTAGTTGGGTGCGGAATTTCTTTCACCGAAATTATGCCATCACCATTAGCGAGTGCGAGATGATTTCCCCTGCTGACTCCAATAGTTCCTGCAGCTTCAAAATCAGCATCCCAACCAAATATTCATGGATATTTCCCACTTCCCCTGGTAAGGCCACTAAACCTGGGAAGATAAGTATCACTAAATGCTTTGAGAAACGAGAAAACCCACGTGTCGACGACAACCAAAATTCTAAAAATAAACGTAATGATAAGCTTAAAAAAAGACCGCTCACAAACCCCCTTCCAACTAAAAAGCACGCTAACAAAAAACGAAGCTCTAATCCCGATCCCAACTGGAGCTTCAAAACGAACTTGTTCCCCGATTTCAGTCCCCCCTCCTCACTTATCCGACACAAAGCCCTTACACACCAATCCTCTAATCCGCTAATTTCCAATGTTCCACCCAAGCACCCGCGCCAACGCGTCTCTTTCAACTTAACCCCAACCACCCATATTATCCCATCTCAATCTTCTACGCCCCCGATCCCAGCAAACAACTCATTTCCTAACTTCGACCTACAAACTGGAGCTAAGTACCCTAATTTTATTAACTCCCATACACTAAACCCAACATCTCATCCGGCGCCCAATTCCATATCCAACCACGAATCTCCATCTCCCTCCCCCACTGCCCCTACTATTGATCCTCTTTTTCCCCCTACAGTTAAACTAACCCAGCAAACCAATGGAACTACAGAAAGTCGCTATGCACTCTCTAGGCTTAGAGAGAGAAAGATATATGAAAACATTCGTCTCTTTCTCGCCTATCTACACGACAAATCGGACTCGGTCTGCTACGAAGGGAAGACCAAAACCAGCGTCATGGTATCCATCCAGCAGGAAGGCCTCCCTACCGACCCTATCAGTCTCAGGAACCTTTATGTCAGGTACCACGAGATTTTTAGCATGTCCCCTCAGAAAGTAGCAGACGACCTTGCTGCATTCGGCCACTACGTTCACTCTAAACGAGTCTCACACCTACAGCGAAACCGAGCTGACCACGATAAATTTTTTCGTCCATAACGTGCCTTCCTCGTCAGCACTTAAACCATCCCGCCATACATCTCCACCACACAACATCCCTCTTACATTTTACTACCAGAATGTAAGAGGTCTTCGCTCTAAAACCAATGCTGTCCTACGTCAATCGCATTCTCTTCCCTTTGATATTTACGCCTTGACTGAAACCAATTTGATTCCCGACATAAAGAACCAGGAATTGTTCCCCCCTACTTTTAATGTTTTTCGCGACGACGATCCTACCCGCCCACATGATGATTCCCCCTGTCGAGGCGTCTTACTGGCGGTCCACAACAGCCTTAACTCTTCTCCCATTAGCATCTCTTCATCCTCTAAAGTCGACTTTGTCGCTATAAAAATATCACTCCCCTTCAAGTCCCTTTACGTTTTATGTTGCTACATCCTGCCAGCTCAACCTACCGAATCTTACCAACTTGTTGTCGATGCGATCGACTATTTAATTGACCTGTCTGACTCTACTGACGATATCTTTGCTTTCGGCGACTTTAATCTTCCTCAGCTACAGTGGATTCCATCAGACGATCAATCGTTCTTCATCGCTTCAAATGCCAACTCAGCTAAGGAATGTCTCTTCTTAGATCGCTTAACAGACTCAAGTCTATGCCAAGTCAGTGATGTATCCAACTATATGGGCCGGCAATTGGACCTTATTTTCACAACAGATTCCATTAACTCCTCAGTCTCACTTTGTCCCCTATCTCTCTCTACAATCGATAACTACCACCCCCCTCTTCTTCTTTCATTTTTTCATAACTCTTCTTTCCAGTCCAATCCTCCCACAACTCTCTCATCCTACGACTTTCATAAAGCAAACTTCCACAAAATCAGTGACTATCTTAGCAGATCCCCCCTTAACTTTCACAACCTAAGCGTAAATGATGCCTTATCCATTTTTTATAAAGAAATATTTAATTCTTTCAGCCTTTACGTTCCGTTTTCTCGCCTTAAAACATCATCTACTAGTCCTCCCTGGTATAATCGCAAGCTTCGTTCCTTACGAAACAAGAGAAACAAGTTATGGGCTGTTTTCCTGCGTACCAGATCCTTGTCCGACTATTCCTACTATCTTGGTGCTTATCTTCATTTCACCGAACTTTACGATTCCCTTTACCAGCGTTACCTTAACAATGCGCAAGTCAACCTTATAAATGACCCTAAGTCCTTTTACCAATTTGTTAACTACAAAAGAAAGTCCGATGATTACCCTCCTTCCCTCTCTTTCAACAACAAGTCATCAACCGATCCACTCACCACTGCCAACCTATTTGCCAGCTTATTTAAACAATCCTTCACCAACGACTCCTTTGTACCAGATCCCTCCTATTTTCGTTACCTACCGAACTTCTCCAACGGCCCACATCTCTCTCACATCTTGGATCCCTCTTATATCGAATATAAATTACACCAACTCAATGACGAATTTACACCAGGTCCAGATGGCCTCCCTGCCATATTTCTTAAAAAATGTTCTTCGTCTCTTTCCCTTGCCCTCTCTGATCTCTTTCGTCTATCCCTTTCACAAGGAGAATTTCCTCAGGTTTGGAAAACCTCCTTTATAACCCCGATCCACAAAAAGGGATCAAAGAACGAAATAACAAACTATCGTCCAATCGCTAAACTCTCCCATATTCCCAAACTCCTCGAAAGTATTTTGTATGAAGCTCTAAGTTTCCAATGCAAATCACTTATTTCCCCTAGACAACATGGCTTCCTAAAGGGTAGGTCAACCACCACAAATCTTGTTGAATTCATATCCTTTGCCATCTCTGCCCTAGAGAACGGCAACGAAGTCGATGTAGTTGCAACCGATTTTAGCAAAGCCTTCGATAAAATCTCTCATCGATTAATACTCTTCAAATTGTCTGCCCTAGGCTTTGAACCCATACTGTTAAAATGGATATCTTCTTACCTCGAAAACCGTTTTTACAGTGTTCGTTTTAGGTCAGCCCACTCCACTCCATTTTTGGCCACCTCTGGAGTTCCTCAAGGTAGCCATCTCGGCCCCTTCTCTTTATATTAACCATAAATGATCTCGATAGGATCATCAAATACTCCTCCGTCTCCCTTTACGCCGACGATACCAAATTTTTCAAAACCATTTCCTCTCCCCATGACTCCTTCCTTCTTCAACAAGACCTTGATAGTTTTTCGATCTGGTGCCTCAAAAATTGTTTGGAACTTAATATCACCAAATGCCAGTCCATCACCTTTTCACATAAGCGGCTCAAATCTCCTCCCCGATTCTACCGTCTCCACAACCAACCGATCTCCTCCGTTGAATCTCTTCGCGACCTCGGCATTTTGTGTGATAGGGAGCTCAATTTCCGTTTGCATATGGATGGGATAATCCTTAAAGCCAACTCTGCACTAGGTTTTGTAAAACGATGGTCCAAAGAATTCACCAACCCATACGTGACCAGGTCCCTCTATATTACCTTTGTTCGTCCCCTTCTAGAGTACGCTAGTCAAGTATGGTCCCCATATCATCGCGTTCATATCTCGAGAATCGAAAGCATCCAGCGCCGTTTTCTTCGATTTGCTCTTCGAGGTTTGCCCTGGGATGATTCTTTTACTCTGCCCCCCTATCAAGACCGTCTCAACCTTATTAACCTAAACACCCTTGAGGAACGCAGAGACGCAGCCGACTTTCTCTTCATTCATCGACTTCTTTCAGGTCAGGTTGAATGCATGTCCCTTCACAATTCTATTTTCCTCAACACTAACCCTCGCAATCTACGTACCCCTCGTCTCTTCTATCTCCCAACCCACCACACCACCTATGGCGCGAACGAACCAATCTCCCGCATGTTACGAAAAATTAATTCAAACCCTAGCGTCTTTGACTTCCACCGCACCACTTCCTACCTCAAATCGGTTCTCCTTCACCACAACAACCAACCTTAGTTTTAAGTATTAGTTTAAGTTTAATTTTAAGTTATAGCTTGTATTAAGCCGAATAAATGGAGGCTTTCGCCCCCACCAAATTTATAAAAAAGGTCTGATCCAGGATAGATTAGCGGTGCCGTTAATCTTCCACATCGCTCGAACAGCTGCGGACAGGCGACTTAACTACGACAAAGACGTCGTACACGGCAGTGCGGAACGTCTCCGGTTCAGTAGGTCGGTAGGGAGTCGCGACATTAAGGATGTTGCTCGGCAGCACCAACAATTTTGGTGGCTTGTTGAAGGAGGGGAATCTACGTCGTCGAATTCCTCTAGTACAGGATAGCTCCAATAAGGAGCAGAGTTGGTCAGCCTAATTTTTTAGCCGTGGCCGGCTTACATAGCTTTAGGTAGGTTTAAGATAGTAGTTAAGAACAAAAAATTTAAAAAAAAAACCAAAAAAAAAATAAAAACAAAAAAAAATACAAAAAAAAAATAAAAAAAAAATAAAAAACAGAAGTGGGTAACCTTCTACAAAAAAAGGAATAATACCTAGATTAAGATAACTTAAGTAGGCTAAGCTAATGTATATTTTAGGTAGTTTTAAGTTTTAGCTTTAAGTTTTATAATATAATATAAAAAAAATGTTAGTTTACTAAGTTTTTAAATTAAAAAAAAAAATATTTTCTTAGTTTTTAATTAGTATTTTAATTACGTTTAATTCAAAAAACTAATATTGTACTGAACGTCGAAAGACAAAATATAATTGTTAGGTTTAACTTAGAGTGTCCGCATTGGGCCAGTAAGTTAGAATAAGATATTTTTTTTTTTTTTTTTAAGTAATTTAAGCTAATTTTTAAGCGTTTTTTTGTCTAGCATGTAAGAATTAATGAATTAATAAAATAAAAATGCGTTTAAACTGAAAACTGAACTGCATCGGTTCCCACTAGATCACCGAAATCAAGCAGTGTTGGGCGCGGTAAGTACGTAGGTGGGTGACCACATGGGAACTCAGTACTCCGAGTGCTGTTGACAAAACGCGCCACATGGGCATAGTACCCCGGCGTTAAATCCCGGACCCTACGAATTAATTTGTATCGTTCCCTCGATAATATTGTAATAATAATAATAAATATTGCATGTTTCATGGTGGATGTATTAGCTGATGTATTCAATCGTAGTGTTTTTTCTGGTATTTTTCCTGACGAAATAAAGTGTGCAGATGTTATTCTTTTGTTCTCTTCAACTGAAATAGACCGATTTTCCTTCTACCAACAATAAGTAAAGTTTTCGAAAAACTTATAAAAATCGGGTTAGTAAATTTCTCAGACAAGACGATGTTCTTACATTCTTCGCAATTTGGATTTCAAAAGGGCAAATCAACAGAGGACGCACTTCTAGAGTTTTGCTCTCAGGTAATATGCAACCTTAACGAAAGGTTGATATAACTAAAGCCTTCGACATGGTTGACCATAAATTTTTTTTAAGTAAACTGGAAAATACAGGTGTACGGCTTTATGCTTGAATGGATTAACTCATATCTGAACAATAGATCACAGACGGTAAAGTTGAATGAGACGAGAAGTGATATGCAAATAATCTGGCTTAGGGTACCATAAGGTTCAGTCCTGGGTCCCATTCTATTTTTAATTTATTGTATATCAACTCACTCTTTCACCTCGATCTAAAAGGCTTACCTACAGCTTTTGCTGACGATCTTTGGTTGTCGTATGGCGTCAATAGTCCCTTAGATCTTAGATACATACTCTAAGACAATGGTTCGCTGAACACAAACTTGTAATAAGTCCTAAGACTAAATTAATGTTCTTTAATTTATCTCCGTCCATTAATCCAAAACCGAATGATTATTTTCATGCACCGAATTGCAAAAAACTTTAATTTGTATTAATGTAAATGTGTAACCAGTGTGTTTGGTCAATTATTTTGTGCTAGTGAAAATTGTAGCGACGATTGTTTTTTGATAGAGAATAAAGACGAATTTATATACCTACTTGACTCTAATATGAAATTTTCATCTCACGCTACTGCACTGAAGAAGTATTTTATCTCCACACTTAGGCATTTTTATTGCCTCCGTAGTATATGTTCAACTAAGCTCCTAACCACAATTTACTAGACTCTTTAATTCTAAGCTGCAATACGGTATAAATTGCTGGGGAGGTGGCTATCAAAACAAAACTCAGCCATTGCTAGTTTTGCAAAATAATGTTGTCCGAAAGATTTTTCGTAAAGCTTGTAGGCATTATTAGGATTAGGCAATTAGGGATTCTTCCTGTTCGTCCCTTATACTGTTTTAAGGTTCTAAAAGCATTCTTTATGAAGTCTGGAAATTTTCGTATAATCTCAAACTATAATCTACGTAATAACTCGCTTAATATGTTACAAGTGCCAAACTTTCGAATCACCGCATATAGAAATTCTTATTCAGTTATATGTATCGTTTATTTAATGTCCTGCCGGAAGAAATCAGATGTGTTCACATGTCCAAATGTTTCCTTAAGCGAGTAAAAAATTGGCTGTTTGTGTCTGTGTCTTAAGATTATTGTAGTTTAGACTCTCTTACTTCTAATATTTTGATCTAACTTTTGTTTAAACCTTTGATATTAGTATTTTGATTATATAAAATTTTGATCCTTTATGAAGCGATAACAAATTTATATCATGTTAAATGAATTAAATTCTGAAATTTGTTTTCTTTTTCTCTATTTTTTGTTCAACACCCCACCCCAATTTTTTGTATTATTCCTTTTGAAGTGGCATTAAACACTATTTGAACTCACTAGTATAAAATATCGAATGCCACCAGAATTATTTATTTATTTTTTTCTTACTTTACTTTGTTATTCTTAAAAGACTGAATTTTTATATGGATTTGCTTTTATTTGTTTTTATATTATCCAAATTTTTGGTAAAAGTGAAGTTTTTTCATTTTCATTAACTTCAAAGGTTATCCATTGCAGATATGCAGATCTTGATGCACTTCGATGCGGATGATTAAGGCAATTTCACATCTGCATGTTTTCCTACTAAAAATTGGTAACCGCCTTCTGCGACAAATCGAAGGGTAGTCGTTATCATTATGATGGGAGGAATGGATAATGTTGTTCCTCCTTGAACTACAGCAACGAATTCGTCCAACACATACTTAAATGCATGTTTATTCAAACGAAAACTCCGAACAAATATTTAAACAAATGAAAATTATTTTAAGTTTTGGGAGAAAAAACTGATTATACATACTGGAATTTGAAAGCTCTAATGGATTTAATCTATCGATTATACGAGTGCTGCGCCAACTAATGCACTAATAAGGCAACTGCCATGTCTTTTATTTTCTGTGAAAATTTTATAATTATAATATAATAGCAGATCGCCAATCGCCGATGTATTTTAATATTGACAGTTTCAAATTCAAAGGTGTGACCAGATTTGTGTTGGGAATATCGATGGAGCAAGTTCTCATTCAATAAAATGTGTTGTATCATTTCTTTTGTTTGCATGTTTGATTTTAATAATGGGGGTATGCAATTTTTTACTAAACACTCTAATTTCACATTTTTGTAATATTTAGAATATAATTTTCAGTAAATTTATCAAATTTTGAAATTATAAATAATTTTAATGAAATAACAAAAAATGACTCCTCACTACAAAAAGTAGAAATGTCAAACGAAGTAAAATTCATTTCAGTTATTTTCATGTTTTACGTGAATGAAAAAAAAATCATTCGTATGAATAGAGTTTATCGAATCTCGAAATAAGGATGATAAAAAAATGTTTAAGGTTTGGCTGGATTATAAGCTCAAGCTTAAAAAAAAGTTGCATCCAATAAAAAGGATGTAGTGGCAACTGGAGGAGGACCTTACACACAGCTCTCTTTATCTCCCCTAGAACAGGCAGTAGATGAGCAGCTCAGCTTACAACAAGCTGTAAGCCCAGCAGGTAACATAAATGCTTTGGGACAAGCGTGCATATTTCGCTCCAAGAATCAGATCTTTTGAGCGGAACTGAAGAAATTGTGAAAGAACCTCTACAGCAAACTCTCAGGCCAAAACGTAGCAGAACCATGAGTGAAACAAGTATAAGGAAAAATCAGAGACTTCAATTGCTCAAAAGGCAGACTGAAATACAAACCGGACTCCTAGAAGTTTGTAAATCCATTGAAAACCACTTAACAGAAGTGGTTAGATATGAGAGAAAGGACTACGATAAAGCAAGGACTAAATAAAGAAAAGCTAGAGGCCCTTATTGCGAGTGTCGTTTGTCGATCGATGAACGACTTTTATCGATAGTCGATCGTCGAAAATGAAGTTTGGTATTGTGAATGTCAATTGTGAACGAAATTTTTCATTTTGACAGTCGATCTTTTACGTTTACATTTTCCTGATCGACTGCCGCAAGAAGTGAAGTGTTATGAATAGATATGTAATGTATTAGCCTTTTATTTTAAAGATAGTAATTGATTTAATTGCAGGGCAAAAGTTGTTAGCAATAAGAAACAGATGGAAAAGTTGGTTTCGTTAATGAAAGCGAATCCTGATATCGCCAAGGGAATTTGTGGAAAACTCTTGGCAAAAATTCAGTACAAAACTAAACAGTCTGGAACGAAGGTAATTTTAGTTTGCGGAAGCTATTAGGAAAGCATTAGAAAAATATTTATTTTGATAGGTTTGAGTTGATCACAAATGCAAAATTAAAAAAAAAAAAGACTGAAATTCTCCAAAACCTGAAGCGTTTCCTTAAGTACCAGAGACACTGTGGACTGTGCAAGGCCGATACAGTACTCATTCCCAACGCCAAATTGGTATGATCCATGAGCACAGAATCTTAATGTCGTGGGAAGTTTAATTATATTGGGAATAGAGGTTTTTCTTTTAATTGGCCTTAGATGACCTTCTATTTCAACTAACAATTGAACAAAGGCTGGTTTTGACAATCGAAAGTTTTTCAAAAATATACAATAAAAGAAAGGTAACCAAAATACAAAGTACTTAAGCTAATATATACTTACATATTTTCCTGAAATTCAAGAGGATTCGAAGCAGCTCTTAATTGCCTCCTATTGCGTGCAATTTTTAACTGCTCGTCGGAGAAAATTTCTTCTTCTGAATCGTACAAAAAAAAAAAAAAAAAAAAAAAAAAAATCAGTGGAAATCTGTTTTTTAAATATCACTGAAATCCATTTAAATGTGTTTTACATACATAAATACACTTAGCCAATTATATAAAGAGTACTTACATTTAAAAATTTATCGATTTTGTTTGTAACACGAGACTTTAAACATGAATAACACAGATGTAAAAAATTTGTACTTTATTCACAATAACCACATTTGATATTCACAGTAACAGATATTTTTGTCGATTGAGACACACAATACCAAAAAGGAAATTTGTCGAATTTTAATCGAATCGAAAGCTGATCGACATTCGCAATAAGGGCCAGAGTCAATTAAATGCAAAGAAAAAGAAAATTTTGAGAAAAACCGCCGTCATAAGAAGAAACTTGAACTAAAGTTTAAAAAATTGGACCTCGAATCTTAAAAATTTGAATTTTGAATTTAATTGTTAGATATTTTTAAATAAAATTGAATATGTAAGTCATTCGTGATAATTTGTGTGATACATGTTTTGTTATTAACAATAAAATAAGTATGTATAAAGAATAAAGCTGCTACAATGTAGCTAAAATTTCATTTCTTCTTCGCCCCCCTTTCGTGTTGCTTGGCATTTCAGACTCGGATGGTTCGCCTGGAGGGATCAAGTTTTTTTCCTCTATTATTTCAGGCTCTGTTACGCTGTAGTTGCGACAAACACGACAACACACGTTAACTATACTTGTGGCCTTTCTCGGTGCATAGTGCAATTTTCGTTCATTTAGAAGGCATTTAAAGCGGATTTTCAAAACTCCAAACGTCCTCTTTACAATATTTATTACTTTTGAATGAAATTTGTTGAAATGTGCCTCTTTAGTTTCCCAATTTGCATTTCTGAACGCAGTATGCAAATAAGGTAGAAGACGATAACCGAAGTCTCCTAAAATGTTATAAAAATACTAATTTTAATAACAAAGAACATAATACACACAGATATATTGTCCTCTCTCCATATTGGCACTATCTTTCCAACAGTTATTGTTTCGAATATTCTATGATGTTTATTAAATTTTGGAGAGTTGTATTCGAAATAGAGATCCACGACGATTGATTGCCTTCTTTGAGTTCTCCTACGGTATTAAATTGCCATCCATTCGTCTATACTAGGTGAGATAGTGTTCCCAGTAAATTCTCTATTGGATTAAGGTCAGGACTTTTTGCCGGCCAGTTCAAAACCATGAATTTTGTTAACGGTTTCAGTAGTCCTCTTTTGGTTACTGTTTGCCGCGAATGAGGAGCTTCCTGGAAAGAGAGTATCCAGTAGCAAGTTGAGTGATTCATCGCTTGAGGTTGTCCAGGAGCCATCGGTTCTTTTCAAACAACTAGGCATTACAGGGTTTGCAGATAGGATTTTTCTTAGCCGCGATGCCTGAGAGGTTTCTGTGATTTTGTCACGGAATTATCTCCAAGATTGATGCTTTGCTCTTTTTTATATATTTTGAGGGATTCTTTGTATGAGTCATAGTCAGTCACTTTTCTTGTACCTTTTTGAAAGGTTGAACAGTTGTTTCTAAGCGGTCCTAGTTCTGAAGTTCACCAGTGCGGCTTTTTTTCGCACCTAGGTTCAATCAGAGGGCAGGAAGAAGCCATGGCCTGATTGAAAAGAAAGGGTGAGTTCCCTGACTCTCATGTCAAGATCATTGGTGATTCGCGCTGGACTTGAGAATAGTTTTTTTAACAGTATTTCTCCGTATTTTATGTTAGCCAAACAGTTTTCAGATAGTTTCAAAATGTTGTTTGAATGGGGGAGCATCACCCAGGTTGAATGAGATGTATCTGTGATCTGAAAACGAATGTTCAGTCGATACCATTCAGTTCGTTAGCATTTGAGTGATGTTGTCTGAGATAAGAGTGATATCTATCACTTCCTGTCGGTTTCTTGTTATAAAAGTGGGCTCATTGCCAATATTGCATGCAATGAGGTAAGTACTTAAAATGTTATCAAAAATTGACTCACCTCTATCGTTAATGTCGGTACTGCCCTATACCATGTGATGAGTGTTAGCGTCGTATTCGATGATGAGGCCAGTTTTTTGCCTCCTAGCTTCCAGTACCACTCTTTCTGGGTTATCACCAGGGGAGGGCCCACCTGATCGTGGCCAAAATACACCGATGGCAGCCAGCAGACAACGATTAAGTCGGGGTCACTGAGGTTAGAAATTAAAAATACATTAAGGCTACGTTTCACTAGTATACAAGCTCTAATATTACCTTTACCTTTTGTATAAGGTCCCAAGTCCACAAACCACGCCTTCCACGGTCCATGGTTCCTGGATTAGAATGATATCATATACCTTTTTGGAGAGACGCAGAATGAGTGCGGCCGAAGCCTTTTTTGAATGGTAGAGATTAATCTGGAGAAACAGTATCATTGCTACAATTTCCCAGAGCGGTCTCCCCCACGGTTGTATTGGAGTTCACCGATTCCAAAAATGAGCTCAAGAGCTCATCTTCTTCCTCTGATCGTGTAGGATCTCTTTTTATTTCCTCGTCGGTTTTCATTTCCGACAGAGTGTGAGAAGAGAAGTCCGACGGCTTGATAGTCACCTCGTCGCTGTCCATTACAGGAAAGGATACCGACGGTCCCAGGCTGAATTTGAATTTTCGTTTAAAGGAGGAGGAGGTTGCTTATCAGCATCCAGCTCATTCTTTTTATAGACCCTAAGGTGTATTGCCTCGAATCCGAACCGGATCATGCCTTTGGTTTACGCTAGAGGGTTAAGGGATTCCTTATTGATCACATTCAACACGCATCTATAAAGGCTTCTCAGTTCCTCCAGTCATGAGTCGGATAGGTCGGATTACTAAGGCTGATGATCTTCATTATACTTTCTGGAGAAGAGGGTTCGGCTGGAATCCAGGTGCGAAATTATTATCTGCTAGATAAATCCTCCCTAGGCACGACTTCAAGCCTTGCACATGGCCAAACTTCTCCTGAACTACCTATGGCTTTTTTTTTAAAAAAATCAAGAGATCTCTGGTCGGCACATGCAATGAGCTTTACATGGCCTTGGTGCCAGCCAGCGTCGCTTGGCCGCATAATGGCCAAGTAGTTGCAGGAAAGCTTCAACTGTACCAATTGCCACCGCTCAGGTGTGATCGATCCATCGATATTGCTTTTGTCGATTACCGCGGTCGTCAAAGTGTCTTTTAGGAATTCGCTAAAGGACCTCAGAGATGTGGTGTTAAATGGCCCATGAGTGTTTGTAGTTTCGGACCTTTTAGGAACCGGCACGGTTTGTGGCCTGAAACAAATTTGCAGCTGCAAGGGGTGGTGGAAGAGATATGTTAGGAGCATGGCCTGCCACAGTCTTATCTCTCCTTGAAAATTTGGTTTTAGGCTCGATGAGTTTGCCTTTTAAGGATGGTGCACCATGGCCTGCCGCAGTTTTACCTCTTCGGGCAATGCAGGAGCAATGTCGGTAGTCGGTGCAGTCACCGTTCTAGCGCCCGGTATTAAAGGGGTACCGGCTTCGGGTTTCGTTTATTTTTTGACACGCGCAATAGGGGTCTCAGTCTTCTGCTATTCAAATATGGAAATCTGGTATTCAAATATGGAAATCTTTTGCTAATCAAATATAGATGACGCTCACATTCAAATGGATATCACAAAATATACACATTGTTTTTGTCGATCGTGGAAAACTTTCGAAACACATACGAACTAAACTTTATGGCAAACTAATTACTATTACTTTTGCAATCGCTCAATTAAGGACAAAAAAAAATATTTTGTTAAAGAAACCCGATTCATAGTTAATTCTTTTTAATCAGCTCTATCACAGAATCCATTAGTAGCGAATCTACAAATCGAGCGCAATCGCTTAAAGCATTGCCAAATAGAACTCTCTCAAGGGTTTATTGCAATAATCTATTCGAAAAATTTCTATTCGAATTTTTTCGATTCTATTGAATAGATCCATGGTGTTGCATAAAGCAATTGAATTGATTAAATAAAATCGAATTTCGATGTAGAAAATGAAATGCTCTCGGTAAAGCTGTTGATGAGCTGAAATATCAAATTAACTTAAATTTTGTTGGTTTTAGTGAAAAATGAGTTTTATTTGGTTTGATATTTTTGAGAATGAATTAGATGAGACTGATCGTGTTGCAGTTTTATCAACTCTTCGATGCTAAAGAAATTTACGAGTGCATTCTAATCAGCTTGATATGAATGAAAATTTGTAAGGAAATACATTTCCCATGAAAAAATAATTTTTTATAGTTTTTATATTTAGGTTTCAAAAGAACTTAGGATTGACGAAAAATGGGTTTATAAATCTGCTACAAGATATTAAGCCTAAATTTAGGAGATGCGATAGAACTTTTTCCATTCCAAACATATTAAAACTAGCTTGTCTATTGAGATTTTGTGCTGAAGGAAGTTACCAAGACTGTGTTGTTGATGACTACAACTTCGGACTTGGTTAGTCAACAGTTTCATAGATATAGTTGAAGAACATATTTGTCCTAAATGGATTAAGTTTCACTTCTCACAGGAGTAAGAAGATTTGCTTCAACTATAAACAGCTCTTCCTCTGTTAGTGGCATTTCCTCGTGAGGACTACCTCCAGTTTTGGTTTTCGCAGCTTTGCTGAAAGAAAGCTTCTTTTTTTCCTGAAACTTTTGATCAGCAAAAACCTAGAAAGAAGATTTTTAGATCAATCTTATAAGTAAAAAAATTGACTTTTAAACCTTTTTCCAAAGCTTAGCTTCTTTTGTTGATAGTCCAGCTGCATTCAGTCTTTTAATTAAGCTCTCCCACATAATAATGGCAGTGGCTTAACCCTGACATGTGTGCGGCAGAATATTTTTAGCCAAATCAGAATGCTCCCTACTCCGCCAAAATAGACTTTTGGTTTAAATTTATTTTGTTATTATTATAGAAATTTATTATTTAGTTGCTAAAATATATTTAATAGTTCAAAAGTGAACTTTTTACTTACGATTACATTCTTCCAAAATAAATTCAACTAAAATATAATTCTGTTAACTCCGGAGTTGATGGATGCCAAATCGAATGAATGTAAATATTCGAGAACTTGTTAACGTAGGACATAATGGCAAATTACGTTTACGAATATACGTTCACGTAAGTCACGATCTTAAAAGAGCTATTTGTTTACGGAGGACGCGATCGGGCCCCGGATTTCCTTGCATAATCGGTCGGAACGCTTGCTAGAATAAGAGGGGCTGATAAGCACCTCCAACTTCTGTGTTTTTATAGGAAAGTCTGTTATTAGCATCAAGGCCATGATTGTGAGTATTACAAGTCATTGAATTGCTCGTTAAAAAAAAAGATTTTCAGGTATGTGACCACAAAACAGTTATTAAGTGTGTTACAGCTAGTTTCCAGAATTCGAGTGATATGAAATCGAAATCGAAATTGCAAATCGAGTGAATTAAATTTTAGTGTTCAACATTTTGGTAAATTGTTTATTTTTTATTTCTGTCTCATTTCCGCGATTTATTCAATATTTAGTGCTGTGTTAATTCATGTGGTGTTGTGAATTGAAAAAGAAAAGTATGCTGAAAACCTTTTTTGAGTGGTAGAAGACGAGATGCTGAGAGACCTTTCAAATCCATTGGAAATTGCAGATGCAGCGTACGTTATTACAATTATTGCAAACTTTCTACTTATTTGTTGTTCCATATAGATTCATATCATATTACCGACTAAATAAATGTGATTTCGTAATGGTGTTGCAAAATCATTAGTTCAAAGCCCGTCTTCCATTATCAAACCATGATGCCTGTAACTGGAGCATGAGCAAAGCTCGAAACTATATTCAAAGAAGATATGAAAGTGGTGAGCTGGGGAGATGTTGGCTGTGGATTAGAGCCTTTCTTTCTGACGCCCTATAGATTCCGCAGCAGAAACCTTACAGCACTCATTCAACTGGAAACATTCCTCGGCTCTGAACGTAGTTGAGAGAACAATTGGGGTTTACAAAAACCGTTTTAGGTGCCTGGCCCGTTGCCTTTAATATCAGCCAAACAAAGTGGTACAAATTATTAATGTTTGTTGCGCGTTGCACAACATTTGCAGACATTTTAAGCTACAGAATGAAGAAGATGAAAGTTTTGCGGTAGGGAACTAGAGGAATGAAATTGAAGTAGACAACGAAATTACAGAAGCTGCAAGTTTTAATGAAGCCAATCAAATAAGAAACCATCTTGCAAATGGTATACCTTTTATTTAAAAGGAATAAGAAAAACTTACTTCAGTACTTATGTTTTATAAAAACTTAATAACAATTATAAATAAAAAAATTTAAAAAAAGGAACACGAAAATTATCACTGTGAGTTCTTAAAAGTGCAAGTTTTCTGGCCTTTACATTTAGCTTTTATAAATGTCGAGCTTCATTTCTTATTCTAATTTCCTTTTTTTTTTAATTGAATTTCTTCTTGACGATATTTCTCCATTTCGAAATTGTGCCTGTTTCCTCATTTCTGCTGCCACAGATGTTTGGAGTTTTCTTATAGTATGCTCGATATCGTTCAATGACGCTTGTATTTTTCTTTTTCTGACTGTTGGATTTGCAGGTTCCCAGACTTCTTCTAGAACTTTCTGGAACCTGCTTGAGGAACTTTCATGTTCATCGGTGTCTATTTCGTCTAACTCGAAATCCCGAGTGTCTGGAACTCTCTGAACTACGGTATAAATTTCACATATTTAGGCTATATTATGCTACGTAGGCGATATCACAAACTTCTAGCTTCTTTCTTATGGAAGCCTACCAATCCATCCAAACCTTCGAAAAAACAAAATTTCAATTCTCATGCAAATTGTTTAATATGTTATTTATTTACCTTCTTCCACACAGTCGTCCTTCTGGCGTGAGGCCATTTATTAACTCGTTCCAGAGAGCATCGGCGAAAACACGACCACTTTTCATAAAACCTTTGAAAAGGTCCTTATCGTTCTACATAAATTTAATAAATATTGCTTTCTGTGCAATATTCTTATGCTTTTCCCTGTTTAAATATATTATATTTAATAAATTATTAAAAAATGTACCCTTATAACCAGTTATCATTCTTACATTTCTGTGTATTAATAACAAAACAAAGTTTGCGGTATTCGTTTGTAATTTTTTAATTGAAACAATAAATAAATGAGTACAAATATGTATGTTAATCTAAAAAAAAAAAATAAAAATAAAAAAAAAGTGTTGCTCCATTGCATACATAGCAAAAAATAAAAAAATAAATAGAATCCATAATACATGTATTACGTTGTCTTCACGTAAAGGACAAGAAATTAATTTGTTACGTAACAAACAACAGTATACCATATATATACATTATTTTTAACAAATTCATAAAATAAAATAATCACCTTTCAATATATTATAAAAGTATCACAATGAATGTGAAATATCACACACATTAAAAACAAGATAACTTCAAGTTAAAAAAAAACAAGCTCATTTTATGAAAAAAAACATATCGCTGTTTATAAATAGCAGTTTTGAAACTTTGTTGGAAGACAACCTATTTCTTCGTTCCGATTAGACAAGTCCTGCTTTGGAGAAAATTCGTTCGCATAATGTTGCTTCCAGGTTTATGCATTTCATAATATATATTCGTATAGTAACGGATACACCCATCTTCTAGAGCGCCACCCCTCAAGGGGATTCTCCAACCTGTTGAGTATTGGTTCGTTAAGGTACTTCTGTACTTATATTATTCTAGCTACGACTGTATTTTCTGGATACCAAATTCGATATTTCTGTATCGAAGTCATCGTAAGAGCATGTGTTTTTATTTTGGACACAGATAGAAGATATTATATTTCTGGCACGGATTTAACAGTTTCAAAATGAGAAACAGAGGTTCCAGACGTACACTCAGAAGGCTGACTGGCAATTTTTTTCTTCACTACTTCCAATATACTTTCAGTACCCTCTGCTTTTGAATCTGGGGTCTAGGATGGTGGATTCTTTGTATAAGGATTTTTTTTAAGATTGTAAAACCGCTCCTTCAGTCGTTCACTAAGGGTTCCCAATAATTTTTGCACCAAACGGGGAGTGGAATGGTAACCAGCAAAATATTGCCCCTCAACTTCTGCTAGACTTTGTCCAACTTTCCGTTGAAGAAATTTGTAATAAACGATGACTTTGTACAAGCTTACAAAACAATACAATGACGGCATTTTTTATTCTCTCTAACGTATTAAATGTGGAATTCCATCTTATTGGGACGTCCTACTTTAATTTCAATATAGGTAGATCCATTTGTTTCTGAATTTCTTTGAACTTGTACAATGCGTTTGAGCTCCTCTTAAAAAATTCCACAATGGTTTAGTGACAATGTCACTGTTTAGGGTTGGAAAGCTAAATCTTCTAGCTGTAAAATTTTTTGAATTTTCACTGGGTTAAACTGAATAAATAAAAATGACCGTTTCGGGTTAAAAACGGATGTTGAAAACGTTATAAAATTTCGGTTTTATTTTACTTTCTATCACAAAATACTGTATGTTGCATGTTTCTTGTTTTATGTTAAAATGTTGCTAAACATTTTGTGCAAACTGACAGTCGTCTTTTGTTTGATTTAGATAATTAACAATTCTAATTTTAATATAACACATTTCGTATTTATTTAATATTTAAGTTCATTCAGATTATTTCTATTTCATCTCCAACATGCTTTTGCGCAATCCAACCCATGGGGTCATACAACCTAGCTATGGAGGAAATAATTGCCAACTTAGTCGGTTCATCGCCAGTCATTGGGCCTACATGAAAACAAAATGCATCTGGGACAGGAAGCCACCTAACTCCCAGAGTCTTGACGTTGAATTCATCAATCGGGACTAAAAATTGTATGCCTTTCTCGTCTTCTGGAACGTTGCTGAGTTGCTCACATATTTTCGAAGCTTAAAGCTTGTTGTTCCTAATAGTCTCTTTACCGCTGCCAGTTTGTGTCGTGCCTCATCCATGCTGTCTGCTCAGCTGATGAATTCATCCACATAGGTCTCATCTCTTATGACTGGTAGTACCAAAGGAAACATTGATGCCTCATCTTCAACCAGTTTGCGTAGTAAACGAATTGCTAAATACGGGGCCGAAGCTGTTCCAAATGTCACTGTTCAAAGGTAATACATTTGTAGTGGCTCCCTCGGATTTTCTCTCCATACTATCATCTAATAGTTAGCTTCTGTGTCGTTGACCTGAATCTGGCGATATATTTTTTCTACATCTCATGTGAATGCATACCGATAGAACCGCCATATCTGTATGATGTTTATTACCCTTTGCTGTTGTTTGGGTCCTATTAGTAAGTGGTCATTTAAAAAAGATCTTCCAAACGATTTGAAAGTGGCGTCAAACACAACTTGCAACCTCGTTGTTGTACTCTTTTCTTTAATGACCGCATGATGTGGGATAAAATAGTGGAACGGCGTTTTAAGTACCTCACAATTTTCTTCCATCAAGGTCATATTGCCGAGCTCTAGGTATTCTGAAATACCTCTAACATAATATTTGTGATGTGCTGGGTTACACTGCAACTCCTTTTCTAGCTGCAGAAAACGATTGATGGCACCTTGTTTAGTTGGACCCATGATGGGACGTTCACCAGCTTTGAACGGCAGGCACACTTCAAAGCAACCATCTTCGGTTGCTTCGAAAAGGTTTTTCCTTGATTTTCCAGAATTTTCGGAGTGTTGTATCGAGATCAAGCTAAGCTGGCAGGAAAAATTACAGATCTTAGGTGTGTTGGGTAACTTTCCAAGCAAAATCCATTCTAATTGTGTACTTTGCGCGATGGGACCAGCAATATCACTATACACATCACTTCCAATTAGGATATCAATTTTTCCGGCTGAGTGAAAAATCGGATCAGCCAGTTGTAAGCCTCTCAGATGTGTCCATTTATTATATGGTAGATAATCTGCTGGGCCGGAAGAAGCCCAGTCAGGCATTTGAAAATCAATGCTCGCATCTCGCATGTTTTGTGTAATCTTACTACCATCTACCTGTTGTTCTATGGCCTCCAGAGAACGAAATCTACATTCCAAGAACTCTACAAATTCTTTTAATGTCGGAAGCTCCTCTCCTCCCGCAACTGTTGAGTGGTCCTGGTTAACTTTTGCAGGATCACGTAAATTAAAATTACGTCCCAGCTCTCCAACGGCAACTCTAAATTTTACAATGCGTGGATAATTTCTTGAAAAGTGTCGAGAACACATTTAATATTGATGGGTGAATAATTGATAATACTTGTTTGCCCAAATAACAGCTTTAATTATGTATTAAGAAGAACCCTTTTGTGATCATCGATGGTTAGATGCTGCAGCAGTCTTTCAGCCTGACCACTAACAGACGATTTTAAATAGTGAAGCCTTTGCATATCAGACAGGGAAGAATTATTGTGAATTAAGGCAATAAACAAGTTTCATAGTTAACAGAAATTATTACACATTATCACAGGTAATCGTAGCTCAGTTTGTTTTTTCATTCTAATATTATCTACCTCTTTTATTTCGGCAGAATTACCTGCAACTAATTGTGCTGAAGACGGAACCCTATCCAAAGCATCTAACAAATCGATTTTGTATTCCGAGTATAATATATCTTCTATTTTATTGAATGTTTCGGATAATACTTCAATCTGTTCACCAGTTTCAATGGCAATGCCGTTACCTAGTACGACTTCAAGGTACTTTTTTGCCTGAACCGACTGTTCTTCTAAAAATTTTATACGAGTTTGCAAATAGTTTATTTTTTTCAAACGTGCGCTTTCGGCTTTTTTTAAAATTGTGGTAATCTTTTGTCATACATTCAAGAACATTTATTTGAAGTTTACCATACGACAACTTTCTACTTTTATTTTAGCAGACATCTGAATTTATGATATATTTATATAGGTTTGTATATGGTATATTTGTAGTATTAGTTTTACATACAATATCAAGAATCAATTGTTTCAGAATTCAACAAAATATGTGAAACGGACTTATTTGACTTGGCTTAATTGTCCTTCAAGTTCCTTCTTCCGTGTTAATCGCCTTCCCCGTTAGTAACTGCTTAGTAGACTCTTCTGGACTGAATGCTGAAAGCTATCGTTGTTGCTATAGTTGGAGGAATCTTTGGTTTGTTGGAATACTTGTGATGACGTTGATTTTTTTTTTTTCGGAATATGTATACTGTATTTTAATTTTTAGTTTATATATTTTACACACCCCAAACAAATTTATGAATTGATTGTCTTTTTTTGAAAAGTGCAAATGTGACTTCAATTGTGTTGATATTAAGCAATGGTTTTCTATATGATTTATAAGTGCCAAAGGCTCGATTTAACCAAAAATGTTTAGGGTTGGAAAGCTAAATCTTCTAGCTGTAAAATGTTGTGAATTTTCACTGGGTTAAACTGAATAAAAAAAAATGAGCATTTCGGGTTGATGTTATAAGCGTTATAAAATTTCTGTTTTATTTTACTGTCTATCACAAAATATTCTACGAGTAAACATTTCATGCAAAGTGACAGTAATAGTATTGTTTGATTAAGATAATTAAAAATTCTAATTTTAATATTAAATATTTCGTATTTATTCAACTTTTAAGTTTATTCAGATTACTTCTTTTTCATCTCCAACAGTCACAAATCTGGTCCACTCCTGCCTTTACGACTAAATTCAGAGAATGCGCGAAACTAATAGGTCGCCATCGTCAAATCTGTACAGCCGAAACGGTGTTCGCAGGATTATCGCTCACAATGGCCTTAACTTTATTCTCGATTTTCCACTTCGAAATATGGTCGTTCAAAAAATTGCACAAATTTTCAGTGGTATGGTGCTTGTATTCCATACAGCCCAACAAATTAGAAGAAATTGTCGATTTTAATGTGGTGGGCTATAATGGGTACAAAACTTTGATTATTTAATAAAATCCATGCATCTGTTGTTAAGCAAAAATCTTACAATTTTACTGCGGACATCCTCTTTCAGCTTTAAATAAAGCTGCGGTAATAGACTTTCCGATAGTGTCCTTCGGGTCGGAAAGCTGTATGAAGGGCACAACATCGCTATAAACTTTTTAAATTCAGCCTTCTCCACAAGCTGTAACGGGTGGTATTCTTTCGCATTCATTTTAAGTAATTGCTAGTCAATTTTTTTTTTTTTTTTTTTTTGTTACGAATTTGCTCCAATATTTTTGTATTGTTTCTTGCGGTTTTGTTTTATTTTCTGTGCAAATTACCTCCACATTTTAAACTGGGTCTATTTCAATTAAAGTTAGGGTAGGTGTTGTAACCTGTCGTTCTATTGCATTTGTGTTGATTATTGGGTGCCTTCTTTTAAGATGCCTAGTTATGTTGCCTAAGCTTCCAGATGTAAATGAAATCATTTGGGAGCAATATTTACATTTGGCATTTTGTTGCTCTTTTTCTTTAAAATTATGCCACATTACGCTGCCCTGCCTTCGCATTGCCATTTTTAACTGAAACCAAATCCTGTATTCGATACATACGAATCCTATATGCATTCTACAGATTTACTAATAAATAATACAAAATAAAACATACCAATGTTTCAAGTAAAAATATATTTATTTTGCAAATATATGGCTACAACTTTTAGTTAAAAACAATAACGAAATTTCGAAGAACTTTTATGTGTAGATGCATTTGTAGTTACACAGCAAAGGCAGACACGAAATATCCCAATTTCATTCTGGATTTTTTGGATTATTAGTTCCAGTTCCATGACAGTTCCATTACTGCGAGAATACCAACACATACGACAACGTCAACGCTAAACTAATATACATATCTGAACATGAACGAATGCAATAGACGAAGAAGGTACACGCGGTGCTGTCCTGTACAATGTACAGTGACAGTCAGCCGTTGTGTCAATTAGAACAAAATAAAGATATGGCGAAATAAACTTCTTGTGTGTGAACTATCGGAATATCGGTCATCGGACATGTCGAAATTATCGAACATGTTTAGGTGGAGTATTTGGAGTGCTTGGAACTAGTTCCGACAGCGGACATAGTTCCAGGAACTATGTAGGTACAGAACGACTCAACGCTAATGTATTTATAGGTGACGCAGGTTACCTCCTAACACCGTACTTAATAACACCTTTTAGATGCACGATAACAAACTCTCCTGAAGCGCGTTTTAATAAAAAAAAAACATACACAAGGAAGAATAACAATAAAACAACAATTGGACCATTAAAGGACCGTTTTAGATGTTTAATAGGAGTATTAGGTCTTCACTATAAACCTGAAAAGGTCACTGCATAATATCGCATTGTATCATGGGATTGAATTAGATTAAGCGGTAAATACTGAGGAAGACTTTTCGCTCTAAATGGCGAAGGTAGCGCTGTTCGAAATCAGTTGTTAAAAATAAAATTAATGAAAAAACCTTTCGATTGTATTTATATTTAAATTTATACTGATAATTTGCTACTGGAACATTATTTATTTAAAAGATAAAAGATATAAAAACGCAATTAACACTAATTCTTTTCATTTCTAGTAACTGTATTTTCAAATTTTGCTTTATTGTTCTGTCCTTCGTTTTATTTTCTTTGTTCTTTTTGTAAGCGCCTATTTTTTCTTTTTTTAATTCGAGCGTTAAAACAAACAAACTGTTGGGTCCACCGCCAGTATCGTTAATTTATTTTTTTTTCAACTTGGTCTTCAAATCTATCCAAACCTAAATTTGGATGAAATGAGATACTTTAAGTTATAATAAAATGTTTGCTTATATATTCATATATTCGTACCTTGCTCCAATTTTCATAAGTCTTTATGGGAGCGCCCATGCTACTGAGCTCTACAGCAAACTTCTTCCAGTGGTTGTCTAAATCCAGCTTTTTGCAAATGCTTTTTGCGATTAGTGGATTTTTTTCCATTAGGCACACTATCTTCTCCATCTGCCCCCTGTTCGTAAAATGTCTCCCACTTTGTATAAAAATTAATAAATAATAAATAATAATGATAATAAATAATAAATAATTAAAGCTATTATAAATATATCTATTAATTTCCTTTTTTTTATTGTTTTCCATTAACCAAACGATGGAATTTAAAATAAAATTCCACCGTAATTTTCTGATAGAATTGTCATTCCTATCAAATATTAAAATATCCATAGCAATAGAAACTCGCAATACGTTTTATTTCTATTCGAAACAAATTCTGTTACGAAACAATTTCCGCTATGCCGGCAATAGAATTAATTTCTATTTAACTTTTGTTTTCTATTGGAAATAGATTCTCGCAATAAACCTCTCACTAACTTTGTGCAATGAGAAAGAAATTAGAGCAGAGCAGCGCAAATTTGTGCAAAATGTCAGATCAAATGAGAGCAGAAAAGTGCGGTCATGTGTTAGTTGTCATAGATGACAAATTAATTTTCGATGATTGGATAATTTGAGTTTTATGGAGCCTAAATTGTTGGAACAAATGGTATTATTTGGTGATAGTTTGGAATCCAGCGAAGACGAAGGGTTGAATATAACACCATTTTTTATAGGGAAAGATAAAAGGAACTGTATCGCACAATTTTTGGAAATTGTATAGCTCCTTTCTATATTCAAAAGGAGTTTATAACTCATTTTCGTGTAAATCGAACGCTTTACAAACGTTTGGTGGATACCATTTCCGCATCAAAAGAATATAACAAAACCCGAAAAACGTTTTCTGAAGAAATACGTATAGCTCTATTCCTGTAGTTTGCTGGTTATGAGGCTTGTTCCTATGGGATATTGCAGGCCGCTTTTGGTACTGTGTGTCTTATAAATAATAGAGTGCATGAGAAACAAAACAGGAATCCAAGGTGTTGTAGGTACATTTATAAGATAATATTTATACCGATTTAGAACATAAGCTATTTATTTTCTTTTGCAGGAATAACAGATGGTACACGAATAAAGGTTGACCCCTTAAACATGGAAAAAAACGACTACATCGACAGAAAAAATATCACAAGTTTAAGCTTACAGGCGATATGCAACGAAAAACGAAAATTTACAGATATTTTCGTTGAATATCCAGGATCCGTACACGATAACAAAATTTACGAGAATTCCAATGTATATTCGCAGCTGCCTAATCTTTGCGGAAGCTTTTTTCTTTTAGAGGATTCTGCGTATGCTTGCTCGCAATATTTAATAACGCCATATCGGGACAATGGGCATTTGTCAAAAAGGCAAAAAAAAAAAAGAAGGCATTTGGCCTTTCAAAACAACGATTTCAACAGCTTTATAGCATAAATCCTGCTCTTAGCAGAGTCATTGAACAAAAAGTGAGCATGAACTAGATAGAAGTTTTTCTCATTGAACACGAAAACCTGAGCTGGGCAGCCTCATTCAACAAAGCTAATCTCATTTTCAAATTCAGCTATTTAGTGTCAAATATCTAATGTGTGAAAATTACTAAAATAAATTGTGCGCTTAATTTATAAATAATTTAAAAATAGGCAACGATTATAAAGTCGGAATGGCGTAATCCACCTTTTCCGCAACACTTAAAGATGTATTGAACATACTGGAAAGAAGGCTTTTTCCTGTCTGGATAAAAACCGAGATGATCGAAGCGGAAATAAGCTTTGCGAAAAGAGATTTTTATTTTAAGGCGAGTTTTCCAGGTGTTTACAATCGCAAAGATAAGTTTATCATAAACGCGATGCTGGTAAAATAATTTAATAACTTGTAACTTACATGGGTTTAATACAGATATATCCAAATATTTTATATTTGTGACAATAACTTAAAATTAAGAAGTGTTGATGCACGCTAATCACGATTCACACAAATTGACTCTAAGCGACGCGAAACGATACTTAAAAAACAAAATATCAAGAAGGGGAGAGGAATACTTGGATTCTAGGTTTGTATTAATGGCGAAATGTTATGCCATCTATTATACATTTTATGATGTTGAGGTGATGCCGGTTATATACTGGAACCCTTGATGAATGACTCCTTATCGGAGTCTGGAAGTCCGAAATTCATTTTCAACGGTAAGCACAGCAAAACAAGAAATATTTAGAAAGGGCTATAAAAGTTTTGGAAAACAAATTTCGATGCATACTTTGTGCACGTCAACTGCACTATAGTCCTCAAAAAGCTTCACAAATCATCAATGTCGTTTGTGTATTGCATAATATATGCTTCACTTTCGCGTCTAAAACTACACAAATATTCCCCACAATGAATTTGAAGACCAAGAAGAACCATAATACATCGGCATTGATTATATCAGTAATCATCGAAACGCATCGATGATGAAAATAATAAACAAACAAAATAACAAAATAACAAAACTTTCAAAGTCAAGAGAATTTTAAAACTGTAGTAAAAAAGAATGAAATGAAAATAATATTAAAACTAATCTTATATCTAATATTTCACAGCATGGAACTATGTTGTAGAGTTACATAAAATATATTTGGATAAATTTGTTTTCCACATTACAGTATATTCATGGTAATGGTGATTTAGTGTCATTTTATTTGTATGGATTTGCAATCATCTTAACGAGATAATTGCAAAAAAACAGTTCCATGGCAGTGCTGCACATGACTCGCCTGTTTTGAATAGCAACAATGAATTCGAAAATTTAAGACAATTCCATGCAGGTGAAGTAAGCACTTGGATTCTAGGTTTGTAATCTTGTTTTCATTTTTGTACATCACTCAATTTTTACATATTTGTGCTTACATTTAAGGTGACAGCGGCTACACATTACATCCATGTCTATTAACACTTATAAATGAATGCTTCAATGGAGGTGACTGCCAAATGAGCGGAAGCTTAGATGTGAGCAGAAGACTGTGACGTGAATCATTAATGTGTTTTGTGCTCTTCATAATGCCTGTATCCATTTTAGGCTACAATTCGGTCAGGATGATTTAATTATTATTATTATTAATATTTATTGACATGAAATAAATTTACATATATGGTAAATACAAGAATTTGAGCACTAGCTGCAAAGACTTTCAGCTCGATTTAATGTAGGTACATTTATATACTACATATAATTTAATATTGAATAATGTCACAAGCTTTTATTATATTTATATTTTCTAGGAATTGATTGTCTAATATTTCAAAAAAAGTTGTCCTTAAGGTGACTTCTGGCCGTGTTTGAAGACAAGAAGCAGAAACCAAAGATGTGTTCCGTGTTTAGGATGTGGATATTACATGAGGGGCAGATTGGAGGCGACTCCTTTCTTAGTAGGTGTTGGTGAGTAGTAGTGGTTGACTTAAAGGCAGAGGTCGGATAAATTGGCGCTGTTTTGCTGGGGTTGACTTTGCTCGAGTAATGGTGAAAATAAAGTTTCCAATCGTTCATTTGTGGTTTTTTTCTGCTTTTATTGTGCGTTGTAGGTCACGTTTGCTGTATGTGTCACATAGATAATTCTACTAACATCAGCTAAATTGGTCGCGTGATCGACGACTTAATTGCCCCGTATACCTGCATGTCCTGGTACCCACATTAGTTTGATCTTGTCCGGTATTTTCAAGAGGATGTCTAGGATACGGCAAGTATGGGTTAAGTACTGTTACGTTTAACACAGAACCTGATGTCATTTCAAATACAAATTTAACCAGAATCGCTCAAAATATTAGAAGCAATTTAAAAAAATTATTTATAAAATTTTTTTAACTAGATTTCATTGCCAAATATATCTACATATACGGTTTTCCTCTATCTTGGTAATCAACATTTTTTCCTGTAACCGCAGTTTTTGATGTTAGTTCCTTTCATAAATCTCGAGCTTCTTTTTTTGATTTTTTAGTTTTTGTTTTTTCTTCAAGATCAAGTCTTCGTTTTTGGACCTTTAAAGTACTGCAAAGCATTCCGTGAATTGCGTTCAATTTTGTATTAATAGTATCTGTTGCAGTTACATATTGTTTCATTAAATTTTCTATAGGTTTCTTTTTAATTTCGAACATATCTTTTTTGAGTTGAGTATTCCACATATGATTCTTCTTCGATAATACTATCGTTTTGATAGTTTAAGTCTATATCTCCCAAACGTCTGGGGTTTTTTTTTTATCTCACCGTTGTTGACTGTTTTTTGCGTGTATGGAAATCCACCCGTACCTTTTAAGTAAAGTTTATTGCTTCTTAGCTTACTTTTGACATTGTATTTTAGGTAAATCCAGGTCAAAAAAAAGGTTCTGAAAATATATGTATGTATTAACTTGTATTTTAACAACAAACTACCTTTCTCCAATCTTCAAGATTGTTTTGTTTTGTTTCAAACGTCATTTTCAAATTTTTGTGCTGCCAAATCTCACAATACAATCGCGGACACTCGATTGAACCAAAATAGGTGCTGCCAATTTCAATTATATTAATTTCTATGCACGCATCCCAGGCTTGACAGAATTGGTAAGAGAGAAAATCAACCGGGTTATCGTATATAAAATTATCTTAGAAATATAGGGTTTTCCAATAGGGACTTGACAACTTTGAATTTAATTTGTGAACGCACTCTTTTACTTGGGCATTGCTCAGACCACATTATGGCGTATTTTGCGTAAGGATGTTGGTTTACACCCATACAAGATCAAGCTGACTCAAGAATTGAAGCCGATGGACCATTTGAAGCGACGTACGTTCTCCGAATGATTTCTGGAGAAGATGCGAAAAGATGATGAATTTCATCGCAAAATCATCTTCAGTGACGAAGCTCATTTTTGGCTCAATGGGTTCGTCAATAAGCAAAATATGCGTTATTGGTCGGATGAAAACCCACATGTGCTTCATGAATCACCACTTCATCCACAAAAAAATAACTGTTTGGTGCGGTTTGCATGCCGGCGGCGTTATTGGGCCTTTTTTTCTCGTCGACGATAACGATCGTCACGTTACTGTGAATGGTCAGCGTTATCGCGCCATGATCACCGATTATTTTTGGCCCGAATTGAAAGATATGGACTTGGACGACATGTGGTTTGAACAGGATGATGCCACAAGCCACACAGTACACGCTACAATCGATTTATTGAAGAATAAGTATGGTGAGCGAAATAGCGGCCGTTTCGGCCGATATGTGTGGTCGAGTCGTTGAAAATTATGTCCAACGAATCGACCGCTGCAAACGTGCCCACGGTAGCCATATGAACGAAGTCGAGTTCCATTTTCATTAATGTTTTAATTGTACTTCAAGCCAATAATAAAGTTTTTGAAATATCTCAAATGGTTTGCCTTTTATTTAAAAAAAAAGGTTTTAAAGTCGTTATTGGAAAACCCGATATTTCCCATGTTCGACAAATTGGTATCGTGAATGAATTTCGAAAATGGGAAATAATTTCCCTCGGAAAATATAGCTATCCGTGAGTACAATTTTCAGCGAAATTTGTTGCGTAAAATTCCTCCGTTATTTTGAGAGGGAACTTCAAGAGGAGAACAGCAATGTAATTACATTTAGAAGAGATATTAAAATTTGTTAAATAAAATTTTTTTAACATGGGTCTAACCCAACTTGAGGTGCTGATTATTATAATGGAAAGAAATCGAGACATCGCAAATGGATTTACTATTCAACGCTGGAAAGAAGATACAAAGAAGCAATGAATAATGAGAGAAAAGGAGCTGAACAACCATTACATGGTTGTAATGTAATGTAATGGTTCGTTTATATTCATTTCATTCTTTCAAACCAATTAATTTTAGGCATGGTTTGATAAGAAAAAGTACATGAGAAAAAAAATGGCAGAAAACCTGGATTAAATTTATCAAGATATTGTCCACCCCTAGAATTTCGACAGAGCGACAGAAAAAATATATGATTTCGCATGAGGCGTTAGAAAAGGAAATACATCTGCAACGAAAATTGTGGAAAATTTGTTGTCTCATGTATTAAAAGTCATTACGGCGAAATGAAAGCAAGTGTTAAAAAAGGATATCGCTCCATTGATTGACTGTATGATCAGTACAAATTGTCCTTGCAAGAAACTAAGTGCCACAATTTAGAAATGGAAAGGCTGTGGGCAGAAGAAATCACAGCTAAATTCTATTTCAAACAGTGTCTTCTAGAAATAGAAGAAGAAAAGCTGGAAAAGTTTGAATGCAATTACTAATTTATAGTTGGAAAAAGATTTTTCTTTTGTTTTTAGTATACATATACAGGGTGAGTTTTTTAACTTGAGACATCCAAATTACTCGAAAAATACGCGATATCGCGAAAAATATTTCAGACAAAAGTCACAAGGTTCTGAGGGGGACATAAGATGGTGACCACGAGTTTGACCTTGAGCCCCATTTTCAAGGTCAAACGAAGGTCACTTTTGATTTTCCAAATTAAAATTCCTGATTTTAATTGCTCAGTCGTATTGCTCGTAGGCTTGTCATTTGTTTTTACATACTGCGTTTAGCATAACCCAGAAACAACGACGTGGACGTAGCAGTATTTTGTTTCCTTCGGGGTGATTAATTAGAGTGGATCCCATTGCCTCCCACCGTTGAAACAGTGAATTTTTCCCATTTCGATGTTTATTTCCCGAGACTATTTCAAAAAATGCTCGAAAATGTGACCATTCACTTCAATACTCTTGTCTATCCGCACTCTAAATGAACCAACAGAACTGAGAAATATTTCTGGCATAATCTTCTGGCAAGCTTTAGCTATGTTTTTTTTATGTCCTCACGTGTTGTTGGCTTTTTTCTGTAAACCTCACTTTTTAAGTAGCCCCATAAAAAGAAATCAAGTGACTTAAGATCAAGTGATCTAGCAGGCCATTGCCTCGGACCCTCTCGTCCGATCCATCGTTGATGGTAAACATTGTTTAATAGGCACCGGGCTACTTGGGAATAACGGGCTGGACAACCATCATGTTGAAACCACATTGTTTTTCGCAACTCCAATGACAGTTCTTCTGGTAATACTGGAAGATGATCCCGCAAGAAGTTTGCGTACTTTTCGCCTATTTATTTATCCCCAATAATTCCCGCCCAAACATTAACATTCCAATAGTGCTGGCGTTCAACTTGTCGCAACTAAAAAGGGTTTTTGGTAGCCCAGTAATGCATATTATGTCGATTGACCATATCGTGATTGGTGAAAGTCGACTCATCAGAGAATAACACATTGGCGAAGAAAAGGGGGTCGCGTTCAATTTGCTGAAGTGCTCATTGACAAACCCGGTTGCGAAAATCCTCACTAGAAAGTTCTTGATGCATTGAAAGATGATAAGGATGGTATTTATGCCGATGTAATATCTTACAGACAGTCATTTGAGAAATTCCTGATTCAAGACTTATTTGGCGAGTGCTAATGTGAGGATCTTGTGCAACGGCAGCTAACACTGCTATTGGGGGGTGGCCGTGGTGTAGTGTTATATGCATAGACTCTTCAAGCAGAGGGTCGCGGGTTCGAATCCCGTGCAAGGCAATTCTCTGAAAAAGTCTTTTCATAGAATTTGTATGTAGTTATATGAAAATCACGTCGGCGTCAACTCTGACATGTAGGCATAACACTGATGTTGGAGTTGGTTTCTGGCTGGGCTAAATGTAACCAACTAACAACTAGCACGTAGTAAGAGCCACTGGTTGAGGATGCACTGGCTCGTCCCGTCCAGTTTGACAATCACCTCTGGGAAAAATATCGAAACCAAACACAAATAAGTTTCAAAACTACTACACAACCCGCCCGCACCTTGGAGAAAAGCCAGTTAAAGGGTATTCGTATCCCCTTTGTGCGCGGATAATAATAATAAAAAAAAAAAAAAATAAAAAAAAATAAAAAAAAAGACATCCTATCTGATCGATTCCGTTTCTTTGGTTGCACACTTCCTTCACCAGTGAATTGTTGGATGACCCGATAAAAGGAAGCGCGCGATCGTATCTGGTCTGGGAAACGTTGGGCGATGTTCGATGTTCCTTCCACTTTCTCCATAAATAAATATCATTTCAATTTTCTCTTGAATTGAAATAGCCTGCATTATTAATCTGGAAAAAGTTACTAACAATAATCAGTTCCTCAAAACAAATATCGAACTTCTAAATAAAGTACAGTTCCGTTCAAGTAGAAAACACTCTCAGGTAAGTTTAGGACAATTTGTCTCTATCTGAAAATTCTTTGAGTGCAGTGGTATCTAGCACTGAATGAATAAGACCTTTGAGACAAACTCGTGTGCCCCATTGAGGAATACGACTGAGCAAAAATTTTAAAAATTCCTGAAAATCAGGAATTATTATTTGAAAAATCAAAAGTGACCTTTGTTTGACCAGAACCATGTGACTTTTGCCTGCAACATTTTTCGCGATATCGCGTATTTTTCGAGTAATTTGGATGTCTCAAGTTAAAAAACTCACCCGGTATTTATTTTTACATTCTTATAATAAGCATAATATGAAATTCTTTGTTTTTTAATTTATGTAAATAGTTTTATTCAGTAAATAAAAAGTGAATTTTAGAGAGCATTTCCTATATATCTTCTTATGTGCTTCAGTGATGTACTCTGAATCGCTTGTAGCAGTAATTTTGATTCCAACTAGATTACTGGAGTCTTCATTTGTAAGCAAATCAGGGTTTAATGCATTGATCGTGAAATCACACTTGAAATGTATGCAAATGTTATGTAATGCGTAGCACACATTTACAATTTGAATCGCTTTATGTGGAAGCTAATATAGCTCGCTTGCAGCAAGCAAACATCACCATCTACTTTTCAGCACTTATTCGCAATTCATCATTGCATACCTGCGAAAAATATGTATGAGCGCATGAAAGCAAATCATTTCAACAAGCAAAATAAATTTACCATTAAAACATTTAAACTATAAAACCCCTTTATGTTAGAGTATAAATGTTTGGATGTTGAAGGAGAGATGATTCTGATGTGCATTCCATCAATACAGCCTATTACTCCTGGTATGCTGTATTTTTCGTAAAAATTTAATGTTGTTTTCCTCTTTTCTTCCACCGTCAATTGCATATTTATCCAATTTGTGTTCTAGTTATGCCTCAAATATTTACAACACACTGGAAAGAAAAAAATTCTGAAAAAAATGATTGGGAGGCACTGCTAATGATTTTCTGGTTTACGGTAAAGAATCAAAGAGCAAATCAAGCAGATATTTGAATATGGGCTTATTTACTCTGTAGTAATAATGAAATCTGAAAAAATTCCAACTTGCGTGGAATAAACGGTTCATAAAACCTACTTACGATGCTTCTAGTACTCTAATGAGTTAGATTTATCCCTCAAATTTCGTCTGATATATAATATACACATATGCTCAGCTTTGCATTATGTTTTTTTAAATTTCAATTAAAATTGCGATTAATTAGTATTCTCAGGGTGGTTTTTCTCACTTTTGTGTTTGTTCAACTGATTCCAGGGCAAAGGGATTCAGATGGAAATTAGCGATAGGAGAATTTCATTCCCAGGAATTAAATTGTTCGGGGGGAATTTTTTTTCTCCTCCGTGTTCCCGATAAGGCTGAAAGTCTCACTGCATTGAAGTTCTAAAAAGAAAGTCAAAGTTGTAGGCGAAGGAGCGTAACGTACTGCAGTATTGCACAATATGCCTATTCGTCACTGCCTGACAAGGGTGGCATGTCTATCTGCTTCACTCACACTAGAAAAAATAGCGTGTTTATCTGGTACAATTACGGTGTCACTGTCTGTCTCGCTCTCACTTGGTACTCATTTTAACTGATAAAAAAGAATTCACTATGAATCGAATTTCTTTAACAAAAATTTTTTTTTTCATTAATTAAGCGTTAGTCTAGCAAGTGTCATACCATCTTGGAACCCAGACTGATCTTTAAAGTTACTTGCCAAAATGGCTTAAAGCATTTTTCTGTCAGTACAGTCAGTTCAAGTTTGGTGATTAATGATTTTCAGATACATGGATGAACAAAAAAGCAATATTTTGGTTAAAAGCCTATAGTTATGTTTCAATTTTGGACCGTAATTTACAGAAGAGTTACAGTAGTACGTGATAAAAAAGAAGAAAAGTAAAGATTTGCGGTCACAGTACTTGAAAGATCGTTACAGGGCATCAGATTTATCGATTTTTTTTTTTTTTTTTTGGTGAGTGCCAATAGTTTTAACATGACTTAGATTTATTCTTATAATAACCCGTTTACAGCTTGTTGTTGACTTTTGGGACACCCTGTACATGGGTGAATTCGTAAATATAAAAAAATTACTGTACATTTACCGCTGCAAAACTTTAAAGCATTAACGAACGCAAAGCCAGCAGCATTTCTTTTGCAGCTGTTGAAATTTTGTCCGTTAATGTGTTACAAACATTTCAGAGCTGTTGATGAATGCGGAAGACGCGTGAATTAATTTTCAAAAAGTGCAATGTCTAAAAAGCTTATTTTGACGATTTTGTTTAACTGTCTAAGCTAGTTTAGTTAAACTGTTTTATTTTCTAGCCGCTAAAACATAGGCTTATTCTGCTAAACGTCGAGGAAATGGTCGTTCAAAACAGTCTATTCCTGGTTTTTACCACTATTAAATCGAAGGGAATCATTCTCTGTTGGCAAGTCAGTTTGCCTATTACACTAAAGGATCGAAACTAAGTCGTCCATACAAATCTGCACATCGAATCATCCGATAGAGATTGTGCTAAAAAAATCAAAGTATACTGAAATGCTCTTTTATCTAGTCTGAAGTTTTTAATAAACTTTAAAAAAATAATCTATTACTATTCACACTATTTCTAGGTTTACCTTTAGTTTTATCCCTTTTTTACGTACATATTGTAAAATGTTTGTGTGAGTACAAATGATAGAACTTATTCCTTAAAATACAATCGCTTTATTCAATACAATTCACAATTTGATCGTTTATCTTAATCACTTTTACATTTCTTTATCTTTTACTGAAACTACGTTATCACTACTCGTAATTCATGTTTCAATCCAAAAGACCATCTTAAATTTTCCTCGATTCCCAAGTGTGGACCTTGTGTGAACCTTCTCAATCCTAATGCAATATGAGGATTATACAGCCACACCAGGTCTCCTTTGTTGAAGCCCGAAGATTTCGCATTGATATCGTACCTAATATTTATGCAGTTGCTCGTTAGCTTCGTCTTTTCTCTGGTTTTTTAATACAATTTACGAATCCTACTGCACAAGTCATCCACGTAGTCATTCACCTCCTTGGGCTCCATAGGTGGGGATCCGAATTTTATTTCACTTGGCAAGTGAAATGTTTGACTGAATAAGATGTCGGATGGTGTGTGTCGATTCCAGTCCCGCTGGCAGTTTCTACCGACCTTAGAAAGATGCTCATTCAAGGTCCGATTGAATCGCTCGACTATTCCATCAGATTGGGAGTGTAGTGGCGTTGTCTTTGTTTTCTTTTTTTCCAGATATTAACACAATTCCTGGAAAACTTTTGATTCAAAGTTCCGCCCTTGATCAAAGTGTAGCTCCATTGGGATCCAAAATCTGCTTACCTAGTTGTTAACTATCCGTTCTGCTACGGTCTAAGCCTCTTGATTTGGAATGACAAACACTTCCGGCTACTTACAGAAGTAAACCATGACAACTATTAAAGGTTTCGGGAAATGGCCCAGTGATGTCGGTGGCTCCGACATTGTATTGTTGCATTCATCCCTGTGGCTTTACTTTGGGGCCCTTAGTAGCCGCACAAATCATGAACTTTTTGCACCAATTCTCAACATCTTGATTATCACTTAGCCAATAGAAATGTTCTATTACTTTTTCCAACATATTATTTATTCTCAAATGGCCTCCTGAGATTCCGTCATGTATTTCGTGGAGTACTTGGCTGACCCTGTACCGTGGTATGATTAGGTACATACGAGATGTTGTTCCATCTGCACTTTCCCATTTTCTTTTCAGCAAACCATCATGTACACAAAGCGAGTTCCACTGTACCTAATATGCTTTCAGAGTTTGGCTCCGGCCCGATATCTCCTGCCAGCTTGGTCTTTCTTCGTGTTCCTTCCAGGCCAATATTGGTTCAATGTCGTTATCTGCCTGTTGGGAGGGACGGATTTCATCTGTACTCCAACCCTCTGTTGGCTCAGTCCTGATCATACAGATAGTGGCCTCCTCTTTAACTTATTAACGGTTGTTGTGTTCGCATTGAACTCCGGACGGTCGACGAGAGAGACCATCAGCATTTGAGTGAAGTTTCAAAGTCGTATCCCTGCAACTGCATGATTCATCTTGCACCTTGGCCTTAAGGGTTTTTAAATTGGATTAGCCATTTCAGAGCTAGATGGTCTGTCTGAAGAATGAACTTTTGTTCATAGAGGTTCTTATGGAAATGCTTCGTAGTCAGAATGAAAGCCAGAAGCTCGCACCGAGTAACGCAGTAGTTCCGATCAGGTTTAGAGAGTTCCTTGCTGTATTCACATTCACAGTTTCGACCCCAACATTCCTAGCATCTGCCTCCACAATGAACATTTTTGCGGGTGTGGGATAACCCAAAACCCTTTAAATGCTTCCTCACACTCTCCAGACCACCTGAGTTGTCGGCCTCTATCCGTTAGTTGGTGCCAGCTCTTCGCAATAGCGGCAAAATCCTGTACGAACTCCATGTAGTACGTGGCAAGACGCAAAGAGCATATCTGTTGGTATTAATCTTTTGGGACAGGCCAGCTTTTTGCAGGATCCGTTTCGATTTTTGCAAGATCCGCTTCAATTTTTGCAGAACCGTCCTTACTCCTTACGCTGGTATAATTTTACCCAAATATTTCACTTCCGGTTTGAGCAAGACAAACTTTTTTGGGTTCAGCTTCAAATAAGCGCTTTAAAGTCTCTCAAACACTTCTCTTAGGTTTTCTCGATACTCCTCGAACGTCCTATCTATGACGGCAACGTCGTCTAGATACTCGGAAGTGACCGGAGTGTTGCACAAGCCAAATGGCATCACTGTAAACTGCTAAAAGCCGTTTTCTCACGATCTGCACGATTTATTTCTACATGCGAGTAATCGCTCTTTAAGTCAAGAGTTGAAAACTATTTCGGTCCATTAGTTTTTCTGCCGGGATACACTCCCTTGATCCAAATGACAGATGCTGAGGATCATACTCTGCATACTCGTGACCTGGGTTGCAAGACTTGCTTTCGTTGTGGTCGATAAAGCCTTAATGGATGCACATTTCCTATATCTCCCTTTTTTACTTTTACGGTGAATGTCATTGGATTTGGAATTCTTTCAGGAACCATGCTATAGTTCCACTGAGGTCTTTTCCGTTCCGTTAAATAGAATCGGTGGCTACTAGAACCACCTTCCACTTTTGCCCTCAGACTGTTTAAGAAACATTCTCGGAGTTTCTGCTTACGCACTATCGAACTCTTTTACCAGTTGCTCAACTTGGCTGTCCATTTGTTCGAATTTTTCTTCAACATTCTTCTCTTTTCTATCAAATCGGATATTTTTTTGTTCTTCCAGATTATTTTTCGTGAAGACCGTGGAGTTTTTTTGTTTTTTTCAAAGTTATTCCCCCAGAAAAAATAGCTATCGTGAAAACAATTCTACGGTTATTCCACCATTCGTCAGCGTTCGTTCGTTATTCACTCTGGTCAGCAATTTTCAATTGAATTCCAATTCGTAATTGTACTCTACCCTTTGGGTTCATCAGGTGAATATGCAGCAGTTAGGAAAATTTCTACAACTTTCGGAATTGGAGATGGTGGCCCTTTGACAAAAATTACGAAACGGATTTTTTGAGTTCTTATGAAATTGCTACATAAGTATACATTTTGGCCAAATAGTGAAGAGGGACAACAAATCGTTTCTGCCACTTATCACGAGCTACCGTTATGCACTGGTTATATTGATTATTGATAGTGCGGAAACAAAACTTGCGGAAGCACCAGTAGAAGATCATGTATCGCATTTTTCGAGAAGTCATGTTTACTCCATAAAAACTCAGGCAGTATGTGATTACAAATTGAGAATTCGTCGCGTAGTAGTAGGTAGCCCTGGTAGCAGTCATAACGCAAAAATTTCCTCATTACTCGGTACAGAAGCAACTCCGAACAATTCGGCAAATCAAAACAGAAGGCATTTAATTTATGACACAGCAAATATCGAGTAAGAGTAGAACATTGTTTTGGCCTGTTAAAGGAAAAATTTTATAGCCTTTAAGAACTTAGAATGCGCATCCACAATAAAAACAGTCACAAATTTTGTTGCGAATAGATCATTGTCTGCTGTATTTTATACAACTTTCTGTTAACGGACTCGGAAATAGATTATACAAACTATTTTGAAAATGAGAAAAGTGAAGGTGCTGAAGATTGCCCTAATGATATATGGTAAATTCAAACAAGAAACAGTTTGAAACCAAAAGGTAAGGACAATATAATATAAAGTAGGAATGAAGACATTAAAAATAAATCGCGTATATAGTTCAAACCTTTTCATTTATTTTTATATTTTATTTCAATATCGTTCATTGCTATACGTTTTTCTTTTTCCAATTGCAATTTCTTCAATTCGAATTCTTGTGTTTTCGGTTTTGTTCGTATCGCAGTTTTTCCTCTTTCAATTTTAGTTTTCGATCCTGAAATTCGTATTCCTTCTCCATTTTTTGTTTTTTCCAAATTAAGTTTTTTTTCTTCCACTTCTATACCTTGGGTAAATTTTTCCTGTTCTAAATTCATTTTACTTTCGTAAAATGCATATCTTTCAGCTTGTAGCTTTTCTAATTGACTTATTGCTGTTTTTGGAGCACATTTTTGCAATTTTTCTGCATAGCTCACAGATTCCTTTAAACTCCCTGCTTTGTTGTTAATGGCGTTGTTGGTTGTTTCAATTAAGCAATTATTTCATTTAAATTTTTTCATTAAATTAAAAATTTCATTTTTCTAAATATTGAACGATATCGTTGACCCTTCCGATTCGTCAATAAAATCTGATAGCTCGAATGTAAGAAAAGAACTTCCTCTTGCACTTTTGTCGCCGAAAATATCCTTCAGTCTGTCGGATAGAAAAAACAAAAATGTGAAACATTTCATTCCTTTTTATTTGACTTTGAAATTATCTTGAACACTGACACATCCATACCTAGTTTCCAACAGACCAGCACCAGTTGATTTTCGCCAATCCGTGGCAGCTTCAAACGTAGTAAATTCCAGGTAGCTTCAAGCTTGGTCTCTTCCAAAAAATTTTTGTAAAGGACTGCGCTGTAGGCTATTGGCAATAATAAATAAAAAATTGTATTCACTCACTCAGTGGATACTTTTCGTACTCAATACGATACACACGTACATTCGCAATGTACTTAGCCTTTTGTGTATAAAACGAGTGTTATGTTTACTTAATGCAAGTTTAATAAAGTTCCCTATTCCATATTTGTAGTATTTATAATTGTTTAATTGTTTCCTGAATAAAGATCCCCTAAAGAAGTCAGTAGCCCCTGTCGAAACGTCAAGATCAGGAAAACAAATGTTACTCCAGAATCCAGTGGTTTCAATTCTTTCACTCCTCCACACATAACAATTTCAAATATATTAATTGGTTGCCATCAAACATTTCATACTTACTAATACAATTTATTATTATTTTTCTTGATATATAATTATACCTATGTAGTAGGTAAATTTTCAAATTTGGATTTGGTTGATTTTTCTTAATCAATTAAAACACACAAAATACGACTATTCAAGCAAGTCACAACACAACACGAAAATAAGTAATAACCGTTGCGTTGTATTTGTGCGATGTCAGCTGATTGTTTGTCTATAGTATAGTAGTAAAACCAAAAACGTAGTAATCACCTCATATTTCAAGTACCTATTCGGTATATGGTACAAGACTCAGGATCCACAAGGGATTCCTTTAGGTAATCATGAGTAGAATGTATTCGTTACTTTTGGGTGAATACTTAATCAAAATTACCGAGTATATGGTACAGTACTCAGGATCTACAAGGGATTCCTTCAGGTAATCATGATTAGAAAGTATTCGTTACTTTTTGGTAACGATTACCTAAGCAAAATTACCTAGTAGATATGAATACCAGGAAGAAACGAGTATTTACACTCCTACTCAGAGAACAAAATGACTATAACCAGCTGGTTAATATCAAGAACCAACTGACAACAACTAGCTGTCAAATATAATACACTCTTTCACTCTCTATAGCAATAAGGTACACAGCCAGTGTATTTTGTTGTTTTATTGTTAGCAAACCTTACACTTTTACACTTTAGCAACGATACCAAACTAGATACACTGCCTTTAATTCTGAAATAGAAAAGATGAGAAAGCGTGAAATCGAAGCCAAACACATTAAACAAGGACTTCTCAATATAGAGGAAGAAAAGTTTGAACGATTTAGACTGGACTATAGTAGTGGTTGTTTTCTTTTTTTTTTATATTTGCTGTTTCTTGTGAATTAAAGTTTACACTTTTAGTAACTGAATAAATTTTCTTTTAATTTTTTTTATAAATCATTATTTAACGCCTTTTCCTATCATTGAGTTTTCTGCTTCGGCTTGTATTCGCTGAACAGCTGTCTGGTATAGTGAACTAGATGTCGAAGCAAGAGCCCCATCACCAGATGCATTTTTATCATTTTCTTCTTCACTACTCACAACTGTTGAAAAATTGGTTGTAAGACACTGCATTATAATGCTTACATACATTGTGAAATGTGTAGGCAAAGTTAATTATTTTGATTGCTTTTTCAGGTTTGTAGTACAGCTCCCTTGTACCTAGCACTTGAAACTTTTAAGCACATCATTGGTTTTCTCAATAATACCATATTTCTAAAGTTTGCATTATATTATTAAATTTGCTTTCCGTTGAACCTTCATCCGGTGTTCTATAAAGCGTTAAAAGCCATGAAGAAGCCAAAAAGAATTAGAGCCGCGTAAGAAATCCTGCCCTACGTTCGGAAGTAGGGTGTATTCATAAACGTCGTACTAACAAAGATCTGAAATATCCGCGTTCATAAACGTAGATTTTCAGTCAAAGTAACCTAGTCGAACTGCATTACTTCTTGTTCATAAACGTCAGACTACCGTCAGTGTCGTAAAGTAAAGTTAGATAAATTTTACTGGCTGCAGGGAAAATGCAAATCTTAATTTTTTTTCTACAAAAAGATAGGTATAACAAATATCTCATAAATGTTCTTATGCGACATAAATTTCTTGTTGTTTTTAAAGGAAAAACGAAACGGAAACTCCAACTTAGAAGAGCAGTCACATAAAGCTACTTATAACAGTAAGACTTGAAAAACCAATTGAAAACTTGGTGATAACATTTAAAAGAATTAAAAAGCGGAATAAAGAATCGTTCCACGATGCGACAACTTGGGAATATTTTGAGCAATTCGATAGAGCACAGCATAGCTCCTTCTCCATGTTTTTCATGTGCAAGCTTATCACTTGAGACTGAAGATAGTGGAAGTGTCGCTTGCAGTTCAGTTTTTCAAAACACTGAATCTACTGAAGATGGAAACAGTTCCAAAACTCCAATCAAAAAAAGGAGACGGATCGCAAAGGATGATGTTTTGTTTTTTAAAAGAAGAAAGCGAAGAAAAATGATTTGCTACATTAAGAGCTTCTTGCCATTGAAAGGGAAAATATAAAAATTGAGCGCAAAAGTCTTTAAAATTCGTTGGACAATATATCCCAGCAAACAATTCTGTATGTTTTTGGAATACGAATATGTACGAGTACTTATTGTAATATGTAATATGAAATATGTTATGTTAGTAATTTTTTTTGTTTTTGAACAGAATAAACTACAAATCTCAATTCATTTTTTTATTTAGATAAATAGTTTATGAACAAAACAGCATGGTCTTTTCTCTTTTATTTTACTTCATCGGCAGTGGTTGAACAGCTTTCATTAAACTCGTCCGTTCTCGTATGTTCTCTTCTAGCCCATCTTTCTCCACACTAATATTGTGTAAAACGATACACGCCAGGAAAATCACCCTGATTCCGAGTGTCGTTTACGACAGCAGAAAATGCGACAAGACATAATAGGCATATTCAGTGTCATTTTTGCTAATTTTTCGTGGTGAACAAATGTCAAAAGTCGTTTTTCATTCGTTGAATGCTGTCATTTGGTATTCTCTAATTACAAACGACACGAAAAATCGTCGAAAATACAACAATTTTTATCGTCGACATTTTGGTTGACGACAGCAAGGCGAAAGGTTGCAAACGTAAGTAATGTAAGTAATATGAATATGAATTTTAGATTAAAATTACATAGGTCTATAATTTACTTACGTGCGGTTTGGTAAGAAATGGCGTAACTTGTATTATTCCATTGGAACATGCGTTAGAAAGCTATTGTCATTGTACTCATTTCAGTATGTCATTCATTTGAAGCGTAAACAACAATAATTTTTTTTTTCACTCAAATGTGTCGAACTTTGTGCCTGAAAAAGTGTTTTTGCGGGGAGTTCTTCTTCATTACTTTAATATGAAGAAAACTGCTACCGAAAGTCATCGTATTTTGGTGGAAGTTTATGGTGAACATGTGCTAGCTGAGCGAACGTGCCAAATGTGGTTTGCACGATTTAAAAGTGGCGATTTTGGCTTGGAAGACGATGACCGTCCTGGGCAGCCAAAAAAGTTGGAAGATGAAGAACTGGAAGCATTACTCTTTGAAGATTGTTGCCAAACACAAGAAGAGCTCGCAGAATCTTTGGGTGTCACTCAAGCAGCCATTTCAAAACGTTAAAAAGCAGCTGGATATATTCAAAAGAAAAGGAATTTGGGTTCCACATGAACTCAAGCCGAGAGACGTCGAAAGGCGGTTTTGCATTTTCGAAATGCTGCTAGAACGCCACAAAAGGAAGTCATTTTTGTATCTGATTGCTACTGGTGATGAAAAATGAACCCATTACGACAACCCCAAGCGCAAAAAATCATATGTGAAACCCGGCCAACCAGCCAAATCAACGGCAAAGCCGAATATCCATGGCGAGAAGGTAATGCTTTGTATTTGGTAAGATCAGATGGGTGTGCTGTATTATGAGCTGGTAAAACTGGGTGAAACCATCAATGGACAACGCTCCCGAACACAATTAATCCGTTTGAAGAGAGCAGTAGCCGAAAAACGCCCGGAATATGCGACCAAACACGAGGCAAACATTTTCCATCATGACAACGCTCGGCCCCACGTTGCTATTCCGGTTAAGAACTATTTGGAAAACAGTGGATGGAAAGTCCTAACCCACCCGCCTTATAGCCCAGACCTTGCCCCTTCTGAATACCATTTGTTCCATATCAAAAATTGGCTTGATTCATTCTTGGCTGCCAAGCCGGCGCAGTTCTTTTGGGATGAGATCCATAAATTGCCAGAAAGATGGGAAAAAGTCATAGCTTCAGATGGGCAAAACTTTGAATAATACTATTGTACATGTTTTTCTTAAATAAACGTTCAAATTTTGGAAAAAAAAACGCATAAAAATAATTATATACCCAATACAAATTAACGCCAGTTTGAGTGCCTTGTCTCTATTATGGAAAAGCATTTAAATATTGGCAAAGGAATAAATCTTTAACAAAAATGGACTTTAAAAAACAATGGGAGTCTCTTGCGACAACTTAAATATTCTAGGACCCCACCATAAGAGATGCAGAAAGCTGGTAAAAGCATTTGTATATTTTCTTTAAATGATATGTAATGAAACCGTGTCTTGTTTTAGGTTTGGGCATACATAAAATGTAAAAAAAAGAATAATACACAACAAGAAAGAAAGTCGTGCCACTGAAGGAGGAGCATTTTAACAGCATATTACATCTCCCTGGGAAGATACAGTGACTATTATATTAAATTTGGAAACTTTATCGAACCCGAAAGGTGTCACACTTGATCTTGGTGCCATCTCTTCAGAGAAACCACTTGTGGTAAATTCAAATGCACCGTCGCCAACTGCGGGTTTAGTAAATACGACTTTTGAGCCTACGAAGACATCAACGTCATCAAAGTCCGTCGTGAGTCGCTTCCTATTGCATCGACTTCAAATGCCGATATTTTCGAATGGAAAAATAACGTTACAGGTACTGGACAGGATAAGCAGCACAACAGGCATGTGCTTGAATCTACTAATGAACTTAAAAGTCAAGAACTCTCGCATGCTTTGAAAAATATGCAAACCAGTGAGGAACTTTTGGCTAAGCAGACGTTGATTCAAGAAAATTTATATACTGAAGTTAAAGATAGCTCAAAAAAAAATAGAGAATCTTTTGAAAACAATCGATGGATATGACAGAAAGCGTTTCAAATGGATAGAAACGAAAAACAAAGGCTGGAAGACAATAAAATTAAAATAATAGATATAGAAATAAGAAAACGACAAATTTAAATTGAGGAACAAAAATCAAACCTCTTAGCTAATAAGGAAAATATACCGAAAAGTGAAGTTTTTTTTATATTTAACTTTATTTTCATACTCTTTGCATTATTGGGAAAAAAAATATTTAAATATTTGGAAAAAAGAAGATATTTGAAGATATAATGAAGTGATCACATACAAATATGCGTTTTATGCTAATATGTAGATAAAGTGATATTACTTTTAATGTAATTAAAAATTAATTATGTAATAATTAAAGTTTATTTTCCTCATGAATAAATTAGCGTTCATTACATTATTTCTTATATTGACTGCTATAGCATTATCAGAGTTATTCCCAGCGTTCACTTCCATATCAATGTCAACAGAGAAGTTTGTCAAGCCTGTTATCTGATATATATGTTATGATCGCAGACCTCTAATAGGAACAACTGATTAGATATATTGTGGGAAGATAGTCATAAAACCACATACTATCATTGCATTTAAATTGAAGAAACCTTTTCTGTTGACATACAAATGTTGCAGAAATAACACCAGGAAATCCTTTTCGAGGAAGTAACACTTTTCCAGTATTTTCTCTTCTTCCGGCATGTTGAACTGAATACAATTTAGGCAAGTATGGCCTTACAGAATGTCTAATAACTACTTAAAAATTTTGCTTACAGTGGGTTCAGCTAATCCCAGATTAAAGTCATTTCCGGCACCGTGTTGGTAACCGCCTTCTACGGGTATTCTCAGGGTAACCGCTAGCTTTAAGATTCTCGGCACTGATTTTGAGTGAACTGGATTTTCAGTCCTTTTGCTGATTTCCTCAAATAGATATTGGAAAGCTTACTTCGTCAACCTGAAATACCGTTTGAAACTATAAAAAAAAAACATCCATAAGCAAAAACTCAAAAATAAATTTTTTTCCCAACTTAATTTGAATCAGGCAAATCAAATGTATTCGATTGTTGCCTAATTTTTTTTTCGCGCTATGATTAACTTTGATACTTCGGATTTGTGATAATCTTCCTCTTCATAGGTATTATAAAACATTTCAACCCTTACCATTGTTAACACTTTCTTTTTCACTTTTCTCCTCCAAACAATTCAAAAATATATTTTTCTTTTGAGACATAAATGAACTTTCATCATACTCCAAATTCGTGTCGTGTTGCAAAATTACAGAATATCGATTTAAAAACGACAGCAGACGATACTCAGACGATATTCGCAATCGGGGTGCATATATTTCAAGTAGGCAGGGACTGTAATTTTCTTATATCTATATATTTAAAAATTCTAAATTTTTGTTTTAATCTGTCAAATGCCTGTTCAATGCAGGCCCTGGTGGAACTGTGAATAAATTTGAAATTTACAAAAAGGTAAGTAGTTAATGGATACGCCGGGTCACCCAGAAGCTGTCCACAGATTACCACATCTTTACAGTTTGCCCTCAACTTTCCACATGCAGTATTTTCCCAAACGTTGGCATCATCGCAGCTGCCAGGAAAACCGAAAAATACATCCAGGAATTTTTGATTGCTATCGCAAATTGCCTATGAATTGCAAGATCTATTAAGTCCTTTTAATTAATCACACATTCTTACCTGAAGATTACTAGAAGTTATTCCTTTTCTATTGAAGTAACACATGGGCTGAAAAGTCCGTTTTATAGTAAAATACAAAATTTTTGCAAAATTCAACTTTATTTATCAATATAGTTGCCTTCGAGGGCGATACATTGATTGAAACTATTCAATTCAATCTTTCGATACCAGTTTTGTAGTACGATTTCGGTTTAGCCTCAAAATAGGCCTCTGTTTCGGCGATTACTTCTTCATCGGTCTTAAATCTCTTTCCAGCGAGCATTCTTTTGAGGTCTGCGAACAGGAAATAGTCGCTGGGGGCCAAATCTGGAGAATACGGTGGGTGGGGATGCAATTCATAGCCGAATTCATTAAATTTTGCCATCGTTTTCATCAAATTGTGACACGGTGCATTATCTTAATAAAACAGCACTTTCTTTTTCTTCAAATGCGGCCGTTTTTCTGCGATTTCGTCTTCAAACGCTCCAACAACAGAATGTAATAGTCGCTGTTGATAGTCTGCCCCTTTTAGAGATAGTCGATGAAAATTATTCCATGTGTATCCCAAAATACGGATGCCATAACTTTGCCAGCCGACTGTTGAGTTTTTGTTCGTTTTGGACGAGGTTCGTCGCCTGCTCGCCACTCAGCTGACTGCCGACTTGACTCTGGTGTAAAGTGATGGAGCCAAGTTTCATCCATTGTCACATACCGACGCAAAAATTCGGCTTTATTGCGGTTGAACAGCTTTAAGCACTCCTCTGAATCATCAAGACGTTGTTGTTTTTGGTCGACTGTGAGCAAACGCGGCAGCCACTTTGAACAGAGCTTTCGCATGTAAAAATATTCGTGTATGATATATCCAACACGTTCTTTTGATATCTTCAGAGCTTCAGCTATCTCGATCAACTTCACTTTACGGTCATTCGTAATCATTTTGTGGACTTTTTTGACGTTTTCATCTGAAACAGCCTTGCATCATCTTCGGTGCTTGTATGACCACTTTTAAATTTTTCAATCCACTTGCGAATGGTTCGTTCGGCTGGTGCAGAGTCCGGGTAACACTTATCAAGCCATTTCTTTGCATCGGCTGCATATTTTCCCATCAAAAAGCAATGATAAATCAACACACGAAATTGCTTTGAATCCATTTTTTTCACAATAACAAAAGTTGCTTCACTCACAACGCTATATCTCGAGAACTAATCGTCCGACAGCTGTCCGACACGTATCTTTTGAAGGTTGGTACTAACTGAATGGTATGGATTTATTTCAAGTGGTGCCCTCTCTTAGAAACGGTTAGCCCATGTATTAGCTAACTTTATCGTATAAAGGAGGAAGTAGGGGAATGTGACTTCCACCAACGCATCCTAGTACATAGGGAATTGAATTCCATCCCAAGTTCTGAAAATCTTCTGCGATTTTTTGTGGTTGGTGATTGTTTGAAGACCTTAGTGCAAATAAAAGCTTAATTATTTTCAGAAAATAATTAAATGCAGCTCCGTGGGCAACAATAAACAGATTCGCTAATTCCCTAAAACAGGAACCATTCGCCAATTTCCACAAGATCAGGAAGAACACTAATTTCAACGTCACTTTTGTTCGAACCGTTTTTTTAATTGCCCACAACGCTTTCAATTGATTTTCGACATAATATAAATACACTTTGTGACTCTTGTTAGCCTATATTACAAGCAAGAAACAACTAACATTGAACGTGAATCTTGACATCCTACAATGGCTATGGAATACATCGTCAGAATACTCAGAAATCAACTTCATAAAAAAAAATTTTGCGGTAATAAACGATGTTCTTTCATGTCAATAATTTTCTTATTGACATTATTAATTATTCTTCTTTTTTGTACTCGAATTAAGTTAAAAAAAATCTTTCTTTTCTCGGACATGATTCTCTGACGTTTATGAACGGTCGTTGTTCTGTATTGCATCAACGTAACGTAACGTAACAAGAATTTCATTATCGCTTACCTAAAGCACGAAAGTTTATTTTTTATAAACGATATATGAAATATAAGAGTATGTTATCCACAAGCAAGACGTTTAAGCTGTAAAAGCCCTTCCTATTGTGATATCCGATATTGGGATATTATATTTATACCATCTATACCTGAATAGCAGAAGATTTCCATATTTGACTAGGAGAAAACTCAACGATTGCAGGATGGAAACTTTTGTCGAATTTTCTAGCAAAATGGAAATTTGTATGGAATGCTGCGTTCTCCCGAGATGTCAGCGAGTTAAAATATCAGCAATCCCCAAGATATGCAAGGTATTTCTAAAGTGGACTTGAATGTGAATTACGAGTAATAAATAGTAAACTAAAAAAATAGTTTAAGTAAAAGTTAAAAATTAAATTAAAAATTCTATCATTTTAACCCACACAAACATTTTACATTGATATCAGAACTGGGATATGACTTATAGGGTAAAAACAAAAAAAGTGTTTTGTGATTGTTTTAAAAAGCTGTATTGCAGTTGACCTTCGTCCAACTCAAATCCGAGTTGAACAAGAAAAACCTCAGCGCCAGTGGAGGAAATAGTGACTTGGTGCTCCGACTTCAGGACGTTTCCAACAACGAAGGACATAATCCAGATACATACTCCTTTGACGTTGACGACGAAGAACAAATTAGTACCGACAACGACATAGCTGCGTTTTGTCAAAAAAAAAAAAAAAACAGTCTCTAAGATAAATCTTGAAGAACAAAATAACATTCTCCAACGAAAGTTCGAAGAAATCGATGAAAAGTTTAATAGAATAAAGAAAAACGTTGATGACAAATTCGAACAAATGGACAAAAAAGTTGAGCAACTGGCAAAAGTGCTCGACACAATTGGAAAGAGAAACTGTGAGAATGCTCTTTAAGCGATCCTAGGAGAAGGGGTTGTAGCCTTCCTTATTTGATCGCCAGACCTCATGGTCTACTTAGAAGAAGCGGTTTGGAATGGTTGCCTTTGTGTACAACTGGGAGAATGATAAGAAGTGCTTTGCCCTAACTGGATTTACACGATCCTGCAGCAGAATTGTTGCAACCAATAGAAATCGAAAAGCATGAAGCTTATATGCCTTTAGTACATGCTATCGAAAAACGGTTTGGGTACAACCACATGCAAGCTTACAAGGTCCAGTTTCAAGGCCAAATGCAGCAACGAGGAGAAACACTACAACAGCTTCAATCACACGTAAGTAGACTGGTACATATATGCAGGATAGGAAATTATCGACGAAATAGCGAGGGACGCATTCAACAGGGGAATTTCAGATTCAAATCTACAGTCAGCAGAAAGGATGGCCGTTAAAAGAACACTTTCTGAAGCACTCCCTACGCTCTAGCGATGGAAGCAGGCCATCAGGCTACCAAAGGAACATTAACATGTTCGTTATCTCTCACTGCAAACGTAAACAACGACACATGTTTCAACAAACAAAAACAGTAACTTGTAATTCGAAAACACGTAAACAACGATAACATGCTTCATTATCTTACAATACGGAAAATATATTGTACTTCATTATCCACATAAGCTACAATACGATACCAACCGCATCCTAGTTAGTATAAATAGCAGTAAGATATTAAGATATTAAGTAAGAATATTGTAATCAGTCTTAAGAATATAAATAAACTACATGCATTTCCGCGAAGCAAAAAGAAAAAACATATTTTTAAGATTCAAAACAATGAATTTACATTAACTCCGGGCTCAAGCCGATTTAACTCCTGACTGCAGCCACATATCCTTATAAAATAGAATAAAAATAAAAATAAAATAAATCAAATACCATAAAAAACAAATACTTCAAGAAAAAAGCAGATCCTGAAACAGCGGACAGCAATTTTTTAGTGGAAAAAGTGTCAAAAAAAGTGAAAGATTTTTTCCACACTGGATTCACGCACCAGAAGACAAAACCAATTCAACTACTTACGACCAATATAAATGGAATATGCAATGGAAGACATTGCAGCACCAAAAACACAAATTGAGATTCTCACACAAACTCTGGAAATCACTAAACCACTTTACAAGTACAACGATCGTTCCAAACAACAGTGGAACAACATGAAGACTTCACACCCAATATCACTGATGCCAACCAAATAAACCTCAAAATATTCGAAGCCATACCATGTTTTTATGGGGACAAAAACCAATGCAGATCCTGGAGGAAAAGGGCATGGACATTCATGGAAAACATCAAACAATTCTCTAACCATCCGAATTATTATAAAGCATTCACCATTTTACATTCAAAATTTTTTGGAGAAGCCCCAGATATACTTATCAACCATAACACAAAGCTGAACTTCTATGTAATCATCAACAGACTCGACTATACATATGTCTACCAAAGGCCATTATATGTAAACCTTCCGCCACAAACTTACAAGGACAACAGGAGATACAACCCAAATATACGTGTCGAATATAACCATCAACCACCACAAAGATACGGGGACAACAAAAGGTACAACCCAAACGTACATAATCATCACCCACCGCCAGAACAACTCTCATCAATATGTGCGACCTACGCAACATTTTCAACAAACACAACAGCGCCACAATCCATTCAGAGAAAACGAGCATACATCAAAACGTGAACGAATACCTTCGTCAAAAAAAAACAACCCAAGCAAAACTCAAGGAGTAAACGAAACCAGAGATGAAGACCTACAATCTCTCACCTCACAAGCCGATGATACCTACAAATCAGGAAGTGTTTTTTTTTTAAGAGTATAAACAGATTACCATGCCTACAAAGACGCTGCCAAGAAACAGGTACGGGCGACAAATAATTATATATTATTAGTTCAAAGTGTAAATTAGGAATATTTATACCTATAAGGCCAGCAAAAATCAAAACGATTCATTGTTAATCTTTCACCAAAGCCAAAAAAATCATTACACTATTTAACCATAATTTAGCATTTTTTGAAACCGAAGCTTTAGAGGGGTTCGATATGCTTTTGGGTGAACACGGTAATAAAAGCAGAAATTAATCTTTTTGAGTATGGACTTACATATAAATATAAAACAAATAAAAGTAGCGAACAAAAAGTAAATTATACAGTTAATTATGACAAATATAAAAATGATATTGAAAATATTATGCGAATAAATAATGATGCAAACGAAGTCCCACCGTTCACAACTAGAATACAATGTGCAATTAGGGCAAAATCCGAAGATCCTATTTAGGTGAAACACTACCCGTATCCAATCGCAGATAACGAATTTATAAATATGTTAATGAAATACAAAAATTATTACACAATCAGATTATACAACCTAGTAAAAGTCCATACAACTCTCCAATCTGAACCGTCGCAAAACAAGGTACCAATAATGAAGGGAAACCTAAAAGACGCATTGTAGTAGATTTTCAGAAGTTTAATGCTCAGACTATCACTGATAGATACCCTATCCAGGACGTTGCAATGACAATTCAAAATCTAGGTAAAGCAAAAGTTTTTACGACATTAGACTTAGAGTCAGGTTTTCACCAAATCTTAATCAAAGAATCAGATAGGAAAAAAACCGCATTCAGTGTGAATGGCACAAAGTATGAATTCCTTAGAATGCCGTTCGGCTTAAGGAATGCACCTTCTATATTTCAAAGATGGGTAGACGATATCCTATATATATATATCGTTTATATTGAAGATGTATTTATATAATCCTCCTCACCAGAAGAACATATGGAACACATACGTACAATAGTATGTGCACTCCACAATGCAAATATAAAAATTTCAAACGAAAAATCAAATTTTTCCAGGATTCTGTAATTCCTTCATAGTTTGAAGCGTTAAGATTTCTTCGTATGGTCCCGAGATGGAGTCTGGGTGCAAGATTGGAGGAAGTGGCTGAGTACTTGTAATTTCGTTAAAGATGTAGGATTGATGGTTGACGGTAATTGTTGTGTTGCGAAATTGTATAATGAAGCTGCCGATCAGATTTGTTGGTTCATTATTGACGAATATCGTTCCATTGAATTGGTTTAATAATATTGTTCCTGGGGAAAGATCTTCTACTGTTGCAATGTGTTGGTTGCTTATTTCTGTGCAGTTAGACGGTCGGCTCCTGAGCAAATTAGGTATACAATAAGATTCGCTTAGATCTACAATTTGATTTTTCTTACATATGCTTATTTTATTATTTGAATTACATTTATCTCTTATTCCATATAATTTAGTACTACATTGTAGAATGTTTTCATATATAATTTTTGAGGCAATTTTACCTCGTTTTACAGGTTTTATTAATATATTTTTACATGATTCTTTTTCTGTGTTTGGTAAACTTATAACATAAAGTATGGTATAATTATAAGTATAATCAAGTGCATCTTCTATGTTTATATAATCTATATAATTTTTTTCAAAAAAATCTTTTATTATATTTATTTCATTAAGTGATAAAATGAAGGAATTTATTATTCCGGATTTTGCCCAGTGTAAGGCATATTCAATATTGACAATTTCTTCCTTAATTAGTTCTAGCTTAAATTTAATATGATTGACAATGTTATTTTTTTCATTTATTTGATAGTTTTTAACAATTTTATTTGTAATATTGGTAATTTCGTTTATTCTCTCAATTGTTGATTTATTTATGATTACTTGTTTATTACTATTTACTAGGATATTATTAATTTTTGATCTAATTATTTCGAAGTCGTCGTGGTCAGGATTACCTGCAACCCATTTCCACGCGCTTCCAATAAAATTCAAATATTTTTTTGTTCTAGTGTGGGGTTTCAATTGGTTAATAAGGGATAAGGTTTTGTTGATTTCATGAAGGAGGAATGGGTAAATTGGATGGCTTGGATCGACCTCGTGCTGAGTTGTTTGTTGTAAATCGTAGATAGTTTCTTCATAGGTTTCCAGATTGATTACGTGAATAATTTTGAGTGTTCCAGTTTGAATTTTTGATGTTCCGACATTAAGTGTAATTGCTCTTGAGTTAGAATAATCCAGAATTTGAATTTCTGCAAGACAAATGGCTATAAGCCATCTAAGAAAAGATTTAAGCTCTTAATATTATTCTTATGGACGGTTCTGCCTGACTCCGTGAGGATGGTTTTAGAAAAGTTTTGTTTTACTGTTTCTTTCTTAAATCTAGGAGATAATTTTGATCCTACTCGTTTGTTTACTCTGACATATACTGTAGTACCAGGGGAATAATCTTTGATGGGCTGTTTCTTTTTATTGGCATATCGCGAATCAGTTACCTGTTTCTGTTTAAGTCTGTTAATGTTGTCGAGCCTTGCTTTCTCGAAGTCTTCTGGATTGGTACTAGCACCTCTCCCAAAGAATACTTCGAGCGGTCTTTTACCGGTTGTTGAATGAATTGAGAAATTGTACTCATAGACGGCTATGTCTAAGAGTTCGGGAAATGATCTATATGTTTCGTCAGCCTTTTTACAACGCATGATTTCAGTAAGGGTGGAGTGAAATCTCTCCACTTGTCCATTGACTGAGCTGCTATAAGGGGGAGTTTTAAAAATTTTAATTTTTAATTGGTCGGTTAGCATAAAGTTTATGGATGGGGAATTCAGGGATTTTTCGTTATCAATTACTACAATTTTTGGAACGCCAAATGCAAAGATTATTTCGCGTAACGGATCTCTGATATCTTCAATGGCTTTTGACTTTAGTAATTTCACTTGTGCGAATTTGGAAAACTTATCTATTGCTGTAAGGACTAGTTTTTTTTCAGTGGTATAGATATCTATATGTACTATTTCTCCTGGGAAATTAGGAATTGGGGTTTCTTTTAACTCGGGTTTATTTGGGTGTCTGTCATACTTCTGCTCTTTGCAAGTGACACATTGTTTTATTAGATTAGATATTTTTGAGTTCATTTTGGGAAAGTAGAACTTTTCTAGCAACTGAGCCTTATTTTCGCGGGCGTTGCGATGTGCTCTTCTGTGTTCCTTAATGATTTCCTCTTCTTGCTTGGCTGTATCTGTTAAATCCTCTATTCTTTTTTGGGTAAAGCGGACTTTGTAATTTTTGAAATGTGTAGGAAAAATGTTTTGGATCTGGCCCATGATTTCTTCTGTAGTCTGCAGTCCATTAACTACACTTGGGTTGAGGTATTTTTTGAAAATTTGGATGAGGTCGTCTTCAGTGTACCTTGGTTGAGTTACTATATGTCTATGGTAAGTGGGAAAGGGAATACTAAATCCATAGTTAGTTGTACCTGTAGTAATTATCAATTGATTTTTGAAAACGTTGATGGGTATTTCAGTGGCTGGAATTAAATCTTGACCTGAGCTTTCGGCACTGTGTTGAGTACCGGTGAGTGAATTTATTGATGATTTTGGGGGTCTAGAAAGAGCATCTGCTACGATATTCATTTTACCTGGTTTGTACTTAAGCTCGTAATTGTACTCTTCCAGTATGGCTTTCCACCTTTTGAGCTTACTGTTATTGTTTTTGCTACTTAGAGCATAAGTTAGCGGTTGGTGGTCCGTGAATATTTGAACTTTTGCTGTACCATATAGATAGTTCCTTAGTGTATTTAAGGCCCAAATAATGGCTAGCATTTCTCGTTCGTTTGTAGCATAGTGTTCTTCTGTCTTATTCAAAGTACGGGAGATAAAGGTTATCGGTCGGTCGTTCTGTGCCAATACAGCTCCGATTGCGTAATTGGAGGCATCGGTTGTGAGTTGAAATTTCCTGTTAAAATCGGGATAAATTAAGAGCAAATCATTTGATATAAGTGAATTTTTTATTTTTTGGAATGCGTTGGATGCGTCGTCGTTTAGACAGATTGGAGTTTTATTTGAAGAATTTTTCGAAATTCGTCCTCCTTCCCCCCTTAAAAGGGATGTAAGGGGTTTCGCCAGATCTGCGTATCCCTTGATGAAGCGGCGATAATACCCTGAAAGACCGAGAAAAGAGCGGAGATCTTTCAATGTTTTTGGGCAAGGGAAATCTACTATCGCTTTTACCTTTGCAGGATTCGTTTTGATTCCCTTCGCAGAAATAACGAATCCTAAAAATTCTACTTCTTCTCTGAAAAATGAGCATTTATCCAACTGGACCTTTAAGTTCGCCTTTTCTAGCGTTTCAAAGACTTTCCTTAAATTTTTAGAGTGCGTAGCTTCATTTTCTCCGATGACTACAATGTCATCAATATAAACGAAGCATATTTTGCCGATATGTTCTCGCAAAATGTCGTCTAGGGCTCTTTGAAAAATGGCCGGTGCATTTTTGAGACCAAAAGGAAGTCTTGTAAATTCATATTTACCATTATTGACTGAGAAAGCTGTTTTCTCGATGTCTGACTCCTTCAGCGGTATTTGGTGGAATCCGCTTTTAAGGTCGATTACTGAAAATAATTTGCTTTGGCCTAATTGCGACAGCACTTCATTAATCTGGGGTATCGGATATTTATCTGAAATCGTGACAGTATTCAGTTTCCGATAGTCAACAACCATCCCGTACTTCTTCTCGCCAAAAGAGTCAAGTTTTTTTGGTACTATTAATATAGGAGAGTTGTAGGGCGACCGTGAAGGTCTTATAATGCCATCCGCTAATAGCTGGCTGATCTGTTTTCCTACTTCATCCTTTAGAGCCATCGGATAGGGATAAAACTTTGAGTACACAGGAGTTTCAGAGGTTGTACGAATCTCACCTTTTACAGTGGTAGTGAATGTTAGTTTCTCATCCGGTTCTGTGAACAAATTCGGAAATTCTTGAACTAACCGATTAACTTTGTTTTTTTGCTCAACATTCATATGGTCCGTTCTTATATCGATTTTGTTGACTGCCGTGTAGGCTTGTTGCTTTACTCTAATTTTAACCTTGTCTTTTATTATCATGAGATTTTCGTCAGTATGGATTATTGCAGAGAGTTCTTTTAGGCTATCGTTTCCTAAGATAGCGTGGAAAGATTTGAGTGTGGGTAAGAGAAAAAATTTAATGTTCGTATCTTTAATACCAAATAAGTTCACCATTGCGTGGTGACTGATTTTAATATTACCGCCTATAGAATTTGCGTAAAAGGGCTGTTTGTTAGGAAGGGGTTTCGAGATGAGTGCCGACTGAATATAGTTCTTATTGGAGCCCGTGTCTATTAAAATTTTCAAAATTTCTCCACTCTTCGTCCTGCACTCAAAGTAAGGCAGTGAAGAGCGATTTATTCTAAAAAATGGATGTCTGTATAGTCAATTAGTTGTTCTTGAGTGTCATTTGGTTTCCATATGACGCTACGTACTGCATTAGTGTCTGGTTATATTGGTTTTGGGGTTGTTGAACTTCAGTCTCCTGGGGTTGGATATGGAAGTTTGCTTGCTCTTGTTGATACGAAATTTGGGCTTGTTGAGCTTCAGTCTCCTGAGGTTGGATATGGAAGTTTCTCTGGAGTTTGTTGGGTGCATGGACTTGTTGTGTTGAGGGTGCATACCTTTTACCTGTAATGTTACGGTCTTGTTGGGGCCTGTTCATGTAATTAATCGCTCCTGTTTGGACGCTGATGTCCATTGGAACTGGTTGTGGTTGTGGCTTTAGTGCCATTGGACGCGGAGGTATTTGTTGCTGAAAGTTATTATTAAGTTGATTGAAATGCTGTCTTTGTCGGTGCCCGAAATGGTTTTGGCTGAATTGAGGCTGCGGTATGTGGGCTAACTGAGGATAAAATGGAGCTTTATTACCTGTAGGGTTTCTGGGAGAAAAATGTTTTTGTGGAGGCATGGGAGGTTGCTGAGATCCACGAGATGGTCCAGCGTGGGATATGGCGTGATGAGTCCTAAAATTTTGATTTTCAAGCTTTAGACAGAGGTGTAAAGCTTGGGGAAGGTCAGTTGGTTCTCTTATGCCAAGAAGTCTTGGCAGATCGCCTCTCAAACCTCTGACAAATGTGTCTAATGCCTTGTCTCGGTAAGTTTGAGTGAGAACGTTAAGCGATTCGTTTCCGATTCCCATACAACCTACCTTATTTAAAATCAGAGATAAGTGTGAATAGACAGCGTGGTAAAACTCTTGCGTCGAAAGGTTTCCTTGGACTAAGCATGTCATCTGGTATTCAAGTGTAGATAAATCCCGTTTATCGGCATAGTGCATTGTCAAACAACGAGCTATGCATTGCCAATCTAACGGAGTATAGTACGATTCCAATACAACGTCAGCCTGACCTACGATTTTATTGCGAATCACATTAAGGATCCCAAAATATTTGGGTGTTCCTCTAGTGCTTTCGTAAATTTGCAGAATTCGGTCTACGCTTTTCTTCCAGGAGTTAAATTCTCCTGGCTGACCGTTGAAGTCTTTAAAGCAACGAACAACATCGGGTATTTTATCTAAATCAGAAATATTCTGCCTAAATTCAGGGTTAATGGTTTGGTCTATGCCAGAGAAATGATCATGGTAGGGGTTTATAGCAGATTGGATAAGTTGTCGTCCTTCGTTTTGAAGAACGCGAGTTACCACACCTGTAATGAGGGCTTCCAGAGCCTCATTTGTGACAACTCCACCGATATTAGCTACAGATGGTCGTGGGGTTTCAGGATTGGAGATAGGAACATTAAGAACAGGAGGTCTTATTACATTATTGGGATTTGCCATGTTTAAATAAATTTGATTCGAGAGAGAGAAAAAAAGGCAAGGAACAATAAAGAGAATAGAGATTACCAGATTAGATTTAATTAATTACGGTTTTCTTCTTAATTTAAGCACTTAAATTAATTTGTTCCTTTTAAATTTTTAAACACTTCACACAATTGCTTATTATCTAGACTTATTTGTCTACAGGATGGTTATGTGTAATATTAAATTTTTTTTTTAACTATTTTTAAATTCTTTAATTTAATTGAATTGTTTCTTAAAACTAGACTTACAATACTATAATCTGCAGGCAATACATTGGTCCTGACTTTTGCGTTGTCGTGGTGCGGCTAGCGGTCAAACGCTTCCTTTTCCCTCGTCGGTCGAGTGTTCAGCTGCCGGCGATTACTCAGGGGCCCTTGTGAATATCACTTTCACCACACACGCGGGGGAGCCACAGGGTATTTTGGTAATTATCGAGAACACACACGAAATTTCCGTCCGTACTACTTGAGGACTTTTTTTTTACGGAATTAACACGAACTTGGTGCTTCTTGAGGACCTTTTAGTTGTAACGATTTACCGATGTAACCCTGTGGTCCCTGCTCGGGCGCCAGTTAAATTTTTATTTAATAAAAATCATAAAAAAAACAATTTTTTTTCCTTATGGCTAAATGCCAACTTTTATTTAAACAAAACGTTTTACACTCTCTGGAGACTAAATTAAAACTCAGAATACTTATTTCTAAATGTTCCAATTTATAAGGTGCGAAATGCTCTTTGCTCAGGTGCAGACATAGCGTCAGCAATAATGCAGCTTGGGAAACGTTCTGTATGATGATACTGGGTGTCTGATAACGGCATGTGCAGTGCATCCGGCACCTGCATGATTTCTGTGGGAATGGAATTTGGCAACGTAAACTTGTAAGGTGATAACTTATATACAGTAACACCAATATTCCATTCGGTAACTAAAAGTCAAGTTAAGCGTACACACAGCACTCTAATCGAACTCACTAGAGTCCTAACACAAGAAAATAATTCTTCACCAGGAGAGGAAATTTTCAACGCGGTACGACAATACAATAAAAGCATCCATTCAATGACAGGAGAAAAACCCGTGGACGTGTTTTTTAATCGCGAAGGGTATCATGACATCAAACAAAACTAGAAAAAAAACCAAAATAAGGTACTTTCATACCATAATAAAAAACGCAAGTGCATCACATACAAAAAAGGAGACATTGTTTACTCCAAAACACACCGACAAAACAAAAATACTAAATACGATAGGAGTAATACAATACTTACAAACCACGGTTCAATTATACATAATTATAATATACGCGTGTAAGCATGCAGAGAACGATAATTTTATTTTTTATCTCTACCGCCTTCTGCAACAATCTAACCGGTCTAAGAAACAGAAAATAAGTAATGATAGAAACAGATCCTTTCCACGTTCTTCAGGACACTACATTTCTATACGATATAGCAAACCGTTCCAAAATGTTAGCACCTTATGAAAATATAGCGAAATCCGCATGTAAAGATTCAACAGAACAAATATTAATAAACAAAATAGAAATGCTTAAATTAGAATCACTCCCAAAAATCATTAAAACTAGACGATCACTTAACTCTCTAGGATCAGCTCTTAAGTTTATAACAATTACAGCCGATCACGATGACTTAATTAAAGTCAAGGCAAAATTAGATATGAAAATAGAAAACAATGACAAACAAAAGGTTATAAATTCACAATTTGAGAAAATACTAGAAACTCTCGACCCTAAAGCCATAATTTCGTATTGAAAAATATAAAAACTACATAGGAAACTATATATGTAAAATTAAGACTCCAGACAAATGCGAAGTTATACACGAGAACAATGCACCACTCCAAATACTCGAAAGCGGGAATATTATCACAGACTACGAGCATACCTGTTTATACCAGTTTAACTACTCCACAATTGATGATGGGAAGCAATATATCAACCATCAATCAGAATTCAAAAATACCATACTCAAACAACATGACGAAAAACTAGACGTCTTGCGCATAATCGAATCATATGCCGATTATAAATTCAGCATCATCCAAAAAATATCAACTTTGCTGATACATTCCTGATACCATTCCAAGAACATCCCATACAATACCTAATTTATCTCATCCTGGGGCTATGCATAATGGCATTACTCATCCATGGCATCCAAACTCTGTGAATGCTACAATGTAAAAAGAGCAATAGCAAGAAGGCAAAGAATCAACGAAATATACGAAGCAGAACTTTTAAGACTCCGATAAGAAAAAAATTTAATCTAAATCAAGTCGCTTCATTTTAAGAAGGAGGGGAGTTAATAACGTGGGTTCTCTACCTGCCTGTCTCTTAGTTATCTCTCACTACAAACGTAAATAACGGCACGTGTTCGTTATCTCTCACTACAAATGAAAACAACGACAACATGTTTCAACAAGCAAAAACAGTAATTTGTAATTCGTAAACACGTAAACAACGATAACATGCTTCATTATCTTGCAATACGGAAAACATACTTCAGCACAATAATCCAATGCGTTTGCATTATCGACATAAACAACAACACGATAACAACCGCATTCTAGTTAGTATAAATAGCAGTAAGATCGAATATTGTAATCAGTCTTAAGAATATAAATAAACTGCACTCAGAAACAACATATTTTTTTGATTCAAAACAATGAATATACATCAACTCGAGCGCGTTCTTTGACATGCTTCATATACGCTTTATATCGAATCAACGATAACTTTAAATTTGCAATCGACGCGGCGTTGAGCTGGCAGATGAAGTATTGTATCCTCAAATTTCTAATATATGAATTCGTCCCACGAGGTAGAGTAGGAATGTACTTTTCTTATTTATATTAAAATTAATTTACAAACAATGTATTTTATAAAATAAATTAAAGAAAAAACTACAAATATCGTACATAGTTCATATTAGATCTTGTAGCTACAAATCGAACAAATCAACCTATCGTGTAATGTCGGCTGATAGCCGATAGCTGTCACACGCATGAAAAAGTAGAGGGGGGTTGTACTATGGCTTTGATACCGAGCTTACGATATTTACGATCAAAAGTGTCAGAAACGTTTGAGATTACATTTCGAATTGCTTCATAAGAGCCCATTGTTTTTACTCAATATGCCAAAGCGCGACCACGCGAACTTGTAAGCTCAGGTGAGAGGACAGTATTCAGCCTTTTATTTTTTCAAAAACGAATAAACGAACCCAAACAATGGAACGTGGAAGCTTTGAAGACGTAGTATTGAAATTGAGAGCAGAGTGCGAAAGTTTAAAGAAACAGATTATGAAAAAAGAGAGTGACGATTTCTATATAGCTAAATCAAAGTCTATTTTACCATTGGAATTAGTACGGATTGTGGAGAGTCAAGTCATAAATACCATATTATTCTCGTCAAGGATTCAGGTATTTAAGTGATTTTAAAAAATTTAGCTTCAGTTTATATTTTATATCTACCACAGATGTTTCTATCTAAAAACATTAATTTTTCATAAACAAAACATTATTTAGATTTATTAAAGGTTGGCCTTCACGTACTGGTCTGAGCGATCAGTTGTTTAATGCCTAAAGCTCAAAATACAAAACTTACCAAATTGTCTCATTTGTTTAGATAAAATTTCATTAAAAAAAATTTATGTTCCAATAAGTCTTCCGGAGAAATAATAGATTTAGAAAACAATGATTTAAAAAAAAAACCGGCTACCTGCTAATTATGCCATAGTAATTATGGTTAGGGGTGTAACTCACCCTTAAAGCAATTAGTAGGGTACTATTTTGTTAATTTTGATTGTCCGGCTAAAACATTAAAAAAATGTTATATTTTAGAAATAAATATGAAGCCTAGATTAGTTATATCCGACCAGGATATATTGACCTCAATAGACTTCTGGAAATTCCAACAAATTCACCCTATTTTCATGTTGAAATTACTAAAATTTATTATAGGTTTGACACACCCCACCTTCTAAAGTCATTCTAGAGACATTTCATGAAGTACGAAATAATAGCTCAGACTAACAAGAAAGCTAGTTGGAAAGACATTGCTAGTTTTTATTTGTGGAACAAATACATTTCAAAAAATTATAGTTAAATTTGCAGGTCAAGCAATTAGTGCAACAGTTGCCTCAGGTCTATATACCATACACTACTCAAGCACAATTAACACTGGTGATATAGTTAACAAAATAGATTCTCTTTTTAAAATTTTTAATTCGTCAAAAATAAGCGAATCAGAAAAAATTAGGGAACGGTTATGTTTTGGTTATAAAAAACAAATTGCAACAAAAAATCAAATTGTTACAAATAAAATGAATTTAATTAAATTTGTATTGTAATTGGTATTACACAACGACTTACAAGTAGAAACCTTTTTATTTATTCTAAGGAGAAATATAAATCAAAATAGTTTAGAAAATATGTTTGCTGTTTGGCGAAAACGAGGAGGAAATTCAAGGCCTTTAACGCCGTTTCAATTCATGTGCTTCTATAAAAAATCATTTTCTGCCAAATATATGTAAAATGTTGTAGCAAATAATTGTGAGACAAGCGAAAATATAGAAATCCCTTGTATCGATATGTTCACAGATACAATAGCTGTAGAGAAATCGAAAACTAAATATGTTTTCAAAACAGAATCCGATTTCAAAGTCGTCGATTTCGGTAATCAATATGCTTATGACTATTTTGCTGATTCTTAAAAAATTCCGTACACAACATCAATTAGAATTAGAATATGTACCAAGTACATCTTCCATATTTATGGACTTTAGGGAATTTGAAAATGGACATCTTATAAGGCCTCCCCAAGACTTTTTAGATAATTTAGAAAATAAATTTTTAATTTTAATAAGGTTTTTTCGTAAAAAAAATATAGAATTTAAGCTGTTTTACAGCTGAAAGATGAATTTAATTATCATTGTTGCTATATGTAAAATACAATCTACAGTATGTCAAAAATGATTTTTCACATTGAAAATAAATAAAAAAGTTCAACTTTATTAGCTGATAAAGTTTTTATTTCATTTTATATATTTTTTTGATTCATGTTGTATATACATCATACAAAAGAAAAAAACAAACAAATTCTTTGAAAAACTAAAGAAAACTTAACAAAAACAAATACAACTCAATATTTTTAGTGTTAAGAAACTCTTCACAAATCATAAAATGTACGCTTATGTTAACTGTAATAATAATTGTAACAAATGGTATATTAATAATTTTAGTACTTTGTATGAGTTCCCTTTGAGTTTATCACACATTGTAATCGGTTTTTCATCGAATAAATCAATTTCTGTACATCGTAATTGGTTTGTATTTCTTGCCATTCTTCCAATATTGCGGCTTTGAGTGCTACTTTATTTGTTGGTTGTCTTTTGGCGACATTCCTTTTCAAAAGGACCCATAAATTTTCAATAAGGTTGAGGGCCGGACTTTGAGGAGGTGTGACAATGACGCAATTATAAAGCAACCACATCTGCACCTTTTGGGACTTATGTTTTGGATCGTTGTCTTGGTAAAATTTGAATAGTGGTCTGTTGTCTTTAATGAATTCAAATTTATTTGCACTGTTTAGCAAATGACATTTTAGAATGCTTAAATATTTTCCTGCATCCATGGTGGTCTCTATAAATGATAATTCTCCCACTCCTTTGCTTGATATGCACCCCCAAACCATAATCGACATTTTTCCGAATTTGAATGTAGGAATAATGTTACGAGTTTCTTGTGATGTTAGAGGCTTTCGATTTACCACATTATAAATTGTTCTACGTGTTACTGAAAACATTTCCGACATTTTTTCCCAATTCGTGATTGTAATAAATCAGCTGAATTACTTCAAACAACAAACGTTTACCTGACATTTTTTCAAATAAAATTTTAAGCTAAATATGCATACATAATGACAACCTATCACCAAATGAATGATCACCAAAATCGCAAGGAATAACAACGCAACTCATATAACGGTAAAGTACTGTTGCTCATTGTACGTGTACACGAGTCTAGCAAAGGATATCTACAGTAATGATTTGTGAAGAGTTTCTTGACATTAAAAAAATTGAGTTGTATTTGTTTTTGTTGTGTTTTCTTTAGTTATTCAAGGAACTTTTTTGTTTTTGTTTTCTTTTGTATGATGTATATACTACATGTAACTGTAATGAACCAAAAAAATATATAAAATGAAATAAAAACTTATGTTTATCAGGTAATAAATTTGAACTTTTTCATTTACTTTCAATGTGAAAAGTCATTCTTGACATACTGTATCTATTTCTGGCACGAGGCATTGGGGAACAGAGGTTCAAACGAGATAGGATCTCGTGTAATTATGTTTCTTCAAGAGCTATCAGTCTTCCGTCCAGGCGCAGGCATTGTGTTTTACACCGATAATTGTGGTGGTCAGCAGAAGAATAGTTTAAACAATTACTTAAACTTGGTAGGAAGAGTAAAGATTTAACGAAACTTTGATTTAAGATTCATAATCGGAATGTATTTGTATGCTGTAGAAAATCTCCCAATAAACTCTATAACACATAAATTTCTGATTCGAGGTCACACATAGAATAAAGGCGAAGTATCATTGAAAAGTCACTTAAGAAAGCAAAAAAATCGTAACCAATATTTGTGCCCAACCAATATATTTCCCTCATGAGAACGGCAAAAAAGAAAGGAAAAAAAAATCTTTAATTGTAAAAGAATTCAGCTTTAAAGATATTTTCGATTTAAAGTTGCTTTTTGAGGATATCTGCTTAAACTCAGAAAATATAAACGGAGATCAGATTACAATATCGGAAATAAAACTTTTACGTTTGGAAAAATGCAGTAATGTGTACTTTTACAAAAAAAGCTTTTAAGATATAAGCTGGGAACAACTTTAATTTAAAACGGTAGGCCGGCGATCTGTAACAAAGGAGTTACAATATATAAATTTCAAGCTCACATACTCATCCTAAGCACCATTGGCACCAAAAAAAGCAGATATATTAAGAAATAATATTATTCCAAACTACTAACATATTACCCTTCTTTTAATAGCATTTTTTTAAGACTTTTTGATTTAAAATGGCTATTACCTTTACTTAAACTTACATTATTATTAGTATTGCTTGTAGCACAAAAATATAAATGAACTGCCAAAAACTATATTTTATAATAGTTTGTTCTGGAAAAAAAGAAATAAATTTCAAAATGTTACTTCAATTGCGTTTTCTGAAGAAAACGACATTTTTGCACTTAGGTCGTTGTACCACCGGAGGTGCGATATAAAACACAGAGTCAACTAAAAGAGCAATCAGAACAATGCATACAACAACAAAAAATGTATGCGTGTGGGTCGATAATAAACATTAGCAATGAAATTGTCACGCAAAGAGAAAAATGCAACAAATGTGGTAAACTGAATAATTTTGCTAATGTGTATCCAACAAGCAACAGCAGGCGGTACAAGGTACAAGAAATTACATCAAAATAATTATTTATGATCACGGAACACCTCCATTTTTACATTTTGTTAAATTTGCCAACAGTTTTGAATTTTTTTTTTTTTTCAATATGGCACATTTTGAACGTGTCATTGGAAACGTAATTGCATTGAATAGACAGAAAAAAAAAGAAAAAAAACAATACTATTGTATGAAAACGTTTAAATTCGTCGCTTAAACTCATAATGGACTTACCATCCAATTTCTTTTAAAAAAACTACAACGTGTAAAAAAGAAACATCAACTCGTACCTCGTTATAAGTTTTATGCCCAAGTCATGCCGATTTGACTAACAAGCCAACAGAATCAGAAATAACCCGAGACTTGTAATATCTTTTGAAAACTATTTTGTTAATCGATTCTCAAATATTTTCATATATTGACAGCAAAAAAACTGCGCAATATGCATGAATTTCACTTGAAAAAATGTTTGTGAAATCGTACTTATTCGCAGATTTGCTTTATTAAACAGCATGTTACTGATATGCTCTCGTTACCTCCCCGAGTGAAAAACGCCGGTTTAAAACTGAATGATGGTGTTGTTGCGTCGATTATGCTGGCTATTATGTTAGTCAGAGATAAAAAGTCATATTTGAAAACAAATTGGGCATTTTGCTAAATTTTTTTCCAAAGAGAATAAACAATTTACCAAAAAACCATACAGTGAACATCTGTTGTTTGCCTCGCTACTTGCAAGTAATCCAAATTCAATAGATTGGTATGTATGTATGTATGTATAATGGCACTTTGTGCTTCACGAATTCCGATAAAAAAGGTATTGTTGAGAATAATTCAATTATAAAAGCAAATTGTGCGAGCGACTTCGATATGATTTTAAAGATGAGTAGAAACAAAACACAAGCAGCCTATAAACACGTCACATATGTTCCATAGCTGTGTACAAATTTATTATCTGTGAGTCAAATCACAATCAAAGGAAACAATACTGTGCTTGAAAATACAATTTGTGAAATGGTGGATAAACGAGAAACAATGACAAATCCGCATCTTTTACTGTAGCTCAATGGTTCACTTTTTAAAATAAAAACGACTTAAGCTGGATGTGAAATCGATTAAAAAAGTGTTGTTGTTGGATTACAGCAGTGAATCCAAATTATATCACCCTTACGACAAGACGAAGAAAATTAAAGACAATCGATATGTAGTGATTTTTGAGGACAAAAATATTGAGGTAATTAAAAAAGCTTTAATGAAGATAATTCTTTTTGGTCATCGACAGCAATACCGTTAATGAAAGAAATCAATAAAGAGCAAACAGATCCAAATTCTAGAGGAGAAATTAAATTCCCGATCAGCTATTGAAGGACGGTAAAACAATATAGGGACCAAGGACATCCTGAGATGCCAACTCCAACCCAAAGAGCTGAGAATCCCACTATAAGTTCTTTAGCTGATTTTCTGTCTTCTGACAACTATCAAAGAAGTGAATTCGTCGATTCTTGAAATAAACAATAAAAACGGATTCTCTGATAAATCTGGTGTGTACGATGACAATCTGCACTATTCCTAGTATTTGTCTGGGGAAAACACATTTTCGGCAATAAAACCCAAAGTCAAATTATCGACTACTGCTTTACGGTTTTGTGGCAATTGGCGACATGAAAACGATCCTCTTACGTACAAAATATTCGTGAATAATCGCATTTTAAACAAATTATGAAAGCCTGACGCAGCCTGATTATCAAGCCTGACGCATTGAAATCAAATGAAACTTGGAAGTTCGTTGAACTTCGAACTTCAAACTTCCAAAGTTCTATAAATCAAAGTGTCACATGAAAGCAAACGTATGTAAGTATAAAGCTTGAGTTCTGACCAAAGGGTTCACACAACTTGAAGGCATCGATTACATGGAAACACTCCCGTTTGCGAGATACACTGCAATTCGTTTACTTATTGCCATGGCTGCTAAGCTAAACTTGCGAATTCCTCAAATGGATGCCGCCACCGCATTTCTTTCATTGAAAGCAATGAGTGAAATGATTGTGGATATTTTAACGATATATAATAAATAAACGAAGTTTACCTAAAGTTAAATTATCATAGATTATTTTTCACAGAAACTTAATTGATCTCAGCTAAAGTAAAATAACTTGCATTTTAAATTGAATTGTACATTTTGTAGATCCAACTTTTGTTTGAAATATTCTTATTACTAGGAATTATTTGTAAAACCTTGAGAAAGTGTTTTAGTTTATTTTTTGGTGGTGCAAATGTATCATAAATTGGGTCCTACATTTGTGAAATGCGAGTAACATTTGACAATTCGCAGTTTTCGCGAAGAAATAAACTAATCGTTAACTCTGCAAATATTAATTGAATTTCAGTTTTTTTTGTATTAATCTTCAGATAAATTAAGCTTTCTGCTTTTGGAATAGTAAAATTGTCACTTGCCTGTCTTAGAATGTTTTATTCCCAGTCAACTTATTTGCAATTTGGTGATCTGAAATGGGACCTTTAAGAACCTTTTGTAACATTCACATTGTACCACAGATAATAAACTTACGCAGATGTATCCCCATTTGCGATGAGTAAACAACGATGGGCAAACAAAAAGCTTTTGTGCTTCGCAAAGAAAAAAAAACGAAAAATAAATTTTCGGCGCGAAAAGCTTTTTCTTTTGCTACACTTTGTACCGTCCGCGACATGCGACTGCGGGACACAATTTCATTTAAACATACATGTGTATGTTCATATATTCAAATGTAGGTACGTATTTTCACTTTTCATTTTGATATATTTATATTGACCGAAGTTTCGATTTGTGTAGATCTGTGGTGTGGTAAAAAATTTAAATTGTATGTTTTCGAAGTGAAAAGTGATATTTTACTGTGTGTGTCCAGTAAAAATTTTGAAGTGTTAATCTAAGAAAGGTAAAATATATTATTTAAGTTTATTTTAGGTTGATTAGGTACATTGGTACTTACAATTACAAAAAAATACAAAAAAATTAAAAGTGCAACGAGTACCGATTAATCCATTGATGAAATAAAGGAAATGATTCCATAGAATCTGTATGCAAGAAATGCGAAGCGAACACAAAAAAGCATTTTTTTTTATATTTAACAAATAAGTAGTCTAAAAAAAATCCTCAAAGAGAGCTTAAAAAGGTCTAAAATTCAAAAATAACCTGGCAATTAAAGTCCGCAGGCTAAAAAAAGATAAAACACAGCTTAGAGTACATAAAAAGCAAACAATAGAAGAAAAAATAAATGTCTTACATGATATAAATAAGAATTCGAAAACATTTTGCAAACAACACAATTTACCCAAAAAGAAAGGCGGATGTCCCAATGTATATTTTACCGCTCGTCGTCTGGAAATAATTTTCTTCGTGATCAGCTGCAATTGCACTTGCCATATCCAACTTCATTGCATACATAGATAAAATTTTAAAGTTTTACTCCTGGTCTAAACGAAAATGTTTTTGAGGAAATACAAAAACAACGAGAATACGGAGTTTTATAAATATTTGGTACAGACACAAAGTTTTTGGTATTAACGCGTAGATTGAAATTATTATCCATTCTTATATCTTAAAAACCCGAATTTTGGAAAAATATTTTTAGCACTTTGTAACAATATAAATGTCTTAAGCGAAGAAATCCTAGCTGCTTAAACAAATCGAAACTTAAGGCTCTACGATTAGTCTTCAATATGATCCTTACGGCATGTTTTTGTTTAATTAAAAGAGGTTTTATGGTGTTGAAATAGATACCACCCCAGCAGGAAATACCATATTGCAATTTGGATTTTATTAAACCATTGTAAACTAATTTTAAAACACTTAAGTTGCAATAAAGTCTTACATAGGTGGTACAGTTGTTTAACAACTTTATTTAAATAATTCTTAATACAGAAAATATGTTCCAGTTAAGTTTATAATCCAATACTACACCTAAGTATATGAAATTGTCTGCACACTCAATTTTAAAGCAATCAGCACAACAATATATATTTGTATTAAAGGGTAACTTCAGAGATTGAGATAGACTAAAACGCAAGCACTTAGGAGCATGATAGTGTAAAGGCGAGTCTACAAACTTTTCGCCCTTAATACTAAATAAAATAAACTTTGTTTTGTTACTAATAGTAAGTTTATGATGATAAAACCATTTTCGAAGTAAATCTAAGTCGAAGTTTACATCACTAACCAACTCCAAATAGCTCATTGATGAATAAATAAGTGCTGTATCATAGCAAAAGCAGTGACTTTGGCCATAAATGGTTGTAAAAAAAAGCTAGTTCACGTAAATCAAAAACAGTTTTGGGCCCAGTACAGAACCCTGAGAGACACCACTATTAATAGGCCTCTTAGAACTAATGACATTTTTTATCTTCACCACTTGATAACGATTTCTCAAATAAGGAGCAAACCAGTCACAAATGAAGCCTCTGTAACCTGCTTACTCAGCAGTAAGCTATGATTCACTGTATCGAAAGCTTTATTTATATCTATATATAAAACCGAAATAATTTGTGAAACATTTAAACTACTTTGTAACTCCAACTGTTAATTTTAGTAAGGCAGTTTCAACCGAACAACCACTCCTAAACCCGGATTGAGACCTATCGAAAAAGTTAGTTTTATCTAAGAAGGAAAGTATTCTGGATTTTGGCCCTCTTTCAAAAACTTTAGATGACAGAATCGAGATAGGGCGATAATTGTCTAGACACATTGCATCATATTTTTTTTATAGAGTGGCAACACAACAGCTACTTTCAACGAGTTAGGGAAAGTACCCTTTTTAACGCAAGTATTAAAAATGAAACACAACACATCGCAAATTTGAAAAGATATATTTTGTAATATAAAGCTAGAAATACTGTCAAGAGATGAAGAGTTTGATGTTTTAAGTGACTTAATAATTCTATGTATTTCAATCGGTTAAAACTCTTCAAAGTGGAAGCTAAGTGACTGATGCGGTTCATTTAAAGAATAAGGAATATCTGAGTAGCTATTAGATAAACCTACATTACAAAAGAAATAATTAAATAGATTTGCAACTTGAACAGGTTCAGAGACAGCAGAATTGTTATTGCTTATCGTAATATTACTAAAAGGTTTATTTTTATTCAAAATTGCATTTACAACCTGCCATTCCTTTCTAATGTTACCCACATTTGACATGAATCTATTACAGAAGTAGTTATTTCTACAACGTTTAACTTCATTATTGATTTCACGACTTAGTTTTACATACCGATTGATCAAATTTGAATTACTGCGATGTTTTCTAATGATACCACAGAGTTTATTTGAAATATAAAAAAAAAACCGCGACACCACCAGCTGCGTATGTATCGTTGCAAGTAGCTTCAAATTTAAAATTCGGAATAACATCATATCAGACATTTCATAATTATAAACCCAGATTTCTGCAAGAAATATACAATAATATCCGGTAAGCGATCAAAAGGTGCAAGATGGAGTAGAAAAGTATTAAAATTAGTTCTTAGGCTACGGATATTCTGATGTATAATAGAAAATCCCATATCCCACATATTGTGCATTTACAATATGTTCAATACAGAAACAATTTAAACTAGAGGATAATGTGGACGAAGTATTATTGCAAATGAAATCAATTTCTGGATGCATATTCGAGTTATTAATATTTAAAATTAGTGAATTTAATATTAATAATTTTGTATAACGGTAAGATCCTCAAATGAATTTATCCACAAAGCTCTATCGCCCTCTTTCTTTCTAACGAATATTTTTGGATCTCTTAAAAAAATTAGTAAGGCAATAATTAATATATATTAAGTTTGTCCCATTGCTGCTACTGTTGGAGCTGGAGTCATCGCCGTTGATGTTGTTGTTGCGTTGAGAATTAATATTCCTGAAGAGTTTTTAGATTTGTTGTCTCGCATCTTCTTCATAACAGCTTGTTTCGTTTGGAGAGACGATGTTGGATGCATTTTTCTTTTTATTGTTTATTTTGACTCTCTTAACATAACAGGAGTCAATTTCACTGTCATTGACCTGGTCGCCAACAACAGTTCTTAATAATGTTTGAACTTTTTCTTTCACATTATTATTGTTTACATTGGGTATTCCAATTATGTCTACTGCACTCTTTTTTTCTCTCAGCTCCATCAAATTCAGCTTCACTTCCAATGATTCAATTCTCTTAGGACATTGTAGGAATAAGAATTGATGTGGATGAGCCAGAACCACTTGAGAGATCCATGTTGTTATACGGACCTCTGTTAAGAGTAACACTCTCAGAAGTAGTAGGTGAAAAAGCTGCGGTTGCGCTGTTAATGGGAGCGTCAACAAGCACTGATTTTCAACGCTGAGTAATGCAACTGGAACACTTGAAACCTTGACTGCTCTTTTCGTAAAAATCAATTTCTCTTTTGCTGATTTTAGCGCACATAGCATGAAATTGCTAAGTGACATAATCGAGGGCTTCGTTGATTATGAAGAAAATCAAAGACTACACAAGATTCGTGGTATATATGGTAAATATAAACAAGTGCTTTATCATGTGATCTGTCCAAGCAATATATCAACATAGCAGCTCGAAATTGAAGTATACAACTGTATTGACATATGTAGAAATCTAGGACTAAACGTAAGAGGCATTTGCTGTGGCCAAGACCCTACGAATCGAAGCCTTTTCAATAAATTAAAGCTGATGTGGACAAAAGTTCCTTTCTTCACCAAGAAAAAAATTGTTTGGAATTCTGATGTGCCATATTTAATCAAAAATGTAAGAAACAATCTTTTAAGATCAGACTTACAAACCCTGGATGGAGTTGTAAGCTGAAAAATAATTGAGTATATTTATAATACCACAAAAATGTGTCCAAAACTTAATTATGCTATAGATCCCACAGAATATCAGAAAATGAATATGAAACTAGCACCACAAGTAACAGATCCGTGGCTTACGCAATTAATGCATTACAGCGCTTGAATAAATTTCCAGAGAAAATTGTTTCGAACCACTCAACAGAACCGTTACTAATAACTGCACAAATCCATTTATTGCGCAGTAATCATCCGTTTCATTAGCAAACAATTTGTTATTTTAAATGAAATACCATTCGTAAATTCTAATTTAAAAAAATAAATAATAATAAGGAAAAATCATTGATAATACCGACACAAGATACTGACGCTGCAATTAATCATGAAAATAACACCAAATCAAGCAGCGGCAACAACAACTGTACGAAAAACAACAACAGCGTGACAAATAGCAATGAACAGCAAGAAGACAAAAGAAAACTGTACAAATCTCATGGTAAGTTTTGCCCTCCAATTATTTTATTGACGGTAATATCCGCGAGATTAATGTTAGCCCTTAGAAAAACCAAAAAGATTTAAGATTTAAAGTGATCAACTGTGGTGGTCGTTTTGATAAACGTTATATACGTGGGTCGTTTTATAGAACCAACACATACACAATACACTACATACACACAACACATACACATTGAAATCCAATATATATATCGACAATCCTGATGTCCATCAGGAACTTTTAAATATGGTTAAGTGTAGCCAGATCATTAAAACAGAATCACTTACATATTCTTATCCCAAGGGGTCTTACAAGGTGTACCGGTATGAAGTGAAGTAAAGTTTTATTTTTGTGAAAATAAAACACTATTTTTTAAAGTATTAATACTTATTCAAAGTATTGTCCATAGCTAGCTATACATTTTTCCCATCTTTCAGGCAATTTATAAATTCTACGCCTATAAAACTGTTCGTCTTTTGAAGCAAACCAAAAAGTCACCCAATTTTCGTCTTCCTCGTAGGATTCGAAATGCTGCTCAGCTAATGCGTGTCTCATCGATGAAAACAAATAGTAGTCGGAGCCAAGTCTGGTGAATACGGCGGATGGGGTAGCAGCTTTTTCTTTGTGTGCAAGTGCATTGTCATGGAGCAAAATTACCTTGCCGTGTCTTCTGGCCTATTTTGGTCGTTTTTCGATCAATGCATGGTTCAAATTGATCATTCGTTATCGGTAGCGATCTGTATTAACGATTTTACCAGGATGCAAAACTGATTTTAAACAGTCAGAAATTGTTTGTCGTGCAACATTTAACATTACTACCATTTGTTTCTGACTCACAGTGTCATCTTCATCCAATACTGTTTGCAATTCGGTGTTTCAAACTTTTTTGGTAGTCTTCCACGTTCTTCATTCCTCACATCAAAATCGTTATCTCTGAACCGTTGAAACTATCTTTTGCATATTGTTTCTGATAGAGAATGATCACCATATGTCTCGACGAGCATTCAATGCGACTCTGCAGCACTTTTTTTCAAATGAAAACAAAAAATTATAGCTTTCCGGAAGTCATTATTTTCTGGTACAAAATTCGACATTTTTAACACGATGAACAGATATGATGTTGTTTGCTCAATGACTTGATGTATACTAAATATGTTTGACAGGTGTCATAGCAACTATAGCAACCTCTCTCCCCGCGGAGGATGTTTTCAAAAAATATGTTTTCAATTGAAAAGTAAGATGGGAAAAACCCAAATCGATGGGGGACGTTGTACAATGTGAGAAATGCCAAAGTGTCGGCCATTTTGCTAAAAACTGTGGCAAAAATTTTAACACCTCTATTCTGCTTGTGATGCAGTCACAACTCACAAATGTCAGTAATGCGAAATTTGTGATGCTTCTCTTGTGAGGTTTCTTGTGAACGATCAGCTGTTTGTTATTAGGGCCAATTCCTTACAAGAAAACATCTAAAATATTTACCAAGGTGTGGTGAATTCATTGTCCTGTCAAAAAATTATTTTTTTGACAATCGTGGATTTTTCGCCCACTTGAATTTGGCAGAAATAAAGAAAAATACATCCTAAAATACAAGAAATAATGGAGGAACATTGTGGACAAGGTAATATTTTTTGTGATAAAAAGAAACATTCATATGTACTAATAATGAACACTTTGCAGGAAATTCAAAGAAATATGAGCGCACGTCTCAGGAATAGTTGGATCATTACTTACATTTCTTTCAAGAGAATTCAGATTTTCTTGCAAGTAAGAATGATCCAACTGATCCCAGCAAGATGAAGGCACACTGGAACATGCTAGCTAAAGAGCTAAACGCGTTGCGGGGACCAGTTCGACCTGTGACCAAGTGGAAACAAGTAAGTTTGGTTATTATCTGTTATTTTGTTATCATAATGTTACATGCATTTCTTTTTAGACTTTAAGCCATTGAAAACACCAGTTGCGTTCTCGTGCACGAAAAATAAAAGTGCACAAAAATTTAACTGGTGGTGGTCCACTGACATCAGAAAAGATAACCTCCTTTGAAGAAAGGACGCTTGAGATGTTCGGTGCTGTCGCCTTAGACGGCTTGTAAACCGTCCCGACAATCGGATGTGATGTTCGTATTTTTAAGTAAATGTATTTTTAATTGTTGATATTTTTCTTGAATATGTAGGTATTTGCTTCCAAGGAAGGATCCATTGAGTCGACACCAGTCGACACGACTCCAGCTTCTTCAAAAAGCAGCCACCGAATTTCAACAACTGACCTCTGTTCGAAAGTTTTTGAACTTTGTGCGAAGAGGTTTGAGATGGAGAAATCAGCACAGGAGGAGCGTCACCAGATACAACTTCAAATTTTAAAAAAACCAGGAAGTTATGAGGGAGGCTTTGATAAAAGTTTACTAGCTTCTCAGCTAGTAAATGAATTTATTAACAGAAAATAAAATAAAATAAAAAGTTTTGTCTTAATTGCTAGATTAATTTGTGATTTTAATTTAATAATTTCAGTAGAAAGATAGCTAGATAACTACAGTTTATTAGCAAATACGTAATCTTAATTGTTGAAGGTGTTTATGTAGCTTTGCCGTAATCGTTTTGCTTCATTAAAGTATTATCTTCTTCCACTGGATTAATTTTCCTCAATTGTTTCCATTGCAAGGAGAGGTTTTGGTGTTTGGTTTTCGTCGTCATATACCAAATCAATCCCGTTTGTTTGCATTATATTATGTAGAATACCACATGCATAAATTATATGTGCTGCCCTTTCGTGGGAGTAGTGCAATATTCTGTCCTTCAGCAAGCATCTAAAGCGAGACTTCAAAACGCCAAAAGCTTGTTCGGTGATATTACGCGCTCCTAATGGATATCCTGGATATCCTGAGTCAGCCAAAAGCCACTTGAATTGTATGGCTTTGTACAAGATGCATCCGACCTGGCGATGTTGTTCAGATGCCGGAATCGTGGCATGATCCAGAAAATTTGGCGTTTGGATGCAGAAATTTTAAATTTGCATCACAAACCTCCACATAAAGAAGAAAAACAAGAAAGAAACTGTGAATAATGAAGAGAAAACAGAAAAATATGACTTACGGCTTCTACATTTATGCTAAAATAGCCTTTCCTGTTCAAATAATGTATAAATGCGCAGGAGTTGTGGGATCTCTAGTAGGCGGAGAAACAATTGATATGTGGGTACAATCGATCACTCCAATTGTACCTTTTACGTGAAATCGTTGGTAAAACCTTTAAAAAAAGTAATGAATTACTTTTTACTTTCATTATTGTATAGCCATTATTTGTGCATATTTACTCAGTTTTTACGAAACTTATGTCTTCATTTGTTCTAGGAAATTGTATCACATTTCCCTTGACCCGCAATATGAGTCTACAAATGTATTGCACATTCAAATTCAAAACTGAAAGGAACCGTTGTAAGAAAAGGTATAGATATTACATGTACATACATATAATGGATTTTTAGCTTGGTTGGTCATCGTAAATATGCAGCTCTTCTATAATATCTCTGCACAATGTTTTCGGAATACGGAAAAATTGTATAAAGCAGCTATCACTTAATGAGAAAGAGTCATTTCTTTCCCTCAAATTTCGGAAAATTCTCCTACGTTGTAATCTGAAAGAATTAAACAGGTTTTTACATTTGTATAGGTACTGCCCAATAAAAATAAATATATTTGTTTACCTTTCCTCTTTTTTGTTAATTTCATTCACAAGCATCAAAATTAAAAATTCTTCGTCCATTATGCTATCCTTTATTTTTCTTTATTTTATTGTGATCGGCTTGTGAGCAGCTCAACCGGACATCACAATTTTGACAGTTGTTGTGATGCTCACAGCTTGTGAGGTTTTTGCTAGAATACGAAAACGTCACAAATTGTGACTTACCACTCCCTTGTGAGGTTGTTGTAACAAGTGAGGCATCACAAAATTGTACCAGAATACGGGCCTAAATGTGTTAAATGCCTTGAGGAAAATCTCCCGGGGAATTGTTCAGTCAAAATAGCAGAAAGAACTAAATCCCCTTGCATAAGCTGTGGAGGTGACCATCCAGCTAATTGGCATGGTTGCCCGGCTTACAAAAAGTAACTGGAATTCAGAAAAAGACCGGCTAGGGAAGATAGGGAGAATTTTATAGAGGGAAATCTAGCCCCCTCACTAAACAAATTAACCAAAGTGCAAAGGTATGCCCTAGTATTAGCTATGCTAACTACTTCAAATCGACCCCAACCAATCAGCCGTTATAACGGCCCAAAATCCCGTAGGCTTATCTTCAGAAAACAAAAACCACAATTTTGTGGGTTAATTTTTAAGTCTGGCCAACGAACTCTTCGAAGTTGGAGTTGAACAGCTGTTCCTTAAAATTGAGAGCTTTGTTAAAAACAAATAACTCAGCTAGCATCCAACAAAAGAGACTAGAGTACTTAGTACTCCTAAACTAACTTACATCAAATACATAATAAAGCTTAACTTTCTTATATCAATACTCAATCCCTAATAGACCATAGCCGAAGAATATGGCTTGCTGTATTCACTTAAGTGGGTTTAAATTCATACCAAATAATTTCAACCAAAAAGTAGCTAAAGCACTAGGGTCCCAAACTAGGTACTGTGAAGTAAATATCCCAAACCCCAAATATCTTCGTAAAAATTAAATTAACCATAAATCAAGTTACTAAATTCTTACTAAATTCTTCTTACTTTCCAACTAACTGCCAGCCGCAACTTATGCGTGAGGAGCTAGATAAGATATATAGGCTTGCCGATTTCTACGATGGAGCCATTCTAGGTGGAGATCTCAACGCAAAAAGTACTATACACAATGGGGTGACTCAATCGATCATCAAAATAGAAGAGTACTGGTGAACTGGTTAAATTCAACACCAAACCTCGCAAACCTTACCACTCATTCCCCCACCTACCCAGATAGCTCGGCATTTCTCGACCAATTTTTTATATCAACAAATTTGCTTAATCCATAAAATAACCCAAATTTCACTATCCTAACCCTACCCACCTTCTCTGACCATTTCCCGGTCAAACTTTCTATTGAAATAACGGATGCAACCATAGACCTCGTTGACACCAAGCACTATATATCCTTCAAAAACACTAATTGAAACAATTTCAAAGCAGACCTTGATTTGAACTTTAACCGTAACCAACCTCCAAACTTCAAACCACTCAGTAATGACGAAATTGATAATTATTTTACCTAGGGTGGTATTAAAACCCTAATTAATATTTTAGACAGCCACTCTAACAGCATAGCATGACAAATATAAAAACCTTCCGGAAACCTTAAAATCTCTCTTTCGAACAAAGCACCTCTGGCAAAAACGTCTATCATCAAAATTATAATAGGATTAACAACGATTATAAGAACCTTTTCAAAAATATATTCCTCCTGAAAATTGTTATCAATGGGAAAGCTATGATCTGGATCAATAAGCAACTAGCCAAAAAACTATCGAAAATTTAACCGGGGCCCTTCGCACTTAAAACAATTAACCAATTCTTGAATAAAAAAAAAGTGAATTCACAGAAAAGATTTCAGTTAATGAGCAACAGATATCGGACGATAGTGTGAAGGCCGAAATCTTTAGAGAACATTATCACAACACATTTATGCAATCCCCTCCTGCCACAAATCCTATTATCTCTAGAAAAGTCCAAGTCAATATCCAGAGAATCCACCAACTTAAACCACCTAGAATTTTTAACTTTGATTAGAGCAACCCAGCTCTCAACCCAAGCCCACCCACTTCCCTAAGGAGTGGCAGGTAGCAAAAGTCATGCTACTCCTAAAAAAAACCCAACAACTTCACTCTTAATAACTTCCTTCCCATATCCCTTCTCTCTAACTTGGTGAAAATTTTGGAGAGGTAATCTTGAATAAGATGGAATAGTATTCTGAGGACATTATAGAATTCATTCCGGGCCATCAGTTCTACCATACATGCTCTCCTTAAAGTTCATAGTGACGTCACAACTAACGTAGATGTCGAAAAAGCTTTTGATAGTGTCTGGAGGGAGGCGCTACTGTTAAAATTGGTGCAACTTAAGTATCCCACTTTCTTAATCAACCTCATCCATAGTTTTCTATCCAACAGAAACTTTTTTATTCAAATTAACGAAACAAAATCAGATCAGTGCACCTCAGATAGAGAAGTACCGCAGGGTTCAATCCTTGGACCAAAACTTTACAGTATATTCCTAGACGACTTTCCTCATAACCACACTCTGGAGAACAATATTATTGCTTCAGAATCCTTTTCGCGGATGATACGATGGTGTACGCTCATAATGACTCCCCTCTCGTGGCGGCCAGCAACTTGAAATCCCACCTTGAAGTCGTTAACGACTATTACAGTAGCTGGGGGATTAAAGTGAATAATGGAAAATCAGTAGCAATCTGTTTTGGAAACGCAAGCAAGTTTGTGAAAGCAAAAACCTTACATTGACAATAGGTAATAGCAGCATTCTATTCATAAATGAAATGAAATACCTGGGGGTTTACCTCAATTACCTCTTAAATTCAATAACCATGCACGTATGGCTAAAGCCAGAGCGAGGAGAGTTCCCATAATGTTGATGCCATTCCTGCTTTTTTACAAAACTCTTATTAGACATATCATGATTAACGCATTCCCAATTTGGTTTTCCATTTCCCCCATGGTTACTAAGGAGCTTCAAATCTTCGAGAGGAAACTACTTCAAGCCTGCATTAATAAAAAATATAAAAGCCCCAACAAAAAATTTTCAAACAGTAACATTTACAAAAGTTCAAATATCACCCCCCTCATTGAATATACCTTACAACTTATGGAATGAGTCTGATAAAACGAAATTTTCAGAAAATGACTTCATTAAAGAAATGTTTTTACGCCATACCCATTGGTCTGCCACCCCTTATTCATCACAATTTGGAATAATTAGAATAATACAATATAATAATAATAATAATAATTGGAATAATCAAAAATCGCTTCACAGGCAAAATCGTGGCTAATCAAAATACCCACAAATTTCGACCCAATTTAACTGATAAATAGTAATATATAATAATATATATATATATATATAAAAATATACTAAAAGCATATACCAAAAACAAAAGATTTTAACTTATATATAAATTTCAAGCGCATTATAATTTACATAACAAGATTATAAAAAAAAAAAAACAAGACTGAAAAAACATAGTTAAAATAAAATATTATATAATAATATAATAAATATTATTTACATAAACAATAACTCTAGGTAAAACAAAAACATATATAAAAGTAAACTTTATGTATCCAAATGTACATAATAAAACTTGTAAAAAGAAAAAATAACAACAATTACTATGTTAAAATCGTGAAGTTAACATCTCATAATTTTGAAATAAATACAAGTCGATCTTATGTCATCTTATAAGTAAAGAAAAAAAAAACGAAACAATAACAAACAGCCTTAAATACAAGTATCTCACATAGAACCAGAGAAAGGAATTCAATATAGTTCGATTATATTCCAGCCTTCTCTTTTTTGTACACCATTTTAGGTAGGTTAAGTTAGGTTTAGTAAGGTTAAGCCAAATAAATAAGACAACAAGTCTTAAGTACTTTGTACAGCTCTGTGAGCGAGAGCTATAGTAATATCAACGAAAAGACACGCGATTTTGGCATGCATTATAACAAAATGAAATCAAATGGTTATATGATCATATATTACAGCCTCCGCTTATACTGCACATTCGTGTAGAAAAAGTCAACTATATGTATTAAGAAAGAAGCAATCGATGTATTTAAAACTCAATAAATTCATTCATTCACTCATTATAAAAAAAAATTATTCAATGATTATTGTGAGTTACATTATATATATGTTAACAAGTCCAATTAGGACACACTTCAAAACCTTTTTGCAAAAATAAGAGCAAGAAATTTTAATAAAAATAATCCAAATGCGTCTGAATTTGGCTCAGTACTGGCCAAAATGATGGCTCTAAAATTTTTGTTTAAGTTAAAATTTTCTAATTCCTAAATATTTACAGTTAGACTGGAATGCTATGATAGATACCGAAAATAAAACAAAGATTTTCCTAACACAGGATCAAAAGAAAAATGAAAACATATTCGATCTAGCCAAATATCGTGAATCCGAACTTCTAGGGATATAATTACCAGATAAAGACACGATTTCAATAAAAATGACAAAAATGAATGACAGCCACAAGGTATTTTGCAGGTTACTGTTTCTTTAAAACACTTAAAAAAATGAATGGAGTTTGTGAAAACTGTGTCAAAGAAATGAAAAGGACAAAAACAATTTCGATCTCACTCCAATGAAAATCCCATACTTGTCTGGCCATCAGACAAGTAAAAGGTGATTCATCGTGAGGTTTGATTTATAATGTGATTCATATAATTTATGAAATAAAACGCATAAATTTGAAAGTGAACTTAAAATTTTTATTATCGATTAAAAGAATAATTCATGGCATTTATTTCTGAAAATACTATCATGTAAATGCTGGCTACGACTATGTCTGAGGTAATCCATTCGGAAGGTTCAATTTTGGGCGACTCGTTCGAGCATAGCAAGTGATATCTCGTGGGCAACATATTTCTAAATCTAAATTTCTAATGGATATTTTTAATGGATGTAATGGTAGCTCTTGATATTCTTCGCGTTGCTCATCAGCCTAAATACGGCAATTTTGTTTCATCACTGAACAAAATCTTACGATAAAACACCGGATTTTCATTGAGTTTTTCCAGAGCCCATTCACTCATAATATGACGCAAACTCAATTTGCATGGCTTCAATTCTTGCACAAGTTGAATTTTGTAAGCCTTTAGGCCGAAATTATCACGTAAAATACGCCAAGTTGTCGAATACGCCAAGCCAAGCTGCTGAGAACGACGACGAATCGATTCGTCACTGTATTCGAGTACACTCTCAGTTACAGCTGCTATAGTCTCTTCACTACGTGCTGGATGTGGTCTAACCGGTCGAGTATCATCCACTAACGTAAACTTTGACACAAATTTGTGAATGGTATTGGCAATAGTGGTTTCAGTAGGTCGATTATGCGCACCCTAAGTTCCTCGAATCCCACGAAAAACATTTCTCACAGAACGCCGATTTTCGTAATAAGGCTGAACAATTTAGAGACGCTGTTGTGATGTGAGTGAGCAGTTACCGTTGACAGGCATTAGTTGATACGGGAGATTGCTCAGTGGTCATCGTGAGGTTTGATTTACAATGTCAAATAACACATAAATTTGAAAATGAACTTAAGGTGTTTATTATCGGTTATCGGTTAAACAATGCATGGTATTTATTTTTTGAAAATGATATCATGTAAGTGTTGGCCACGATTACGTCTGAGGTGATCCATTCGGAAGGTCTAAATTTGGGCGACTCGTTCGAGCATAGCGACTGGTATCTCGCGGATAATACGATTAATTTTGGCTTCCAAAGCGTCAGTCGTAGCTAGTTTATTCCTGAAGACCTGAGACTTTGCATATCCTAAGAGAACATAGCCCAAAGGTGTGATATTGCATGATCTAGGCAGCCAATTTACCGTAGCAAAACGTGAAATAAAGTTTTGAAGCCAGAGCTCATCGAGACCATGTGCCTGAATTTCAGGAATCACATAGTCCGTTAACATGGAGCGATAACGGTTACCATTGACGGTAGCAATGGTAGATTGGTTTGAAACGACAAATAAATTCTATTTGCACAAAATTAATACAGTCAATTTCCTTGTGGTAATTCTGCTTTGGAAAAATTGTAAGTGGTTTATTGATAAGAGCATAAACAAGAAAAGGAATCAAAAACAAAAGACAAAAAAGATGCAAAATTTAATAAATATGTAAACTAAAATAAATATTTATATAAAGTCGCAGGCCAGGACAAAAAATACGAGACTACAAAACAACCGACCCGTGTCAGAATCGACCAGGTTGGATACTTGGCGACCTCCGGATCAGCCAGCCTTATCTGTCTAATGCGGATCTCTGGACAGACGGACTACCCTTTCTCCGCTACTCGTGGGAACTAGAATGAGTTCATGAGGGTCACGAGATATCCAGCACGCGGATCGCTAGGAAAATCATGCGAAAGCAAAGACCAAACACAGTCGGTAGCTCAGGGCAATAGCATTACACCAAATAAGCTACAAAATATCGAACGCGAAAATTCTGATCTCCGCGCTAGACTCTAAAATATGGAATTGCTCTGTGCCGAACTAAAAAAGCAACTAGCTGCCATTAAGTCTGTTTCGCTACTTGACCGCCCCGAAAACTCGAGTTTTCACACGGACGAAGAAGAGCTAGTCCGCTAAACGGACTGGATACTTAAAAAAAAGCCAGGTAAGAAGCGCAAAGCTACTTCCCCGCCTCTTATTGAACAAACAAAGAAGCAAGCCAGCTTTAACACTACTGAGGTCGATAAGGCAACAAAGCAACCCAAACAAACACCGCCGCCGCCAATAAACGTTTTTGGAATCTCGGACTACAACAAATTGCACATAATCCTGAAATCACTGTACTCAACCGATTATAAAGTAAGATCTCGCAATAATGATACATGGACTATTAATGTCCTTAATCCAGACAACTACCGTTCGCTTTCGCAAAAATTAAATGCCGAGAAGATTCAATGGCATACCTACGAAAATAAATCGGAAAGACCCATACGCGTTGTAGCTAGAGGATTGCATCCCTCTTGCCTTAAAGAAAACATCGTAAATGACCTTAAAAATAAAGATTTTAAGATAATCGATGCAGCGCAGCGCAATGTTGAAATCGAGAGGATGACCCCAAGACGCGGCCTTCCCCTCTTTAGGCTTACTTCCGACAAAACCGAAAGCCAAGAAAGAATTTATGCCATAAATTCAATTTTGGGACTTGTTGTCAAAATTGAACCTCCGCGGAAAAACTCTAGGCTGATTCCCCCATGTACACGTTGCCAGTGATTAAGCCATACTCAGGCCTACTGCCAGAAGGAACCTCAATATATTTACGTGGAATGCCAATGGGCTACAGAAAAGGCTTGATGAACTAAATATTTTCATGCAGGAAAAAGTGACATATGTTTAATTTCCGAAACTTACCTGGCAACAGAATCGCGCGTGGAACTAAAAGGTTACCGCGACTACCATGCTCATCATCCATCGGGAAGCGCAAGAGGCGGGTCATGCCTATTCATAAGAGACTGCATTGAACATACTTTGGAAGCAATAATTAAACTTGACAAATTTCAAATGACCGTGGTGCGCGCTAAAAATAAAAATTACTCTTTTAATATATCCTCAATCTATTGCCAATCGCGCTGCAAAATAGAAAAACACGAATTTATTGACCTATTCAACTCTCTTGGACCAATCTTCATTATTGGTGGCGACTTTAACGTGAAGCACACCTTTTGGGGCTCAAGATGTATCTCTCAAAAAGGCAAAACTCTTTACAGGGCTGGTATGGAATGTGGTTGCTATTTTTACTCAACAGGCAAGCCGACATATTGGCCCTCGGATGTCGCCAAAACACCCGATCTAATAGACTTCTTTATCGGAAAAGGAGTAAACGCTAGTAACGTCAAAGTTGAAGAGGGCTTCGATCTTTCTCACTGTGCGAATCCTTGGTTAAGAAACAAGGACCACCCAGATTAACTAACAGCAAAACTAACTGGGAAGATTTCCGAATAGACGTTGTAGACAATACTGAGTTGAAAGTAGCACTTAGACCGCCGTATCAACTTGAAAAAGAAGTTGAACGTTTTGTTGAAGTCATACACTCCCCGAGAATCGAACAAAGTTCCCAAAAATCGGCATAAGATATCCACCGGAAATCAGAGAAATGATAAGGAAGAAACGAAAAGCGCGGAAAAAGTGGCATAAAACCCGGGCACCACAAGATAAAACGTCCTTCAATAGGCTCTGCAACTTGTTGAAAAAATCGATCAAGGACTTCAATAATCAATGTATTAATAACTACCTTGAAAGACTCACAGCGACAAAGGATACAAACTACTAGATATGGAGAGCCGTTAAAAGTGTTCAAAAGCCCCAAATACACGTGGCGCCAATAAGAAGAAACCAGGATGACTTTGCGAAAGAAGATAAGGAAAAAGCTAATGTTTTCGCCGACCATTTTGCAGAAACGTTTAAACCATTCGATGGGGGGGTGCTTCCTGAGAATGTCAATACGCTAGACGTGACGACAAACTTTCCAGTAGAAAAGGCTACACTTAGGGAACTTAGACAAGTTATAGACACGCTTAAGCCCAATAAAGCCCCGGGATATGACTTAATAACGGGAGAGATACTTAAAGCGTTGCCGAAAAAAGGTTTGCTAAAGCTGCTCTATCTTATAAATGCCAGCATTAGATTAGAGCACGTACCGCACCAGTGGAATGTAGCCGAAGTTATTATGGTTCCGAAACCCGGTAAACCGCTGACTGAAGTCAAGACATATAGACCAATATCGCTTCTCCCGATTACATCGAGGGTCTTTGAGCGAATCCTTCTTAATCGTCTTAAACCAATTACCGACACTAATTCCCTCTTGCCTGATCATCAATTTGGCTTTAGAAGCCAACATTCTACAGTTGACCAATTGCATCGAATAACCGATGTAATTGAATGAACAATCGAGTGTAAGTTAGTCTATACAAGCGCATTCCTTGACGTTTCGCAAACCTTTGATAAGGTATAAGCCTTCATGCTTAAAATATAAACTCCGACAAGCCCTACCCCAGCAATTGTCTTGTATTTTAGGTTCATATCTGAAAGACCGACCCTTCCTTGTTAGACACGGAAACGAATATTCCACTTTTGAGACAATAAAGGCGGGGGTGCCGCAAGGAAGTGTATTTGGCCCTCTGCTATATTTGCTTTTTACCCGTGATATACCGCAAACGGACGACACTGTCCTAGCCACATTTGCTGATGACACTGCCATTTTGGCAACTGCTAAAACAGTCGAAGAAGCAACTGCCAAGTTGCAACGTTCCTTTACACGGATTAACAATTGGACAAAGACTTAGCGAATCGCGCTTAGTGAAAACAAGTCTGTCCACGTGAACTTCACTCTCAAGAAAATTGGGAATCTACCGGTGTTTATCAACGCAGTACGAATTCCTTACGCGAACGAAGCCAAATATCTCGGTATGACACTCGACGCTAAACTGAAATGGAGAGCACACGTCAAGAAAAAACGTGAAGAGCTTGAAATAAAATATAGAGATATTTACTGGCTTATTGGAAAGTATCCCAAGCTTAGCTTAGAGAACAAACTGCTGTTATACAAGCAAGTGCTAAAACCGATCTGGACATATGGTGTACAACTTTGGGGTTGTACTAAAAATAGTAACATTAATGTATTACAGACATTCCAAAACAAAGTTCTTCGAGGTATTGTTAATGCGCCGTGGTACATTTGAAACGATGATATCCACAGAGACTTAGGAGTCGAAAACGTTCAGAACGTAATTAAATTGTTTGCGCGAAAACATAATAATCGATTACAAGGTCATACGAATATTTCTGTTCAACAGAACCTCGACGAGACAAATTTATTGCGCCGTCTGAAAAGGACTAAGCCTCCCGATCTAGCGCGGTGATTAGCAGCGCAAAATTTTTCTAAAGTACACAGGAATTTTCAATCGAAAATCGCCTGCAGGATATCTTATAAAAACAAAATAAAATGCGATAGAAGAACTGCTTGTTGAGTGTGAACTCAGTCGTGGTTGGCATACTATAGGCTTCGGGCCTATAGTGTCTATGAAGATTTCTCACCTTCTCATTGAAAAAAAAAAAAAAAAAAGATCCGCTGTGGGTATGTCATAACTGTAAACTCACAGAAGCCACAGACGAATTAATTCACTATTTTCCAAATATCGCACAGAATTACTAAAATCATCAGTGGGTAGTGCAAGTGCTGTAATAACGACCAAAAACAATAATATCAATGCGATCGGTTTCAACGTCCAAAACGAAATACCAGCCGAAGCAACACCGTATAAGTCCATCGACACTGATGTGAATCGAGATGAAGTTGTCAATTATCCAACTGAATTCTTGAATTCGCTGGACTTGCAAGGCTTGCCATCGCGCGTTTTGACATTGAAACTTTTCGTGCCCCTAATTCCTCTCTGAAACATCAATCCACCCGATTTGGTAACGGTTCCAGGCGTTTAGTGAAAAATATGAAGAAAAATATCATCGATGCTACAATTTTAAATGGAAAATTTAAAGATGTACTGTTGGCACCCCCTATCAACAAATTTGAGTAGTTGATATTCAATGAAGGATTGCATATCCTCAATTGGTTGATAGTTGACACTCGCAAAAGCGGTATGTGTGTCCAAAATTTCTTCAATAAACAGAATTAAAACGTAAACAAATTCTAACTTTTAGTTGCCTAGCAAAAAATGTCGGATATTTGTACTAACTATTGTATTATCGCATTAAATTTGACAAAACGCGATATAAAGCTAATAAATAAATAAACATTTCGGTCAACTCCGAGCATTATTTTTCTACAGTGGGAATATTGTTTAACAGAGCTTCATTACTTCCAGAAATTGTAGACACATTGGTATTATTTTTTAAAGGAAAGATTTTTCAATTAAGACTCTTTAAAACAAATGCAATAATGTTTTATACCTCGCCACCAATCTAACTCACGCCCTTTCCTACCACATACAATTGATATACCTAAGGACTGAGTTATATTTGATAATTCATTAACCTATAAAAGTAATCTCCTTAATACTAGAATACACATATAAATACGTTAATATTTGGTCACTTACGTGAAACCTAAACACACGTAATTTACAACGTGTTCCTGTGAAATCGACGGTTCTGATTTAAGCATTCAAAGTAATTAAGTTAATAATAACATACAAACCTTTGGGTAAACTTTGACGAGAGTATTTTAAAAAAAACTTCTAGTAATAAGTTTTGCGCATTTATTAATTTTTATATCATCAAATTAAAAGCGTTATAAAAACACAGAATTCTTTGCAATAACATATTCAGTATCCAAAGTCCAAGGATTTTTAAATGATTTCCATTCGCTTTGTAATTGAATAAAACCAGTTTCTTTACATCTAAATCTATATACTTGCGTTGTCACTTTTTCCGAAGTCTGTAGAACCATTTTGTGAGATTCTGCTAAAGTTGCAATATCTTCATGATGAAAATATTCGTAAAAACTAGTTCCCAGCAGTTCTTGTGGTAAATATCCTATTACAAGTGTTGCTCTAAGATTATTAGGAATATAAAAATGTATTTATTTATTTTGTTCAGTACTCGTTAATTTTACCTTTGATCAACAAAAAGAAATTTTCCATCTACTGAATGTCTTGATATGAATAAAACCTGTCGAATATTTGGATGGTTATCCAAAGATGACGGAATATTCGATTCTAAAATGTTTGGTGGTATTCTTCCTACAGCAACTAAGCAAGATAAATTTGTGGGAAGGTCATCCATGTCAACTTCTTGGTCTTCAATTTTACTCGGTATCCAAGATTTAAGATAACCTGTGCATTGTATAACGCGGTATTTCTGATGTAAGTTAATTTTGGATTTCCTTTTATCAGATCCCATAGAACTTGAGGATGTATCGGATTCATCTTTTACTTGCGGTTTAGGCAATTTTAATTTCATTCGACAAAAGAAGGATCTCCTTGCACCCGAACATAGCCGGTAAAGGTTTTGCGGTAGTTCGTTTTTGACAGGAAGCATTGCTATTTAAAATATTCATTTAAAATTAAAATAAATTATATATAAACCTTAAACAATCATTCCAATTGCGCAAGTCAAATACTTCGTAATACTATTATTTAAATATTTCATAATTTTCTTCAATAATTTCTTGCAGTCTTGGTGTATATGAATATGAATATGATAATATGAGGTCAAATTTGCATTTACTTGCGTAATTGGATTAAATCAATTACTTTTAGCGTCAACAAGTCGCTCTCTTGGCCCTGAATCTAAAGAAGAAAGTTGTTCTTTGACCTTAGCAACATCTTTTGGGTGAAGGATGTCAAACCAACTTTGTCCTAATAAGTCGTTTTGTGCACAATTTAAGACTTTTGATACTGATTCGGATACATATAGAAGACGTCCTCGATCGCATCCAACAACAAATAGAAACCCGTCTGCAGCTTGTAATATAAGAACTTTCAGTTCTTGTTCCGAAAGAAAAGTGGGCTTACATATGCCTTCATTGTAGGAGTTTACTGAACCACGAATGCTTTTAATATGTTGAACAGCCATACGCAGTACGGTGAGCTTATCTAGTTTTCTGTGCATTGCGTAGCACATTGGAATCATTGAGGATAGCTCGTTTATATAAGTGTTCATCTTATCACGACGTCGTTTCTCAATTTCACTATGATTCTGTCTGAAAATATGTAATAAAATTTATTTTAACATTAGCGTATTCATTTTTTGTAAGGGGGTAGTCTCATGTTCGATCTTCAAAAAATCGATTTTGCATATTTTCGAAGTTTAATAAGTTAAAAAATTTAAGACTAAATCATTTTAAAGTTACAGCAATAAATAGGCCCGGATGATTAAAAAAAAACTATTGGACCGATAGGCTGAAATTTTAACACAATATTGTTCTGTCCGGTATCAGAATTAGATTTTTTTATCCATTTTTTTATCTCGATTTTGAACCGAAAAATCAGTCGATTTTTGATTTTTTTTTTTTTTACAGTTAAATAAAATATAAGGTAAAATATTTTTTTATTTAACAAATTTTTTTTTATATTATTCAATAGCTATAGTACATAATGACATATAATTATCATAAGATTGTATTTCATCCGAAAAAAAAAATCCTTAAAAGCCTTCAAAATATAACCTTGGACATGAGATAACCCCCTTAATAATAATGGGCCTAGTATACGTTTTTTTTTACAATAGAACTTAAACAAAACCTGTGAATTTATTGTACATAATCGTATGTATATTCAAAATATTTTCAAAGAGATTACTTCTTGCATTTTAAACTTTTTAAATATCTAGATATTGCTGATGTAGATGCATATATAATATGATAATATGATAATATCATACATTGAAAGTAAAAATTTCATCTTTTTCCTTTATTAATCACTGAAATATTTAACGCGTGTACGAGGACTGTTTGATGAATACCCAGATTAGAAATTACAACGCAACTGTTACGGAAAAATATCGTAGAAATGTCAAAACAAATGAATCTGCAGTCCTTGTCAAACTGCAATTCGTGTCTCTTTCGCGCGATTTCCTTGCCGCCAAAAATTCTTTTGTTCTTAAACTAAAAGTGACATCTTTTTTCGCAAATATATATGCACTGCGAATAGCCGCTATTTTGCGAGGCTGCGATGAAACGTACGACAACAAGAAAAAGCTCGAGCTTTGGAGATGCAGAAAGTTCTGCTGTTGCCCCCGTCGTAGAACTTATGGAGAACCCTGTCGATTCTCCACTGGAAATCCCAATTTTGAGCTGTTTTACCACGACAACCCAATGTTTTCCCTCCGCTCCTATAGCTCCAGCTCACGCTAGCATCGCCGCCACAGCACCGCAAAATCTACTTCGAGAAATGCTTAGACGGATCATCGCTCTAGAGGAGCAATTAAAGGCCACACAGAGGAAGATAATACCGACGCCATTACTACCAGTATCGTCTGTGACAGTTGCATTGTCGCAAACTGAAAGATACGAGTACACGCCGCTACTATCATCGCAAGTTTCACCACCGCCGTTGGCACCAACGCCGCTAACATCAATGCCGTTAGCACATATGCCGCCAGTACCTATGCCGCTAACATCAATGCCGTCAGCATCCATGCAATCGTATCCAACGCCGTTCGTCGACCAACGTTCTGCCGCAAACGTGAACGTCGTCTACAGCCACGCCCAGCCAACGATGCAGTTTTCACCCGCCAACAGCTTATCACCATAAGCCACACCACGTATGATACAAGACCTGCCAGAGTTCAGCGGTAGCCAACCGATTATTGAAACGTTCATGGAGATATTGATTCCCTTCGCCACCAAGGTAAATAACCTGTCCATATTTCTACAATCGGTAACCGGGCAACACTATCTTGCCAATCCTACATTGCTAGACGATCTCAAAGACAAGCTTCCCATGAGCAAACGAATCGATTGGACCACGTTCGCAACGCCGATACAACCGTATCCTATCATCAAGGATTTTAGTCACTGGTTGAATAAGCTGGCCAGCATAATCTGCACGTTAAGGATTACGAACGTGCCGTCACCGAAAACCATGTGACGTGGGAGGCTGCCGAAGAAGTCACCACAAGCTGCTGCATGAGGCAAGGACCGCTTCCGATCGCCCATTTATGTCGCCACGGGACGTCGAAGGCTCAGTCTTGAGCTGTCTAGCGAGGGCAATCTGGAAAATCTGGTCAAAGTGTTTGGGCCAAGAAAGCGAGCAGACGTATACTCTTTTCGATGAGGGCTCGTCAGTAACGATGGTGGATTGCGACTTGGCGGATGAGCTCGGACTAAATGGTCATCCAAGTGAGCTAAATATACAGTGGTTTGGAGGAAGGAGAGCTCAAGAAGATACGACAATGGTGAGGTTACAAATGTGTGGCGTAGCGGAAAAGAAGAGGTATGTACTTAATAACGTTCATGCTGTTGCCAACCTGCAGCTATCGGTACAAGCTCTACATGAGAGTGAGTTGACTGGGAGCAGGAACGGTCTGAGGTATTTGCCAACCAGAGCCTATTCTGGTGTGAACCCGAAGATCCTGATCGGATTAGATCACTGTCATCTGGGTCTGCCGAGTGAGACGGTGCAGCTTAAGGAAAACGTATGTCGCTAGGACCAAACTTGGATGGATCGTGTTTGGTCCAACCAAAGGAACCAAGCTAACGGTTGACCCAAACGATGCCTTGATCGAGGACGACACACACAAACTGATTGCGGAACATTTCGACATAGAGTTTTGGTGTTCGTCCCTCGCCAATGCTCAATTCTGATGAGGATATTCGCGCCCCCGGCATACTGCAGTCATCGACCATCACAGTTTGCGGTAGACTCCAGACCGGCCTTCCCGGGAAAAGTGATACCATAGTGCTGCCAGATAACTACGTTTTTGCGGAAAAAATACTATTGGGATTGGAAAGGAAGATGAGACATAACAGCACATTTGCCGCCGCCTATGAGGAAATAATAAATTGTTACGTCGCCAAATGTTACTCTTGTAACCTGCAGCCAGCAGAAGGCAGAGCGGACCGTCCAAGAACCTGGTATCTCCCACACTTCGCCACACCCCAACAAGGCGGGATGTTTTCTTAAACTCGTATCTACTTAAAGAACCACAGCAGTACCAATCCATGCCGTCGGTACTGTTCAACTCTGAGTGGGTCGGATAGCCCTTTGCGGGGATATCCGCGAAATGTTTCACCAAGTTTTGGTCCGGCCAGAGGATAGATGCGCACAACGATTTCTATGGCGCTTTGGCGATAACAGCCGACCACCGGATGTATACGAAATGCTGGTGATGACGCTTGGAGGTGCTTGCTCACCCTGCACTGCTGAGTAGGTAAAAACTGTGAATGTCTTAGAATATCGGGAACAGGATCCTCGAGCTGTTAAGTGCATCACGCAACATCACTATGTCAACGATCTCGTAGACAGCTTTGAGTCCGAAGAGCAGGCGATTGCTGTTGCTGAACGAGTACGTGAGATTCACCAAGGAGTTGGATTTGAAATGCCGGGCTTTACATCCAACTCGCCAAGGGTTACCAGCGCGTTGACAGGTCAGCCCACATGTTCTAAGGCAGTAACCGAAGAAACCGAGAAATCCCTGTCTACTGAAAAGGTACTCGGTATGTATTGGGAACCGTCTATTGATAACTTTAAATACATACTCAAGTTCATTCGGCTGGATCCAGAGATTGTCGCCGGAACCTAACCTCCCAGGAGGAGACAGCTCCTTAGCGTCGTGATTTCGGTGTTTGACCTCATGGGATTTCTGTCACTTCTTGGTTGGCGCAAAACTGATTATACGTGAACTGTGGAGGCTTGACATAGGATGGGACGAGACGCTGCCTGACAACATCAACATTGCATGGAGAAAGTGGCATCAGAGGATCAACGAAGTAGTCAAGATCAGGACCACGCGCCACCACTTTTCGCCTCGCTAAGGGAAGTTCGACTTCACGTGTTCGTCGAGCAAGCGAAGAAGTGTTTGCCGCAGTCGCGTACTGGAGAGTAGTCAGTGCCAATGGGGATCTAGCGGCTGCTTTTGTAGATGCCAAAACGAAATGCTCGCTGCTTAAGCCATTTCTGCACAAAAAAGCACTGGGTTGCACTCTTCACATGCCTTACCGTGCGAGCGATATATCTGGAAATCGCTAGCGACTGGTCGACTGATGCCTGCACCGTGGTGCTACGGAATTTCATCAACCGTCGAGGGGTACCGGTGCTCAGAAGCGTTCCTAAGCTAAAAGTGACATCTTAGTTTGGAATCATTTTTGAATCATTCTTGTCACGTAGCACACGCGGAAAGAGACACAAACTGTGGTATGTATTTGAGATAACTAATGTAATACTGGATTTATCAAATTATAACCTTTTTAGAAATAAGACCCCATCATAATCTGCGAATTGAATTTTGCCTTTTCAATCGCTAAGCGACAAGAGCATCTTTTACAGCAACTTTTTTAAATTTTGACAATTTATTTTTCAATATAATCTCCTTTCAACTCGATAAATTTTTCCCAACGGTGCTGCAACTTCTTTTTTTTCTTCGCCAAATGTGGTCATTTTTTCTTCAAATCGACGTTGAACCGGACTAATAAATCGACGTAGTATGCTCCTGTGATTGTTTTTACTTTCTTCAAATAGTCAACGTGGATCACACCTCGCGCTTACCAAAAAACGAGCACGTTCACCGGATAAATACCATTGTTTCGATTGTTCGTTGGTCTCTGGTGTGTACCAAGCTCGTCTTTAAAGTAGTTTAACGATTGCGCTTGTTCTCCGATGTAAGCAAACGCGACACCCATCACACGGACAAATATCGTGCAGAATATGTCTAACGCGTTCCGTTGAGATGCCTGCTATATCAACCAACTCTCGAATTTTCACTCGGCGCAGTGGGACCGAAACGAGTTCACTGTCTCAAAAATCTGTACCTCTTATGTTTAAAATGACAACAACTAAAAAATTTTACATATATTATTGAATGTACATGCTTTTGAATGAAAAATGGATGAAACTTGTTAGTTGATGCATGTGCAGTCTCAATGTACTTTTTACTTGATTTTGGTAGGTTATTTTACATTTAGAAAAAATTTTAAAAGATTTTAATTTAGAAAGATTAAAGTTGATATATTCAAGAACAAGTATAATATGGTGATTATTCACTTTCAGGCAGATCCAAGAGCATTTTGATTTCTTCCAAAAATTCCTTGGAAACGGTTTCGGTCGGTGTAAATAATAATGTTTTCAAAACATCTTCATTAGTTGCTGAACGGGAAGACTTCCTGGGATGATGTAATCAATATCGTCTGTAGTCTTTGTTCCGCGCTTCTTCTGCATCTTCAGACAATTGCCCTATTGGTAAAATTGCGAAATGCATTATAATATTCTCCCCGTGAATAAGAATTTTATGAACAGATGACGGCATGTAGTACCCATTGTATTTATTCACAAATATGGTATTTGAGCTGTATTCATTGCATATTAACCAAATTTGGTAGCATTTACTGCGATTCCAGATAATATTGATTATATGTAGTATAATATACAGTGACTCATCTTTTTGATCACATGATCAGCAGAATAAAAGGCTTTTGTTCGTAACTTTTTCATTTTATTATTTTTATTTATTTAACGAAATTTCGAACAAAAAAATAAAATAATATTACAATTCAGTATAAAAAATAATGGGGAACAAATTCATCTTTTAACATAATTTAATACAACAAAAGTAAAAATAGGGGATTTGATCAATTTGACTGCGAAACTGTTCCTATTTAGTACTTCGTATGGCCTCCTTTTGCTTTGAGGACCAGTTTTATTCTTTTTGGCATGGATTTTATTAACTTTTTACATTGACATGCTGTGATATTTAACCAAACAGTTTAATTGCAGTGCCATAATACATACAAATCCGGACAATCTCCAGGCAAATCCGAAATAGCACGTTCTACCTCAACCCAAAAATGTTCGACCGAATTGAGGCCTAGATATTGTGGTGGCCAATTAAGTATTTGAAATTGCTGATTTTGCAGCCACGCCTTTGCAATTTTGATTGTGTGTTTCGGGTCATTATCTTGCTGGAAGATAATTCCAACAATCATTATGCCACTTTTGCAAACTTGTAAGGAGTGTGTTTTAGCAAATAGTGATGTAATGAGTGACATTCATGCGACCCACCACTCTAATGCATTCACCAACCCTTTCTATTAACATGCATCACCAAATCATAAGATGTCCTCCTCCAAATTTTAATGTTCTTTTGATATGGCGATCGCTGATTGGCTCACCTGGCCTTTTCCAAATCCATTGGCGACCATCGGACCCAAGATGGTTTATTTTTGTTTCATCCGACCAAATTACCCTTGCCCAACAAAAATCCTTATATTTTTGGCGAAATTGTAGCCTTAATTTCTTATGGTGGTCACTCAATAGGGGCTTTTTAATTTTAGTGCATCGATGAAAACCGTTTCTGCGCAAATTTGTTCGTACAGCCTCAGTTGTTACATTAATCCCATCGTTTTGGTTTAATGCCTTATTTACCTAGACCACATTTTCATATACTCCATATTTAATGTCACACAATATGCCTTGTATATTTGAATTTAAAATTGGTTTCCTTCCAGATTTTCCAAATTTTTGCGTATTTTGGATATAACTCCCACTGAAACTTCACGTTTTCGAGAAATTTCTTGAAAAGTTGTCTTCGAAACAATTAGCTGTTCCACTTCCTTAATTTTGGAGATACCAAGTTCCTTCATCTACCATCAAATTTAAAACAATTATTTCAATTGTTTAAACTAAAATTTAAATGTACCTTATGTAAAATTCTTATTTTAATACATTAAATAATTTTATTTTTAACAAAAAACAGAGAGAAAACTGAACACTTGGCCAAACTTTGTACTCACATAATGCAACTGCGACAGTGTCAACAAATTAATCACATGCGTTGCCTAAGAACTTTTACAAATTCTCACAAATAAACAGTGCATTTTCGTTTGCTTTTGCTGTGCTGATTCATAATCACTCCATTTATTTTAAGTAAAAATTGAGTTGCTCTAACTGTTAAACTTGAAGAGCTACAACTAAAAGTTATACTTTGCACTGATCATGTGATCAAAACGTTGAGTCACTGTATAGCCGTTTTATCAATTCTTCGTCAATTCCAATAATATTGGATGAACAATGATAGTTGAAAAAGAATCTTCGCACAGTATTTCCATCAGTACTGTTACCAGCTCCTTGTCAGGGTTTGTTAATATGAAGGCCAAGTTTATTTCGGAATCTGCTTTGCACATATTTTTTCTTTTCTTCCTTGCTCGTTTTATTTTCTGGAGTTGTTGCTGACTATTTCTCGAACCATATTGGAAATCATATTTGTTTAGAAGTAACTTTGTTCAAATCAATCATCTCCTTAGGTCTAGCTCCACATATAGGCCACACAGCACTAGATGATGTATCCGTTAATACTTGAGCAACTTTTTCGTCAAGAATAGTTCATGTTTGATCTCAACTACAGTGACATTTTTTTTGTAACCAGTGATGGAGTAAGTTGGTTAATTTCACGCTTTATATTATCAACAGTCTCTTTAGTCTGCTGTGGAGTTTCTTTGACAAATTTTATAAAGTTAGGTCGGCAATACCGAAAAGAGCACGTAGTATTTTGCCAGATTGCACGATTTGTTGATAAGTCAAGTAGTTCTACAGGTACAAGAGAAGCAATGAATAAATTGGCATCCGATATTAACTGGGTCTCACCTGGTTATAGCTGTTTATATTCTCTTTGCCCAGCTGATCCATCAAAGCCCCATTGTACGTATAATTTCAAATTTCTTTGCCCTGATTTGTACACCAAATTAATTTGAAGGATACAAGCTGCAATATGATCTAATGTATTAGTTCTTGTAGGTTTATAGAATCTCCAACGTCATTAATTTCGATGCTTGATTTTGGGGGATAGCACATCTTCTTTGCATCCATTATCACAGTGTATGACGGAGAAACAAAGCAATTTTTTCAGATATACGAGACCTTTAATAATCGGTATTGAGATTTCGTTTAATCCATATCTATAAATATACTCAGGGCTTTATCTTTTGAGTAAGAAGTGATTAACTCCATATCATATGACATCTTCTTAAGGACTTCTTTTTTGTCTTTTTTGGGCAAAGAACAATACTCACAATGGATGCTTCATCTTCTTCACCAATAGAACGCAAATATTGGTCATAAGCGCTGTGTATAAATTCAAATCCATACTCTTGCACAAGTTCCATGTTTTTGCATTTTTTGTTTTCTCTGACGATTCTTCATATGGCTTAGAAGGTCGTCCACGTTCGGGAGGAGTATTATCTTCAAATGTTACCTTTAATTCACCGAAACCACACACTGTTACTGTTTTCAAATCGATCTTTTATTGTTCTCGCTTTTTCCCATCGATTTTTAAATTTTGAAAGAGAGTTTTTTGAATACTTGTTAGAACTATATCAGCTCTAGCTGATGATAGTGTGAAAGTGTCCTTTAAATATTTTTTTAGTTCAGTATTATTTGCACCAGAGTTTATAAAAAAGTTACACAAAACCCTACAAGCACAAACAAAGTCACCCATTGTGATAAATAATTTACTGAATGACGATCGAGCAGCCGTACTGAACTGTATGATTTTATAACATAAAATTATTGACAAAGCTTTCCTGGTGAACACAAGGTTTACAGTTAAAAAAATTGCGCTTTTGTGAAACGTCAAATTGCACGTGAAAGGTAACAGTGCATGCGAAAGAAAATATGCATATTTATTATTTACCTAACATTAGAATTGTTACTAACAGTTCATACCACTAAATTAATGGTTTTAAGTTATTTTTTATTTTTAATGATCAATTAGAACGCAAACTCATATTAAATATTACTTTTATTAAGGGTTTATGTTGGGAATGTAATCAGATACAAATAATGCAAAAAATGGTAAATTTTACTCTGCGATATATTTTTTGTGTCTGACAAAAAAAGGCAAAAGGGGAGCAAACAATTTTGATCCTCTTGGACAAACAATCAACTAGGCAGCGGAAAACAGCGTTATCCGTCAAATGTCTGTTTGAATATAAAAAAAAAAAAAAAAACATCTACGAAAGGGATGTTTAAAACAAGATATATCCTGTACATATTATACAACACTGTTATGTTTATATTTTTTTTTAATACTTGAAGCTCTGCGCTTTTCAAAAATTTATAGCACCTATATATTTCTGAATGAAAGGTTTCCAGGAAACGCTTTTGAAAAGTCTGTACGAGTCATTCAGTCAAATCAATATTCTGACCTTCTTCACTTTGGCGATTGATTTTACTAATTCCTTTATAAATTAAAAATTAATTAATATCGAAACTAAATTACCAATATGTTAATTCAACCCCTTCGTAACGCACGGTACACATGTGTACCATCAAAATTTCAAATATCCTTAAAATCTCAGATAACTGCGATAATCAAACCAAATGTGTACCAGTTCGTACGTGAGTCTTCTGGGCATAAAATATAACCGTTTTTTTTTGACATTTTAAGTAACTGTAAATCATTTTATTCTAAAGTTTAAGCTCACACGTGTACTGAAAATCTCGAGTTTGTGTTGTTTTTTCGTAGTTTACTAAACAAAATATATATTTATATTTATATTCATTATTAACTCGTCAAGTGTGATAATATTATAACAATCAGGTAAGGCTTTTGGACCAAATTGAAATAATTACTAACAAATAAACGTGGATGGTACAATAGCGTACCATTCGTCCTGTTTGTTGATACGCATAAGTACTGCTCGTCTTATGCTATGATGAAGAAGGAAATTCAAGCGGAGCAGACTTTTCTTCTGACAGTGATGATTCTTTTCGACCAGATCCCACCGATAAATCTGAAACAGAAGACCAGGATTCAAGCTCAGTGCTTGAAGTGCACTGCACAGTGCTTGCACAGTGCAATATATATGCTTGAAGAAAACATTTCAAACCTGCAGGAATAATAGTGTTTACCAGAGCATCGATGAATCATGACGAAATTCAAAGGAAGCAGTACACTCAAACAGTACATGCCTCTAAAGCCTGTAAACGAGGAAATAAACTGTGGCTTAACTGGGTACACATATGATTTTAATATTTACTGTGGAAAGGAATTAGAGGCACTCGAAGAAACATTGGGCGAAAGAGTTGTATATAAACTAGAAAACACGATCAAAGAGCAAGATTTCAACCTATATTTCGACCGTTTCTTACATCTGTGAAATTATTGGATTCTATTCCATATCCATCAGTTGGAACCAATATGTCCAATAGCAAAAACGTTCCTAAATTTGGAATAAAATTGCAGAGGGGAGAAGCAGAATTTAAAGGTTCTTCAGCTGGCCTTTTATGCGTGACACAAAAGGTTTTATTGCTAAGCAACTGTCATAGCAATGAAATGGAAGTCATCACAAAAACATTGAAGACAGGAGGAAAAATGCAAGTTCCATGCCCACAGATGATCAAATTTTATCGGGAAATAATGGGAGGCGTTGACCTGGCAGATCAAATGATTGGACTCTACGAGTACGATCGCAAGTCGGATAAATGGTAGAAGATATTCTACAGGTTGATAATGATGGCAGCAGTCAACGCATGGGTCATTCACTCTGAAATAAATCGGAAAAAATGCCATTCAAAACATTTTTGTTAAAATTGTCGGAAGACTTGATTGCTCAGTAATTAGAAAAAACTGCTGTTCGTAGATCAAATCATCGAGGTCGTCAGTCAGTTAGAGGAGTAGGATCCCAAAGTAAACAATGAATGCGAAATTCTATTGTGCAAACATTGTTTTGCGCCGTACCATACTTGATTCATTTATTCATAATTTATATAATATAACCATAAGTATTTGTGTTCGTTATCTTTTTTACTAAAGAAATAAAGATTATGTTTTCGTTTTCAAAACTAGCGCTGTTTTGTATTTTGTGTTATACAGAACGAATGGTACACAATTTTATCATGAAACAACCCGAATATTACATATATGTACCAACGCCCTCCGGCAACGCCTATCAAAAATGTCTTCTTTTTTTATGAATTATACTAATGAAAAGCACCTTAACTAATTCCAACATGTAAAATTTCTATAACTTCATAACTTGAATTGCGTCCCCAAAGGGTTAAATATCGATCTTCATCAAAATTATTCGGGGAACCCTACTCTCGTAAAACCCATTTATGAGATGGCGTTGTATGGAGAGCTTCCAATGTGCAGCGGTCCGCCAATCATGAATGAAAAAATCATAAATCTTGTCTATGGTTTCCTCTTTGGTAACCGTTTTTTGAGCCACCTGGGTGCGGTTCATCGAAAACAGACGTGCGGCCACGGCGAAACTCTGCGAACCAATAGTAAACGGTTTTACGGGAAGGTGAATGGGTCCCATTCACACCATCGAGAATAGGCTTGATTTCCTCACAAGTCTTGCCACTCAAAAAAAAAAAGAATCGAAGCACGGAGCGATACTGCTCTTTTTCCATTGTCGCAAAAAACACTTACACGATGTTTTGAAATGGGCTATAGGAGGTTATACTAAATGATGGTACACTCATTTTGCCTCAGTAGCGCCACCTATCTTCCAATCCGGTTACTCATCAAACTGCACTCGTAAGTTTATCTAATGCTGAATATTTCTCACAAGTATCTTTATTGTATTGAGCCACTTGTGAGGTTGGTTAAATTTGTGGACCTTAATATCATTCTACAAACTGCTCTAATTTGGATCTTTGTTAATGAGGGCAAAAGTTAGCTGTTAACAAAAAAACGGAAAACTAGTCAACTTCAAATCAATTTTAGAACAAAATATTTATTAGGACAAATTAATGAAAACTGTCAAGAAAATATACAATATACATATTTTCCAGAACTTCTTTTAGCCTTTTTATTCGTTGGTTTATATTCAGCAACCTTACGTTTCATTACATGCCACAAGTGTTCGATTGGGTTGAGATTCTGGAAATTCTAAGGTCAACAAATGTTATATTGAGCTGAAAATTATAGAAAGACTGTGGTTTTTTTTCATTATTTATAAAGTAGAATTCCTGAAGTACATTTATAACATTTTACTTACCGATTTGGCTCGGTAACAAGATGCAGAATCGGCTTGAAAAATGCATACAAATGATGCTGTTTTCAATGGTTGGTACCAAAAAATCCCTTATTACTTGTCCATACCATTGAGCGTTCATATTTCTATTAACGTTCAAAGCGTCCAGCACGTAAAAAGTAAAACATCCCCAAATCATTTGGCCTTGAGAAAACTTCACTGTTTGGACTATGCACTCATCAGTACACCTTTCAAATTTCACCTTTCCTCTTTTTCGCCAACGTCAAACAAGCTGTTTTCGTTTTTGTGGTTAGGAGAAGGTTTTTCGCTGCAGCGTATCGTTTTGACGCTTATATCAAACGATTTGTTAAAGCGATCTTTCGTTCTTGTTTTTAGTGTTATACTGTCCGTCTTCTGGGTTGTTTTGCATTTTCCATTCGATCAAAATTTTCTTCTTTCTTCATCAGTTGCACGATGGTTGAGAGCATCCCATTTTAACCGCAATCTAATGAAAGAACAGTCCTTCCCAATACAAAATCAATATTCTCTAGTCAGTTGCTGATATTCTCAGGGCATTTATCTTTTATTTATCAGTCACAACTCAATTCAAACTGATTTTTTTTTTTTTGCACTGAATAAGAAAACACTGAAAACACATTATGAGGTACGGTTTTATGATCGCAAGTGATTGTATGTAATATATGTGTTGGCAATTTCGATCTTCACTTTAATTAAACATACGATAGCAGTCCCAGAAGTATCCGGCCTGACCAAGACATGGCGGTAGTTGTTTGAAAATATCACTGTATTGGAAGGTACGCAGTCTATAGTATTTGTTTGATAGCCATCAATAGTGAACGTTGTCAGTGAATTTGTAAAAATGTAGAGAATTTGTCACATTATGTGATACAATACTTTTATTTGAAAGGCCTCAGCCCAACTAATATATTATAAAAGCTTAACTGGATTCTACTCTGGGTGAGTCTGCTCCTTCGTTTACAACAGTCAAATTTTGGGTTGTTGAGTTTAAACGAGGCCGTACGAGCTGCCAAGACGAACATGGCAGTGGTCGACCAAACGAGTTGACGACTCCAGAAATGGTGAAGAAAATCCACAAAGCGGTACTGGATGATCGTCGACTCAAAGTGCGCGAGCATTTCGAAAAGTGCGGTACATCGCATATTATTTGAAAATTTGGACATGAGAAAGCTGTGTGCAAGATGGGTGATGCGTTTGCTCACACTCAAGCAAAAACAGTGTCGTGAGTGCAATGGCCAAAATTAATGAATTAAAGTTTGAATTGCTACCTCATGCACCCTATTCGTCAGATTTAGCCCCCTCGGGTTATTTTCTTTTCCCAAACTTGAAAAAATGGATCAGTGGTCAAAGATTTTCCAACGATGAAGAAGTAATGTCGGCAGTTAATGGCTATTTTGAGGAGCAAGACAGTTCTTATCATAAAAAGTGTATCGAACTTTTTGAACATCGCTGGGAAAAGTGTATAGAGCTTAGAGGCGATTATGTTAAAAAATAAATAAATTTTTTCCAAAATTTTTGTTTTCTTTGTTGGGTCGGTCACTTCTGCGACCACCATCGTACATACTGGAATATATAATAAACTAATACATGTATAGGGTTATTTTTAGATTTGATTTTCAATTGGCTTTTTTAGACAGATTTTTGATGACTCCTATCAAACTGCTTTTGTTCATTATCATTATGGAAAGACACACCACAACAGGGCCTCCAAATTGTTCTGTTGTATAATGAAAATCAGCGTTCTGTGCGAAATGTCTTTCGTGCGATTCGAGGAACTTACGGTGCGCATAATCGACCTACTGAAAGCACTATTGCCAATATCATTCACGAATTTGAGTTCCAGTTTACATAAGTGGATGATACTCGACCGGTTAGACCACATCCAGCACGTAGTGATGGACTGTAGCAGCTGTAGCTAAGAGTGTACGCGAAGACCCTGACGAATCGATTTGTCGTCGTTCTCAGCAGCTTGGCTTAGCGTATTCGAAAACTTGACGTATTTTACGTGAGGATCTCGGCCTTAAAGCGTACAAAATTCAACTTGTGCAAGAATTGAAGCCAGGCGACTTCAATTTGCGTCATATTTTCAGTAAAAAGGCTCTGGAAAAACTCAATGAAAATCCGGTGTTTTTGGGCTGATAGGCAACCCGAAGAGTATCATGAGCAACCATTACATCCATTAAAAACAACGTTATGGGGTGGTTTATGGGCTGGTGGAATCATTGGTCCATATTTTTTCAAAAATGAGGCAAATCAGAATGTTAATGTCAATGGTTACCGTTATCACGCCATGTTAACGGACTGTGTGCTTCCTGAAATTCAAGCTCATGGTCTCGATGAGCTCTGGTTTCAACAAGACGGCGCTGCGAGCCATACAGCGCATGAAATAATGGACTTGTTAAGAAATTATTTTGATGAGCACTTAATTTCACGTTTTTCTACGGTAAATTGGCCGCTAAGATCGTGCAATATCACACCTTTGGACTATTTTCTCTGGAGATATGTAAAGTCTCAGGTCTTCAGGAATAAGCCAGCTACGACTGACGTTTTGGAAGTTAACATTACTTGTGTTATCCGCGAGATACCAGTCGCTATGCTCGAACGAGTCGCACAAAATTGGACCTTCCGAATGGACCACCTCAGACGTAATCGTGGCCAACATTTACATAATATCATTTTCAAAAAATAAATGCCATGAATTATTCTTTTAACCAATAATAAAAATTTTAAGTTCACTTTCGAATTTGTGTTTTATTTTACATTATAAATCAAAGCTCATGATGAATCTCCCAATATTTGTCTATCTAAATATGGTATTATCTAGAAATGAACTCTATACACTTATATTTATATATGCTCATACGAGTGTATAAATAAATTCATTGTACATAGACTCGTACGATCATGGCATTTTACTGTTGAATTAGAATAAAAAGTGAATTGATTAAGTGCAAGTGTTGCGTTCCATTGTCCGGTTTTTCTCTTAACAAGCACAACAGTATGTTTAAAAGTTAATATTTTTCCAGAGCTTTAGTGCTGCAGTGCTGAATACAACCAAATTCAGGCCAAAAAATTAGCTTTGATTGCAGGCTTTAGTGCTGCAGTGCTGAATACAATCAAATTATGGTGTGGTTTATGGGCTGGTGGAATCATTTCTTCAAAAATGAGGCAAATCAGAATGTTAATGTCAATGGTTACCGTTATCACGCCATTCAAGCGCATGGTCTCGGTGCGCTCTGGTTTCAACAAGACAGCGCTGGACTATTTTTTTTGGAGATATGTAAAATCTCAGGTCTTCAGGAATAAGCCAGCTACGACTGACGCTTTGAAAGCTAACATTACTTGTGTTATTCGCGAGATACCAGTCGCTATGCTCGAACGAGTTGCACAAAATTGGACCTTCCGAATGGACCACCTCAGACGTAATCGTGGCCGACATTTACATGATATCATTTTCAAGAAATAAGTGCCATGAATGATTTTTTTAACCGATAATAAAAATTTTAAGTTCATTTTCGAATTAATGTGTTTTATTTTACATTATAAATCAAACCTCATGATGAATCACCCTATATTTGTCTATCTAAATATGGTATTATCTAGAAATGAACTCTATACATTTATATTTATATGCGCTCATACGAGTGTATAAATAAATTCATTGTACATAGACTCGTACGATCATGACATTTTACTGTCGAATTAGAATAAAAAGTGAGTTGATTAAGTGCAAGCGTTGCGTTCACATTGTCCGGTTTTTCTTCTAACAAGCACAACAGTATGTTTAAAAGTTAATATTTTTCCAGATCTTTAGTGCTGCAATGCTGAATACAACCAAATTCAGGCCAGACAATTAGCGTTGATTTTCATCTACCTCCAAATTTTAATCTCCACGCATTGTTATCATTACCATTGACTATGGTTTTCAATGTGACAAAAACAGAAACATCTGTTGCCTTTGCTATAGAAAGTGATCATTGGCAGTTTACAGTAATGCCGTTTGGACCGTGTAACGTTCCGGCCACCTTCGAGCGACAAATGAAACGAGCATTGCAAGGGCTCACGTGTAAGACCCGCCTAGTGTATCTGGACGACGTTATCCTCATAGGTAGGTCGCTCGAGAAGCTGGTAAGGCCTGTCCCAAAAGAAAAACACCAACTGAGAAACTTCTTGGGACTTGCCACGTACTACAGGGGGTTCGTTAAGGATTTTGCTGGTATTGCGAAGGGCCTGCACCAACTTAAGGCAAAGGCCGACAGTTCAAGTGGTCTGGAGAGTTTGAGAAAGCATTTAAAGGACTCACGTGGCAGCTGTGCAATGCCGCCATCTTAGGTTACCCCACACTCGGAAAAATGTTCATCGTGGACGCAGACGATAGCAATGTTGGGGTCGGAGCTGTGAAATCCCAAGTTCATGATGATCAAGAAAAAGTGGTCGCATATTACAGCAAGGTACTCTCTAGACCTGAACACAACTACTGCGTAACTCGGTGCGAGCTTCTGGCTACAAAGTTGACTCTTCGGACAGACCACGCAGCTCTGAAGTGGCTACTTTATTTTAAAAACCCTGAAGGCGAAGTTGCGAGATGTATCGAGCAGTTTGCAGAGCTAAGACATTGAAGTGCAAAACCGCAAGGAAAAACTTCACTCAAATGCTGATGCTCTCTCCCGTCGACCGTGCGGAGTTAAACGTGAACGAAGCGAAGGAACAGGCTTCGAAGGAACAGATTACGACCGAGCCAATAGAGGGTTGGGGTACAGATGAAATCCGTTTCTCCCAGTAGGCAGATAATGACATTGAACCAATATTGACCTGGAAGGATACCGAGGAAAGACCAAGCTGGTAGGAGATATCGGACCGTAGCCAGACTCTGAAGGCATATTGGGCACAGTGGAACTTGATTTGTGTGCAAGATGGTTTGCTGAAAGGGAATTGGAAAGTGCAGATTGAACAACATCTCGTATGCAGCAAATCATTCCACGGTCCAGAATCAGCCAAGTATCCAATAAAATACATGATGGAAATTCAGAAGGCCATTCAGAAATAAACAAATCGTTGGAAAAAGTAGATGCTTTGCACGTTAATTTTATTTTTACAAGTTTAGATTTGTATACCAGATTCCCGTGTGTGTTGAATCACGTCCGATAAATACCTTTGTCACAGCTAAGGCGCATTTTCAATTAAAGCGGTTGCCTTTTAACTTGTGTAATGCCCCGCAAGCATTTCAGAGTGTAATCAGTTTTATTTTAAGGAACTTATTTAGTAGGGATAAATATTATTACCGATTTGATAGCTGCTATACATCGAAAGAGTTCCGAAAAATTACCCATTTTAGACAAATTAGAAGGGGGTGATCAGGTAACTCACAATAGTTCACATTAATTAATGGTAGTGTATGCAAATAGAACAGGGGAACAAATGTGATTTTTGAAACCATTGGATAAGGATAACTTATCCATTTCATACAGTTCATGCCGACCACTTAAGACCAAAGCTTAAAAGAATTATATTTTCGTGTTGAGACTTACATTTGGTGTAGATGCTAAAGAAACTTGGGTGTATTTAAAGGGTGTTTTTTCTGGCTACTGGAAATTTGTTCGATTAATAACGAACAGGGGTACAACTTTTATTGCAAAGATTTTTGGAATGCTTTTCAGAAAACATAATATACAAAATATAAAGACAGCTATGTAACCCGTATAGTTGCATCTAATGTTACATATTTCTCCCACGTATCCGAATTACTACTGCGCCGCTTGTGGGGTTGTCTAAATTTGCGGACCTTAGAACCGTCCTAAAATCCACCCCATTTTAAATCAACTCGTTACTGAGCCCAAGAGTTTACTGATGTTTTTTGACTCATCCATTTGTTTTTCTTTCGGCCTCTTTTTTGAACCTCGGCTGCAACTTGAGCCGGACCAACTTTTTCCCGACGGCCTTCACTAAATACTGCAAAAGATTGAAGCGTGAAGATTCTCTACTATCGGTTTCTTAATGCTCGTACATTTTACAAGATTACGTTTTGTTAACCCCGCTGACTTTGAATTATTAATACCGCTGTATTTTTTTTCTTTATATTTTTCACACATTGTCCTACATTGCAATACCTATGTTAAAGGTGGACGAACGACTGTCGTATATAACAAACCTTTAAGTTTAAACGACATTTTTCTATCACAAAATAGAGCAGAATTTTCGCTCCAGTAAAGCCACCCCACACTGATTTTACGTGCGATATCGTCTTCCCAATTTTCTTGGTGGTTAACGATACATCCCAGGTATTTAAATTTTTCTAATTTTGGCACGATGATTCTTCCAAATATATATATCAGGAAATGGGTTTACTGCTATGGAAAACTGAATGCAGATATTCGGTCTTTGTACGACTGATTCGTTACTCGTTGTTTTCTAGCGCCTTTCGGCTTATGTTGTTGCCTATGATAGTGCAGAGTTGTTTCGCACTCGTTGATGTGCTGCTCAACAGAAAAATTTTCTTAATACAAGCATTAAAAAGCAACGGCATACTAAATACCGCCTTGGTGTACTCCAACTTTAAATTAGACATTAATTCTTTGACGATGGAAAAGTATACCGCAGCATGAGGGCTTGCGAAGAGGATTCGAAATTAAAGTTATATAATTTAAAAGCTGAAATTATATTTTGAAGGACGTCACTATGATACGTGGCCTTGTTCTTGTGAAAAAGGAAGGGTGGCCTTTGTACAACTCTGCAAACGCGAGGCCGCCCTGGTTGTGAAAGTGCGAGGAAGTGTCAGCCAGATGGCACCTTTTTCCGTTTCATCCCGCTTTAAAAATTTGTTTTTTTCTTTGCAAGCGTTCATGCTAAGGTGTACATAACCATCGTCAGAGAATCGATGTATTGCCATTCAATAAAAAGGGAAATAGATGAGTATAATAAGCGCCCTCGGTTTTAATTTAAAAGGTAAAAACAGTATTTTCTGACTTTTTTTTAATTTGTTAGTCAACGGAAAATACTACCACCATAACACACAGTTAACAACATACAAACAACAACAACAAGCAAACAGAAACCACAGCAAGAATATAAAAGCAACTCTTTGTGTGGAGACCGGTATGGTCACCGGAAAATGAATTTTTTTCCCGTGAACAGAAGAATACCGTAGTCGTCCTTACTTTGTGCTTACCTTCAGGTGATTTTTAACAATACAGACCACTTAAATTATTCTATATTTTATTTGCGTATAAAAAAATGGGTTTTATTTTGCGTCTTTTACGAGTTAGGCGTTCGCTATCAGTGGACATGTATTACTACGGATATTTAAAAAAACGTTTTTATTAACAAATGAGAGAACGATATATGCTATTTGCTGTTAACCAACATTTCGGCTATTCTGTAAAGACATTTCTAGCTTAAAACGGAAAATTCAGAACTTAGTGATGCTGGCAGAATAATTTTCGGTTTTGACTCTTTGCTCAGATTTTTTTGTAAAGGATGTTCCAGATAAAGTGTTGGAAACTTAAAAATAATTCCATAATCACACCTGGGGAAAAAAATATATATGTTAAGTGCAAAATATTGCTGTTGCTGAATTTAATCATTTCCTTTACCATTCTAAAACCTTTTGCTGTTGCAGGGCTTATGTATATATTTTTTAAATCTGATTGCATCACTAGATAACAGGATGAATTTGGACCGCCTTACCTAAAATTAAACCCTTTATTTGCTTGTTTTAGAAGAAAAATCGAAAACTAGATGGGATAAAAATATAGGACAAGTGCCTTTAAAATTAAATAACAATATACAAATTTTAATATATTATTCTATTACTAATGCATACTATACTATTTCCTTTATTTTCTAAAACTTCTAACATTTGCTAAGGCATACTTTTAAAAATCTTGCTAACATATTTTTGATCAAGTCTATCTCATCCTGTACTAACTTGTTCATTTGATCCATTCAGTTTTTTGACGAAAATTGTTTTCTTTTTTAGTTTTATGTGAACTTATAATAATAAATATACATAGGTATATTATGTACGAGTTTTGCACAGTGTCTTTGTCAGGAAAACATAATTGAAGATTTAGGTCTAACATGGAGTGCCCGCATAGGATCAATAAATCAAAATGAGATAATATAGGGTTTTCTTATAACGACTTGACAACTTTTCTTTTTAAATAAAAAAAAAGATATTTTAAAAACTTTATTATTGGCTTGAAGTACAATCAAAATATTTATGAATGGAACTCGACTTCGTTCATATGGCCACCGCGGGCATGTTTGCAGCGTCGATTTGTTGGACCCAATTTTCAACGACTCGGCCACACATTTCGGCCGCTATTTCACGTTTAATGTTGGCTCTGAGCTTATTGCAACGTCGTCGGCGTGTTGGCATAAACCAATGACTTAACGTAGCCCCACAGAAAATAGTCAAGCGGCGTTATATCGCACGAACGAGGCGGCCAATCGCCTGGTCCATGTCTTGAGATGACACGCTCACCATACTTACTCTTCAATAAATCGATTGTAGCGTGTGCTGTGTGGCTTGTGGCACCATCCTGTTGAACCCACATGTCGTCCAAGTCCATATCTTCCAATTCGGGCCAATAATAATCGGTGATCATGAGGCGATAACGCTGACCATTCACAGTAACGTGACGATCGTTATCGTCGACGAAAAAATATGGCCCAATAACGCCGCCGGCATGCAAACCGCACCAAACAGTTATTTTTTTGTGGATGAAGTGGTGATTCATGGAGCACATGTGGGTTTTCATCCGACCAATAACGCATATTTTGCTTATTGACGAACCCATTGAGCCAAAAATGAGCTTCGTCACTGAAAATGATTTTGCGATTAAATTCATCATCTTGGCGCATCTTCTCCAGAACCCAATCGGAGAACGTACGTCGCTTCAAATGGTCCATTGGCTTCAATTCTTAAGTCAGCTTGATCTTGTATGGGTGCAAACCAAGATCCTTAGGCAAAATACCCCATAATGTGGTCTGAGCAATGCCCAATTCTTGAGAACGCCGTGGAGTTGACTGATTAGGATCGTTTGCTACAAACGTCTGAACGGCAGCGATATTTTCGATACTTCAACCAACAGGTTGTCTCACTGACACGGCAACATCACACAACGAATATGTAGACTCAAATTTAAACTTGTTATTGCCTGTCTACTAGGGCGAGAATTACGACAGAAAATTGGAGTTAACGCTCTTAAAGTTGCTGTCACAGACTACAAATATCTGTAGAAAATTTTTATAATTTGCAGACGTTGCTGTTAGTGTACATAACGCCCACAATGATGGCGTTATCATGGTGCAAAATCCGCGAGTTTTCTCCCCACAATTCTGGCCTCTTTCGGCGAATTGTTTCACGCAAACGTCTCATAACGCCCAAATAATACTCTTTGTTTACAGTCTGGTCTTCTAGAAAAAATTCATGATGCACTACACCGTTGTAATCCATGAAAACCGTGAGCATTGCCTTCTTTTTTTGACTGAATACGACGTGGTTTTTTTTGGTCTCGGCTCATTTGGTGAACGCCATTCACTTGCCTGATGTCTGGATTGCGTGTCGTACTCATAAACCCACGTTTACGTCGTTTTACGAGGAGACGTGTCCAGTAATGATCCTTTTGATGAATTTGGGATCGGATTCAGCCTTCCAAATCATCTCTTTGCGACGTCTACAAGGTCTTTTTTGCATGCAATTGAGGTCTTTTGGCACCAACTTAGTTGCTACACGATGTAAACCCGAACCATTAACCAAAATGTTTTAGACGGATCCGTAGGCAATGTTCAAGTCTTCCGCTATCTCTCTGATGGTTAATTTGCGGCTATTGACCAAAATTTCTTTTACTTTATCAATGTTTTCATCGGTGTTCGATATCAATGGTCTGTCACTGCGTTCATCATCTTCGATTGACTCACGACCACTTTTGAACCGCTCGTGCCCCCCGTAAAATACCGTTTTCTTTAGAGAATCGTTGCCGAAAAACTTTTCCAACATTTCCAACGTTCGCGCACCATTAAATCCGTTTTTTACACAAAATTTAATACAAGTTCGTTATTGCAAACTTTAGTCCATTTCTAAAATTGTAAAAAATCGCCAAAACACACACAGATAGATGTATTATTGCTCCGCAACTTTTGAAAATGTCAAGCTATGACGCTAAGATTTAGAGGGAATGTCAACATCAAATGTACCAATTTAACAAAATGGAAGCGCCACACGGTGGTTATTACGTTTTTTTTTTTTTTAATTTGGTATTTATAAGGTCATTAACCTCTCATTTAATTTTTCTTTTACTGTTTCATTACCTAAACCATCCCTAATTAATTTATTAATAAGGTTTTCGATTTAATACGAACAATGAAAAATAGCTACTTGTAATACCTTTTTCAAAATTATTTAATTTAAATACATTGATTTTTTTGAAAAATTCTGAATACATTTTTCTGAATACATTTTACCCCATTCTATAATACAAAATTGTAGTATTTGATTCATAAAAAATCAATGAAAAAGTTATTAATTTTGTGACTTAATCGATGACACTATCTCTTAAAAATAAACTTCTGAAGAAGATTATATATGTGTTTTTCAACCTACTTGATAATATAGGGTGATTCATAGTGAGATTTGATTTTCAATTGGCTTTTTTGGACAGATTACAAGTGACTCCTATCAAACTGCTTTGTCATTTTTGTTCAGTATCGTTTGGCAAGTCATCATGTAAAGACCCACACTACAACAGCGTTTCCAAATTATTCAGCTGTATTACGAAAACCAGCGTTCTGTGAGAAACGTTTTTCGTGCGATTCGAGGAACTTCGACCTACTGAAACCACTATTGCCAATACCATTCGCAAATTTGAGTTCGAATTTTAATTAGTGGATGATACTCGGCCGCGTAGACCACTTCCAGCACGTAGTGAAGAGACTATAGCAGCTGTAGCAGAGGGTATACGCGAAGACCGTGATGAATCGATTCGTCATCGTTCTCAGCAGCTTGGCTTGGCATATTTTACGTGAGAATTTCGGCCTAAAATCGTACAGAATTCAACAGCCAGGCGACTTAAATTTGCGTCATATTTTCAGTGAATGGGCTCTGGAAAAACTCGGTGAAAATCCAGTATTTTATCGTGAAATTTTGTTCAGTGATGAAGCCCATTTCTGGCTCAATCGATAGATAATAAACAAAATTGAGGTACTTGGGCTGATGAGCAACCCGAAAAGTACCAAGAGATACCATTAGATCCATTAAAAACAACGGTATAGTGCGGTTTATGGGCCGGTGGAATCATTGGTCCATATTTCTACAAAAATGAGGCAAATCAGAATATTGTCATCAATGGTAACCGTTATCGCGCCATGTTAACGGACTATGTGCTTCCTGAAATTCAAGCACATGATTTCGGTGAGCTATGGTTTTAACAAGACGGCGCTACGAGACATACAGTGCGTGAAACAAGGGTATTGTTAAGAAATTATTTTGGTGAGCACTTCATTTTCAAAAAGTAAATGCCATGAATTGTTCTTTTAACCGATAATAAAAATTTTAAGTTCACTTTCAAATTTATGTGTTTTATTTTACATTATTAATCAAACCCCACGGAATCACCCTATAGATATCCTTCACCATTCTATTATAGGGATAGAATAAATGATGATGTGGAACTATATTTTACTGATCATTATAGTCATGCAATGTACGAAAAAATAGATGTTTGAAACATTCTATTCTTTTTACTTAAACATTAATCACAACATGATTGTCTATTTATACAAATAAACAAAATTTTAAGTCAAATGTTAAATATAAAAATAAATATTGTAGCTACAACACTACAAATTTGCAACACTGAAACATGTAGATAGAACGACGGGAAGTGCACTTGAAATATTATATGAATTGAAGTCTACCGAAAATTATTATAAACATATTGATTTGGGTAAATATTGAACACTATTAACTAAAAGATGAACAAAATGGCAGTTATTTTATAGTTAGCAACAAATTTAGACTATATGGTATGTGTTTTTAAAACGTCATACTAGAACTGTATTAGTTGCGTTCGATAATACAAATTTTCTGCAGAACTTACTTAGTCAAGCTGTATTACCCTTGTGCTCATAAGCTTTAACATATCGTTAGGCAGAATAAGATCTTATGGCAGAATTTGTGTTCTTTGAAGAGGAAAGATGTAACAACTATTGAAATATTGGGTAATATAAAAAGTCTCCGTTTATGTCCATTTATCTGGAAACACTAATCTGATTTTGTCAAACGAACACGTGTTTGAAAGGTAACATGTCAGGCTACTTTTTTTGTGAAGACAGCTGTGTTAAAAGGTATACTGATTTGAATATGAGTGAAATATCTGAAGAAATACCCTATGTGATGTTTTTATTCTATGACAAAGGGAAAAACCCTGCAAAAACATACCAAACATTTTATGCAGTTTACGGTGAGAATGCTGTGAGTGGACGCCGGACCCAGGAGTGGTTTGTTCGACTCTGTTCCGGAAAAAGTTGATGAAATTTTGCAACTAATGGAGCAAGACCAGCACGGAAGCAGTCTGGAGATAACGGAGGCACTAAACACCAACCGTATGACAGTTTGGAATCATCTAAAGCAAGCAGTCTACTCAAAGAAGCTCGATGTTTGTGTGCCATATGAATTAACGCAAAAAAATTTAATTGCCCGAATAACCATCAGTGAAACGATACTGAAACGTAAAGAAATGGAACTATTTTTGAAGCGATTCATTACGGGCGATGAAAAATGGATTGAATACGAGAATATCTAATGCAAGCGATCATGGTCAAAGCCGGTGACCCACCACAAACGACGTCAAAGCCTGGATTGACAACAAAACAAGGTTATATTGAGTATTTGGTGGCATTGGAAGGGAATTGTCTATTATGACTAGCTAGAAAGTGTCGAAACGGACTGTGCACAACTCGACCGTTTGAATGAAGCGATCAAAAAAGAGCAACCAGAATTGGCCAACACATCTTTGATGACCCGGAACAAATTGACGGAGCTTAGTTGGGAAGTTTTGATGCATTCACTGTATAGCATGGGATATGCACCCTCTGATTACCATTTGTTTTGGTCTTTGCAAAACTCTCTTGATGGTAAAAAATTGGCCGACCGAAGAGCCGCTGAAAATCACTTGGCCAAGTTTTTCACTGATAAGCCACAGAAGTTCTACACCGATGGAATTATGAAGCTATCCGGAAAACAGCAAAAGGTCAAAGATAATAATGGCCAATATGTACTATACTTGGTTGAAATTGAATTTGAATAAAGAAAATTTTTTTTTTCAAAAATGTACCAAAAAACCGCGGAGACTTTTTATATGCCGTGATTTTTTAGACATATTATAAACGCTATATACTCAGTAGAGTGTGACGCTCTTTAAAAAAAAAAAAAAAAAAAATCGTAAAGATGCCACGACATTTAGTGGGGAGACTAACTTATTAGTGTAAATTGACTTTTACGAGTATATTAGGCAACAATTCATGTCACGTGATCTTAGTTACCTGAAAAAAAAAGATTGTCTTTCAGGCGCAATTGGGATTAAACGCAGAACCGTCCGGTTGGAAACCCAAATACACTACCACTTAAGCCACGGCCAAACGTAGTAGTAAATAAATGTAGAAAAATTATATTTCGAGAACAATTTTACGAGATTATATTAAACTGCAAAAAGATTTAAGAAGTAGACTTGAAGAACGCAGTAGAGTAATAAATAAAGTAATAAATAATTAATGAGGAACTTCAGCTAAATATAGTTCATTTGAATCTATCTATTATTAATAAAGAAAATGTATAAAGGATAAACTCAAACGATATTTTATTTTACATATTTTATATTTTATATCTATTAAGAAACGAAAAAAGAATTTTATGTTTAATGTGTCAACTAATATTGAAAATGTACGATGAAAATACAAAAAGATTTTAATCAACTGTTCGTAATAAAAATAAAATCTTCAAAAAAAAAAACTTGATCAGGATTCGGAAAAATGCCAAAATTTATAAGGGGTGATTCATCGTGAGGTTTGGTTTTTAATAGACTTTTTTTGACAGATCACGAGTGACTCCTATCAAACTGCTTTGTCATTTTTGTTCAGTATCGTTTGGAAAATCATCATGGACAGACTCACACCACAACAGTATCTCCAAATTGTTCAGCTGCATTACGAAAACCAGCGATTCGAGGAACTTCGACCTACTGAAACCACTATTGCCAATACCATTCGCAAATTTGAGTTCGAGGTTACATTAGTGGATGATACTCGACCGGGTAGACCACTTCCAGCACATAGTGAAGAGACTATAGCAGAGGGTATACGCGAAGACCGTAATGAATCGATTCGTTATCGTATTTTCCGTAAAGATCGCCTAAAAGCGTACAAAATTCAACTTGTGCAAGAATTGAAGCCAGGCGACTTGAATTTGGGTCATATTTTCAGTTAATAGGCTCTGGAAAAACTCAAAGAAAATCCGGTGTTTTATCGTGAAATTTTTTTCAGTGATGAAGCCCATTTAGGCTCAATGGATACGTTAATAAACAAAATTGCCGTATTTGGGCTGATGAGCAACCCGAAGAGTACCAAGAGCTGCAATTACATCCATTAAAAACAACGGTATGGTGTGGTTTATGGGCTGGTGGAATCACTTGTCCATATTTCTTCAAAAATGAGACAAATCAGAATGTTATCGTCAGTGGTAACTTTTATCGCGCCACGTTAACGGACTATGTGCTTTTTGAAATTCAAGCTCATGGTCTCCGTGAGCTCTTTCTCTCAAGGGACTTGTTGAGAAATTATTTTGGTAAGCACTTAATTTCTCGTTTTTCTACGGTAAATTGGCCGCCTAGATCGTGCGATATCACACCTTTGGACTATTTTCTCTGGGAATATGTAAAGTCTCAGGTCTTCACGAACAAGCCAGCTACGATTGACGCTTTGGAACCAACATTACTTGTGTTATCCGCGAGATACCCAAACGAGTCGCCCAAAATTGGACCTTCCGAATGGACCACCTCAGACGTAGTCGTGGCCGATATTTACGTGATTCATTTTCAAAAAATAAATACCATGAAATGTTCTTTTATCAGATAATAAAAATTTTAAGTTCACTTTCAAATTTATGTGTTTAATTTTACATTATAAATCAAACCCCACGATGAATCACCTTATACAACAAAATCATTAGTTGAAAATGTTTATGAAATAGCATAAACCGAGTCCATTAGCTGTTTGATATGATTTTCGGATCTGCTAATCACTTCTGATCACTTGCACTGACGAGAATCCGTTATTTAACTATAACTAGTTCAACTAGTTCTATTACACCCGCAAAAATCCCTTTATTCTTTATAAATAACACAAAATAAATTGAAATTTCTAATATCAAACTTGAAATGATAAAAGTTTCATTACTTATAACTTTTCTCAAATTAATACAATAAAATAAAAAATTGAAAGTGTATACTCCGATATTACTTGCATTAATTTAATTTTTATTAAATTTTTACGTCGGTTTTTGGAATTCAAAAAATATTAAAGATTGTTGGCACCAACATATCAAATTAACATCATATCAAATTGGTGTAGACACTTCAAATAATCAAAAAATTCTAGTAAAAAATAATATCAAGAGCGCTCAAAAAACTGTTGACTATTAATAACATTTTACCAATACCCTCGCCAAACCATTACTAATTTTTAACTCTTGGCCCCACATTCTCTTTAATTTTTTTGCTGGTTTAGTGTTATTATTAGCCCCTGTTTTGTTAGGTGAATACCATATCAAATTAATCGTTTTATAATTTTATTTTCTTATCTTGTCTTATTATCTTATTTTTCTTAATAAATAAATTACCACAAATTACTTTTTATTTTCATCTGAAGTTTTCGTCGACTTTGCATCGCCGTTTTCGTCTTCTCCTTCGTCGATATCACTAGAAAAAAATGAAATATCAAAAGTATTTAGTATTTTTTAAGTATATAGTATTAATTTCTTTTGAAATAAAACACTTCAGACAATTATATTTGAGGAAGATGCTACACGTACATACTCGTATATGAGTTTCTTGAATGATCCGAATTTTTCGCATATTTGTATAGATATAGTGTATAGTGTATAGTACATATACCGGAGACGCGATAGACAAAAGTAAGGCATTAAATATTTCCCATCTTTATTCTGACTTTCATTGGCAGCAAATTGAATACTTAAAGCTTTAGGATTACGTCCTATGGGCAGCTACTGGAAACTAAAAAAAACTAAACATAAAATAAAACAAAAAAGCACACAAACTTTTTTTACACACGTATTGTATGAAAAAAAACGCTACGACAGAATTTAATTGGGTTACCTCAAGGTTAACAGCAACAAACATGGCTCGATTTTAAGAAATCTACTGCAGTCCGATCCAATAATCACGGATAAAATTTCTCCCTTTCTTAACTTCGAAATGAATAATAAGCAGATGCATGAAGGGCACGTAAAATTGCAAATTACACAGAGAGGTGTAAAACAGCAGAGAGAAGAGTTTTTGGCTTCTTCTACGCAGATCCAGACCTGAAAGTATCACCAATCTCAGACTTCCTATCAGATAGAAGATATATATATATATATTTTTTTTTAACGACAGCAAAGCTAATGCGGATAAATTCAATCAATTATAGGTTTTCGCTATATTCATCGATAATCCGGCTGCATTATATACAAAATAAGAATACTGTAAAAGATATATAAGTTCCCGGTGGCGTCACCGTGTAGCGCTCCCATTGTTGCGATTTGAGTTCTGTTTTTTTTTTTAAGTTGGTACATCTGTTGTTGACATTCCCTCTAAATCTTAGCGTCACAGCTTGACATTTGCAAAATTACGTCTATATTTCTGTGTTGGCGATTTTTTACAATTTTAGAAATGAATTTGAATTAGCAACAACGAACTTGTATTAAATTTTGCGTAAAAAACGGATTTAATGGTGCGCGAACGTTGGAAATGTTGGAAAAGTGTTTCGACAACGATTCTCTAAAAAAAACGGTCATTTACCAGTGGCACGAGCGGTTCAAAAGGGGTCGTGAGTCAATCGAAGATGATGAACGCAGTGGCAGACCATCGACATCGAAAACCGATGAAAACATTGATGAAGTAAAAGAAATGTTGGTCAATAACCGCAACCATCAGAGAGATAGCGGAGGACTTGAACATTGCCTATTGATCCGTCTAAGACATTTTGGGTTTCCGTCGTGTAGCAGCAAAGTTGGTACCAAAAAACCTCAATCTCATGCAAAAAGAACGTCTCAAAAGAAATGATTTGCGAGGCTGAATCCGATCCCACATTCATCAAAAGGATCATTACTGGAGACGAGACGTGGGTTTATGAGTACGACACGCAATCCAGACATCAGGCAAGTGAATGGCGTTCACCAAATGAGCCGATACCAAAAAAAACAAAAAAACCTTGTTTTCAATCAAAAAAGAGGGCAATTCTCACGGTTTTCATGGATTACAACGGTTAAGTGCAATTTGGATCAAGAGCTGGCATAAATGTGTTGCAGTCGATGGGGATTACTTTAAAGGGGACAAAATAGATTTAGATGAATGAACATGTATTTTTAATTGTCTGAATGAACTTTTTGATCAAGGTGGTATGATAGAACATATTCCTTTCAATACAATCGCTTTATTTAAATCGAGGGCTGTTTGATGAGTACCCGGATTGGAAGATAAGTGGTGCTACTGAGCCAAAATGAGCTCGCCTGTTAAAATTTGGTGAAAATCCGTCGCTTAGTTTTATTTTGATACCCATTTTAAAACATCGTTTTAGTCTTTTTTGCGACCATGGAAAAAGAGCAGTATTCCTCCGTTATCCAATTCTTGTTTTTGAGTGGCAAAACATGCGAGGTAGTCAAGCGCATTCTCAATGCTGTGCATGGGACCCATTCACCTTTCCATACAACCGTTTACCATTGGTTCGCGGAGTTTCGCCATGGCCGCACGTCGGTTTTTGATCAACAGCGCCCAGGTGCCCAAAAAACGGTTATCTCAGAGGAAACTATGGATAAAATAAATGATCTCGTATTGGCGGACCGCCGAGTAAAAGTTCGCGAGTTGCCTGAGATAGCAGGCATCTCAACTGAACGCGTTAACTATATCCTGAACGTGATTTTTAGCATGAGAAAGCTGTTTGCGCGATGGGTGCCGCGTTTGCTTGGCCCTGTTAAATCGAAATCCGGAGGAGTTTCTGTGTCATTTTGTGAACGTTGATGAGACATGAATTCATTGGTACACAACAGAGGGTTTTATTCGGTGAACGTGCTCCAAAGAAGGCGAAGACCGTGCCTTTGGCAGGAAAGGTAATCGCCGCCGTTTTTTCGGGACGCGCGAGGTGTGATCCACGTTGACTATTTGAAGAAGGGAAAAACAATCATAGGAGCGTACTACATCGATTTATTGGGCCGATTCAACGTCGATTTGAAGAAAAAATGACCATATTTGGCGAAGAAAAAAGTGCCCTCCACCACGATAACGAAACGGCTCATACCTCCGCAGTCGTCACAGCCATATTGGTCGAATAGCACTACAAATTGCTCCCCCATCCACCGTTTTCTCCGGATTTGACACCCTTCGACTTCTTTTTGTTCCCAAACCTTAAAAGATTCATCAAATAGCCCTCATAAAGTTACAATTCACATTTCAATCGCTTATCTCAACCACTTATACTTCTCTTATATTGGGTACATAATTTAATTCGTACGGTTTTTTTTTTTCCAAAATTTGAACGTTTATTTAAGTAAAACATGTACAGTAGTATTATTCAAAGTATTGCCCGTCTGAAGCTATGACTTTTTCCTATCTTTCTGGCAATTTTTGGATCCCATCCCTAAAGAATTGCGCCGGCTTGGCAGATAAGAATGAATCAAGCCAATTTTTGATATTCTGCTCTGATGTGAACCGTATTTCAGTGAGGGCGTTCTGCATCGACCAGAACAAATGGTAGTCAGAAGGGGCAAGGTCTGGGCTATAAAGCGGGTGGGGTAAGAGTTCCCATCCACTGTTTTCCAAATGGTTCTAAACCGGAATAGCAACGTTGGGCCGAGCGTTGTCATGATGGAAAATTATTGTCTTGTGTCTGATCGCATATTCCGGGCGTTTTTCGGCTACTGCTCTCTTCAAATGGATTAATTGTGTTCGGCAGTGTTGTCTATTGATGGTTTCACCCGGTTTTAGCAGCTCATAGTACAGCACAGCCATCTGATCCCACCAAATACAGAGCATTACCTTCGCGCCATGGATAATTCGGCTTTGACGTTGATTTGGCTGGTTTTACATATGATTTTTTGTGCTTGGGGTTGTCGTAATGGATCCATTTTTCATCACCAGTAACAATCCGATGCAAAAATGACTTCCTTTTGTGGCGTTCCAGCAACATTTCGGACAAGCAAAACCGCCTTTCGACGTCTCTAGGCTTGAGTTTATGTGGAACCCAATTTCCTTGCTTTTGAATATATCCAAGGCTGCTTGAGTGACACCCAAAGATTCTGCGAGCTCTTCTTGTGTTTGGCAACAATCTTCATAGAGTAATGCTTCCAGTTCTTCATCTTCAAACTTTTTTCGCTGCCCAGGACGTTCATCGTCTTCCAAGCCAAAATCATCACTTTTAAATCGTGGAAATCACTTTTAGCACGTTCGCTCATCTAGCGCATGTTCACCATAAACTTTCACCAAAATACGATGACTTGCGGCAGCAGTTTTCAGTAATGAAGAAGAACTCACCGCAAAAACACTTTTTCAGTCAAAGTTCGACATATTTGAGTAAAAAAAAAAAATTATCGTTGTTTACGCTTCAAATGAATGACATATACTGAAATGACGTACAATGACAGTAGCTTTCCAACGCATGTTCCAATGGAATAATAGAAGTTACGCCATCTCTTAGCAAACCGCACGAATTAAGTTATAGACCCAATATTTTACTTAAACCACTTAATCATTTCTCTTAACTCACACTTCAAATTCAACTGATGAACTGACTTGGATATTTTGGGAGATGCTGATATTTATTCTACCCTGACCTGTTATGTTGTTTATGTGTTGTGTTGGGATCTATAATACTTGTACGTATAGATTATATGTTGTATTGTTTAAAGTTGACTTCGTGTTGTTTATTCCCGAGCTTATTAGTATTGTTATAATTTATGAATGATGAGTATTTTTTTATGTAATGGTTAGTTACGTCTAACGAGTGCCACGGGTTTGTTGTATTTTTAATTGAAGGTGGTGTCGATTCTCGGGCAAAGGGCATAGTTTTGCAATTGGGCGTTTCATTTCTACTGAACTAGTTTTAATGGTGACTACTCATCAGCACCTGAATGGAGAGTTTTTATCCTTGCCAAGCTCCATTTCAAGTCACCCATAAATTCTTCATTGGTGGTCCTAGTCTAATTTGGGCATTGCTGCAGACGTAATAAGTACTTAATATTCATTGCTTCCAAAATGACTGAATCAAAGTTTTAACGCGCTTCCATCTTTCCAGATGCGAAATTATTTCTAAATCGTAGTACCGTTGTGGCGCAAGTGGTGGCGCGACGAGATGTAATCCTATTAAAAAATTACCTGGGGTCAGTGACTGAAGATCATTGACATCGCCTGATTGAGGGCACAATTGCCTGTAATTTCAACATGCTTCAATTTGCGTGAGCAAGGTGGTGAACTCCTCAAACGTCATTAATTAGTTACCAGCTATGTTTTTAAGAACGAATTTTACGGATTCCACTCCAGAAAAGAAGTGAAAGGAGAATGGAATCGAATATTTTAGCAAAAAGAAAACTTATATGGATGGTACAGAATGTTCTCTAGAGGGCAGGAGAGTATAAATATCAGCATCCAAAAATATGCAAGTCAGTTCATCAGTTGAATCTAAAATGTGGTTTTCGCGTATCAATAAATCGGTAAAAGTAAAAGATAAAGAAAAGTAAAATTGGTTGAGATAACCGATTAGGTTTCAAATTATAATTGTATTGAATAAAACGATTGTATTGAAAAGAATAAGTTCTATCATTCGTACTCACACAAACATTTTACTTTGGTGTAAGAAGTGGGTTGTTGGATTTTGTAATTGTTTGAAAAAGCTGTAATGGGTCGAAAACTATTGCAGTTGACTATCGCCTAACTTAAATCCAAGTGAGTTAGTTAGCGTTATTGACTTAGTGCTCCGACTTCAGGACGCTTTGATAAACAAGGTGGATGACAATGCCATGTCTGCGATGATGCAACTCATCTTTTTGAAAATGGACGAATAACAGAGAAATCTAGGCGAACGAAATAAAAGCCTCGAACAAATGATGGACGAACAAAAGAGAAATCTGAAAGAACAAAAGAACATTCTACAGCGAAAGTTCGCAGAAATCGACGAAAAATTCGAGCAAATGGACAGCAAAGTTGAGCAACTGGCAAAAGAGCTCAACATAGTGCGAAAACTGAAACTCCGAGAATGTTCGTTAAACGCTCCGAAGAGAAAAGAGCTAAAGCCTCCCTCATTCGATGGCCAGATCTCATGATATACGTACGAGTATAAGAAGCAGCTCAAAATGACTGCTTATGCGAACCACTGGGACAATGAGGAGAAGTGCTTTGGCTTAGCAATGTCCTGACGCAGAATATTTACTAACAATCGATATCGGTGATAGCCACATGCGAGAGGTTTAGAAGGTTCAAATGCAAAGCCAAGTGCCGCAACGATGAGAAACACTGCAATAAGCTCCAAGCAGACGTCATATCCCACCGCAGGCCAAAAAATAATCGACGAGATGGCAAAGAACGCATTCATCGCAGATATCGAAGCTACAGTTAGCAGTAAGGATGTACCATTAAACTCCTCGAAGCCATCAATCGGGAAACACTTACTTCACGGGGCAGAAGTCGGTTGCAGAAATCGGCGGCCCAGGGAAATTATCCAGGTCTCGCAGGCAAAACAATGCAGTGAAAGTCTCATAGCACTAGTAGAGGGCTGGAGCACAGATAAAAACCGTTCCTCCCAACAGGCAGATACAGACATATAACCAATATTTGCCTGGAAGGAACACGAGGATATACCAAGCTTGCAGGAGAGGGAATGGTCGAGCATTTGTCTAAGATAGTCAGCAACTGGAAGCGGGACTGGGGTCGACACATACCCCTCTTATTAATGGCCTTCCGAAATGCGACCCATAGTTCAACAGGACGTACACCCTACGAGATCTTATTTGGTCAAACAGTTCGGTTGCCAAGTGAAACGAAATTAGGATCTCCACCTACAGAGACCAAGGAGGTAAAAGACTAGGTGGATGGCTTGAGCAGCAGAGTTCGTAAATTGCACGAAAACATCCGAGAAAAGATGAAGCTAGCGAGCAACCGCAAAAAAAACAGGTACGAAATCAAAGCGAAATCTTCCATCTTCAACGAAGGAGATCTGGTGTGGCTGTCAAAACCTCTACGTAAGAAAGGCAAACCACCAACATTGCAACAGGATAAGAAAGGTCCATACAGGGTTATAACTCGATATAATGAAGCGGATCAAATATGGGGATTAAGGAAAACTGAAGTTGGTCTATTTGGCTAGAATGCTTTTCGCACTCTCCAGACCACTTGAACTGCCGCAAACTTTTTTACGAACCTTCTGTACGTGGCAAGTGCCAAGAAAATTCTTAATTGCTATTTATCTTTTGGGACAGGCCAGCTTTTAACAGCTTCGATTTTGTCAGGACCTGTACCTACACCTTCCGCAAATATAATGTGACCCAGATATTTTGCTTCTAGACAGAACAAGGCATACTTTTCTAGGTTCAGCTTCAAATGAGCGCTTGGAAGTCTCTCAAACACTTTTTTAAGGTTTTCTCAATGCTTCTCTAACGTCTTACATATGACGGTAACGTCGTCCAGATACACTAGGCAAGTTTTCCACGTAACCCTTGCAATGTTCGTTCCATTAGTCACTCGAAGGTGGCTGGAACGTTGCACGGTCCAAACGACAGCACTTTAAAAACTACCAGAACACTTTCGGTAGAGAAGGTAGTTTTTCACGATCCTTACGATTAATCTCTAACTGCCTCTAACCACGTTTCAAGTCGAGTTGAAAACCATTTCGTTCCAGAAAGCGTATCCAAAGAATCTTCTATTCTAGGAAGTGGGTAAGTGCCCTTTTCGGTGACATCGTTTTGATGCTGTAGCACCGGTAAATTTGGGCACCGTAACATTACATTTAATTCATCCCACAGCGCCAGTTCTGCTTACCAAAAGTGGCCTACTGGGCACGATATATCAAAACCTAAGCCGTCATATCAAGAAAAGTTAAAGTTTGAGAATAGGTTAAGGTCACCATCCATTTTTCCTTATCGCTGACTACTTCTACCATAAGACTTTTATTGCATCGTATTGATGGACCTGGGACTTGCTCCCAACTTCGCGGGGCTGATGGCTTCGGGAAGGTTGACCGGCTTCTTGAAAGCCGTTTCTGCCCGTTCCTTCCTCGTGCCACAAATTCTCTAAAGATTCATTATTTGATTTATATACACCTGCTTATATCAAAAGAAAGCCCCATTCTTCTTTATGTACACTTTGACCTTCTAACTTTGTATTATCCAAAATAATTTATCCCGGTTTATGTGAAAATAACAACCGAAATGCCGACAATATCGTTAATATATGAGAGATTGTTATACTATACTAGGCGTTGTTCGAATTACGTTTGCTGAAACAAATCTCCCATCCGAATTCCATAGAATTTGTTTATCTTTTGAAATATATAACGACGTATCTTCTGAAGGAGTTTTTTCAATATCGCTATCGGAAGAGCTTTCATATATCTCACCATGATCTGATGTCTCCGAACAGGAGTCCTTGCCGGATGATAACACCAATTAATTCACAAGTTCTTCCTGCCATATTATACAAACTAAAGGGCGAAAAAATAAATAACTATCATCAAAACTATCAACAAAACTAATTAGATCAAAATGATTCTCCAACTTTCATATGTATAAGAATATGTAGCTTTTCAAAATTTGATTGGAGTTCCACAAATGAATATAACTTCTAGTTATAATACCTCTAGGCTAACTGAATTTTGTGGTTTATTTCTGTAGAGATTGAAAATATTTACAAACGGTCAGGTAACGGTAATATAACATTCCGTTCGTCTTTTTCTTTTTGCCATTCTTATTACGTATTTGTTTTTTCACATATTTTCCCAAAGTGAGAGAAGGAATGGAGTGAGAAAATATCATTGACGAGCAAACATATGCAACAAATACACTACTGGTAACGCACGTATGCATATATGAATGTTGTGTACATATAATATGACAACAAAAGCGAGCAAGTAGGAAAATAACTTTAATGGGTCATTTTGACACGAGGGGCTGTAGTTTTATTATTTTTACTGCGAAGAACCTAATAATAATTTAAATATTATTTTTTACCAGAAGTGCTAATTACACACAAAAACTAGATTCATCGAATATCAAAACTGTATGTCTCATATTTTAAAAGATATTTGGAGAGAAAAACTGCTTCTGTGTCAAAAAGACCCGAGGGACAGATAAAGGTTAATGAGTTTGCTGCGTTTTCAGAAAGGTGTAAACGAGCCAGGAATCACTGCAACGTGTTTCTTAAGCATGTAACATTTCAATATATTCAAAAACTGAGGCAAAAATACTATAATTTCCCAAAAATATTAGAAACGTTGCCTCATCGTCCATCCCAATGCTCATTTATAATGACATTCCAGCTGTCAGCATTTGGGACAAGTCCAATCTGCTTACTGGACACTTTGCGGCTAGCTCAAAACATTCCAGATTGTGCTTTGTCTCCCCGTTTACTTGAGTGCATCGAATCTTCAACGGGACGAATTCACAAATTCACTAGAGCAGATGACATATCTCCGCTTCTTTTAAAGAGGTGTTCTTCCACCACTGCGTAAACTTTTAAACACTTTCCGAGGAGATAGAAAACAGCATTTGTCCAGCCCGTCCCTAAAAAAGGCGAACCTTCTTCTCTCTCCTCCTATATACCCATTGCACTTACGTTCCTTCTTTCCAAGGTCATGTAAACTCTGTCAAGCCGTCTGCCCATGAAATATCTCAATGACCGGCAGCAACAGGTCCATTTGTGATCTGATGGCATGTCTCACTGAAAAGTGGAATCAAAGCGTACATAAATCTTACGAAAGCAAAATAGTTTCACTTGATATTTCTAAGGCATTTGACAGAGTTTGGCATCAGGCTCTTTTGTCGAAAAAGCGTGCTTTTAGAATTGATGACTTTCTTTTTCAATTGATTAAAAAATTTCTATCGGAACGTTCAAAACTTGTGCCCCACGGTTCCGTTTTGTCTCCGACATTCTTTTTAATTTTCATAAACGATCTCTTGGACGAATATGAAAACGCCAGCGTATGCTAAGCTCATTAAATTCTGACATAAACAGCATAACTAATTGGGGAAATACTAGTAGAATAGAACTTAAAGCTTTCAAAACACAATGCTGTCTGCTAACGTTAAAGCGAAATTTAAACACCCAGCCATTGTCCATGTGGAAGAAATACTTCACAACCTGGATAGGATTTAAAGATGTGCGATAAAACTCATAGGTGATACTAATATCACTCAAACAATGAACACCCTTGAACACCGGCGTAATATCACGTGTCTCACTCTATTTTATTTTCACCACCAGTCCTCCGCAGGAATCGCTAGTAGCATTCCGCCCCTTCACACGTTTAACCGTCTCGCTATTAATGCTCATCATTCGGACGTACTTTTAAATATCGTGATTCGTTACTAAACCGTACAACTCGCTTATAGAATGCTTATAGATCACTTTATTTCTTATCGTTATAACCTTCAAACATTTATAACCAAAGTTCATTAATACCTCTTTGTTTCCTTACAGATTTTCCTTCGCTCACAATGTGTGCCTGCATTTTAAGGGTGCCTAAGTCCTTTGAGCGCGCAAAGATTATAAAAGAAAAAAAAGCTTACTTCTCCTCTTTCTCGAAGTTTTTGTTTTCGCACTGTGTTGAGTTCTTTGCCAGTTGCTCAACTTTGTTGTTCATTTGTTCAAATTTTACATCAGCACTTTTCTCTATTCTACCAAATGCGTCATCGATTTCTTCGAACTTGTGCTGGAGAATGTTCTGTTTTCCTCTCTATGTATTCTTTTGTTCATCCATTTTCTCTTAAAGGGCCTGCAGGCTGTTCTTTTGTTTCTCTATATATTTATTGTTTTGTTCGTCTAGCTTTTGTTCGAGGCTATTCTTTTATTTGTATAGATTTATCTTTTGTTCGTCATCCCAGTCATGTCGTTACTGGTACTCATTTGATCTTTCGTTAACGTCAAAAGAGTATGTATCTGAATCATGTCCTTCATTCTTCAAGGCGTATTGAAGTCGGACCACTAACTGACCTCCCTATCTTGGGAAATGCTGATATTTATACTCCCCTGACAACCTTCTAGAATATTCTGTACCATCATTCTATACAAATTTCCACTGCTAGAAAATTCAATTTCATTCGCCTTTCACCAATGGTTGACTCTTCTGCATTTCAAATATAGCTAGCGCTTTTACGTTCCAACGGATATCACAATACTTACCTCCGATAGTACAATCAAGTTCATTCAGATAGGATATCACCAACGTTTAATATGACAGCTTTACAATTTGTCCTTAGCGACGTTATATTTTTGTAAAATTTGTTTTAATAATTTCAGAATTTATATTAATTATTTCAATTATATAATTTTCCATCAGAATGGTCCATAAATTTCTGATCACATTTGTTATTACTGTTTAAAAGGGATGAAAACTTTAAGTCACTATTTCCAACATCATTGATCGTTTCTATCTCCAAAATACGATCTTCGAACCTTTTCTGACAATGAAAATCAGGAATTATCATTTGAAAAATCAAAAGTGACCTTCGTTTGACCTTGAAAATGGGTCTCAAGGTCAAACTCGTGGTCACCATCTCATGTCCCCTTGTGAACCTTGTGACTTTTCTCTGAAACATTTTTCGCGATATTTCGTACTTTTCGAGTAATTTTGATGTTTTAAGTTTTATGGCGCCCTCTGACGGGAAAAGAACGCATTTTTGAAATAAGTGTTTCATGTAAAAGAATTGTAATTTTTCACGCAGATTACATCTGTCAAAAAAAAAAAATAGAAAATGGGACTCAAGGTCAAACTCGTGGTCACCATCTTATGTCCCCTTCAGAGCCTTGTGACTTTTGTCACAACATTTTTTTGCGATATCGTGTATTTTTCGAGTAATTTGGATGTCTCAAGTTAAAAAACTCACCCTGTATAATCCCATAATTAGAATGCCGTCAAAAATTGCGTTGTCAGAGGCACCCTTAATATAAATGAAGACGCTCAACGTACCCCATCATCGAGAAGAGATTCAATTCTCACTGGGTTTCGAAGCGCAGTTTAGTAAAATATGGTATATGAGATCACGGTTCATGTTCTGAATAACTTCTTGTACCATTTGATTTATCTTATTCAACAATTCGAAACTTTGCATCTGATTCGTAGTTCAATGTTATCGGGGTCAAATATATAAGCATTATCCAGTTTTTAACCTGGAAAAAAGAGTTAAATAAATTACTACGTTGTTCAATAAGTTATGCGTTTTTTCTTTCTTGGAAGTGGTGTTTATACCGTCATGAAATTTTTGTTGTTTATTCCAATAGAGGGTTATCCTTTACATAGTTATGAGAATTTGTTTTGATCGAACGTGTTTTAAGTGTTTAATATATTTGTTTTTAAAATATAAGATAAGAAAGTGCATTTTCAGCATATTTTGCTTCTTTTTTTTTCTTTAAAAAAGGTGTCAAAGCGACAGAGGCGCATCGCGCCTGGGTTATAAGGGCTGACATTTGTCAGCGTTGGTTTACACGCTTTCGCTCAGGAAATACAGACCTCGCTGATGCTGTTCGCTGTTTAAATCTTGGCTGCAGTTACCGTTGACAGGCATTTGGTGATACGGGAGATCGCTCAGCGGTCATACATAAAGGGTGATTCATCGTGAGGTTTGATTTATAATGTAAAATAAAACACATCAATTTGAAAGTGAACTTAAAATTTTTCTTATCGGCAAAAGAACAATTAATGGCATTTACTTTTTGAAAATGATATCATGTAAATGTTGGCCACGATTAGGTCTCAGGTGATCCATACGGAAAGTCCAATTTTGGGCCACTCGTTCGAGCATAGCGACTGATATCTCGCGGATAACACGAGTAATGTTGGCTTCTAAAGCGTTAATCGTAGCTAGCTTATTCCTGAAGATCTGAGACTTTACATATCCCCAGAGAAAATAGTCCAAAGGTGTGATATCGCACGATCTAGGCGGCCAATTTACCGCAGCAAAACGTGAAATTAAGTGTTAAAACCAGAGCTCACCAAGACCATGTGCTTGAATTTGAGGAAGCGCATAGTCCGTTAACATGGAGCGATAGCGGTTACCATTAACGGTAACATTCTGATTTGCCTCATTTTTGAAGAAATATGGACCAATAATTCCACCAGCCCATAAACCACATCATACCATTGTTTTCAATGGATGTAATTGTAGCTCTTCATACTTTTCGGGTTGCTCATCAGCCCAAATACGGTAACTTTGTTTATTAACATACCCATTGAGCCAGGAATGGGCTTCATCCCTGAACAAAATTTCACGATAAAACATCGGATTTTCGTTGAGTTTTTATATAGCTAATTCAAGTCGCCTAGCTTTAATTCTTGCAAAAGTTGAATTTTGTACGCTTTTAGCCAGAGATGCTCACGTAAAATACGCCAAGTTATCGAATACGCCAAGCTAAGCTGCTGAGAACCACGACGAATCGATTCGTCACGGTCTTCGCGTACACTCTCAGCTACAGCTGCTATAGTCTCTTTACTACGTGCTGGATGTGGTCTAACTAGTCGAGTATCATCCACTAATGTAAACTGGGACTCAAATTTGCGAATGTAGGCAATAGTGGTTTCAGTAGGTCGATTATGCAGACCGTAAGTTCCTCGAATCGCACGAAAAAACATTTCTCACAGAACGCTGATTTTCGTAATACAGCTGAACAATTTGGAGACGCTGTTGTGGTGTGAGTCTTTTCATTATGACTTGCCAAACGATACTGAATAAAAACGACAAAGCAATTTGATAGGAGTGACGCGTGATCTGTCAAAAAAGCTTTTTGAAAATCAAACCTCACGATAAATCACCCTATATAACTGTTTTGCAGAGACTGAACTCACGAACTCAGTGAAAGAAACATTATGAATCGCATAATGGTCTGTGAGTCTTTGTTGTGATGGAACTCGCTTGAGGCTTTTCTGAAAAGAGTGGTTATGGGAGACGAAAAATGGGTAGTTTACAACAACATTCGTCGTAAGAGGCCATGGTGCGCTCCTGGCGAAACACCGCAATCGGTGGGTAAACAAGATTTGCATCCCGAAAAGGCCTTCTTGAGCATTTGATGGGAATGGCGAGGTGTCCTTTATTTCGAGTTGCTTCCACGCAATTAGACAGTAAATGCCGTTTAATATTACTTTCAGTTCGATACTTTGAAGTATGCAGTGGAAGAAAAACGAAGAGAGAAACCGATGTGCTTGGATTTGAATGTTTGGAATTTTTTTTTTTTTTGAATTATTTCGCTTCATGGGTGGCATTAAACATCCAAGACAAAATATAAGTGGAAGATGGCTTGTTATTGATTTCTAATCAACTACTCATCTTACTTGATTTTTGTTAACTGAAAAAAAACGAATGTCTTTCGGGCGAAGCTGGGATCCGAACACCGAACCTTCAGATTAGGAAGCCAGCCCACTATCACTTGAACCATGGCCACACACTGTCCGCAAATCCACTGTCTCAACTGTTTCTTGGTCTCTGGTGTGTTGTGATGAATCGATGTCCCGTCCACGGTTGCGGACTAAAACCTATAAACTATTTAATTTATCTAGTCATCTCGATTACGATGTTATTATTATCACTGAATCATGGTTGTACAAAAATATTGTTGAGTCTAAAATGTTTGATGAGTCTCTTTATAGTGTTTTACGTTTTGATCGGTGTAAAAAGAAAGAGGATCGCGGGGAGGAATTCTCACTGCAATTCATCGGAGATTGCTCTCTCATTATGCCATTAATGTTATCGAAGATGGTTATCAAGTCGACTGTGCTTACACAGACTTCAGTTAGGAATTTGACTCCGTCAATCATTATATTTTGCTTAAAAAACAAACTTAGTACTTATGTATGTAGAAAAACGCCTGGAACTAGGAAGGAATAAAAGGCCTCGTGTTTTTGACTTCTCTTATGCTAATCCTTGATGTGTTCAACAATTCACTATTAACAATTCACAATAATAATAATGTCTGTTTAAGGTTTGTGTTTTGTACATCTATGTCTTCCCCACCAATTAATTCTTGTGTTAGTAAGGCACAACTTGACGACGAATCCTGCTAGATCGCCTCAATTCAAATGGTGGCATCGATGGTTCCGCATCTGCCTCATAAGGCTTGGTCGCTACTACCATGTCTGAATATTCACCTGTGGTTTGCGAAGATCTTGCTACCACCTCTGGCTCGAGCGAAGATCCCCGTAGCCTCTACAGTTGGTCTCTCTCCTTCAAACCTTACTGTCTTTTTACAGGTGTCCTCAGAATTTAATGCAAGTTCGTTTGTCCGTCTAGTGAGCTGGAGATGTAAGTTTATGACATATGTTAATCGATTTTAAAAATAATTGAATTTCTCTCGATATAAAGTTGTCCGATACTATTTTTTCTGGAATACCAAATTTTGTAAAGAGCTCTCTCAAAGCCCGTATAGTGTGAAAGCTCGTAATTCGACTCATTGAAAATACCTCCAGCCATTTAGTCCTTGCATCCACAATAAAAAAAAAGTATCGTTATGAAAGTACCATCCAAGGATGCCCTGGAGCTCTTGCCGGTTCTTTCAACACCTTAGCATAGTCCCGACAGCTTTTCACCAATTCTTCGATGTCGCGATCGAGTCCCAATTAGCAATAACTACTTGCCAACGCCTTCATTTTTATGATATGATATATGAGCTGTGTGTAATTCATTTAACACTTGGCAACGTAATGAGCTTGGAATTAAAATACGCATTCCTGGAAAAATGCATCCACAATCCAGCATGAGCTCCTTTTCTATGTTCTTGTACGGCGTGGATTTCAAACTCTTTCCATTTTCTAAAAGACGAAACAAAGATGTCAGTTCTTTATAATATGGTACTTGGTCTCCTCTACTATCTGTTTACTGACTGGTAGAAATTCGTCACAAAGTTGATATATTTCGCACGTTCTGATATCATCAAGTGGATTTCTGAAAAAAAAAAATCGACGTTAATGTGTTCTTTTGTACTCTTGATCGAATCTTGTAATTGAAACCGCTTTAAAATTGAACATAGTGTAGCAATCGTTGCGCTGTTGTAGGCAAATTCCTGTTTGGATAAAAAATAGAGCAGTTAAAGGTTTATTATCTGTTATGAGGGTAAACTCCCTTCCATAACAAAAATTGAAAAATTTATGTAATCCCCAATAAATTGCCGTTGCCTCCTTGTCTAACTGACTGTTATTACCCTCTGTGTATCGCAAGGACACTAGCAAAAATGGATATTTTGTTGGCTGAACCTTGTTCAATCCGATTCTTTTCAAAATTGCGCGGCAGAATCTTTAGGCTTCATTGCAAATAAAATGTATAAAAAAAAAACAACGACACAACCCTTGTGACACGAACATACAAGTAATCGAGTAGATAAAAAATAAAAAACAACTCGCCCTTTCATTTAAATTAAACTCGACTTTATTAACTTATGTCTGGATTGGGAATGTTTTTGCTGCGAAACCTCTACGGCCAGCTGTCTCGGCCGTTGGCTTAGTTGGCCTGGTCATTGAACTCTCCATTGATTTTCCGTCAATGCCGGCGGAAAAGAATTCTCTAACGCTCCGTGCATGTGTAACCCACCACGCAATGCACACACACCAACATGAACTGCATTGAATGCAGATCAGTGGGAGGCGCTTATGAAAACAAACATAGTATTTTTTTTATATTAAGTTTTGTCTTTGTCACTCCCACTGAATGCATGCTGGTTTTGTTTTTTTTTATGTTTACCCAATTTTGGCACGGAAATGCAGTGGTGGTTTGCCGTCGGCCTGTTGCATTTTGAGATCATCTATTTTGCCGATGGAAAAGGCATTGCTCTGCCTTGGAGCCGGAATGGTTTCATATTGCTTTTGCAACACTCTGCCTTAGACGCGAATGCAATGGGTTTTTCGCCAAGCATCTAGCCAGAATGACAAAGATTTTCGTCAAACGGAATCAAAACATCGTCACTTATTATGTCTTTTTTATCGTCTCAAATGCGTGCTGACACTCCTTAATCCAGAGAAATATTTAGTTTTTTCTTAGCAGGAAGTAGAGGGGATGATGTTTGGTTGAAAGATCAGATTTAAATTTATTGTAATAGTATACCATGCCGAAAAAATGTCAAAGTTGGTTTAAATCTGTCGGGCTTTTGATTTTGGAAATAGACTCTACCTTTTCTAATGTCTTATGAAAACCTTCTTTGTTGATCTTGTGTCCAAGATAAGTCATAACCTGATGGTTTTGTCATACTAATAACAGGAACAACCGGAGTTCCCCAATCGGAATGGGCTACCTTCTCTAGAATATGATTTTTCTCAAGTCTGTCTATTTCATCTTCTATTAATGATCGGATGGCGTACGGAACTGGTCTAGGTTTTGTGAAAGTGGGTGTCACTCAGTCGCGCAATTTTAAGGTGCCTTTAACGTGCGGTATTTTTCCGATTTTCTGTTCAAATATATCCGTGTACTTCTCGAATATTTGCTGTTTTAATCGGCCTATATCAGAGTCGGTGTAGATATCAACGGAATGAATATCAAATAATTTAAGAGCATATACCCATTCGCGGCCCATTTATGTATCAAACCGTCCTTTCACTATATATAAGAAGCAATTGACCTTTTGCTTACTATATTCAACTTGTACTTGTGTTTTTTCAAAAGCGGGAAGCATTTAATTGTTGCTGCAGTCAGAAACTTATACTGTTCTGTTATCTCATTTGGTTTGGGACTATAATGGTCTTTAAGAATTTTAATTAAATCGTCGTATGAATTGGAATCAGGTTTGACTGGTGCTGTTAAGTTAGATAATAGGTGAAGTTTGATGCACTGTTTGACGAAGCCTGTTAGCCCTGTAGGGAGTGCCAAAATGACTTCTTGCGCAGATTCGGGCATTGTAAAGGTTTTCCTTAATGTTAAATCCTCGTCGCCACTAATATATTTGTATGTATAAGAACGTCTGAAACTATGCTAATCCTTTATGGTCCTTATGGTTTTATTAAGCGAAATAGCAAGGAATTTTCCGATCCTCATACCCTTATTTCGCTTTTTATTGCGGTGGTTAGATCTTATCTAGAATCTGCTGGTTTTATATGGAACCCTTTATTTAAAACTCACTCAGATCGTCTTGAGAAAGTCTAGAGGCGTTTCACATAATACATTTTTCGGAAAATGAGTTGGGATTTTGATATTTCTTACCGAACTCGATGTCAATTGTTAAGCATATCAGCTTTAAGTTCTAGAAGAAAAGCTCATGACACCATGCTGATAAGGAACCTTTAAGAGAAAGAAACCTTCTTCTACGACCTGTTCACCAAACAAATTACGGCCATAAGGAGCCTATGTCCAGAGCTATTGTATCATTCAATGACGTTCATAGTTTTGTTGATCTACATCTTTATCGAGATCGCTTTAAAAGAGTTTGACTTAATTTGTTAGCATAATCTTAGTCTTAAGTATTTATTATTGAATTGTAATCTGTATAGCTTAGCTAGTAGGTTAAAAACATCGCTAAACACTTCTTTGAAATTGCCAAACGACTGCTTTCAATTATGAGCAAACGCTAGACCTATCTGGATGGTTCCAATTGATGATGTAGAGTCCCTATAATTCTTTTCAAGCTGTAGTTTTTGTGCGCAAAATATAGTGTTTAATGGGCAAATGAAATTCACTTTTTTTTCTATTTTTATTGGGTGTAAATTAAAACGTTTATTTAAGAAAAACATGTACAATAGTATTATTCAAAGTATTGCCCATCTGAAGCTATGACTTTTTCCCATCTTTCTGGCAATTTGTGGATCCCATCCCAAAAGAACTGCGCCGGCTTGGCAGCCAAGAATGAATCAAGCCAATTTTTAATATTCTGCTCTGATGTGAACCGTATTTCAGTGAGGACGCTCTGCATCGACTATAACAAATGTTAGTCAGAAGGGGCATGGTCTGGGCTATAAGGCGGGTGGGGTAAGACTTCCCATCCACTGTTTTCCAAATAGTTCTTAACTTTAATAGCAACGTGGGGCCGAGCGTTGTCATGATGGAAAATTATTGCCTCGTGTCTGGTCGCATATTCCGGTCGTTTTTCGGATATTTCTCTCTTCAAACAGATTAATTGTGTTCGGTAGCGTTGTCCATTGATGGTTTCACCCGGTTTTAGCAGCTCATAATACAGCACACCCATCTGATCCCACCAAATACAGAGCATTACCTTCGCGCCATGGATATCCGGCTTTGCCGTTGATTTGGCTGGTTGGCCGGGTTTAACATATGATTTTTTGCGCTTGGGGTTGTAATGGATCCATTTTTCATCACCAGTAACAATCCGATGTAAAAATGACTTCCTTTTGTGGCGATCCGGCAGCGTTTCGGACATGCAAAACCGCCTTTCGACGTCTCTCGGCTTGAGTTCATGTAGAACCCAATTTCCTTGCTTTTGAATATATCCAGCTGATTTTAAACGTTTTGAAATGGCTGCTTGAGTGACACCCAAAGATTCTGCGAGCTCTTCTTGTGTTTGGCAACAATCTTCATAGAGTAATGCTTCCAGTTCTTCATCTTCAAACTTTTTTGGCTGCCCAGGACGTTCGTCGTCTTCCAAGCCAAAATCATCAATTTTAAATCGTGCAAACTACATTTGGCACGTTCGCTCAGCTAGCGCATGTTCACCATAAACTTCCACCAAAATAAGATGATTTTCGGCAGCAGTTTCTTCATATTAAAGTAATGAACAATAACTCTCCGCAAAAACACTTTTTCAGGCACAAAGTTCGACATATTTGAGTGAAAAAAAAATATTCTTGTTTACGCTTCAAATGAATGACATATACTAAAATGACGTACAATGACAGTAGCTTTCCAACGCATGTTCCAATGGAATAATACAAGCTACGCCATCTCTTAGCAAACCGCAAGAATTCATTAGACCCAGTGCAAAAGTTCTCGTAGGCGTCTGCTTCAAATGGTTGTCACAGCAAAATTATTTGGCATATCTGTCTGAAAATTTTGTCTGTTTTGTTTCTTTTTTTTGCAAAAATTGGCTGCACTGAGGTCTGGCTATTTTGTTTTTTAAATGATTCCATCTTTGCTGGGCGTGTTTTTTGACAGCTTGCTTTTTCGGATGTTTTTACGGAGCATAACAATAAATATATGTATATATTTCATATCTTTACAACTTATTTAATATATGATACCAAAAATAAAAATAAATAATTACAACAAAGAAGTGGGATTCCAAACGTTTTATTTTTCGATTGCCGAATTTGAGAAAAATTAAGATTTTATTTGGTGACATGGATACATGGATTACAACTGATGCTATCGTGGACGCACTAGCTGAGGTCCAAATTGTTTTACCCGCTGATTTATCAAGAGTAAAAATCAAACGAGCCTATAATAACAATATACTGAAGGCACGGACAATTACAGACGTTCGAGAAGAACATGATTTAGATAATGACTTGCCCAACGTCGCTTATGAGATTGTTACCGACTATGCCGCTGAAACACCGCTAGTCGAAAATGAGGTTAGCGTTCAACCATCAACTTCTGCCACCATTAATCAACCAACTATCACCGCCGTTACTGATGAAACACCAACCGATTCAAACATATTAAATGATTTAACCGCATTAACGGACGCTGAACTGGATCGACAACTGGTACGAGTAAGAAAATTACATGAATTGGCACAATTAAATAGACGTTAACCGAATCATCCGCCGTTACACTTACGTCACCAACGTTGCCTGCTGTGCAATTGACACCACCTACATCCACTGCTGTTACACCAACGGTGAGTTGTACAATTGATGTTAATTTAAATGAATCTATGTTTCCCCAGTTTTCCGACGATGACACTTAACGATATATGCAAATGGTTCAATGACTTGGAGGATGCATTCATTTCCCTCTAATTGGAAGAGCGGTATAAACTGGTTGCCTGCCGCCGCCTTTTAGTTGGCACTACCAAACTGTTTTTGCGTACTATGAGGAATTAAAGGCGAAATTAATTCTAGAATTTGCAATACAAATGTCTGTTTAAGACGTTTTCCGCCGATTATATGCACGTAAGCTGAATCCAGACGAACCAATTCGACGTTACATAATTTAAATGCAAGAAATTGCCGCACAAGCTGATATACCTGAAATTGAATCTGTTGATACCATCATTGAGGGGTTGTGCGACTCATGAAGCGCTGTTACGATGTTATAATCGTATTCTTCCAGAACTGTGAATCAATTGAAGGCATTAATTGAAATATACTAATCTAAACTACGTCGGGTGTCATCACAACCGGTCGCGAATATTCAATGCCAAGTTGCTGCATTCATGCTTCCGATGCGACGTGGTGGGACACTAATACACTGATTGCCCAACTCGACGTAGTCCTGCTGTTGCTGCAATTACCGTGGATGTTGTAAATTATGGTGCTGCTGAGTTTAACGAATTACAGACGGTAGTGTTGTATTTAAATTAAAAGGTTCTAAGTATAATAATTTTACTAATTTATTGACATTACTTGATTCCGCCACTCCTAAATGTTTTGTGCGCGCAGCTGACGTTCGAGGTTTCCAATGTGGACCCAAACAAGAATTGAGATTTCATGGTGTTGGAGGACCTCCACTGTTTACTTTTGGGCTAGTCCGCTGTTTGATTAAATTAAATAATAAAATAAATTTATTTACTGCATAATCATTCTTTATCAGTACCGTATTATAGAATACGTATTGAATTAAACAGTCAAATTCCTATTTTTTGACTACCACGACGACTTTCTTATCATGAACGTGGACAGGCTAAACAGATTATCACCGATTTATTGGACAAAAAGGTTATATGACCAAAAACCTCACCTTATGCATCTGCCTTAGTGTTAGCTTCGAAAAAACTGAGTATACGCAAATGTGTTGACCGTTGTATAAAATTACTGCTAGGGATATCCATCCACTTTAATAGACGTATGTTTAGAACAAATAGGGGGCAACAAATATTTTTCATTGTTAGACTTGAAAAGCGGGTATCACCAGATTCCATAGCATCCTGATTATATTAAATTCACGTCTTTTGTAACACCTGATGGTCAATATGAATATTTTAAAATACCTTTTGGGTTGAAAAATGCCTCACCTATATTTCAGCGCCATATTAATAACATGCTTCGTAAATCAACTGATTCCAAACACGAAGTCTATTTGTCTATAAGTCGATTACTGACCTTACGAACTGCTGGCCTTGGATAAAACATGACTAAAAGTGAATTTGCTTACACAGAAATAGATTTCTTGTGATATCGCGCTGATTCTTCTGAAATTTCACCGAGAAACACTCAAATACTAACAATTATTAATTATTCAGCGCCTACAACGCCGAAACAGCTTGAACAGTGTTTAGGGCTTTTTTCTCATTTAAGACGTTTTGTACCTAGTTTTGCTACCGTTGCTCGCCCAATGACGAACGTAACTAAAAAAGATGTAGTTTTTAATTTTTCTGATAACACACAGCGTGTGCTGTGTGGCTTGTGGTACCATTGAAACCACATGTCGTCCAAGTCCATATCTTCCAATTCGGGCCAAAAATAATCGGTGATCATGGGGCAATGACGCTGACCATTCACAGTAACGTGACGTCGACGAAAAAATATGGCCCAATAACGCCGCCGGCATGCAAACGGCACCAAACAGTTATTTTTTGTGGATGAAGTGGTGATTCATGAAGAACATGTGGGTTTTCATCCGACCAATAACGCATATTTTGCTAATTGACGAACGCATTGAGCCAAAAATGAGCTTCATCACTGAAGATGATTTTGCGACTCCAAATATATAAAATTTTTTATAACTTGCAAGCGTTGCTCGTTAGTGTACATTACTGTGATGAAAATGTTAAGTTTACTGAATAAATTGAGAGTGACAGTTTGATGTTTATCGAAAGAGTGCGTTCATAAATTAAATTCAAAGTTGTCAAGTCCCTATTGGAAAACCCTATACTTGAAAAGTAACACATGGGCTGAAAAGTCAAGTTGCAAAATTCAACATTATTTATCAATATAGTTGTTTCAAGGGCGATACACTGATTGAAACGATTTTTCAATCTTTCGATACCAGTTTTGTAGTACGATTTCGGTTAAGCCTCAAAATAAGCCTCTGTTTCGACGATTACTTCTTCATCTGTCTTAAATTTTTTTCGGCGAGCATTCTTTTGAGGTCTGCGAACAGGAAATAGTCGCTGGGGGCCAAATCTGGAGAATTAGGTGGGTGGGGAAGCAATTCGTAGCCGAATTCATTCAATTTTGCCATCGTTTTCATCGACTTGTGACACTATGCATTGTCTTGATAAAACAGCACTTTCTTTTTCTTCAAATGCGGCCGTTTTTCTGCGATTTCGTCCTTCAAACGCTCCAACAACGCATTGTAATAGTCGCTGTGGATAGTCTGCCCCTTTTGGAGATAGTCGATACAAATTATTCCATGTGTATCCCAAAATACGGATGCCATAAACATGCCAGCCGACTGTTGAGTTTTTGGTCGTTTGGACGAGGTTCGTCGCCTAATCGCCACTCAGCTGCCGACTGCCGACTTGACTCTGGTGTGAAGTGATGGAGCCAAGTTTCATCCATTGTCACATACCGACGCAAAAATTCGGCTTTATTGCGGTTGAACAGCTTTGAACACTCCTCTGAATCATCAAGACGTTGTTGTTTTTGGTCGACTGTGAGCAAACGCGGCAGTCACTTTGAACAGAGCTTTCGGATGTCCAAATATTCGTGTATGATATATCCAACATGCTCTTTTGATATCTTTAGAGCCTCAGCTATCTCGATCAACTTCACTTTACAGTCATTCGTAATCATTTTGTGGACTTTTTTGATGTTTTCATCTGAAACAGCCTCTTTTGGACGTCCACTGCGTGCATCATCTTCGGTGCTTGTATGACCACTTTTAAATTTATCAATCCACTTGCGAATGGTTCGTTCGGCTGGTGAAGAGTCCGGGTAACACTTATCAAACCATTTCTTTGCATCGGCTGCATTTTTTCCCATCAAAAAGCAATGATAAATCAACACACGAAATTGCTTTGAATCAATTTTTTTCACAATAACAAAAGTTGCTTCACTCACAACGCTATATCTCGAGAACTAATCGTCCGACAGCTGTCAAATTTATACACGTATGTTTTGAAGCTTGGTACTAACTGAAAATGGTATGGTTTTAATTCAAGTGGTGCCCTGTCTTAGAAACGGCACGGAAACAGCCCATGTGTTACTTTCACCAGTGTCTTGACTAGGCTAAAGATTATACTCAGCTATTTTATACAATTACCTTCTTACGTATCATTGTTAATTGAATTTATTATTATTATTATACTTATTAATTAATATGGTTAAAAAATATTGTTGAAATAAAGTTAAAAAAAATTATATTCAGTTAGTTTATCGGCTATAGAACCTCTTTATTCAACACCAAAAAATATAACAGACGGGGAAAAGCCAGTGGAGGTGGTAATAGTGTTATTTAAGGCATATTCTACGGCAGATAATTGTTTTGCCCAGTCCCCATGATCTACTCCACCCGACATTTTTCCTAACATCTCCTTTAACACTCGGTTCACTCGCTCTACTTGGCCTTTGGCCTGTGGCGATGCAGTGGCTACTTTAACATGTGAAATACTTCTTTCCTGCAAAAATTCTTCAAATTCAGCCGATATAAAACCAGTACCATGATCACTAATTAATCGGGCAGGGCGACCATAATAATTAAAAAACTTGGTCAAAGCAGAATAAACCTCTTTCATATTTGTAGCACGGTCGGATATAATTTAACATATTTTGTAAATGCATCCACAACTATCAGCAGATATTTCTTTTTTGATTGTACAGCAGGTATTGGCCCTAAATAATCAATATGTATCGTATCCAGCGGAACATGTTTTTTCGGTATCATATTCAAATTTGTCTGATTTTGACGCGGCGCATTATACAAAATGCATTTAAGGTAGTTCCGTATGAAATTGTGAACTCAGCTTTTCATAAGAGGAAACCAGAAATGAATTTTAATCTCAGTACAACATTTGTCAACAGCTAGATGCCCTTTTTTATGAATAAATCGAATAACATTATCAATTATTTTAGCGGGTATGTAAAATTGTGATGAAAATCAAGACGACGTTTAATCATGTGATCATATTGTTCTAACAATAAAGCCCACTTTGCAATTTTAGTCGAATGCGTTCGGTTCTACAGGGTGGCGGCAAATAAGTTACAATCGGTGACTATTGTAAACGGTAAACGTTCTATTTCATATTTAACAGCTAAAGTCTCTAATTCATAACTGTGTAATCGAGCTTCCATTGGACAGGCAATTTTTGAATAAAAGGTAGCCGGATGAAATTTACCGTACTGTCACTTTGACGTTGCAGCAGAACGGCACCAAAATCAACAGCACTCGCATCACAGTGTAATTCAGTTTCAGCGGAGTTATAAATAGATAGTACAGGGGCACTCACTAACAATCGTTTTAAACGCTTCAAAACAATCGATTTATTGAAGAGTAAGTATGGTGAGCGTGTTATCTCAAAACATGGACCAGTCGATTGACTATTGACTATTTTCTGTGGGGCTACGTTAAGTCATTGGTTTATGCCAACACGCCGACGGCTTTGGAAGAGCTCAGAGGCAACATTGAACGCGAAATAGCGGCCGTTTCGGCCGAAATGTGTGGCCGAGTCGTTGAAAATTGGGTCCAACGAATCGACCGCTGCAAACGTGCCCGCGGTGGCCATATGAACGAAGACGAATTTTATTCAAAAATGTTTTGATTATACTTCAAGCCAATAATAAAGTTTTTAAAATATATCAAATGGTTTGCCTTTTATTTAAAAAAAAAAGTTGTCAAGTCGTTATTAGAAAACCCTATAATATATAAAAAAAAATCAAATAGTTCTATTGATGGGGAGACAATAGAAATTTAAAGAATCAAAAAATGCAATTATATATAATTTTAAAAGTTTATAAATTAATATACATCATAGGATTTAATAAAGTATTAACTGCTGGGTATATTCAAAAGCCAGGAAATTGGGTTCCACATGAACTCAAGCCGAGAGACGTCGAAAGGCGAAATGTCCGAAATGCTGCTGGAACGCCACAAAAGGAAGTCATTTTTGCATCTGATTGCTACTGGTGATGAAAAATAAACCCATTACGACAACCCCAAGCGCAAAAAATCATATGTGAGACCCGGTCAACCAGCCAAATCAACGGTAAAGCCGAATATCCATGGCCCGAAGATAATGCTCTGTATTTGGTGGGATCAGATGGGTGTGCTGTATTATGAGCTGCTAAAACCGGGTGAAACCATCAATGGACAACGCTACCGAACACAATTAATCCGTTTGAAGAGAGCAGTAACCGAAAAACGCCCGGAATATGCGACCAGACACGAGGCAATAATTTTCCATCATGACAACGTTCGGCCCCACGTTGCTATTCCAGTTAAGAACTATTTGGAAAACAAAATTTGGAAAATTTGGAAAACAAAAATTATTTAGTGACCCGCCTTATAGCCCAGACCTTGCCCCTTCTGACTACCATTTGTTCCAGTCGATCCAGAACGCCCTCACTGAAATACGGTTCACATCAGAGCAGAATATCGAAAATTGGCTTGGTTCATTCGTGGCTGCCAAGCCGGCGCAGTTCTTTTGGGATGGGATCCACAAATTGTCGGAAAGATGGGAAAAATGCATAGCTTCAGATGGGCAATACTTTGAATAATAAGTACAATACATAATAAGTACATGCTTTTCTTAAATAAAATAAAAACCGCAATAAATAAAAAACCGCACGAAGTAAATTCGTATTAAATTGTTATTAAATTTTTAAATAGGTTGAATGGTCATTCCAACAAAATTTTTCATCGAAAATAATACCTAAATATTTAAAGCTGTCAACACCTTCGATCAAAAAACAATTTGCGTTGCATGTATTATGATTATTGAAAACCATATCTCCCAAGACAAATCGGTTACACGTTGGTGAATGATAATATAAAGGTATTTCTTGGAAATAGTTACTTCTGATATTAAAAAACATGAACTTTGTTTTGTTGCTTATTATCAGCTTATGAAAATTAAACCATCTTCTAATAATATCTAGGTCACAATTAACATCTGCAAACATATATAAACATAAACATAAATTATTGTTTGAACAGAAAAGAAATTTATCATCAGCAAATGTGTAGTTCTACCTTTGAAAGGTTGTAAAAATAATAAGTTAGCATAAATAAGAAAGAGGATTGAACCTAAAACTAATCCTTGAGAAACACCCATATTTAAGAAGTATTGTGAACTGAAAGCATTTTTAATTTTTACAACTTGCTTACGGTTGGATAAATGGGATGCAAACCATTTATAAATCAAGCCTCTAAAACCAGCCTTATAGAGCTTATCATGCAACAAAGAATGGTTCACCATATCGAAGACCTTACTTATGTCAATAAAAAGTGTTGATGGAATTTGAGAAGAATCACTTAAGAAACGAGTTCTATCTAAGAATGATAACATTTTAGTTTTAATGCTCTTTTCAAAAACTTTAGAGCACACAGGTAATATAGAAATGGAACGATAAGTATTTAGTGACATTTTTTATCACCTTTCTTATGCAAAGGAAGAACTATAGCAGTTTTCAAGCTTTAAGGAAAAACTCCTTTTTCTACACAAAAGTTGAAAATATAGCAAATAACATCAGAAATATGAAAACTTAAATATTTTAAAAGGAAACTTGAAATATAATCAGTGGATGAGGAATTAGATGTTTCAAGAGACATGATGATTTTTGTGTTGTAATTTCAAGGGCAGAAAATTGATCAAAACTGAAACTATCAGATTGAATATAGTCATGAACTAAAGAAGTCTCACAAAGAAGTGTAGGATTAATTACATTTGAATCACCATTATTATGACCGATATTAGCAAAAAAAAAAAAAAAAATTAAACAAGTTAGCAACCTCAGAGGGTTCTGAAACAACAAGATTTTCGTTTTGAATAAAAATATTAGAACGAGGTTTATTTTTATTAAGTATATCATGAACAACTCTCCATTCTTCTTTAGAGTTCCCAATATTTCGTGCTAGTTTATTACTATAATATGAATTTTTACAAAGTGGAATTTCGGTATTAACCTCTTTACATAACTTTTTATAATAATTATTTAATCTCTGATTTCTTGGATGTTTCTTCATAATAAAGAAAAGTTTATTTTTCTTTTTGATTTTTTTAACAAATGACGGAGTCATCCATTGCTTAAGGCATTTAAATTTATTGTAACTTTTACACATTATTTGGCTACAGCTATGAATATCATATTGTAGTCTTTTAAGAAACAAATCAAATGCAACTGACGGATCGATCGCAGAGTAAACTTCATCCCAAAACTCTAGACTTAAACTTGCTCTCAAGGCTAAAAAATTAGTTTTTTGATAATCAAAATTCTCAAAATTATTTTCTCTAAACTGACAACTGAGTTGAATACCAGTTAGACGATGATCAGTTATTTTTAAATCAAGGACAATTGTTTTATAATCGACCAATATGTTTCTGTGAAATCTTAAAAACACATGATCTAGACAAGAATTTGATCTAGTAGGTTCATTTATCACAGACTCAAAACCAAGTGATGAAAACGCAGTTAGATAGCTATCAACATCCGATGAATCACACAGAATGTTTATATATTATTAAAATCACCTAAAAGAATTATATTTCTACATTTTTGGCTATCCAAAAATCTCGACATTTCTTCCAAGAAGCATCTTACTAAACATTTATGAAATCTATAAATAGAGATAATAACTTACGCCAGAAATTTTGGTATTAACGCTTATAATATCAGCACTTTCAAATTGGTATTTGTTAATTATACAATTCGGTACATTGGTGTTATAATATATGTATATATATATATAGCGACGCCTTCAGCAGCGTAAGATTCATTACAATTCATTCATATTTGATTGACAAATCGACAAAGACTTTAACTGACTTAACCGACTTAACCGACATAAGAAAATGTGCTGCCGAAAGTATTGAAAGTCATTGATAGTCATTCGCAATGTAGATACAAGTATTGGACAAAAAAAATTGTTACCTTATGTCCTTAAGTGCTTACCGAATAACCGGTATATCATGCGTGATATCCATGACAACCAAGTAACTCAGATACCTTATGACGGAGTGTTGAAAGACTTTAAAGATGGGTTGTCCCGGCAGACAACACTCCTGATGGTGGGAAAAAAGCGACACTTATTCATTAACAAATTGAGCCGGTGTAAAGTAGGGTAATTTAATTAATAATTGTATTTGCATCCAACCCTCAATCGAAGGCGATTGAGTTTCAGGACGGCCGACTGTAAACGGCACACCGTCTTCAGTTTGTTTTGTTTCTCTTTTTTTTGCAAAAATTGGCTGCACTGAGGTCTGGCAATTTTGTTTTTTTTTTAATGACAGCTTGCTTTTTCGGATGTTTTTACGGAGCATTACAATAAATATATACATTTCATATCTTTACAACTTTAATTAATTTATGATACCAAAAATAAAAATAAATAATTACAATGCATTCTTTTGAAAGATGTTTCTTCACAAGCAGAATGCTGGGTTTGAAGTGGCATCGCAATCTGTTTTGATATTCAGAACTTATTAACCCACCCTCGTATTGAAACAGGTAAAACATTAAAGTAAAAATTGCTAAAAATGTTAGGAAAAATAATAAAATACAAACACTGATTGCACATTTTTATTTTTTCATGAAATGAAAATGTGCAAGCAATGTCCATTGTTTCTAATTCTACTCTGGCTTTCGCAGCTTCCTCGTCAATCCTATGATTCAAGTTGTCTTCCAGAATGTAATTGAATAGAATTTCAAACGCTTCTCTGAGTCGCCGGGTTGTAGCTCCTGTACTGGTATATGATGGAATACATGCATGCCTTTTAAATGTATTATAGAATACTGCGGTTCTAAGCCCTTCTTGGATCGAAATGTCTGCTTAGTTGCCTGAAACTGATATTTGAATGGTTTCTAACGTAATGTAAAACGTTTTTGTAGCTGCGAACGCCTGTTTCGCGTTGTTCCTGTCCCCCTCAACTTGGAAAATGTTCTAAAAAATGCAATGCCATTTGGGGAAGTTCTATCAGGGTATTGTCTTAGACATTCCAGTCCCGCTCGTTACCGTTGCAGAAACTATAGACATAAATCATATCTGCTTATTGTGTTGGCATCATCGAAGAAGTTATGAAAAAAACTTCAATATCTCCGTAAAAAACTACAAACTGGTTATGCAAATAATTTTACAATATTTTTATATTATATTATTATATATATTTAATATTTTTTTCTTTTTGACTCGAGAAAATGAGCGTGACCTACTTGAGGTCGTCTTTTTTTCTTCTTTTTGGAATCATAAATTGAGTCTTTTTTAAAAAGAATATATTGGATTTATTTTGCGCATTAATAAACCTATTTAACGGAAAAAAATTCAAAGTAACTATTGACTAGTTCATTTTATAGTGATGTTGTAAAAGAATATTCCATTTTCAAGTTTTATAGTTAGGGTCGTATCTTGAAAGCTACTGACGAGATGCAATAAAAAGATTTTTTTTTGTTTCCTAATATAAGGTACACATTTCAAAATTGCAAGACAAATTAATAAATATTTTTCTAAAAAAAAAACAATCAAAATTCTAAGCTTAAAAAAAAAATACTTTTAATCTTTAATAACTTTTGACACGTTAATTTTAGGCAACATTTACTTTGAAAACATTTACCCTCATCGGTTCCTCCAAAACTTTGTCGAATTGGTTTTTGCGTATACGATCATATACACAACGACTTTTTCCCTGTATAAAATATAGCGAAGTGAAAACAAATAGATATTTTATTTTATTTTTTTTTTTTTCTTTTCGAAAATGTTTGTGTTTATTATCAATCAAATTCATGTGTATACATATGCAAAAAATTTAAAAAAATCTCCTAAACAAGATATGCATTTCATTACAAAGATCAAAAAATCGCGGAAATAGCATGTTTATTTTTTTGTTTCAATAATTATTTTGTACATTTTGAACAGATATCAAACTGATGTTCAGCACAATCATATTTTCCACACTTTCCACAACGTGTTGCATAAGTATTTCTGTTGTTTTTGTAGGTGCAGATATGACAACGACCACTTGTCTTTGTTGGTGTCAAATGACAAAGAAGTTGACTTTCAGCGCAAACAACAGCAGCATCACTTGTTCTTGGCCTTGATGATCGTAAAGCAATGTATGGATCAACAAGAGCCATCCCTAGTTGATTTATAAAAAGTCGACGACGAATATTTCTATTTGTCTTTTCAGCATGCCAATCAGGAACGATTTCAACGAATAACACATAGCATTCAATGCACTCAAATCAACCATGTTACAGAATAATGCCATTGGCCATCGATTTACTTTTGCATGTGTATGTAGCTACCATTTGGTCCATTGTGTCAACGCCGTTTTTAGTTTTATTATAGTCTTCTAAGATGTTAGGTTTTTTCTTTTCATTTGCTTCGTTTATTTTCATGACGACATAAAAGCTTGTAACTTATGGTTATATACCACTTCAGTTAAAAACGTTGGCTTTCGACGCATATCAATCAATACTGGTGGAACTTAATTTCTATTTTTCCGAATTGTTCCCAATATAGTCACGATTTTTATTTAGTTCTTCAGCACGTAACATTTCTGTCAGAAAGTGCTGAAGTCAAAACAATGCGTTTTCATTGATTGCGTTCAGGAGCGGTGTTTCGGTCACGGCCAACATAAACCTGTGTATTATATGCGTAGTATTGTATGTTCGACGAGTCACACAAAATCCACAATTTGATACCATATTTGGCAGGTTTTTGAGCGATATACTAAATCGATATTTTCCCATTTCTCTCTGTACTTTCTTACGCCATACAAATTTGACATATTCAAAATAATGCCTTCAAATGGTTTCACAAAGATTAGAAATGCAGTCAAAGTATCAAAAATTTCGACGCATGCAGTAGCTTTTGGACCTTAAATCACACGAATAAAAGATATAAATGAACAAAAAAAGCACTGGAAGAAAACATTCTCCTTATAACCATATAAATAATGATACACGATAAATAAAGGCATTCTTACCTGTAACAGTTACTTCTTCCCGTCGAAATGAATTGTTTCTACTCAATTTCGAAGGGTATTCAATTTTTTTTATCCTTTGACCAATACTTATGCTGTGGATTTACAGCAATTTCTTCAGCTATACTTTGGTCCAATGGTTCGATGTCTTCTTCATCGTTATCGTCATTTTCGAAACTATCATTGCTGTCATGGTCCGATGGAACAAAATCGTCGTCTTCTATTTCAATCACTGTCCGAGCTATTTTCAATGTCATACTCATCCCTTTTTCGATTTTCACGCAAAATCCTATCCATGTTTACAAAATGCAAACGAATAAAAAAACACAATTTATGCACTAACGATGTTTACTTGAAGACGGTTACACTGTATGTGATCGTATACACAAAAACCGATTCGTAACTATTTAAATTGGGAGAACCTCACGCATGGGCGTCAACTAATTATAGGAAATTCCGATTATTCAAACTAATTAAAGCTATTTTCCAAAAATTCAGCTAATTCCATAGACTGGTTTTTACGAAATTCAATGCTTAATTCGAAAATTGTATACGGTCGTATACAAAGAACCGAGAGGTCTCATGTATCTATGAGAAACTCTACACACCTACAAGTCCAAACCATTATACTTATAACGACTCTTAAATTATTGAAAAACTTAATTTTCTAATGGAAATTTAGGTCTGTCTGAGCAAACTTGAGGGCAAGAGCCCGGGAAAAGATATATTCTCTTAACCTATGATCCAACATTAACCACAACAAGCTTTTCCTGTTCTATATCAGTATCCGTATCATACCCTAAATTTCGAATACTGCTACTTTTATCCTTATTCCAAAACCAAGGCGTTTGTACGGTAAACGGATGCAGGAACATCTCTGTTCTACTTTGCATTTATAAGATATTGGAAAAATCATTAACACACATCGCTTTCGAATACTTTGCTTAAGGTGAATAAAAGGATCCATGTTTTACCGATGGTCACATATCGCATGAAAAAATTATGCGTTGTTATTTTTGGTCCAAGCACGTTACGCATTTTGAACAAAGCTTTCGAATACGAAAATACTCGTGAAAAATATGTTGTACACCGTCTATTAATATCTATACTGTGTCAGCTATCGCACGCACTCTCGCTTTACGATGGATGGATTTTTATATGTTTTCTATCCACAAATGGCTGCTTTCGACGAAGCAGATTTTTTATAACACTTTTCAAACTTTTCTTGAATTTTATCGGTATTTTTCCCCAAAAAATGTTTTATCAACGTACGAAACTCGATTTTTTCCATGGTTCTAAAAAATATCAAAAGGTACGTCACTTTAACTTCAAAAGCTCGATGGCTAATGGAAATGCCATCAAATTTTGACACATACCAAGTGCACCGGTATGAAGTGAGCGTCAAGATACAAATGTTGACTTGCGGAAAGTATTAATTTTTTGTTTTCTTTTGAAGAAAAGTGCTGCAAAGTCGCATGCTGTCGAGGCATATGGTGATCATGCTATATCAGAAGCAATACGTAAAAGATGGTTTCAACGGTTCAGAGATAACGATTTTGATGTGAGAAATGAAGAACGTGAAAGACCACCAAAAAAGTTTGAAGACGCCGAATTGCAAACAATATTGGATGAAGATGACACTTTGAGTCAGAAAAAAATGGCAGAAATGTTAAATGTTGCACAACAAACAATTTCTGACCGTTTAAAAGCTGTGGGGAAGATCCAAAAGTCTGGAAAATATAGATAAATGGAAAACTCACAAACCACTTGTGAAATTTTGCTTCAGACATGATAAAAAATCGGTTTTGCATCCTGGTGAAACCATTAATACAGATCGCTACCGACAAAAAATGGTCAATTTGAACCATGCATTGATCGAAAAACTACTAGAATGGGCCAGAAAACACGGCAAGGTAATTTTGCTCCATGACAATGCACTTGCACACAAAGAAAAACTGGTTTAGGATACAACCAAAGCACTTGGCTGGGAGAAGCTACCCCTCCCGCCGTATTTACCAGACTTGGCTCCTTCCGACTACTGTTTGTTTTCATCGATGGGACACTCATTAGCTGAGCAGCATTTCGAATCCTACGAAGAAGTCGAAAATTGGGTTACTTTTTGGTTTACTTCAAAAGACGAACAGTTTTATTGCCGTGGAATCCATAAATTGCCTGAAAGATGAGAAAAATGTGTAGCTAGCAATGGCCAATACTTTAAATAAAGTTTTTTACCTTCCCATTAAAAATTAGTGCTTTATTTTCATAAAAAAAAGCTCATTTCATACCGGTAAATCTGGTATTGTTTGAAGGTTGGTACTAATTAAAAATCGTTATCGGATATGTAATTATCATATTGCCATCTATTTGACACTCTCGGGACTTTTCGAACCACCTGTTTTTCCGCAGGATTATGTATATTTGTGGGAAAAGAAAATGCTCAAGTTTGTCAGTACGAATTGATGGAATTCAAATATAAAACCTCCCTCTATTCGGATTAAACTTCAATAATAAATACAATTAGAAAAATCATTGTATTATTAATCATTGTATAAACCTACATTAACACCTTATGCTATCGGATAGAAGTGCTTATTTTAAACAAAATTGATTTTAGTTTGAACATATATGGTACCATGAAACCATCCTATCTTAAAACTCTAAGAAGATTCATCTTTGCTTTCACTAATACTCCTATACAAAAAAAAAAAAAAAAAAAAAAAAAAAACATTTTAGCTAAATCTGATATTCCATTACTTACAGATAGATATAAGCAATTTAAACAACGGCTTGGCTCAAAGTTCGAATGTCGATTGTTCCCACAAATAATATCAGATCTCTTTCTCCCCAATGAAATATAAAGCCACTTCTGCCATGGACTGTGATTGGCACAAATTAACGAAACTTGGCTTGCTGTAAAAAGTTCTTCAGTTCTTACATATACATGCAAAATTACCATTTTGTCCAAGGGATGTTAAGTGCTTTTTACTGACCACTTTTCTGTAATACAAACTTCATAAACCCATTTTTGGTATATTTGGGAATCGAAACTGCCGATAGAGTATCCAATAAAGTGAATAATAGTCCCGCTTTTACTTTTAATTATAATTAGGCAGACTTAAAAAAAACAGCACAAAAAAACTATTAACCCCGATGATAAAGCACTCAATTACTATAGTAAACAAACGGCTAACTAACCAATATCTGTTAGTTCGATAAAAATCCCCCGAATTGCCTAAACTGCAATCAAACTTCCGACTTTCAATATCTTAATGATATGCTTCACAGAAAACATCAACCCTGAAAATATTGAGTCTCTATTCGCTTTTCAACTCCATTATGCCAACCCTAAAAATTTTCTACTCCTTCAGAGCGGAAGATCTTCAATGCTTCGGCTCTAACTCGTGCCTAAGTCAGGTCTTTAAAATAACTAAACTAACCGAAATAGGTGAGACCTATGGGTCTTCCTGATAAAGAGAATTTATAGTATTCTCCAATAGTTTTTGGAATTTCATATCCTTTGTATTAGAATTTCGGACAAGTTAATACGAAAATGGTCAGGGCATATTGCTTACTTACTTAAAAAAAAAAATAATAAAAAAAAAAAAACGATGACGGGATGAAGAAACAGTACTTGTCAAAAGCTATGATTGTGTAAGGGCACATAAACCAGTACAACTGAGTAAAGTAAAAAAAAACAAACACCGTCTCTTGTGATTAACTCTTAACAAGTGAAGTTTATTCTGAATATATTCTAACTTATATACAATTTTACAAAAGAAGATCGTGGAAATGAAACCGGGAATTGGTGTGGGAATTAATTTGGAATGATGAAGTTGCTAGCGCATGTTCGACTACTGATACTGACACCTTGCGAAAAATCAAATTGCTGGAGTGCACCTGACTTACATTCGCGTGTGTGATATTCAGTAGCAAAATAAGATACATATGGAATACTACTGGAATTAATTTGATTCATGGGGTTATATTTTACAGTCTGGTGGGAAAGAAAGGAAATGAGTTTTGCTGAAATTTAGAATGGGGTGTGCAAGTAAGTTCGGACAAACTAACATATAATTTTTATAGTTATATAAATCTTAACAGTATCCCCCTGTTGAATGGTACATTTAACTGGAATTTGGATTAATATTGATCATAAAATCTGCATCTGTCAGTTGGTCTTCTTGAGCCAGGTCCTTAGGCATGCTGATTTGATTATTAGTATTAGTATTAGTTATAACGATGTCAGCTGGTTTCCTTATAAATGTTTGCCCTCCCCTCCATGCAAGGTAACATATAACGATAGCAGGTATAAGGAAACTCAAACTACTTGTGCTGTAGTGATGAACATCGTGTTGGTTTAATGAGTTTGGTAGCTCCTTTTTTATGCGTAATAGTTTGTAATTGATATTGTCTATTTCGTCCGTATGCAATTGGTAATGAAGTGCTAAATGCATTTTGGACAGTTAGGTTAGGAACCAATGCGTCTGTTATATTAGTAGATGGAATGTGATATTCTTCTTTCTGATGGTAATAAATTATGTGTCTCTGTAGTGAATAGATGTTGTTTGATGACACAACTGGATTTCATTTTTAGTAGTCCCGCTCGGCGAAGACTGATTTACGTAACGTTCGTTACGCATACCACGTTGACTGTTGTGTCAATGAATATATCAATTGATTTGGGGCTCGCAATTGAATTCAATGAGGACCTTTGAAATACGACGAGTGTGTGATTGTTTGGCTTGATTCATGGAGTAAATTTCACATGCGCTAATTAGGGATCCGTTTCTGTACATGGGACGTTGTTGTTTGCATATTGTTTTTTCTTCCTTGATTGAAATGCAAGCGTGAAGTTCTAGTTCAGTTAAGGGATAATATTGATCCAGAAATAATTTAACTAGCATGTATGAAAAGGATGGTTGGATTGCGATTAATGTATTATATACCTTAACTGGCACTGATATGATGTGGAACAGTTCTAAGCTCTCTGAAGCCAAATTTGGTAAAGTGATTCTGAAGATTATATAATTGGATCTTGATCTTCCCTGAACGTGCATGAGACTATAAAAATCTAGAATGTTATCTGTTGTAGATGGCGGAAGATTTGACTGTATTTTGTTGATCTCCTCGATGAACTGGGATGGCCGTAATAACTGTGCTCATTTTCCCGTACTGTGTGTCCATCATGGCGTCTAAAATTGCGGTTTGAATGCGATTGCACTTTGTGATAAGCAATATTGATTGCATTGCTAATGATATAAATGATTCTGAAAGTTGGGTTTGATAGAGTTCTTGATGTGCGTTTTTTGCGTCCAAGGTAATTCGATTAATGTGGTTAAACTGGTAAAATTTTTTGATTTATACCTTGTTGTTCCTGTTAAGAAAAATATGAGTTAATACTCTGTCAGTTCATATAATTTAACATGGCAACTCTGCTTGTAAATGTATAACACGTTCTGGGTATGTATAGAACCACAAAACCCCTATTAAATGCCTTTTTTGTTTGGATTTCCCCTTAAGTCGGTTGTTTTAACTTTTAAATTTAACAGGTTATGGACCCAGATCGCGCGATTGTTTTTTTTTTTAAGAGAAAAGTTTTTGAAACAGTTTTAAATCCGGTAGTCCTGTTAAAATACTTAGTTTTTCTGCCTTTTGTTTTATATTCATACATACCCGAGTATCCATATTCATATATATCTATATATTTAAATATATTCGGAAATTGCTGAATAATAAATTTAAACAAATTAATTTTTTGTTGCCAAGTAAAGTGAAAATGGAAAACGAAATTTTCAAGATTGATAAATTGCAGAACTCTGAACACTATTCTGTATGGAAGTTCCAGGTGAGAATATTACTCAGTGCCTCTGATCTATACAATTTTGTTAATGGTGCTATTAACCGACCGGTTAAGGCAGAGTCTGAGACTGAGCTAGCTTATGAAAAACGACTAGCTGGGTGGGAGAAAGATGATTGTAAGGCGCAACGTATAATTGCAATGAGTGTTGGCCCGACACCACTTCGCCATATTGTAAATTGCATTACTGTAAAAGAAATGTGGGAAAAACTTCGATCGGTATACGAGCAATCATCAAATTCAAATGTTCATGTTCATACATTTAAGATGGAACCTGAGGATGACGTTGCAACTCACATATCAAAATTGAAAAACATAGTACGGCAGCTGAGGGACGTAGGGGAAGAGATTACGCAAAGCATGGTGATCACAAAAATTTTGATGACAATACCCGAAAGCTTTAAGCATTTTTTCTCTGCGTGGGAGTCAACAACAAAAGATCAGCAAACTTTGGAGAACTTAACGTCACGGTTAATCATGGAAGAAACAAGAATGCTTTCAAACTCATCTGTTCCAGACATAAGCACATCGGCACTAATTGCGGAACGAAGACATTGGAAACAACCCAAAAGCAAAACGTTCCAACCCGGTAAACGTTTCAGATGCAATGAAGTGGGACACTGGAAAAGAGAATGTCCTAAAAAGCTAACCGAATGTAAAAACAATGGAATCAGAGGTGGAATGAGAAAAGGAGATGCACTGTTGTGCAGTGCTGAAAGCTGGGGAAGGTGTTTTCGTGTACAGGTTTCGGTTAAGCCGACGGCCATTTTGGCAACTACCAAAGCGTTGCCACTGAAGGTATGGCACGAGAGACAGTCTCACCAAAACATCAAGAAAGTGCGCGATCAACTTAAAAGGAATGGGATCAGTTTCATAGATGATCAATATTTTATGTGTGATGCTTGTGTCTTTGGAAAAATGCATCGAATCCCGTTTTCAAGGAGTTCTTTTGAGGCAAGTCAACCAGGGGAACTTGTGCATGCCGAGGTATGTGGACCAATTGAAGAGACATCATTAGGAGGAGCTAAATACTTTGCCCTCTCCAAGGATCATTTTTCACATTACAGAGTCGTACAATTTTTGAAGAAGAAATCAGAAGTTTGTTCGTCCATTGAAGAATTCTTACATCTTGCTAACTCAGAAAGCCACTACCCAGTAAAAACACTCCGTACTGACAATGGTTTGGAATTTGTCAACAAAGGCGTTGAATTGCTTCTAAGGAAACATTCCATTCGGCATGAGACCAGTATTCCTTACACCCCCGAGCAAAATGGGAGCGTCGAACGAGAAAATCGCACAGTCGTCGAAGCTGCTCGGACTATGCTTAGTGCAAAGGATTTGAGTAAACGGTTTTGGGCAGAAGCAGTTAACACTGCTGTATACGTTTTGAACCGCACTGAGGACAGCGCTTTAGAGGTAAAACCCCCTTCGGAATGTGGTGTGGAGCAAAACTTAGGATCGAGGAGTTTAAAACGTTTGGTATTAAGGCATTTATACATGTTCCCAAGCAAAAACGCCAAAAATGGGACAAAAAGGCTGTAAAGGGTCTGTTCATGGGATACTCGGACACATCCAAAGGCTATCGGATCTGGACACCTGCAACAAATAAAGTGGTAATCGTCAGAGATGTCATTTTTAGGAAAGTGGAGCAGCACAGCTAACAAGAAAGACTTCCAAATAGTGTTTTCGACGAATCTCCAAATACATCCATATGAGCAAGCGCGATAATCTTTCACAAGAAAATGTTATTATTGATACGGAAAAACAAGACGATGTTGATGTAAAGACAGAAGAACAAGTGGAAAAGGAGGATTACCAATGTGATGAGGAAGCCGCTATAGACATGGTATATGACCCCAACGAGTCTATTCGTTTGAAGAGTCGACTACGCAAAAGAAAAGATACTGCACCAGGTGCTTGTAATTTTGTGGAAAAGCATACGTATTTTATGCAAGGGGAGCCACAATGTTACAAAGAAGCTATTTTCTGCGACGAGATGACAAATTGGAAAGAAGCAATGGCAGACGAGATAAGTAGTCTTTACAAAAATCGCACAAGGAATTTGGTATGTCGACCTGGGGGTAAGAAAGTTATTGGTAACAAATGGGTTTATAAACTTAAGGATCTAGGCGCTGGAAAACAGAAGTATAAGGCGAGACTGGTTGCACAGGATTACACCCAGGAATACGGCATCGACTATGGAGAAGCGTATAGTCCAGCAGCTAAGTTCACCTCGATTCGTTCCATTCTCGCCATTGCAGCCAACGAAGGACTTGTTTTGACCCAATTTGATGTCAAAACTGCATTTTTACATGGCGATATCACTGAGGAAATCTACATGCAACAGCCAGAGGGTTTCGGTGATGGCACAGATAAGGTTTGCAAATTGCGAAAGAGCTGCTAGAATCAAAAGCTGACAGGAGTTCTGCGGGAGTTCAGGCTAAGGCCTAGCAAAATGGATCCTTGCATTTTTCTATCAGCAGATAATAAATGCAGAATCATATTAGCTGTTTACATCGATGATGGGCTCGTGGCTTCGAAAAATAAAGATGATGCGACTCAGTTGGTGAAATTTCTGCAGAAGAATTTCGAAGTCACAGTTTTGGAAGCTGGTTGCTTTCTCGGGATGAAAATCGCAGTTCAACCAGGGGATGGAATTCATGTGGGCCAATCGAACTACATTGAGCGGTTGTTGAAACGATTCAACATGAGCTGTTGCAAGCCGGTGTCAACTCCAGCGGAGCAATTTTCTTCACCAGATACTCTATCTTCGGAAGTAGTGAAATTTCCCTACAGAGAAGCTCTCTCATGTATTTGGCAGTGGCGACTCGTCCAGATATTGCCTTTGCAGTAGGAGTGGTTTTCCGATATTTGGATTCGCCAAGTAATCATGACGTCAACGCTGTGAAGAGAATTTTGAAATATATCAGTGGAACCAGACGAATGGGTATATTGGATCCTGGAACAAGGGGCTCTACCACTGGGTTAATTTTTTCATCTTTTCAATCTTTTTCAACTACTGAGTCAGAATACGTAGCCGCATCACAAGCAGTAAAAGACATTATATGGCTACAGCAGCTGCTCTCTAAAATGATTCCGGGTGGTATTGGCGATGATATGCTGAAAATGGACAACCAAGGAGCGATTCGGCTCATCAAAAATCCAGAGTTTCATAAACGAACGAAACACATAGACGTTCGTTATCACTTCATACGTGAGCGATATGAAAGAGGAGAATTTTTGATAAACTTTGTTCCTTCTGAACAACAACAAGCTGACATTTTAACAAAGGGTCTAAGTAAGGATAAATTTCAAAAATTTAGATTGTTAATAGAAAAAAATAATGATCAAACCATGTAATTAAAATGTTACATTATCTAAAAGTGGGAGTGTTAAGAAAAATATGAGTTAATACTCTGTCAGTTCATATAATTTAACATGGCAACTCTGCTTGCAAATGTATAACACTTTCCGGGTATATATAGAACCACAAAACCCCTAATAAATACCTTTTTTTGGATTTCCCCTTAAGTCGGTTGTTTTAACTTTTAAATTTAACAGGTCCCTTTGCATGATGTTAAGTGTTGCATCTATTAGTGTTGTCTAATTTTTCAATAAATCGGATAGATGTAGTTCATTTTTTTCTACTCTTCGTATCGTATCTTGCATGCAATCAGCATATTCTGAATCGAGGATACCAAATAATACATTAGCTACATTGCTAACTGGTTTAGGTATTCCAGGTGCCACAGCCTCCAAAATTCATTTTTTAAGTGTGTTACAAGTTTCCATCTCGTGGTACTGTTGACATTAAGGGGTTCTGCATGCGAATCAATCGAGGTTCTTGAAATGAGTCTAATTTGGGGCGAAAAATTGACTTCAGAGTTCACAAAAAGTCTTGCAGGTTGAACTCGTGTTGACGGCAAATCTCCCATCAACTAAGTAACCATCTTTGGTCTCGTTTTTGCACAAAATACACAATGTTGTTTTTTCCTTTAATAAGCCAGTAAGTTTGTCTAGCGATTGCGAGTAATGCTTGTGGGCCAACGTGGCGGTTATTCAGGTGCAGTTCGCTCAATATCATTTAAGTGACTGGATGTTCATAAGGTAGAAGCCTTGGATGTTTGGAATCGTACGGCAAATTCGATGTTTCTAATCGTTCACCCACTCTCATGATACCCACCTGGTTAATGAAAGGCGTAAGTCTATTAAAAGCACTATTGTTGGGCAGTTCGCGGAACCTCCTTAAGATTGCCATATCTTATTTAAAATCTTCATTTTGCATTGATTTGAAAACAATGTAACGCGCACTCTCTACCTCAGCGGCTTGGAGTTCTAGTGTTTTATAGTTTGTCCTGTATGTATGCGATAATGCGTTTAAGCCTCTTAAAGGAATTCCTGTGGCCAATAGTATTAATGAAGCTATTGCGACCTTCTTCTTGTTCAGTGATAGCAGCTGCTGCAGATTCACTGCGTTTTGTATACGGAGGGGGCCAAATTGTTTCGTTCTTACATGGTGGTCAGTAAAACCACAAATGACAATAGCGGATTGAACCAATTCGGTTACCTACGAAAACCTGGAAATCACCTTAAGTTGAGTTTATCAATGCCAAAACTACTTCTGAATCAATCCAAATGTAGGTTGGTTTGTTTTCTATTTGAAGTCATCGCTTTACTCTATCAAGAAGCTTTGCTGCACAAAATTCTGATATTGGAAACGTTATCTTATTTGGTGGTGGTGGTGCTACTCTAGAGTCGTACTATTATTCTTCCATGGACATCCGTAGACCGTATGTAGATTGCAGCTCCATATGCTTTTTCGGATGCGTCAGCAAACGCTTGTAAGTCAAAGGAGAATGGAACATTGTTTCCGAAGACGTCGTAGAACCTGAATACCTTCTAGTGCGAGGAGACTATTTCGGAAGTTTGACCATCTTGTATGCAGCTCAATTAGTAAAGCGGCATCCCAATCCTACTTTAGTGCCCAGAGTTCTTGTTAATAAATTTTGGCAGTCACAACAATTGGAGTAAACAAACCAAGAGGATCAAATAACCTCGCTATGTCAGAAGCCACAGTTCTTTTGGTGATGGAACATTAATCTTTTAACAGAAGTTATCGGCTGTTGAGAGTCATATTAACCCCAGTTTTAACTGGGGAGTCCTTTTCATCGGAAAAATTTAATTGCACTTCTTGTTCTTCTGGTGCAATACCATTGAGTAACTGGGAGTGATTAGCGCACCATTTACGCAGTTTTAAACCGCCTGTGTTTAGCACTGAGACTAGTTGTAACGGCATATCACGGGCTGTGAAGTTATGCAGTAATACTTCAGCTCCTAAGAGATATCTGGCACATCCATTTTGTGTCAACCGATGCAAGCATTTCATTGTCAAATAGCTTTTCCTCTTGGTTGCTTCGCCGACAGATAAGTTGGTAATTCGTATCTATTTTATCAACACGAATTTGCCGGTACATCTTTTCAATGTCGGGGCAGCCGGAATCGAAGAGGTATGTTAGAAAGTTCATCTTGAATTACTGGCCCGGTATAAAGAATGTTGTTGAATGAAATATTATTGTTGATTTTTGCAGAGGCGTCGGAAACTGCTCTTAATTTTGTAGAGCTACTCTCAGGTTTGAGTACACAATGGTTTGGAAGAAAACGGTAATTCGTTGGTAGAGCGTTAACTTCTTCCATGTGCCCAAGCTGATTATATTCTTCCATAATATAATAATGTATATTGGTGGCGCAGCTCAGGCTGTTTCATCAGCCTTCTCTCGATTGATGGGAATCGCCGGAGAGCTATATCTTTTGACTGGCCTAGGCTTTTTGGATCATTTGAAAATGGCAGACTCACTACAAGCCGGCCTTTGCTGTGTTTTTTGCACGTTTGCTCAAAGTATGTTTCGCATCGTCGCTCTGCTATTGTTTGCTCCTTGGCTTGTACTTTTGATTGTTCGATGTCCCAGAATCGACTTATTGTTGCGTTAATATCTTCTCGCTCTTCTCCTGAGCACATACCAGATGTCGCCAATTTTGAGGAAATTTGCTCTAACTCTCCTGTTTCTATTTAACTGCATTCTGCAACTTGGGTAATTTTTTCCCTAGACTTATTTGCCCAATAGAGAGGAGTTGGAAAAACAGTTCAGTTCCTAGAAGTATTGTGTGGTATGTTCCAGGACGAGATATCCAATATTTTACTAGGTTGTGGAGATATAATATTATGTAATACGAAGGCTGGTTGAAGAGGTATTTCGTTTTAAGCTTAGCAGTACATTCACTCTTTTTTGAGATTTTAGGTGGCCTCGACCAATGCCTTGAATGCGCATGTTTGTAGACGATGACGCTAAACCAAGCCTCTTTACCGCACGACCGCTGATTATGTTTATCTGGGATCCGGAATCCAATAGCCCTCAGAATTCGATTTCGGTTCCATTGTTATAGGTGAGTATTACTCTCGCAGTTCCAAGAATTACGAATTTTTCCTTTGTATGACTCGTTATGGTGAGTGCAGATGTTGGCTCTGCATGCTTCTGCGCGCTTGGGGATGTTCTAGAATGTGCTCTGTTGAAGTGTATTCTTTTTTGCTTGGACCGTTGAACGATGTGCTTGAAAGTCATCAATATGTAGTAATGAGTTATGTTTTTTAAAGCATTTCTTGCATCCCCTCAGAGTGCAATTGGATGCGAAATATCCCTTCTTAAGACAGTTCTTGCATAGTTTTTCTTGAGAAACAAACTTGTTATGATTAGCTAAAATCATTTGTAAGAATTTGTTGCAATGGTACAAAACATGATCTTCGTTGCATGCAATGCGTGCGATTGCTGCCCTTTGTTCGTTGTGGTTAATGAGCCGAAGATATTGTCTGGTTTTTGAATTCCTCAATCTACTTCCCTTTATTCCCTAAGACTTCAAGAGGATTAAAAACGTGTTTCCAGGAAATTAAGAAACTCCGTCACAGCCTGCAATTCCCTAGGACTGGCCAAACTTTGTTCATAAAGAGCATGCGTATTTCGATCAATTTTCTTATATAGTATTGGAAGAATGATCGGGTCCTATGTCGATGTGGAGACTTTCAAATTTTATAATCCCATGTGGTATCATGCACGGAATTAATGTGGGCGCTTGATGGTTGATCGGAAGCATGCCCTGGTTGGTTGGGCAACTTGTTAACAAGTGACGCAACAAGAAGCCTCTTGAAGCATCTTCCACGCCGCGTTGTAGTTGTCATCTGAATGCATCAAAAGTTTTTCAGCATCTCTTTTTAAGCTAGTTTTGAGATACCACAGTTTTTGGCAGTTACTCAATGGCTGCTTATGAACCATCTCAATGTAGAGATCAGAAAATTGAAGCCACTTTCCATAGTAGCATGGATGAAGTGGCTTGCTGAACTTGCTGATGAGTGCCCATGAACTGTAGTCTTGAGTAAGCTCACCAAGGTCTTGATGAATTTCTTCCATTTGTTGATTCCTTTAATTTTTAGTTCAAAGAATGATTTGAGTTGGACTGTTGTATCTGTTGCATCGACAATGGCGATGAGCCTTTTTAATGAAACAGATATCAGCCGGCATATTTCTTGTAGCTTCTTGTGGAGCACGTCTGATCGGTTTCGGCCTTGCGACTGTTGGCCTTTGTGTTGATGGACCCGCTTTTGTCAAGACATGAGCCTCTTCATTAGAACTTTCTGCTTCTTCAGCAGGCGTATAACTTGCAGCGTCTTGTGGAGCTCGTCTTGTCAGTTTCGGCTTTGCATCTGTTGGCTCTTGTGTTGATGGCCCTGCTTCTGCCGAGGCATCAACACCTTTTTTCACATCTTCTGGAGCAATTGCTTCTAACACATCCTTCATATCAAGGAACAGCTTCTCGACTTTTCCAACAGTATCGCCTTGTATGAAAGGCGTATCAGCTCTCATTGCTGCTGCAAGTCTGATTGCTTGAAAATTCTGCCCATATTGCGTCGATTCGTCGCAATCTTTTACCTTGGTATTCAGGGGTCTTTCTCTGTGGACCGTCCTTTCCGAGGTTAATTTTAAGTTTAGTCAATTCTCCTACAGAGACGAGAAATGCACTTGTTGATCTCTACTTCCTCCATTGTCCTTTGTTTTTAATCAAGCCTCTCTAATGTGTTTGGGACTTTGTTCTTTGTCTCGGACTACCTTATCACTGGTGGGGGGTAGTAGAAAACACAATGTTCAAAACTTAGCAAAGAACGCAATGAGAAAAAGCACAAGAGCTGCGATCACGTTGGGGTCACCAAATGTTTGAAAGAATCTATTTTGATTCCATAACTTGTCGAAAGCGATGATTGTGTAAAGGCACATAAACCAGTATAACTGAGTAAAATAAAAAACAAACACCGTCTCTTGTGATTAACTCTTAACAAGTGAAGTTTATTCTGAATATATTCTAACTTATATACTATTTTACAAAAGAAGATCGTGGGAATGGAACTGGGAATTGGTGTGGGAATTAATTTGTAATGATCAAGTTGCTGGCACATGTTGGACAACTGATACTAACACCTTGCGAAAAATCAAATTGCTGGAGTGCACCTGACTTATATTCGTGTGTGTGACATTCGGTAGCAAAATATGAGAAATAGAGAATACTACTGGAATGTGTATTAATTTGATTCATGGGGTTATATTTTACAGTCTGGTGGGAAAGAAAGAAAATGGGTTGTGCTAAAATTTAGAATAGGGTGGGAAGTAAGTTCGGACAAATTAACATATAATTTTTAAAGTTATATAAATCTTAACAAATGTATTACTTTTGGACATATGTAAGAAGTGTGCAAGTGATAAGTTTAGGCAAAAAATCTAAGAATTACAAGTCGGAAGTTTTTATTATAGCGACGAATTTTACTGGAAATGATAAAACAAACTACTCCTTTATGTATTTATTTAAGAAAGCTATAGGATGAATCCACAGATGAAAGGTAAACATTAAAAAAAAAATTATTACTTAAACTTTTAAATGAAATACACCGAATCTCTTGTACAACCAGATGAATAATTGTCTAAATATTATTTTTTAATGCTTCGGTAATTCGGGGTATACCGAAGAAGGAAGGCACAATGCCCTCTACGCACAAATTTTCATGAAAGTTTTGCATAAATGCGGCTAAATTTCGTTGAAACAGCGCTCCATTTGCTTCTTGTTTGTTCGCTTGTTCGAATAAACAAACGTCGTTAAGGGGTCAGGCCACTCTAGAGACCGTAAAAATAGGCTTTTTTGTGATTTTTTTTTTTAGGAAAAATATAAAATAAATCGAGTTTAAAAAAAAGTTTTTTTTTATTGTACAAACAACAGCTAGAGAAGTACAAAGGATTGTTTTGACATATTGAATTTTGACCGAATGGCGCACTTTCAAAATCAAACTTGCAAAATTCGCAGAAAAATCGCCAGAAAATTGTTTATAACAAATGAACAATGCCATATATATATGACAATATGTTTTTAAAGATTTAGTTAAAATTTAAAGTGAATTGGTGAATTGGGGAGCAATATTAACTGTTATTGTCTGACTAGCCGCATTTTTGCAAAGATGAATGGTCCAATGATGCATACAGCCCAAAATCCACACCAAAGAGTGACACGTTGTGGATGCATTTGTTTCTCAACTATCACTCGTGGATTTTCTGAACCCCAAATTTGACAGTTTTGATGATTAACAAAACCATCAAGATAAAAATGAATCTCATCGCTAAAGATGATTTTGTTAGAAAAATCAGCATTCACTTGTTCCATAATCCATTCAACGAACTTGAATCGAAACCACTTGACAGCTCACATTTAAAAAAATATATTAAAATATGAGTATATTAAAAAATATGATATTAAAAAATTTTGTAGTTAATATTTCATAATAGCAAATGCTGAAACAAATATTTGAATCATTTTCTGATTAGTTCAAACACTCTAATAAAATGTCTACTACATCAAATACCATACGTTAATACCCCAAAGATTGCCGTAAACTTTTCTTTATACAGAGTGTCGAAATGTGTCAAAAAAATAAAATTATTTTATGTAAAAACTTAGTAAATAAATGGAAATTTTTTGTAAAAAATTAAAACTAAAACTTCTAAACTATTTACCAAAAAAAAAAAGTTTACCCTATTAGCCCACTTAAATAATAGCAGTGCCATTTAGTATGCAGCACTTTCCTTAATATTTTCATGTGATTATTTTTTTTTTTTTTTGACTTCTACTGTAATACTATACTTATCGACAACAAGTCGTTCACGTGTCACGTGACTTAGTATCATAACGGTGAACCCTGACTGTTGCTTTGAAATGTCAATTGGTAGTGCAACTGGTAATTTTCCATACCATCATGATAATAGCAGTGCATATTAGTTCTCCGGATAAAAATTGTGTTTTTACTTAAATTTTGAATTAAAATTCTAGAAAAGTTAGTTCAAAGCTTTTACTTGTATTTTATGTTCTCAATCAATTTTGTAGTAAAACCGATTAATTTTGTTCTAAGAAAGGGGGTACTGGTACTGCGTACCAGAGAGGCGCAAGTTGATTCATTCGCTTAGAAAAGACGAGAAAGCCTACCGAGATATTGAAGACCTCACACTGTTATAAGACGTATAGTCAAGGTTATGTTCCACTTCTCAAGAGAGGAAAAAAAAGTTTCGTGGTCGCCTGAGAAGTGGAGGAATATAATGTGAATTGATGAGAGCAAAATTGTTGTGTGCCGGCAAAGGATGTTGGCAGTATGTCAGGCATCCACTCACTTTTGTACGTTCTCTACAAAAACCATAAAACATGGTGGATCTAGTATCATGATTTGGGGATGGTTTTTTTTTATAGGGTTGTTTGGGGTAAATGGGAACAGTTTCTGCAATTTCGTAAAGGCAAATTTTTTCAGGAAAGTAATTAAATATTGAATTTTTACATTTTTGTAACTTTGGAAAACGGATATCATATTATAATTTACAGATATTCTACTACCTAATGTCCAAATTAAGGTGTGGGAATCTAAATGTGATTTTGGGTAATGTTTACATTTACCCCTCCCTTTTTTACATTTATCCCATAGTTTTTAAAAATAATGTGGTAAATGGGTACATCTCACTTGCGTCTCCAAATTGCTAGGATTTCGCTTGTGGGGTTAAAGTAAACAGATATAAATTTCTTTTGAATGTTTTACTTAACAAATCTATATTATTATAGCAATGTTTACATTTACCCCTTACATGTCCTTATCGTACCATTTAGCCATTAAAGAATGATGAGAAGTACCTCTGTTGGATCAATGCGAAAGTTGTTCTTGTAATGTCCAAACTTTTTAGTAGCACAACTTCAATTTTTTCGCTTTCTCTAGATGACCCTATAACACAAACATATCTGAAGAATACTGGTAGTCTGGTGCCTTCTTTTAACTGAATCAGGAGAAATTGACCTTTGTTAAGTCTTTTGGAATCGACAGGTTCAAACTGCTCATGGTCATCGTTGCCATCTAACTCCTAATTCCACGGACTGTCCTCATCATACAAAAATATTTTTTTCATTTTCTGACTCCTCAGAACTCGTGCTTATGCTTCGTTTTTTGATAGGAAGCGGGTTTTTAACTGCAGTGGTTGTTTTCCTCTTGGGCTTAAATGTTTGTTTAGCTTTTTTAAGGGTGTGTGTTTGTTCAAGACGATTTAGAACATCGTCTGAAGTAAGAACTTCACCATAAGTCATTTGTTTCAGTATTAGTATTGGTTTTTTCGATGGTATAGTGGTTTGTAATGGAGAATTTGTACGTAAAAACGAGGTGCTGATGGAAGTTCCAGGTAGAGCCTCAGTCTCCATTACAGGCTGATGTGCACTTACCGTTTCAATTGAGTTTGCCATGTTCATATCATTTTCTTGCATCATTTCATTGTCCGGAGTTATTTCGTTGCTAGGAGTTGCAATTGCACCTAATTTTGAAAAACAAAATTTGCCTGATTTAGTACCTATATACTTTATTCATATTGTTACATAGGTACATAAGGTAAATGAATAATAACTTAGGTACCTACTTTCAGCAAGTTCTTGTGCAATTACTCCATCGGATGGCAATTCCAAGCAATCAGCATTTCAATTCGAACGGTACCTTTCTAGAGCTTGTGGCAAAAACTCGTTTTCTGGAAATTTATTTCGATCCACAGGGTAAATTCCGTTGTAGACAAATCCGGATATTATGGTGTAAGCTCTAATAGACTCATTCCAGGTTTCTCTGATAAGTTTCGAAAACATTTGTTTACTAATGCGCAAACAACCCTTGCCCATTTGCGATTTCCCATAAGTTATCAGTTTTTTTTCCCAAGCTGTTTTTATTGGACCAAATACGCATTTATCTAGGGGTTGCAACTTATCAGTTAGGTAACTGGGTAGGCGCTTTAATATCACATTTTTTTGCACAGCTTTCACAACTATTCGGACGCTTATGTGACTGCAATGACCGTCGTACACCAACAATGCGACTTGATCTGGTACACCTTCTCCATCACGTATATTTTTGAAATGGAATGAAGCCATTAGACAACCAATTAAAAAATTGTGGTTCCTCCATCCACCCATTTGCCGAGCATGCGTAAAGTGTTCCCGAAAAACTCATGTTTGTAACATGGTATTCCCATATTTGCACGAGTAAAAAGGCATTGAACAATTTCGCTTTCAGTTGCTACTGCAATAGAGGGTACTCGCCCTGACTAAATTGCATCCAATGATGTTTGCCGGCCTTTAATTCTATAAAGTATGACAGATTTAGGGATTCGTTTACATTTACCCCAAAAACTTGCTCACATTTACCCTATTTGCTAATATTACCGGAGTAAATGCAAACACGCAAAAAACAATTACAAAGAACATATAGGAGTGCGGTCTAATCAAAGAAACTACTTCAATGCAATTTAAGAACATATAAAATACCATCTTTTTACTTACCCTTCCAGTTTAATTCACTTTTTTAGAAAAATTAAAAATACTCACAAAACTGAATTTCACTTTTCAGATTGAGGTTTTTTTCACGACTAAAATTTCCAACGAAATCTGAAAGTCAGCTGCAAGAGATAACATAACTGGTGTCGCAACATTTCATATTTTGATTTCTTATTTGTCTGGGTTTCGACAGTTTATTTTAAAATGTTGAAATAACGGCCGTTTACATTTACCCCAACTGACTCTAATGGTAATGGTTCAATATATTGGATAATTTTTGATCATTTTTGTTCCCTAATAAAGTTACAATATATTCGAGAAAAACAACGAAGAAGCTTTCTCTCGTTTAACAAGCCACCAAAATGCTTCCTAGAAACATCCCTCATATTCCGACTCTCTACCGCCCTACTGAACCAGAGACGCTCCGCACAGCCGTGTGCGATGTCTGTCTTTGTTGAATTGCCTGTTCTTTCTGGTATCCGAAGAGGCACCAGATAAAGGCGTCCTGAAAAGAATGTTTTCTGACTTCAAAAAGTTAATGTTTAACTTCCAGCCATCGCAATATCGATTAATCTTACGTTGTAAAATAGTTTTAAAGATCTCAATTTTTGGACCCGATTTGTATGCGATCAAGTCGTCTACGTACGCTATGGCATGATGAAGTGAACTCACAAAATCAATTGTATAGATGCTATATAGGATAGGCGATTTAACCGCACCTTGTTGCAGACCATTCTTAATGTCAAATGTTCCAGCAGAAGTCGCATCGTGATGACTGTACAACAGTGGTTTACCTATGACCACATTGTCCAGCTTGAAGAGTAGTCCTTCTAACTATAAAGTATCGAACGCCTTTTCCAAGTCAATCGGACTGACACAAGCCCACTGTTCCTAGCTTTTGTTTCACTGGATATTAGGTACCAGTTAAGACGCAGCATAAGATATCGTGCCCCCGTCATAAAAAAAAAATATATATTTTCGTCCTCAACCCACTCAGTCAGGACTCTATCGACCGAAGATTCACCAGATTGAACGTGTCTTTATCGCTTTTGGGAATCGGATGCACCACCGTCCTCTTACAATGCCCTAGATAAAGGACAATATTCAAAGGATGGGTGGGATAAATGTCAACCGCTTCTATTCAGTATATTGAATATACCATCGGTCCCCACAGATTCTTAAGTGATTCGAAGTCCTCCTTCGAAACGAACAAGGGTAAATCCCTTTCGTCGGCGATGACATTATTTGCCATATTTTCGTTACTGAATGCAGTGAATCCTGAATCGCCTGTGATCTATATCGTTTCAAAGATAGTAATAGTGCAAAAAGTTCTGATTTTCCAGGTTATGGTTTTAGCCAATGACTTTAGTTAAATTGTATACTTGAAAGAAAATTGTTCATATACCTTCTCACCTGCAGATCTTCGATTACAAAGATTTTGTCAACATCGTCAGCTTCTCTTGAATCTATGCTAGCTATTAGCAATATTTCTTCTAGAGTTCTAAGATAAATATGCTTGATTGAGTAAGTTCAAGTACATAGACAGAATCCATGCACAACCGTTTTCCACTATAGAGAGGGATGTTCATCACGCATGCCTCAAGCACCTGGAATTTGGAAACGAATTCAACCGTCTTACAGCGAGCTCCCATCAACGATGCAGCAGCGGTATACATTCAAGCAATCAACATGAAAAGCATATCAACGAACGTTCATTTATCGAAAACTAGAGTCGCACCGCTCAAGAGTAAATCAATGGCACGTTTGGAATTATGTGGAGCACAACTGCTGGTGCGACACCGTGAAGATAATGGAACTCCAGAACGCAAACATATATGCGGTGTGATCCGCAAATCACACTCGCGTTGATCGTAAGCCTTTCATATATTTGTTGCCAATACAGCCATAGAAATACAGTAGCCCATAGATCCTTATTGCTATAAGAACGTCCCTTTAAAAGATGATCCAACATAAAGTCAAGAGGATTTTCAAAAAGTAAGATGACTTTATATTTTTATAAAAAAATATTTATTTACTCATCAATATTAATGTATAATGTAATATTTTTGGTATAACCTTGATCTCTTCCAGCGATGCCGTTTTTATTTGCTCAATAGCAGCAAATCTCCGTCCTTTAAGAGGTCTCTGCAGTTCTAGGAACAAGTACAGGAACAGGAACAGTTATGACCCTTTTGAGTAAGTCAGGATCATCATTGACGTCATTCAAGAGCTCCTGAGCAATGCTCATGTGACAGTTCTTTTGATCAAAATTAAGAAGTTTCAGAACTAACTTCGCTGACTTACGTCTCATGCCCAAAACATCCGAAAAAACTGCATGACATGAGTCAACTGATAAGCCAACATCCACAACAACTTCTCTTATAGTAGTTCGACTATTTTCCAAAACTATTTTCTTTACAGCTTCAACGTTATCATATATTGTTGATGTGCTGGGGCCTCCAGAAAAAGGTTCGTCATTGGTATCTTCTGGCCATATTGGAAGAGCTTGTATCACTTGTAAAATTTTTTTTACTTAAAGCAGACCCACCGTACGCCACTGTCAACATTTCAAGTGTCTTAGCACTTGATTCCATTTTTTGACACCAAAACATGTCTAACCTTTCTATCTGTCAAAAACAAACTAAGTATGCTATACACTTGAAACTGTGAACATATAGTATGTTCGGGACATGTGTACCAACACAGCAAAAAATCGATAATCGAACTTACGTTGCCCGAGAAATCTCAAGTCATCTTATTTTTTAAACACACCTCGTATCTTTTTAAAAATCAGCAAATGTGACACGGTTCAGAGTCTTTCAAACATTTGACATGCGAAACAATTCTCCAAGAGATATGAAAGGTATCGACCTTGAGTTAAAATGAGAAAACATGACCATCGCATTTGGGTACCTAATCAAAAACATTTTACAGCTCTGTACACTTTATAACCTTCAAAGACAACCAAATCTTCTGTCGAAATTTATCATTACCGCGTTTACTTTAAGCCACAGCATATTGGCTTTTTTTTTTTTTTTTTTTTTTGTAAACTTCAATTTAAAGCCACTAAGATGTCATGTGGCATCACTGAACAGCTTTCAGTTAATGTGTTATTCGCAGCCCAAATTTGATTAATTACGATCTTTTAGGAAGTATTATTTTTCAGTGAAACTGAAAAGATTACGAAAGCAATTGATAATGGCAACTCTTCGAGCTGAATACTGAATTCTCCACATTAACTCCAAAGTCAAAACTTGTAACCATAAGTGTTTAAAGTTCCTTAGGTATAAGGCCACTGGGAGATCTCCCGTCGTTACGAGTCAATTAGACTCGCCTGTTTCAAACTTATGGGGTAGATTATACCGGCCGTGTGCAACAAAAAGCATAGAAGGACACACAAGTCAAAACAATAGACTGAGGAAATTGCAAGGCAAATCGTAGATTATGCCATTTTTACCAACCTACGATTATGTATTTCGGCGGTTTATGCGAAGCAGAAGTTATATCCCTCAAACACTACCTAAAACAAGCCACCGGACACTAGACGCTTAGGTTTGGTAAGGTGAGAGTGACGGTTGGAAAATCAACCCACTTAGGCCTATTATCCCGTTGTGCTGCCACGTGGATATATGATCCTCTTACTCATGGAACCAATTTGAGCTTATGACAAAGCACAGGAGACTGTTAATGTCTGTATACTTTAGATCGTTTAAATCATTGTATCTTCTACAAGGCTCTAGGTGGAGTTTTCTTCTCTGGGAGAGAGCTGGACATGTACAGAGAAGTTAGAGGATTGTCCTCTTTCTCCTCGTCCATGCAGCTTCTACAGAAATCTCTTGTTAAAACGTCAAGCCTTCTTGCATGTTTGCCTAAAAGGCAGTGTCCAGTGATAACACTCATAATGGCGCTGAGATGTTTCCTATTTAGAAGAATCAGACTCTTGGAGCGATTCAGATCCAACTTTGGCCAGATCTGTTTAGTCGCTCGATATGTTGGTCTACCAGTCCATCTAAGGCCTGTTCTTTTATTAGCATTCAGCTTAAATAATAACTTGCACGTAGCGATTGGTATACCTATGCTACGCTTTTCCGGTAAAATAGGTAGAGTGGTTCCAATTTTGGAAAGTTCATCGGCCCTACAATTCATTGGAATGTCCCAATATCCCATTCATTGGAATGAACTACTCTGGAACTACATTTGGAATACGAAAGGAGAGGCTTAGATACAGCTTATCTGAGAAAACACCATCAGCATTAGAGCCATCCCCCATGTTCTCCATGAAAGCATCTTCCTCCCAGAAGGATCTAGAGGGAAATCTAGCATCTCGAAAGCGTCTGTCAAACCGAAGTTTAGGTATAGTGTAAACGATGTTTTCCATGTGGATTCCTAATATATAAAGAATATTAGCGTGACCAAATAAGTTATTTTTTCACTGTGTAGTCGCTTTAAGGCAAGAAGATGTTGATGAAACATAATGTCTAAGGCCGTGGAGGGTGTGGAGCGTAGAGCTCCGCTTATGCATAGACCTGCTATAAGGCCGTCCACCAGACCGTAGATGAGTATCGGTCTTATGACCGAGATATATGTTACAGTCAGTGGGTTATTCGACGTTAAAGGCCCCATTTGACTTTCTTGCAAGAGAATAAAGCTACTGCAGCTTTCTTGACTCTTTCCCAACAAAAATAAGAAATAAGGTATTTTTCTGTTTCGGAAAACACTAAACCGGTACCGTTTATTGAGGGAGGGTCTGTTAAGATCTAGCTGAAGACCTTTGATGGTATTAAGATGTTTACCTGAGACGGCTATAGCAACGTCGTCCGCATAGGCAGTCATCCTGCTCCCTCCCGCTTCATTTACCACTAACTTCCAAAGAAGGGGAGAAATGCCTTGAGACGTGCCTCTACTAACACATCGTTTAGCAGTAGCCCCACCCAGTTTGGAGCTGATTATCCTGCTATTTAGCATAAAACTGATCAACTCCCCAAGTGAGTCGCCTACCTGCAGATGTGACAGCACGGTCGTGATTGCGGATGTGTCGACGTTGTTAAAGGCACCCTCTATGTTTAGGAAAGCAACCATTATGTACTCTCTGTATTGTAGGGATCGTTCGATATGGCTAGTCAGTGAATGCAGAGCCGTTTCCACCGAATTTCCTCTACTGTAGGCATGTTGAGCTGTTGACAAAGTCTTGTATCAATTTAAGCTCGAATATGGATATCAATCAATCGTTTTCAGAAGGAAAGATGATAGACTTGTACGTCTGAGGTCCTTTGGGACATCATGAGAACATTTTTCCGCCTAGGAATGAAAACTACATTAACTTCTCTCCATGATAGTGGAATGCGCCTTGTCCCCGCCCGCGACCAATTATCAGGCTTCGCCCATCAATGACGTTGTTTCATAAAAAGTAGGGGAAGAACAACGTACTGGTCTTATCGTAGCGGTTTTCAGATGACGCCACCGAAGGTTGTTATGATTTGACCAGTTACAAGCGGCCGGTCAGAGGTCCTGTTGGTGGCAGGACCACCGGTAGTCTCTACCAGCACTTAAAACACGGTACCATGGGAGTCAGGAGCCCCTCGGATTTCGGTCCGGGCCTGATTTGTAGAGGTAGACCCCCTTGTGAGAGCGTCATGGTCTTGACCCAATGTGGAGTTGCAATAGCTGGGTGCTGTGACCTTAGGATCAGCAAGAGGTTTTAAGTCAGCATCAACCCATACCAAAGGTGTAACTTCTGCCTCTAATCCGAGTTCTACTTTGGTACATTTTCAGTAGCAAATAAATATGGCAAAGCGTATCCTTGCTCCCATGAATGTATGGACATTCCGTGGTCGTAAGTTTCTTCAAGAATATGCAACCGCGTTGGCGCAAGTGCAAGCATTCCTTAATTCACGCCCATTTTGCCAGTAATTGAAATCCCTGAAGATATATCCTTTTTAACACCAGGAAATTTCCAAATTGGATCATCGCTCAACACAGCACCCGATAGGTACTGGACCGAAATTAAGATTAAGAGATAGAGCAGGACTTTTAAAGGAAATGGAAACTTGAATACCTTGTTCGCCTCCTCTTCTACAACGCGGAAAATGGGTATCTTCAAATATGAACAGCCAGTTTACTACTCTATTTGCCTAATGATCAATAGCCGATTACTCTTTGGCGGCTTTGTAGAGTTAGAGCAACGCATTCTAGAGCTGTCAAAATGGTTTGTGTCGTCTTAATTAAGATGGCAATAACAATATTGAAGCCCGCATATTGTAAATAATGCCCTCTATGTTATAATAAGCCACGGAGATTATTTATACTTCCTAACCTCATAAATCGAAATAAATAACTTAAAATTAATCAAATAAAATTTAATTGAATTAACATCTAATACATTATAGCCACACGATTCACCAAATGTTCTTCATTTTCATGTACCAACGATCAAAACTTCAACAAGCGATCAGAAGCAAAGCAACACTTATTATTCACACATCTTTATGGGAAGAAGACAACCAGCACATTTGTCTATTTGTCACTACAAAAGAACATAAAAGAAAAACAAAAGGGGAACAAATAAAAAAAAAAACACAAAAAAAAAAAAAAACAGGAAAAGGGCAAAATTGTATACAATTTTTATTTAAATTGATAAATCAATGCTTTTCATTTATTTTTTAAAGATTATATCAAGTAAATGTTGACCACGATTACGTTTTAAGTGGTTCACACGAGGAAACCAACTCAGAATCAGAAGAATCACTTAAAAAAAAATATTACTTAACACTTAAGAGGGTATTACTACTCTTCAAATGTCGCTGTTATTTCGCTCCATGGGTGGCATACAATATCTAATAGGGAGAATAAATTATTAGTGGAAGTTGGCTTGTTCTTGTTTTCTAGTCAACTACTCATCTTACTTGATTTTTGTTAACTGAAAAAAAAAAAAAAAAAAAATGTCTATCGGGCGAGGCTAAGATTCGAGCACCGAACTTCCTGATTTGGAAGCTACCCACATATTGGCTGGTGTCTCGCTAATAACACTTGTAATATTGTCTTTCAAGGTTGCAATTGGTGCATGTTTATCGGCATAGACGAGTGGCTTGAAGTTTTCTTATAAAAAACATAGTCTAAAGGCTTAACACGATCTAGCCGGCTTATTCACCGGTTTAAAACGAGAGATAAATTGCTCACCGAACTTATTTCTCAATTAGTTCATCTATTCGGAAGTTATCACTATTCTCACGCTCATCTTTGAAAAAAATGCGGACCAATGATTCCGCCGGACCATAAACCGCACCAAACAGCGCATTCTTCCGGGTGCATTGCTCATCGAATTAAATTTGACAATCATTCAATCAGAAATGAGCCTCGTCGCTGAAGACAATTTTTCGATAAAAAAACGGATCTTTCTACGATGATTCTATAAGAATGCAAAGGATTTAAAATAACATTTTCACTCATAGGATTCGAAAGTTTTTTGCACTAATACTTTTTTTTTCGTTTTCACACTCTTGTGAATTACTAAAGGGTGATTCATCGTGAGATTTGATTTATAATGTAAAATAAAACACATAAATTTGAAAGTGAACTTAAACTTAAACACCATACCGTTGTTTTTAATGGTAATGGATGTAATGGTAGATCTTGGTACTCTTCGGGTTGCTCATCAGCCCAAATACCGCAAATTGCAAAACAGCAATGAGAAACTACCTGCCTCTCATCAGTCTCCCCCTGAGCACCAGACTATTCCGACTTACCTGCCGTCAAAACAAAGTGAGCCTATTGTCATTTTGATTGCTGCAAAACGATCCGAGTCTGAACTGAAGATTCTCAACAAAATCGAGTTGGAAGTGCAATCAATGAAAAATAGTATTGCTGAAATTGATATAAGTGTCGCGTCTTGAATCAAATTCCTCCGCCACTGAAACCCTTCGTAACGAAATCATCGCTCTCAAACAAGACTTCGAAATTCTGATGCCCTTCTCTAAGGAGTTCCAACCATGGAAAGCGAAAATCTGCCATCACTTTTCAGTAAACTTTGCCAAACTATTAATGTGAACACCCCAGCACTCGCATACGTCCACGGCAAAACAAACCAGTGCAAGCACCTGTCATCATACTAAAATTTAACTCTGCATATGATAAAAATCTTATTTTGAAGTCAATAACATCCAAAAGTAAACAAATTGCGACCCCGCTCTGCCTTCGTGATATCAGTATACCGTCAGACTTTCGCATATACGCGTACATGAAGCCCTAACTAAACACAATCATATGGTTCTTCAGCATGCATTTAACTACAAAAGGCAAAAGAAATTGCTTGCGGTGTATTCTTCGCGGGGTCTTGTGTGTGTAATCAAGAATGCAAAAAGCAAGGCTTCTAAGCAAAAGCTTAGAAGAATTTCATCATGTAATCAATGGAAGCTAAATAGAAAGCTCTGAAACTTGATCGACAGGATACAGTAGCGGCCATTATTTTTATTAACATTTACTTATTTTTAATTTATTTTATTTAATTATTAATCACATTTAAATTTTCTTTTGTATCTGTATTCTACTTAGCATTTTATTTAATTTTTCACTACTCTATAAATATATATTTATACTCATGTTTCTCAATTTCCCTAATCATAATAAGATTTCAGTTGGCTGGGACAGGAGCCGTTTAGAATCAAGTGATGGTGTGGTTTTACGTACTTTGTTAAATGTTTTCTCCAAACAAAAACAAAGCCTTCAGCTTTGCCATATAAATGCACAAAGCTTAGGACCTAAGATGGATGAATTAAGGCATCTCTTTGTTGGTTCTGAGATTGACGTAATTTGTGCGTCTGAAACATGGTTACTAAAACATGGTTAATAATAATCTTTAAGGTTTGACATTTTTCGTGCTGATAGAGCTTGGCGGATTGGAGGTGGAGTTGCAATCTATGTTTGTAAGGGTATCTTTAAAAATATAAAAATTGTATGTGAATCCCTGTGCTCATAGAATTATCTACTCACTCACGACTTGATTCATCCACCATCCACCCGTGGGGGTGGCCGTGGTGTACTGGTATATGCATACACTCCTCAAGCAGAGGGTCGCGGGTTCGAATCCCGTGCGCGGCAATTCTCTGAAAAAGTCTTTTCGTAGAATTTGCATGTAGTTATATAAGAATCTCGTCGGCGTCAACTCTGACATGAAGGCATAACACTGATGTTGGAGTGGTTGCTGGCTGGGCTAAATGAAATGAACAACTGGTACGTACTGAGACCCACTGGTTGAGGATACCACCTCTGGGAAAAATATCGAAACCTAATACACCTGAGTTTCAAACTACTACACCACCCGCCCGCGCCCTGGAGAAAACCAGTAAAAGTGTATTCATAACCCCTTGGTGCGCGCCCGGGATTATAAAAAAAATAAAAAATCTTGGTGTGGTTTACAGACCTAATAAAAATATTAATCTGTGCCAGCTTACTTCGCTACTCCAAGTCATCTCACTGACGGCCCCGAATTTATTTTGTGAAGTGACTTAACAATGACCTCCTTACAGGATCTGACCTAATAAATGAGCTGGGATCACTAATCTTGTTTACAGTAAACTCAATTACTCCAACCCATTCTGGTGCTACATGTAGCACCCTACTGGATGTTATATTCGTTAGTGATCTCAATAAGACTCTCTTCTACGACCAGTTTTCAGCTCTCGGTTTTTCTAAACATGATCTCCTTTACTTAACTCTCAATTTCAGTATATCATCCAACGTGTTATTAACTAGGAACACATTTATTACATGTCCTCACCTAATCCACAAGTCAAGTTCTTGCAGTAGAAAATGTTTGAACTGTTTGAGAGCCACGTCCCCATACGAACGAAAACTTTTTAGCCTAACCACATCTCCTGGTTGACCTCAGATATTTGCCACCTAATGCAAAAACGCGAAGAAGCTAATATCAAATAGAAGCGTTTCAGAGTGTAAGAGTTTCATACAACTTATCGCTCACTTCGTAATATAGTTGTTTGCAAAACATGGGCGGCTAAAATTCAATTTTACTCTAAGCCGTTGAATCCTTCGTCAACCGGAAAAAAGTTATGGAAGAATCTCAAGGAGATTGGGGTGGGAAAACAAAGCAGCAGACTTATAACTAACGCCGACGGAAATAACCTAAACAGGAATTTCGTACACCAACCCTCTAGCGAGGTCCCTCGCTCCAAATTATAACACAACTTCACACGTTCTATCTCCTCCAAACGAAACTTTCGCCTTTTCTCGTATCCTACAGGTTGTCGTAGTTAAGAGTTTGCTTTCAATTAAATCCAACGCCGTTGGAGTGGACATGCTTTATCCCAAGTTCCTAAAAATCATCTTTCCCGTACTCTTGCCTCACATTACTCATATCTTCAATCAAATCCTCACTACAAGCGTTTTTTCTTCAATCTGAAAGTTGTCGAAGATAATACCAGTGCCAAAGAATCCCTCGTGTACCGAATTTCGGCCTATTGCTATACTTTTTCTCGAAAACTTTCGAGAGAATCATGCAAAAGCAAATAAATAGGTTTTTTAACCAACACTATCTCATAACTTAAAAACTGTCTGGTTTTCGCCCAAGCATAGTTGCTCGACAGCTTTGCTTAGAGTTGTCGATGACATCAGGCATAAGCTTGATATAGGTCATCTCTCCTTCCTGATACTTCTCGATTTCTCAAAGGCGTTCGACACTGTTAATCACGATATTCTGTGCTATAAATTATCCAGGATGTACAACTTTTCTAATTTCGCAATCCATCTAATATCTTTATACTTGGATGATCGTCAACAAGCGTTTTTTACTGAAAATTCCTTGTCGGATTTTCTTCCCAATATGTGTGACGTACCTTAGGGATCTATTCTAGGCCCTCTTCTATTTTCTGTATATGTTAATGAATTAACATCCATTCTTTCGTACTGCTCAATGGAAATGTACGCCGATGACACTCAACCACACCTTAGCTGTTCTCCTGAATCTGCAGGCTAGTGCATTAATCACATAAACTCCGATCTGGATAAAATTGTCAAGTGGGCAAGTCAGAATCTAATTCTTATTAATCCAAAGAAATCTAAATGCATTGTTATATCTAGAAAGCCCGTAAAACCCTGCTTCCTCCGATCTCTATTAACAACGGTCCTATTAAATACGTTAACACTGCCAAAAACCTTGGTATGATTTTTAACTCAACTCTAACCTTTCCTGATCCCATAAAAAGTTGCGCTGCCAAGGCACATGGGGTCCTCCGCTCCCTGTGGGCTTTACAACATCTTACACCTATGCCAACCCGATCTCTGTTAGTCAAGACCCTCATTTCACCAATTCTTACTTACGGATGTGAAGTCTACGAAAAATGTGATGAATTTAGTAAACGTAAGCTTAATGTCGCATATAATAATGCTGCTCGCTATATTTTTGGCCGCCGTCGCTTTGACCACATCTCTCACCTCTCCAAACGTATGAATGGTCTCTCTTTTGATAGTATTCTAAAGTTTCGTTCCATCACGATGTTGCATAACATCATACCCACACGTCAACTCAAAACCTATTTAATTGAATTACGTTTTGTGCATCTAATAGGACTAGGCAACTACTATTACCACGCTTTTCTCATCTTACCTCTGAACTCTAATTCTTCGTTAACACCACTCGGCTCTGAAATGCCTTCCCTCGCAACATCATTGAAATAAAAAATAAGATACGATTTAAAAATCGATTAAAAATACATCTATCTACCTTGAATTAAATATTGAATAACTCTAAAAATGATATATTGTACATATAATAAAACCGCCTATTAAAATTAGATTTCTCAGTAATAGTTCATCACAATTTTTGTAAGTCAACGGCCTCGCCACACTGAAAGTATCGGTTCCCACTAGATCACCGAAATCAAGCATTGTTGGGCGCGGTAAGTAAGTAGGTGGAGGACCACATGGGAACTCAGTACTCCGCGTACTGTTGACAAAACGCGCCACACCTAGTCATAGTACCCCGGACCCTACAAATTAATTTTTATCGTTCCCTTGATAATAATAATAATAATAATAATAATTTTTGTAAAAGATATTATATCTTAATGTGTAAGCTCTCGAACTGAATGAAAATAAAAAAAAATACCTGCTTGACCCCTCCCTATGACACGCCGAGAGCTGCAACCATTTGACCGAAGGACATTCATTTAAATGCTTATAACTTTTAAGCAACTATGACTACACAGCGAAGAAAGACATAAAAACCCTGTTGGTTCTAAAGAGGGAACACCATTCTTGTAAGGCAAACGAGATCAAGGATGAGCCCGTTAAGCAAGGAATTAAAGTGATAAATGTGACACCATATAAATCCACCAGAACACGCAAATTATTTAATAACTTTCTTATTGAAGTTACCAAAGGGTGTGATCTGCCGCCCATCTATTCAAAAACGCTTTTGCTAAACCAGAAAATTTCATGGGAAAAATTCAGGTCAAACGGCATTACGCAATGCCGTAACTGTCAGAAATTTGGACATACTGCCAGCAACTGTGGGATGAAATTCAGGTGCGTTAAGTGCAAAGAGGACCATTTACCTGGAAACTGCCCAAGGACAACAGAAAACACAAAGGATGCAGCGGTTTATTGCATAAACTGCAAAGATGTGGGACACCCAGCCATCTATAAGGGGTGCCCTAAATACAAGAAAATATCGCGAAAAAAAAAAAGCAAGCCCAAAAGAAAAGGGATCAACAGCGATTTGCGATGTCATCAGCGACAAAGAAAATTTCGGCTGGATTAAGTTTCGCGGAAGCAGCCGCCTTAGCAAAACAATACAAGGAAGCCAGCAGCTCAAAGTCCTCAACAAACGCCACAGCCACAGGCAACCACAAATCCAGCACAACAGTCAGCCAACAAACCTGCATCAAAACCAGCCTCAATAACACAAAACACACACAGCCTCAATATCACTTCAATATCTTTGAGGACACTGAGAGGTTATTTGGCAATGACCTGTTGACGCTTCTACAGAAGGCAAAAAAGGTGGTGCCATCCAACTACGGCATCCTCGACGACAAACAAAAAACATTTATATTGGCTAAACCTATCTGTGAAATATGTTTTGAATAAATAGACTTAGCGTACTAACCTACAACGTAAATTCGATTTACTCAGTAGCCAGAAGAAGCGCGCTAAGCTTGTTTATTGGGAAACATAAAACAGATATTCTTCTGTTACAGGAAACATTACTGAATGGCTGCAACCCATACAAACCAGATGGATATTTCATAGCCCGCGAAGATAAAGGCCCCGGAAAGAGAGGAACTGGAATTGCTCTAAGGGAATCGTTTAAGCATAGTCCCCTGAAGATTTCGAAATATGGAAGCAACAGCTGTTGTCATAAACCTCACAGACGTAGAGACCCTGTTAGTTGTTTCAGTGTATAACCATTGCGGCGGTACTAAAACAAACATTCATCATGATCTATCAAGGATAAATGACGCATGTAGTTCCCAACGGTACTGGCTGACAAATAACAATCACCTACACCCTTTAGTAGTAATATCACAGCCAAGGAAAACTTTTCCCAGGAAACCATCACTGCTGGACTTCTTCTTGGTTTCATCGAATCTCATAAACACACTACCAGATTTTCAGAATTTCACTAGCGTTTCCCATGTGAGTGATTCTGATCATTTGGGGGTACATTTGAAAATTCGACTAAACCAGAGAATACTTTTACTGAGACCTACTCAGAAAACACATGTCAATTATAAAAGTCAACTTGACCCAATTCAAGACTGAAGTCGAAACGGAAGTTCAACTACCAAGTCATGAAAGCTGCCTAACTAATGAGGAAATAGATGACAACATCATCCTGCAACTACAGGCAGTTGTGAACGGAACCATTGAGCGCCAGAAGGAGCCACTTATAGCACTTATAGCCACTTAAATACGGGAACCTTTCCCAACACATCCAGGCTATCTGCACACACAGACAGCGGCTTCGCAAACGCCTTCAGAGGACCTTCCACCGCACATGAAACCGAAACAATGGCGAATACAGAGCTATTAATTCACAGCTCGAATATACGAATATAATGCTACAACGAGCGATAAGACACTACCGTGAAGAGGACTTGAAGAGGACTTCACAAAGAGACTCGAGGACATCAAACCCGGACCAGATGCCTTCAAAAAAATAAACTGACTCGTCGGGAAAGTTAACACCATCCAGGACAGTCTTAACCTTGGACCTCAAATACTCACCACACCAGAGGAAAAAGCTGAAGGCTTCGCTAACCATTTCGAAGGAAGCTTTACTGATCACCCTATAAGAAATCGTCTGGTAGTGATCAGACATTTTACTAAAAAAGTTACCAAACCTCGCATTACTGTTATTAGCGATAATTTTCAAAAACTGCGTAAACAACATTTATTTTCCAAATTGCTGGAAAATAGCCAAAATTGTTCCTGTGCCAAAGAAAATGGGATGCACGTGCGTGGAAGGATATAGACCAATTGCTTTACTGTGTTGTGTTGGAAAGGTCCTGGAATCAATAATTCTTAGAAAGAGTAACCTAGAAATTCAACATGGTTTCCCTGGATATTTGGTAAGATTAATAACCAGCTTTCTTAATAGCTGACTCTTTTATGACAAGATATATAACAAGAAATCCAGAATTATTAGGATCAACGCAGGAGTAACACAGGGATCGCGGCTGGGGCCAATCCTGTTCAATCTCTACACAGCAGACCAGCCAACAAATACAGTGAGTTCCAAGACATTACTTTATACTGAGGCAGCAAGTCGGAACTTATCTGTTTCCGGACCCCAATGACAGATAGCAACGAAGGAAGAAAGAAAACCCTTTTATAAAGAAGCATGGACATTAGGATACAACTCCCTGATGGTTCAGTGGTATTACCTAAACAAACGGTGAAGTACCTGGGCATAAACTTTTATGAACAATTAAAGTTCAATGGCCATGCCAGCGTAATTCTCAAACGTGCAAGTTTTGCACAGTATTTGATGCACCCACTCCTGAGAAAGACAAGTGGGCTTAGCCAGCGGACCAAGTTACTAATTTATAAGCAACTAATTAGACCGGTCATTACCTATGCGTGCCCAATTTGGTATACTATTTCACCCACCATCATGGAAAGAATCAAAATCTTTGAAAGAAAGAATTTGCGTTCCTGCACGGAACTTCATCGGAATCCGACGACGCTGAAATATCACAAAAACGAACATCTATACAATGTAGCAAAAACAACGTTAATTGACCATTTCATGATGCAGATCTCGAGAAAACTTTTGCTAAATCCCAGTGACCACCCAAACCAGGAAATACAGCTACTTTGGCAAGAGCCACTGCATCTCAGTCACATATACCTGGATGTAAGGACGATCAGCGATCCAGACTTCGAAATACCTTTTGCAACGAAGCGACGTCATTCTACAAAAAGAACAACACTGGATATAACAGAGGATAGTACCCTGAAATTAACTTACTTAAATTTTAAACTTTTTCATTCAATTTAATATTTATGGTAGAATAAAAAAAAATCATGTAATAGATTAAGTAAACATAAATAATGTAAAAATAATGTAACCCTAGCCATAAGACGGACGTCGAGCCCCTATTGTTGAGCCGAAAAGGTTATTTTTAGTTATAAATCTAGTTCTAAGTCAATTTGTAAATAGTACGATTAAATAAACAAAAATCTTAATCTTAATGTTTTTATTTTGAGCAAATCAGTTATTGCAAAATAATTATAACCTCGTAACAGTTTCACTCAAAATGTTTTCAATAAAATGTTGCAAAAAACTGATTTGGTTCTTTTTTCCCGGTTATCTCATCATACATCTACATGTCGATTTCTTTTTGTACTATACTATTATTTAAAAATACAAAAATTAAACAACCACAGTTTTTTTTATAAAAAAAATATAAATATAGTATATATAAAGTGTATTTTATTATGACCGGATGATCTATATGCATCATTGATTTCTATGCATTACAATAACAACATGTGATCCACCACATAACATCCGAAAATTATTTCACTCTAGTCGCTATAAGGTTTCAATTTCATTGGGAATGGTGAAATCACAAATGGATTATTCAAAGTATGCCATTGGCTGATATATACATATATTAAACATTATTTTGTAAATCGAATTTTGTTAAAAAATTTTAAAGTTCGTTAAAAGAAATATTATACGCATAACAATAAAAAATTTTTGAATTACTTTAAAATTCTGAAACCCTTAAGTTAATTGCGGATAGGTTACTCTCATTAAGATAAGCATAAGCATAAGGAGACGAACGTATCAAAATTTTAATTTGTATACGTAAACGTCCAAAATTATTTAAACAACGGTGTGTCAATAGAGTGGATAAACAAAAAAAAAAAGGTTAATCCTCAAAAATAATAATTTATATAATTAAAATAGACATGTATACTTATAAAATTATCATTTGCTTTTTTAGTTTAAGAAGAAATTAGACGGCAGAAAAGACAAAGGTTTTTCTTGTAGCATATTGTAACAGGAAAGCAGAATTTTAGCATACAAGGGAAAAAAAAATGCCGCCATGGGCAATGTCCTAGAGGACCTGTTAGCTCAAAATGTTTTAGTTTGTTGCCGTAATCTGTTTGCACATTTGTACTTTTTTTTAATTTCCAGAGCCAACCAACCACCGTCGAAATCCTCCACGTGAAATTGAAAAATTTGCTTAGAGCGTACAGAGCAAGTTTCGACGCCAACAAAAGAACTGGAAAGTCAGCCACCAAAGCTCCATTGGAGGAAAAGATAGAAGACATCGGGCTTAGTAAAAGCTCGAAATCCGCAACAGCCACACCATTAATTTATCGGGGGATGTTGCCGATGTCAAAGAACGCTTGCACAAGTAAATATGCGTCTTTGCTTAAATGAACTGTTTTATTCTAACAGACTTTCAGTTATTACGTCCATCATCAACACCATCACCAACCGTATTTGCCTCCATTTTTACAGTGCTCAATGTACGCTATGTGGATCAAGGGCTAGAAATAAGACCACTTTTAGGGAAAACCTTCTGAATGAAGAGTTCCAATTATACGGAAACTGGCGGAAGAGAAAAATAAAATACTGGCTGAATATGCAAAAATAAAAAAATAAAAAAAAAAAAAAAAAAATAAAAAATAAATATTAGAAGAAAAACAAAAGGCCAAACAGGACAGATTTGAAAAAAAGGTGCATGTGCTAAAAAAATTATTTAAAAAATAATTCTTATTTTGAATGTGATAGAATTTACTTATTGATTTTTTTTGTTTCTTTTTTGTTTTATAGTTATTATTGTTACTGAAAAATTTTAAAAAGGACTGAATTATGTTTTATAAAAGAATTGAATTTTTATTTATCAAATCCTCTAGTAAGAGTTGTCGTCTGCAGCTGCTTGCCTCAATCATTAGATCAGCTGTAGGAATATTTTCGAGATCGATTGAGAGTTCACATCGACTTCATTGTTGTTATCAGTATATATATTATGCAATATACATCCACATATGACTAAATTTATCAGGAGATTTATATTCCTTTGTTCCGTAAAATGCATCAGTCTTCAAAAACTATTTTTCAGATGACCAAACGCATGTTCTACAATCACCCGTCCATTAGCATAAAACACGATAAATCTTCTTTGGACATTTGTTAACATTCCATTATCTTTATATGGTAGAATTAGCCAGACTAAGCAAGGATACGTAGAATTTCTAAGTGAAAGAAGTGTTGTGTGGGAAAAGTTAATTTCTTCTTTGGAAAGCATTTTAATTAAACTCAGATCTTCGTAGAATGCGACTATCATGCAAGCTACCTGGTTCACCCCAAAAGATGTTGATAAACACATCGACTACTCCTTGTATAGAAATGCTATAAATCTTTTCTATCGAAATAGCTTTCCTGTTGATGGGGGTTTTGATCTTTATATGAGAGCCGTCAGCATACCCACGATTCCCGGAATCTTTGTTTTCTCTTCGAATAAACTTGAGTTTTGTAAAGCTTTATTTACGTTTGGCCATTTAACTTACTCGTGGCCGATTAATGAGCCAATATGTTACCCTCTTAATGACTTTCCATGCAGTAGAAATAGAAACCCCAAACAAATTGGAGATTTCCCGAAAAGTAATTGTGTTCGCCATACACCATAAGAATATATATATTTCTATATCCGGCGAAGTTTATGGTAGTCCTTTTTTAATTGTCCCCCGAAACCTTTCAGTTAACTTGTAACGATCTATATTCATATGTTATGATGCATATATTCCACTGTTAAAGACTGTTATAAAAACCTATTAAAATTTGGGCAGTTGAACTTTGCAATCTGAAATGACCTTTGAAGTCTCAATTGTTGTTACTTTTAATTACTTCCTCAAAGTCCCTAATTCTTTTGTGGCTAATAAGCTACTTTCTTCCATCGTCTTCACTTTCAAATAACCACTTTAATATAAATAATACCTACTTGAATTCTTCGTAAATAAATAAAAACAAGATTATTTACCTCAAAGGCAGGTGTTTCCATTTTTAATTAATCTTTCTTTTTTACATTGTGAGATCTTTGACAGTAGTATAGGGTGATTCATCGTGAGGTTTGATTTGTAATGTAAAATAAAATACATAAATTTGAAAGTGAACTTAAAATTTTTATTATCGGTTTAAAAAACAACTCATGGCATTTGCGTTTTGAAAATGATATGTAAATGTTGGCAACAACTATGTCTGATATGGTCCATTCGAAAGGTCCAATTTTGGGCGACTCGTTCGAGCATAGCAACTGCTATCTAGCGGATAACACGAGTAATGTTGGCTTCCAAAGTGTCAGTCGTAACTGGCTTATTCTTGAAGACCTGAGACTACATATCCCCAGAGAAAATAGTCCAAAGGTGTAATATCGCAAGATCTAGGCGGCTAATTTACTGTAGCAAAACGTGAAATTAAGTGCTCACCAAAATGATTTCTCAACAAGTCCATTGTTTCACGCGTTGTATGGCTCGTGGCGCCGTCTTGTTGAAATCAGAGCTCACTAAGCTGCTATAATCTCTTCACTACGTGCTGCATGTGGTCTAACTGGTCGAGTATTATCCAGTCATATAAACCGGGACTCAAATTTGGAAATGGTATTGGCAATAGTGGTTTCAGTAGGTCAATTGTGAGCACCGTAAGTTCCTCGAAACACACGAAAAACATTTCTCACAGAACGCTGATTTTCGTAATACAGCGGAACAATTTGAAGACGCTGTTGTAGTGTGAGTATTTCCATGACGACTTACCAAACAATACTTAACAAAAATGACGAAGCAGTTTAATAGGAGTCACGCGTGATCTGTCAAAAAAAGCCTATTGAAAATCAAACCTCACGATGAATCACCCCATAGATGTCAAACTATTACAACACATAACTAAATTGTTCGATGATCTGGACTGTTTTATTTTGCCTAATGATCCATATAGATCATACGGTCATAATAAAAAGCACCTAATATATATAAATTAAGGCGAGTCAAATTTTGTTGGAAATCGAAAGATATGCACTCAACTGTTAAGTCTTGCAATTACAAAGAGTACTTGTAAAGTACAAGCCTTCTTTTCATAAAGTTCTTTAGTACTTCCTCAGAATCACCTGCTGTCATATTTCTTCATGGCTATCGCACGTCTAACAACTGACTAACTGATCTAGGTGATCCAAAAGAGAGCTTAAAATGTTTATTATTCTGGTTATGAAAAACTTTTCACCTGCGTTGTCTTGTTCTTGCTCCGGATAACACAGAAATTAAGTTTCTTTACTTTAGAATTAACGTTTTTTTTTTTATCTGATTATTATACTGGGTGCTTCAGTTTCTCTTCTGGATTTTATGTAAAAATGTGTCAACACATTCATATTAACATCAAATAGTATTGTGTATCAAATAAGATTTCTGTTTTCGAGCAATCGACAGTGTGTGGCTTCGTTGTTGGAATCTTTTACATATTTCTAGTTCTTTAAATCAGTAACGATTTATTGCCATTTGCCATTTCGCTATTTTGCCAAACAAAGAAATTGCGAAATTTAACCAATCCATGTTAACATTTTGACAGCAATGAAAAACGTCAATAAAAAAACATCACTCAGTTCTGATATTAGCTTTAGTTTGTTTACGCATACATGGGGCTTTAGGGCTATTGAAAAGTTGCTCCAAATATTAAAATACTTAGATGTAATATAGCTAAAACTATCATTTATTCACTAAACATATTTTGTAAATACGTATATTTTGAGTTTTCTGGGCGCTTCATTGGTAATAACTTTTGTTCCCGTAATTCCCAAAACTACAAAAACCACCTCAAAACTGACAAAATCCGTGGTTGTTGTGTTCGTAATTTTAGAAAATATGCAAAACGACCTACGTACATACATATGTAAGTATGCTTGTTTTCTTGCAAAACAAACTTCATTTGCTTTATAAAATTAATAGGATTAATAAACAAAACTTTATTTTTTTATCTAAAAGCCTTATTTATGTTATTTGTAGTTATTTTTTATTATTATAAATAAAAAGAAATATGTTTAAAAGAAATTTTAATTATACTTATACGTAGAAATTTATAAAAAAAACTCACCACTTTTCCAACTTTTCCATTTCACTTTAATATAAGGTACTATTCAATTTTCAAAATTAAAGCTGAATACAAAACCCAAAAAAATATAACAATAATTCTGAACAGAGAAATAAGTAAATAACCATAGATAAATTAATCTTGATGTCAAACTCTACTTAACATTTGCAAACCCTTCACTTTCGCAGCACATTGAGTGAATACGAAACATTCACCATTTCTATAATCTGTCAGAATTGCTAAAATGACAGCAAATGTTCACGTAATGTTCACTAGGTATGTATAATGAAGAATAATAGAATATAAGTAGAACACTCTTTTTAGAATATGAAAGAGGACTTAAGATTCATTTTTTGAAGGTTTCTTTTGAAGATATAAATAAATTGGAACTACTACAATTTTCAAATCAAACTTAAGCATGTATTGTCAATCATTTGTATTAACACTTATCATGTTTAGGCACAAACTCTGAACTATGGACATCTATGAAAAGGATTGTTAATTAAGCGAATCTTTTAAATTCAATTTCCTTGATATTTACTTTGGCAAATCGATGGTGATGCCATGATCGATGCTGAAAATATCACGCTCTCTTTACTAAATTTAATGAAGATCCACTCACTCAACGGTCACTCTGAGCAATCGCATTTTATATCTAAATCTCATTGCTGCCATTACCGAGGAAGGTTGTACATATCTTTTTTTACATTCCACTCAGATTCTAATTTTATTTTTGTATTTTTTTTTTTTTTTTTGTTTTTATTTTATTTTATTATTATTATTATTTTTTTTGTTTATTTACTCAATGTATTAAAATATTTGCCTGAGTGAATAATGAAGCAAGATGTTAACTATGATGTTCCCAGGCCCCAGGCAATCCCTATTTCCATATCATCTTCGTTCACGTACAGCATATACTCTGCTTCAATTCAATAATCGCAAAAAAAAAAAACGTTTTTTTTGAGTACTTTTTTGTGTGTGTGTGCTTTATTGAATCTCATCACTTATTTGTTTTTGAAGTGCAATTGCATTTGGTGTTACAGGTTGTAAATTTTCAATTGTGTCCTTGTTCTGTGCTTCTTGGTTTGTTCTTCATCGAACAAAAATTATGATAACACATGCGCTGAAAAGTCAGTGCCGTTTTATAGTAAAAGACAAATTTTTTGCAAAATTCAACTTTATTTATCAATATAGTTGCCTTCGAGGGCGATACACTAGTTGAAACTATTTTTCAATCTTTCGATACCAATTTTGTAGTACGATTTCGGTTTAGCCTCAAAATAGGCCTCCGTTTCGGCGATTACTTCTTCATCGGTCTTAAAACACTTTCCGGCGAGCATACTTTTGAGGTCTGCGAACAGGAAATAGTCGCCGAATTCATTCAATTTTGCCATCGTTTTCATCGACTTGTGAAACGGTGCATTGTCTTGATAAAACAGCACTTTCTTGTTCTTCAAATGCGGCCGTTTTTCTGCGATTTCGTCCTTCAAACGACCCAACAACGCAATGTAATAGTCGCTGTTGATAGTCTGCCTCTTTTGGAGATAGTCGATGAAAATTATTCCATATGTATCCCAAAATACGGATAGCATAACCTTGCCAGCCGACTTTTGAGTTTTTGGTCGTTTTGGACGAGGTTCGTCGACTGCTCGCCACTCAGCTGACTGCCGACTTGACTCTAGTGTGAAGTGATGGAGCCAAGTTTAATCCATTGTCACATACCGACGCAAAAATTCGGCTTTATTGCGGTTGAACAACTTTAAACAGTCCTCTGAATCATCAACACGTTGTTGTTTTTGGTCGACTGTGAGCAAACGCGGCAGCCACTTTAAACAGAGCTTTCGCATGTCCAAATATTCGTGTATGATATATCCAACACGCTCTTTTGATATCTTCAGAGTCTCAGCTATCTCGATCAACTTCACTTTACGGTCATTCGTAATCGTTTTGTGGACTTTTTTGATGTTTTCATCTGAAACAGCCTCTTTTGGACGTCCACAGCGTGCATCATCTTCGGTGCTTGTCTGACCACTTTTAAATTTTTCAATCCACTTGCGAATGGTTTGTTCGGCTGGTGCAGAGTCCGGGTAACACTTATCAAAATATCTTTGCATCGGCTTCATTTTTTTCCATTAAAAAGCAATAATAAATCAACAAACGAAATTGCTTTGAATCCATTTTTTTTTCACAATAACAAAAGTTGCTTCACTGACAACGCTATATCTCGAGAACTTATCGTCCGATAGCTGTCAAATTTATACACGTAACTGTATAAAGTGGTGCCCTGTCTTAGAAACGGACTTTTCAGCCCACACTTTTATATTTCTTATAAATTATACTATTATATTTAGAACTATATAATGGCGAAATGCTCGTACAGGCTGTAATAATTTCAAAATTCAATTTTCCTTGCCTTTTTTAGGATTCCCAATGAACATAGAAGAGATGTTTGGAAAAACATGCACAGTGCATCACATAAAATAAAAATTTTAAACAATATCGAGTACCATGTTGGCTGCGATGACAAGACTTATGATGAAACCATTGGAACGAAAATGATTATATCTAAAGGATGTTCGGAGAAGCTTATCGAGACTTTGCTAACACCCACATTAAAAATGGCAGCCTGCGAAACCCTAACATGTAACAATAATTAACACAAATACTCCATGTTGTTCAGCCACGGACGAGCAGTTTGGACTTGAAATTAACGAAGAATGATTTCAGGCAAACTCAATCAGTTCGTTATGGCGAGCATACAGCGCCAAAAGTCATTACCGACATTTCGTAGATATGTCTTTGTAAATCAGGATAACCATCACGCCGAAGGAATCCTTGCGAGCTCCTGTCCTTTGGGCGAATGAGAATTTCGTGGCACATCTCGCGTACCCACGGCACTCACTCTAAAGTTGAAGAGTACTGACGGCACCAGCTTATACTTCTGGGGTCCTTTCAACAAACATGTATTTAAAGAAACCCCTTCATTTTTGGCGGCGGCATCAAACATCAAACGTAGCTTGCCTGGTTTGTTTGGATTCACTACGGCGAAATGTAGTAGGTACCAAGTTCTTGGTCCAACGATGGCGGCTTCTGCTGGCTGCAGCTTCCGGGCATAGTGGTAACATAAGTTTGTATAATTTCTTTCTAGGCGGCAGCAAATGAGGTATCACGTTGCATTTTACGCTCAATCCCAACCAGCCTCCTTTTAGCCATGGCGTAGCTATTTGGCAGCTCTATGCTATCACTCTTTCACAGGAGTCCCGTCTGGAATCTACCGTTGATTTTGGTAGTGTTAGCTTGTAAGATACTCCGGACGCGGGTGTCATCCCTAGTCTCAACATGCGGTGCTGGCCACACACCAAAACTCTCTGCATCAAAATAGTCTTTGACCAACTTGTGAAGGTTCTCTTCGCTCGAAACATCTTCGTTTGTGAAATTCGTCAACAAACAAGAAGGCGTTATTAGCCTTACTCCCTTTGTTGGTCCGAACACCAACCATCCTAATTTGGTCTTAGCAGCGTACGAGCCTCCATCTTGGCGCTTGACTGCATTAACAGGCAGACTCAAATGGCAATGGTCTATGCCGATTAGCAGTTTTGGCGAAATGTTAAAATACCGTTGCTTTGGAAAAGATTTTAGGTGGCTGATGTTTACTAATGACATTTTCTGCTTCCATGGTATTATTAGCAGAAATACGATTCTGTGGCTGTGGATGAAGACGTGGGCTCTTTCATTGTGGCGTAAGGTAGCAGAATTCGCAAGCTGCGAAATAAAGATTGTTGTTCAGCCACGAACGAGCAGTTGGGACTCGAAATTAACGAAGAACGATTTCAGGCAAACTCAATCAGTTCGTTAGTTTATTTCTAGGAAATTAAATTAAATTACAAATCAATTATAATTGGAATTCATTTCTTACCGCAGTTTGTGTCCCTTTCTCGTGTACTCGCTGCGACAGAATGGCGGTTATGAAAGAATTAAGGTTATGAAAAATCGCGCGAAGAGTTTTTCTGATTTTGACATTTCGAGAAAGAGGCTGGATTGGCTCTTCTTCAATAGTTCTGTTTACTTATATGTTGGTTTGGACGTTCTGTTACACTCCATTTGTAAGTTCATTTTAATTGGACTTTTCAAATTTTCTATAAGAAAAATCAATAAGAATTTCTGTGGAGTTATAAGTGCGAGGAATTCAGACCTCCACTTTCGTTTTTTTTTTTTTAAGTTTTGTATGTTTATTGAATTATCGATATATCAAATTATATAGATTTATAAACATTGTTACGTTTTCTTATATTTATTATATATAGGTATAAACTTAGTTTTTTTTACATACTAAAGTGCGAGGATTAGGCCCACAAGGAATATCTCGAGAAAAAAAAGCGTCTAACATGCTACCTCTTTGGGTGACGTGCAAAAGTATTATGAAGTTATTTACATACATCCCTATATTAAAATATGTACATATCTGCATGTATGGATGCATAAAACACTGACATATCGGCTAAAAACTCAATATTTCCATCCACCACCAGCCAATTAAGTTTCATCATAAATAAAACGATCACCTCTACCATTGCAGTGACTCATCAACTCACTCATTACGCTATTATTACTCCATTCAGAAGGAGTGAAAAAATGTTACTTCTCTCGCGGGAAACGATCGATCCCCACCTAGGCGGCTGGAGACAGAAATAAAAAAATTACTTTGATGATACTACTATAAGTTTAATATACAATGATAATACAGAACTAATAAATTAACATTTTTGATCATTTTTAGTTTTCTAGGAAAATATTTGTTTTTTTCATTGAATTTCCAGAATGTTTTCTTTGCACACATTATAAAGTACAAAAAGAGTGGTATTTCAATGGTTTATTTGTTAAAGAAAAATATACCAGAACAGCCAACATACAATGAGCAGCAAGACTCTTGATATCCCAACTTAATTTAGTTTTGTAAAAAGATCTGTTTCTTTATAAGTAATCAAAGATTATTATTATCTTGTTAGGGGCAAAAACAGTAATATTTCGTTCAGAAAAAAATTATATAGAAATAAAAGTGTTCCGATACATGTAAAATGAGCACAGCTAAATTTTTGATTACTTTAATGAGTAGCGTGAATTTATACCTCAATTTTGTGGAAAACTTACCTTAAATTTTGTTGAGTACCCATAACACCTTTTAACTTCTCTAAGCCGGTCAGGCATGAAATGAGTCAACTTTTAGATATATTCACTTATTATTTCTTACTATTCCACTAAAACTTTAAACTGAGGTTTTGATGTAATGACATATTTTCCTAAGATCTTTTCTCAATGATTCCAAATGAATATTTCTTACTATTCCACTACAACTTTTAACTGAGGTTTCGATGTAATAACATATTTTCGTAAGATCTTTTCTAAATGATTCCAAACATTCTTCTGTGTTAAGATCGGGGCTTTGTGGTGGTATTAGTAAGAAGTGGGAGACTTTATGTACAAACGACATCTTTATCATTTGTGCAACATGGGATCATTGTTCTTTTGGAAGTAATTATCTTTCGCGACAATCATTTTCTGTGTACTTTGAAGCAAATTTTTTTAATATACTTCTTTTGCCATGATCTCAATGATTATGACTAAATTACTGATCCCAAAAGTAGACATTTGGCATCGTAAAACCATCATATCCACGCTTTACTTTTTTCCTTTCTTTTTTGTATTCAAAGCTTCTTCTGGTTATCTTAAAGTTTTCGAAGGCCTATTTGATCCATAAATGTCAAGTCAAGCCTATTTAAATCTTTTGAAAAAAATTCTAGAAGTAAAATCCTTTGATTTTGTATTCACCAGTAAAGTCTTCTCTTTTTTTATTTGCTTCGCTGACGAAAGGTTTCCTTCTAGCAGTATAATATTTATATTCAGATCCCTGTGTTCATCTACGTACTGGGTATGCTGCTTTTGTTAGGCTAATTTGATTTCGTTGACATTCACGACAATCCCAATTTTTTTTTAGTTGTGCTTACATCGATTTTTTTCTTTTCGGAAATTTTTGGAAAAAATCGGTCAAACGATAGCGTCACAGAAATAGACATTTTAAAATTATAATCGTTGAACGTAGACAACTTTTTTGAAATTCAGAAATTCATATAAGTTAAATACCATTTGCCGTGTAATTAAGATTTTTTTCTCTATTCTGAGCTAAATGTGTCCAGTCACACCCATATTTTTTGAAAAAAGAATTGGTCAATTGTCTGTTGTACCAAATAGATTTATGAAGCACAATATTTTTTTACTTTGTTTATTATTAATATTTTAATATTTTTTAATTTAATATTTTAAATGTAATTTTATTCCCGAAGGCCTCTTTTATAGTAATCTTACAGGAATATCCTTCAATCCATTGTTGAAAAATATTTTTTAAAGGCTTGTGCAGTTATATTTTCACAAATAAAAACAATCAAAATAATCATTAATCCTTATCTATTACTTCTTACGAAAAATGAATACAATAATTAAATTATAATACATATATGTACTTTCTATTTAATCTAATAATTGAATTTATTCATGAATTGTAATTTACATTTTTTTCAGAAAATGCTCTCCTGACAAAAGCATTGGTGGTGAAGAGAAAAATTTACCCACACCGTTGTGAAATAAACAAATGTCAATATTTCATTGAATAAGGAGCAAATATGTAAGTAAAAAAATTTTATTGTTTTAATTTAATAAAACTAATTAGTTTTTTTTAGAGACGGATAAAATTGAAGAAACCAAAAAAATAATATATTTAGATGTAAAACGTACATACATTTGTATGGATGCGAGGAAGGTAAATTTTTATTATGCATGGAACAAGCTTCTTACAGTGAGCCATCTTTTAAAAAAGACTTCTGTTTTTTATTCTTCATTTTTCAGAATGCAGAATGGATGCAATAGGCCTTCAGGGGAAACCGAACACCCAGTAAAAAAAATCGGTTAACTCACCACTATGAGGTATACATAGTGGTAGGGAATTGCATAATCCAAGAAAAATAAAAAAAAATTCATTAAATTTACTTTATTTATTGAATAAAATAATCAAAACAAAAAACGAAGAAAAGTATTAAGTATTTATATAGACATATATGTATTATAAGAAGAATGCATTCTGACGTTGTAGTCCAAATGCTGAATCTGTAAAAAAGGCATTAAATGTATTATTAAATCAAAATGTATACTTTTTCCTCACATGTTTTTAGCCAGTAGTTGATAGTTCCGCCCTTGGAATGCTTATGTTAGAACTTTTGTAGTCCAAATGTTGAATCTGAAAAGAAAAAGGCATTAAATGTATTATTAAACTTAAATGTACATATACTTCTTACTTACTTACTTACATGCCTGACTGGCTTAAATAAGTGTAAATGGTACCCAACAATTTTAGGTAAGTTCTTTTTCCGCAAAATTAAGTTATAATCAATAATTAAACTGTGCTAATTTTACATGAATCGGAACACTTTTATTTCTATATTATTTTTTTCTGAACGAAATGTTACTGTTTTTATTTCTGCCTCTAAGAAAGTACAAATACACATTGATTTCTTGTAAAGAAACAGATATGTTGAAGACAATTATAAACTTAATTCCCTTCGACAAAACCAAATTAAGTTGTGATGTCAAGAGTCTTGCTGCACATTGTATGTTGGCTATTCTGGAATATTTTTTAACAAATAAATCATTTTGTATTTTATAATGTGTGAAATGAAAACATTCCGGAAATTTTTGGAAAACCTTTAAATTCAATAAAAAAAAAACAAATATTATCCTAAAAAACTAAATATGATGAAAAATGTTAATATTATTAGTTATTAGTATTATTTACAATAATTATTTTTTTTTTAACTTAACACATGCCATTCTAAAAGAAAACTGGGAAATTGCATTTAAAAGATGCCCTCAGTTAACAGTCCTTTTCATTGATGTCTAGGGTCCAGAGTTTGAGCCTAAACATGAAAAAATGCTTATACAAATTATTGACAGTATAAGCTTAAATGTGATATCAAAATTGTAGTAGTTTCAATCCATTTATTGTATATCTTTAAATGAAACGTTCAACGTCTTTTTTTTAATTTTATTTTGATACTTTCCCCTTTTTGTGCACTTGTAACATAAAAAGGGGTTTCTTTTTATATATTCTATTAGCTTCACTCTTTCACTACGTTGAATTAAATATTCACCAGCTAAATATTTTTCCTTATACTTTTGCTTTTATTATACATACCTAGTGGACGTTACGTGAAATTTGCTGTCATTTTGGCCGTGCTGACAGGTTCTAGGATGGAGAATGGATTGATAATAAACTATCAGTGCGTTTGCGAATGTTCCGGATGGATTAGAAGATTTTGACATTTCTTTTAGTTTATTACTTACAGTTAAGGGTTCGTAAAAGCATGAGTAGAGTTTCACATCTAGTTTAATTGATCTATGACAATATATTAAATAAATGGTTTGTGAATGTCGGCGGGAGGTAACCGCAATATGAACGCTGAAATTGACGTGTTTATTAGCAACTATACAGTTGTGGATGCAGATATTTTTCAACAATGGATTGAAGGATATTCCTGTAAGATTACTATAAAGAGGCCTTCGGGAATAAAACAATTTTAATCTTGATAATTTGGGTGTTGTTGGTTTCAAATCCGTTCACATTAGCAATAAAATAATTCCTTTTTGTTTGTCTACTTTGTGCTAAAAGCTTTAAAGTTCCATAGTTGATTATATTTCCAAGAGTCTCATTAAAATATTTAAGAGAACCTTTACTTTTCTTTAATTTTAAAGCTGCAGAAGCGTCACATTACTTGAAGCAAAAATATTGTGGACAGTTTATGGGAGCCCATATCGATCTTATAATATCTGATATTTTGGATCAATATAGAACCTACTCTTTAATCGAACGCCTGTTGCATGCACCAACAAAACTATCTGAACAATCTTCATTCCAACTAGAGTCGGAGACGCGTATTCTTATCATTGAGAAGTACAAACATGTACCATAAAACATAAGATTATTCAATTAAATCCATTCAAAGGTATTATTCTATTGATGACCCAGTAGCAAGAGAAATTTTGGGAAAGAAGCTATCTTCGCGTTATCGGAAAGATCTAGATGAGGTTTCAGAAAAAACGTTTGTAAAGCTTAAATCTTGCAGGTAAATATTTTTTTATCCCATCGTTCCCAGTAACTTCATATTCTTTTTTTATTTGTAATTTGTACAATTTTTTATAATCTTTTATAAGTTTTCTGTCCCCCATTGTTATAGATTCATATCTGTTATTATAAATTGAGTCCTGCATCTCAATCTTCTCGTTGATTTGCAGTTTAATTCCTTATCTGGAATTAAATTTGAATTTTGTTTGTTTCGAAGGCTCTGTAATACGTTGAGTTTTTATATTCTTTTGTGATATGTATTTTGTATTTAAGTCCTGAATTTATATTCTTAACGTTTTTTTATTAAACAATTCGGTGTCTATTTTCTACTTTAAGTGGTTATTTTCTCTTCTGATTTCGTTTATTAAATTGATTCCTGGTGATCAAGCGTCTTTATATAGGGTGATTCATCGTGAGGTTTGATTTGTAATGTAAAATAAAACACATAAATTTAAAAGTGAACTTAAAATTTTTATTATCGGTTTAAAGAAAAATTCATGGCTTTTACTTTTTGAAAATTATATCATGTAAATGTTGGCCACAACTACGTCTGATATGGTCCATTCGGAAGGTCCAGTTTTAGGCGACTCGTTCGAGCATAGCGACCTGTATCTCGCGGGCAACACGAGTAATGTTGGCTTCCAAAGCGTCAATCGTAGCTGACTTATTCTTGAAGACCTGATACTTTACATATCCCCAGAGAAAATAGTCTAAAGTTGTGATATCGCACGATCTACGCTGCCAATTTACTATAGCAAAACGTGAAATTAAGTGCTCACCAAAATGAGTTCTTAACAAGTCCATTGTTTCACGCGCTGTATAACTCGTGGCACCGTCTTGTTGAAACCAGAGCTCACCGAAATCATGTGCTTAAATTTCCGTTAACATGGCGCAATAACGGTTACAATTGACGGTAATATTCTTATATACCTCATTTTTGAAGAAATATGGACCAATTATTCAACCGGCCCATAAACCACACCATACCGTTGTTTTTAATGGATGTAATCGTAGCTCTTGGTACTCTTCGGGTTGCTCATCAGCCCAAATACCGCAATTTTGCTTATTAACGTATCCATTAAGCCAGAAATGGGTTTCATCACAACAAAATTTCACGATAAAACACCGAATTTTCATTGAGTTTTTCTAGAAAATATGACGCAAATTCAAGTCGCCTGGCTTCAATTCTTGCACAAGTTGAATTTTCTACGCTTTCAGGCCGAGATTCTCAAGTAAAATACGCCAAGTTGTCGAATACGCCAAGCCAAGCTACTGAGAACGACGACGAATCGATTCGTAACGGTTTTCGCGTACACAGCTACAGCTGCCGTAGTCTCTTCACTACGTACTGGATGTGGTCTAACCGGTCAAGTATCATCAACTAATGTAAACTAGGACTCAAATTTGCGAATGGTATTGGCAATAGTGGTTTCAGTAGGTCTTTTATGCGCACCGTAAGTTCCTCGAATCGCACGAAAAACATTTCTCACAGAACGCTAATTTTCGTAATACAACTGAACAATTTGGAGACGTTGTTGTGATCGAGTTTTTCCATGATGACTTGCCAAATGATACTGAACAAAAATGTAAAGCAGTTTGATAGGAGTCACGCGTTGTCTATCAAAAAAAGCCTATTGAAAATCAAACCTCACGATGAATCATCCTATATAAACTCCTTTTAAGACAATAAACTTTTTACGTGATGAAGTTTAGTATCTTTGACTGAAGGTGCCCAACCCTAGTGGGACGTCATTGGGGACTGCGGAATGGTAGGGGGCGGGAGAGCGTTCTCACAAGGACACTTCAATTGCATCAGGACGGCTGCGGAGGAATATCATATAAGGATCAATGGCCCTGCTTATGTTGAGCTACTTGGTGTACGACCCCCTTTGGGGCTATATCAGGTCTAAAGCTCCATGGTTGAGTTTGGACCCTGAAGAAGACCTTGCTCTCCAGGTGGGGTGTTGCACTTGGAGTAACTTCCCAGGGTGGACAAAAATAAATTCAGTTGTATACGTACGGATATAATGTTGAAGGCATCTGGACAACGAGTTTCGGCTTTGTCGAATGTAAGAATCACGTGCAGATATTACCGAAATACAAGAAGTTGGATAGTATGTCCAGGATAGAAAGTGAATGAAAAACTAGTACATCTGCTACAGCGAATACAAAGGAGGAAGAAGAAGTTTATTTTGATGCGAATTTTTTGTTCGGGCATACTTAGACAAAGAGTACTAAGCTTTCGGCATTGAAGTGAACGCCTCATCCATTTCCATTAAGACAAATATCGAAAATATAAGCCTGATTTGCATTTATGCCTCTGCAGACGATAAGGATTATAGGATGGAAGACGAGTTCTATGACCTTAAACCGAACACATTGCTCGTGCCACATCAACCGTCATCCAGATTGATCACATTACGATCGATGGTAAACACTTCTCCAGCATTCTGAATGTTCTGCGATCCAACATCGGCTTTGATGATTATCTTGTTGCTCGTAGGTAACGAATGCGGGCATCACAGACAACGAAGCCAAGTAAGTGAAACGTTGAAAAGCTATAATCACAAGAAACCGCTGTAATGTTTGCTTATCACGTTTCCCTCATACGCAAAACGTAGAACGCAAATGGAAATGTCACGTTGTTCGGTTCAAAGCGCCGCACAGCAGGACAACTGTATGCCGTTCAGTGGCAATAATTAATATTTTCAAATGAGCAGTTTTTTTTTGGAGGTCTGTAGCAATCATCTGTCCATAATCAATATCTTCAAATGAGCAGTTATTTTTTATTTTTATTTTTTTTTTTCTTTTGTTGCGAAGTGATTAACAGTAAACCTATGTGTGCATTGTACAAAAAGAATTAACGGTGTGAACTTGTTATCTACTGGCAGCAGTTGAAACTTGTCTCTTTTGTGTATCAGAAGTCAATCGCAAATTTAAGGGAAAATACAGCGTATAGTGAATTTGCGATATTTTGTATTCCAACGGAATAATATAACGATGTACGATTACCTGGAGGTATGCACTCTCATTTGAAGTATTTTTATCACAACTTATTTTCCTGTTGGTGTTTTTATGATGATTTGAACAAGTGCCCACTAATTATAATTTAAAACAACAAAAATTCACAAAATCGTACACTTTTAGTCGGGAGTCAAATTGAGTTGGGCTTTCATTTTTTCACGAGTTTATTATTATTATTATCATTATAATTTATTAACATACAATATGATTAAAATACATAAGTTAATACATGGAAACGAGCACTAGCTGCAGAGGCCTTCGGCTCTACAGTACTTAGTTATAAACTAAAATAATATCGGTTAGTAAATATATTTAAATATGTAGATTCAATTTATATGCAAAGTTATTAATTTAGACAATATTATCGTGGTGGGGCTTACCACTACGTTGTTGGTTTGTTGGTAGGCAGTTACGATATTCACCTATTCCTAAGATGTGACTGATGTTGATTTGGGAGTGACAGGGTTGACAAGATGGCAGAGATTCACTTTTGAGGAGATGTTGGTGGGTGAAGGCTGTATGTCCTAAACGCATCCTCACGAAGGTAGTGTTCATGCCTTTTGAAGTTGTGGTAGGGAAGGTTGGCTGCGATCTATTCGTGTTGATGGTCGAATAATGATGATGGTAGCTATGCCAAGCCAAGATTGATTGGTGGGTGAAAGCTGTGTGTCCTAAACGCATCCTCACGAAGGTAGTGCTCATGCCTTTTGAATTGGTGGTAGGGAAGGTTGGTTGCGATATATTCGTGTTGATGGTCGAATAATGATGATGGTAGCTATGTCAAGCCTAGAGTTGCCTAGATCTACATTAGCATCAACTTGTTGGTCGACCTTATAAGGCAGTCCCTAATCTGCATGACACTCTCCGAATTGTGATTAGGGTTCTTAACTGCATTGAGAACTGATACGCTATCAGAGCATATCACATGTTTACCACGTATCTTGTTGGCTATTGATGTGGTTTTTTGAATAGTTAAAGCCTCAGCGGTAAAAGCAGATGCACTTTTAGGTAGTAAGCCTATGCTGAACCATGACCCGTCTTCGTAACTAGCTGCGAAGGATGTGCTGTTACCTTTTTTTGGAGCCGTCAGTAAATGTATAATATAAGTTTCCAACCACTGGAAGTAATGCCAAGGAATAAAGCGTTCAATTATACTTATTATTAAATATTAAACCTAGGATACTTAAACTATTTTAACTTTCTATATTGAGGTTATTAATGTTTAAAGTCTTGCGGCAGATGTGTAATCTTACATTTGTGAAGTGATAATTTGGGTCCAGATGAGTCTGACCATTTTACTATGTCTTTGAATGTATTTTTTAGTAGTGTCTTAGTTTTTTCTAGATCAGTGTGCTTACATAGGATGTATATATCATCAGCGTAAATGCAGTAATCAATATGCTTATTTTTACTTATAATTTTAATTATATCATCAAAAGCGATGATGAAAAGGACCACCGATAGCGGGGAGCCTTGAGGAATATCATTAAATAGTGGATGAGTAGAAGAAAACCAATTGTTTGCTTTTACACAAATTTTCCAATTCGTGAGAAAAAATTTGACATAGAGGAAAATTATTGGACCAATGCAACAAGTTATAAGTTTATTTAACACCAAATGTATGCCGATCTTATCAAAAGCCTTTTCGAAGTCAAGAGAGAGGATTGTGGCATGATTACGAGTTGATAGGACGTTAGAGATAAAAAAGTCTAGGTGCAGGAGTGCATCAGAGCAACCTTTATGAGGTTGAAAGGCAACTTGGTTTGAACGTAATAGTTTTTTTTGTTAATATACCAAAGCAATCTCTTAGCAATAATTTTCTCGAGAACGGTCGACATGCAGGGAATAAGTGATATCGGACGATAGCCACTAATATCCATGCCTTTATTAGGCTTAGAAAGAGGAAGAATTGTCGCTAGCTTCCAGGTTGGTGGGATCACACCTAAATTCAAAATGTTATTATATAGCTGTATGAGCCTTAGTTTAGTTGATGGTGGTAGGTTTTTTAACATTGGGTACTGCTAGGAGTTTTACCTTTGAATCTACTTAAGCAAGGTCTTCGATGAGTCTTGCTGATGTTGAAATTAGTCTAATATCCGGGGTAAGATTGAGGGACATTGTCTTACTAGATTTGAAACTTCTTGAAAAGTTGTCGTTAGATAGATCCGACCAGGTTTGAGCAAAAAAGTTGCTAATCTCGAATGGGGTGGCTATAGAGCCTTCAGGAGTTTCAATCAACTTTATCTATTTTGAGGTGTAGTTACCTGTCAGACGCCGAATGTTATGCCAGATGGTGTTAATAGATGACTTGGGGTTAAGTGTTGAGGTGAAGTCGCTAAGGCACTTAGCTTTACTAGTTTTTACTTCTCTGCGGAATCTGGCGTTGGATTTTTTCGTGAACTTGTACACTTCCGTGACGCCCTGATATTTCATCTCAGCAACTATCTCCGTTTCGGAGACGTTGATTAAACATGGGGCGTAAGCAATACCCTTGGATGAGTTTAGACGATCATGAAGTTTCACTGTAACCGCACACACACTAGCAAGATTGTTAACTTTTAAGAAAATGTCAGCAATTTTTTGTGACTTAACCAATATCAGGAGGTTACCGTCGCGTAGTTGGGATATGTTTTCATATTCATCACTGATACAGTCTATCGATTTTTTTTATCAACAAAAATACCGCCGGCGATGCTATCGGCTCGGAGGTTGGACGATGACTGTTCACGAGTTTAAAAATAGTATGTTTATCAAAACTCGATATTAAAAATTAAAATCTGCGCCTTGTGAGTGTTAAATCAAAGCTTATCAAAAAGATAGCTTTTATTATGTAGCGTCATAAATATGACTCGTATTTCATGGTTTGTTGCAATTTTCTATTATTTTTTCATACAGATTCGTCTAGGAATGCATATGATTTTATCTTAATTCCTTTTCCGTATAGAAACACAGGTACAACTCGAAACAAAACAGGTTGTAGTAGCCGTGGCAGTGTATTAGTTTCCAAATCGAACATTGGGGGTTCAATATCAGCCGCACCCGAAAGATTTTTTTTTTTTTTTTTTTTTTTTTTCAGACAACTAAAATCACGTGAAATGAATGGTTGCCTAAAATACAAGTCAATTTACACTAATAATTTAGTCTTCCTATTGATGCCACCCATGGAGCGAAATAATCACTGGGCCCAAACATTTAAAGTGTTAAGTTCTTTAAAAATTCGAACTGCCTTGGTCGTTGTGAAGAACTCGTTGATCTATAAAAACACAGTTATTTTTCCCACAAACGGAGTCTGATTTGCAGCTTGAATTCTGATTCTTTCGAGACACCTACGGCAAAGCTGATGCTTTCTCATATTTTCCCATTTAGCTGTGCGGCTGGATTGTTGAAACTACTCGTATTTACAGTCAGCTACTGAAGTACAGTTCCTAGCACAAATGTGTACAACATTTGTTCTCTAGTATAGCGGAAAGCAATTCATCTTCTTTATGATGAGCATTTGCAATGCCTGTATTTTTCCAGCTTTTGTGTTGGTGTTTTTTCTCATCAGTCATAGATTTATTTCATGAATCTACCCGGCCAAAAATATTTTTATTGTTTATTAGGCTTAGAGTGACGTAAATAAAAAAAAAAAACGTTTAAAAATAAAAACAGTTAGAACTTCATATATTGAAGAAGTGAAAACATGATTTTAAAAAAACAATTTATTTTATTCGTCTAATCTACACCTGTTATGTCTCAGGCTAATATATTGCCATCATTTGTATGTCCAAAGTTTGCTTTGGGCATGTCTACTAATAGTTTCATTAAATTTTGTCTTTTTCTCTTTTTCCATTTTCTTTTCGTCTTGTTTTTCCTCCACGATGCTTTCGAAAAATCTGATTCTCGCATGTAAAATAGACAGGCCGAAATCAGTAGCTTCTTTTGAAATTTCTCTTTTGTCGTCTAATTGGTTGAAGTCTTTAAAGTTTTCCCATAAATGTAACAACGACTAGTAGATGTTGTTCCAGTAGCTGCGTTGCAGACTTTTCCGTCTACCATTGTCATAATGAATTGGTAGTTGACAAAAAACCTTTTTCCATCAATTGGAATGTCAACCTGAGTCGCGATAAGAGTATCAAAATGGTGGAGACGAAGGTGTTGGATTTTGCGATAAAACCTTTTCATTGTTCTTGCCACAAACTAGTCGCACAGGTATAAAGCAGCTTTGATTAATATTTGCATCCGAGTCACCTTCATTATCTAGTTTTTGCTTGAATTGTGCTTGCTGAGATCCGTCACATCCGCATTTGCATATCGACTTCAAAGTGTTTTGGCCCTGCTCTTTTATTGTTGATAAGACCTTATAAATATACTGATAAGCGCCTAACGGTTATATTAACTAATTCTTTGAGTTGTGTTTCACCGTGCAGGTTTCTGGGGGAGGATAGCATTCTTTTTTAGCTTCTTGAATTAAGCTATAACAAGGAAATAACATCCTGTTCGTTTTCCTTATTATTTCAAACTCTCCCTGTGTTAAGTCAGCATCTATAAACATTTTCAATGCTTTCATGGAGCTAAGACGCGAAGGATTTACACATTTTGGAGTATCATATTAAGCTTTTTTATATTACGTTGCACGGGTCGGAGATCTCACAATATTTTTGAGTATGTTCGGAGCATCTGGTTTACCCATTTTACTCAATTCAACTTGTGCTGCGTGAAGTTTGACACTACCGTCTTCTACATTTGCGGTATCGCTGGATTTAGCAAAAGATTTACGAGAGCGACCGAATTGGTGTTCTTATGGGAATTTCAAATGTATCCTCCAGCTTTTAAAAAAGACATCTTTTTTTTGTGGGTTTTAGACTATCTTTGCTTCACGTCTGACTTAAAATGTGCAAAATTGTTATTGTATTTATTTAACTGCTCTTTCGTCAAAGATGTTTTTTTTTTTTTTTTTTAAACACATTTTTTCTTCCATAGTTCATAAGTTTAATAATTTAATAAGTTTAATAGTGTCGAATAGGTATTTACGAGGCACTATCCGTACTTCCGAAGTATAAATAGTACCTGTAATACGTAAATAATGGTGTAATGTAAAAAAATATTTTTTTTTCCACAAATTTTGATTTTCTTGGGTATGAAGTTCAATCTACTGATATTTTGCGCATCCGCGATACTCTGCAGTTGAATTGTTAAGAACTTGTTAGGTAAGGTTTTCAATATAAACAAAAATTGCCGGATCTTCCACAAAACCCAAAACAATATCTTTGTAAACTTAAATTTCTTAGAAAATCTATCTTTATTTTGGATATTATTTGCCGATCATTAAAAATATATTAAACGAAAACATTTTTGATGAAATATATTATATTTAAAATGTCACATGCCTGTAGTTTCCGAATCCATCGCTATTTTGCAGGAAAAAATAAGACGCTTTAATTTTAATAAAATTTTAACACCTTCGCAAGATCGCGTGAAGCAAAAATGTGTCAAAGTTTCAATGATTAAGTTCCGATATTTTTTTTTTTTTTTTTTTGGGTTCCGCACAATTGGAGAAAGATTGGGTGGCGGCCTATTGTTCGTTGGAGTTGCCGCTACTTCTGGTACACAATATAACGGGTATTTGTTTACTATGCTATTTTGACTTTTGGCCTCGTAGATCGTTCAAATACCTGTATGTACGTCGCTGTCGTAGTTAAATCGTCTGCCTGCAGGTTTCGTTTCCAGAATCTTCCAGTATTTGGGTTGACAGGGCAGTGAAACACCCACTTAATTCCAGTTAACGAAAGGTCCGCTTTGATAGCTTTCTTATCGAAGATGTCACCAACTCGTTACTGGAAAAATCGCTAAGTTGTCACTGCTAATGCGCATTGGTATGCTTCTTCGATTGATGAAGTTGCGAAAACATATAATACACGAATCCGTTGTTAAGTCGGCGGCTAACAGTTATTTCTAAGTGAACGGCTCTTTGCTTCTGCAGAAATTCGGAAAGTAAAGTAAAGCCGCAACCGATAATGAAGCTTTGGAAGGATAATGCATGTGAAGAACTCAATCCAGTGCTTCTTCGTTTGACGACGTATGATGTCGCTACCGAAGTAGGTAGTTAACCCATCAATAGCGGTAGCGTCCTATTTCATTCATAATAGTGTCTTCATTTTGATAGATTCTCTCACGAGCAATTTCGTTACTGAATTGTTTATCGGCATGGTGCTAAATCTTCTAGTCTCGAAAAACACCGTTGGCGACGTCTTTAACGACGTTTCGGATAACAGCTCCGAAACCATTCCTTTCATTATGTAAACATCAATCTAGAAAGAGGAATCATTGTGAGTACTGGTCTTCTAGTCGTATCAACACTTGGCGAAATATTTTTTTTTATATCACCCGCGATCGCGACTGGTCACATGCCGAAATTACACAAAAACCTTGACCAAATGCACGTAGTCGTCCGGTCCTTTTAGCAAGAACGAGTTTAAGGATACGTTACCATCTTCCGCTGCTGCGTCGAAAACTAATCGCACTTCTACGGATTGTTGGGGTTTTAACTCCGGGACATCCGTTTTTCAGATAGCTGGCGATGATGTTGTACGTGGCAGAAAATTCAGGATTTTTCCGCATTCTCTTTTTGTATTATCAAAATATTAAACGCGTTTTTTGCAAAAGTACCTTATTGAAATTTAACTTTTTAGTAACAACGACTGTTACGCTAATTTGGCGCAATTGAAATTAGTTTTGGATAATATACCGAAATTACCTTATTTACTTTATTTATGTATGGTTTTAAATTAATTAGTTTAAGACAAAAAAGACTTAACAAGCCGCTTAACGTTTCATCCAAGAAAAAAAGACCAAGTAAAGCCGCATTTTAAAATGGCTGCTGGTTTCACCATTCTTTGGGTAGTACTCCTGTTTTTCACACTGCCCTTCCGTGGTTCCACACGCGGATTCTCATCCTCAAAAGAAAGAACGTCTAGCATTGCCAGCTTAGCCATTGGTCATTGTGAAAATTTTGTTTTATTCACTCTTCCTTTTGGCTAAGTATTTCTCAGACTGTTTGGGTCCATAATAAGGACGATGTCCTCTATTGCTATCGGCTTAATAGGCGTGAACCACTTTGAGCACCGTGTTATAGTAGGTAAGTAATCTGTCATCCAACGCCTCCAGAAATTATCGAAAAACTGCTGTGAGATCAGCCAATTCTTTCTCAGCACCTTACTCCCTTGCTGAATACTGCAAATGGCTTCGATCCACTCGAAGACCCCAAGATAAAATGATTGGGAGTAAGCGCCTCCTGATTTTTAGTTCCGATGATTATGTATGTCAAAGGTCGTGAGTTAACTGTACGTTCTGCTTCCATCAGCATACTTCTTAGCAGCTCGTTTGAGGGATTCCGTGTAGGCGTTATTGCGTTGAGTACGGTCTATACAGGTCGCACCATTCTTTCCCAGCTGCCACCCTGGAGTGATGAACTTCCATTTAGTGTTCGTCGAAATGAAGGTCCTAGCTAATTCTTCTTTCTTAACGTTTTTCAAAGCTTCTCTTAGCTCCCGCTCAGCTCTCTTAAAGGTTGTTGCGTTGTCACTACATATCCCGATAGGTGTTCCTATCGGTCTTGCTATAAAGTTGTAAAGTGAGAGAATGCACGAGTCAGCCGTCAACGTGTGCGCGATTTCGATATGAATTGCTCTGATGGTCAGACATGTGAACAGAACGCCCCATCTTTTCTAAGTCCTACATTCTCGGGTTACGTTCATGTGCCCGAAATAGTCAATTCCAACAAAAGAGAAAGGCCTGCAATGTTAAGCAAGCTTTGCGGCAGGTAGTTGCGCCATGATTGGTTGTGGTCGTTGAGCCTTTGCAATTTTGCAATTCTGGCAGATTTTTTTTTATAGCCCGGAGAGCTGTTCTCCTATGAGAAACATTGTGATACCGTTGACGAAGTTCGTTGATTAGTTTCATTATTCTGATGATTGTACCGCTTATGAACATCGGATAAAATTAGAGTCGTAATCCGATGTGACCTGGGTAGAGTAACCGGTTGCTTGACGTCATCGCTCACTTCCGTTGCGAGGCTAATTCTTCCGTTAGCGCGAATGATGCCATTGCTGTGTAGAAATGGACATAGATTCAAAATACGGCTGCTTTTCTGGACACGTTGATTCGCTTGCAGATCCGCCATTCCTCTCGACATCCGCTGCATTGTGATTCCTTAAATAAGAAGTTCTCTGCCAGACGAAGCTCTTTCTGTAGCAATAATCCACCGAGCCTACGAAGTTTGTTTCCTCTTAGTACCGAAGGACGTAGGCGGTGCTTCTAACCAGCAAGCTAAGGTCAGATATGTCGTTTAAGTTAAGTACGCTTTCTCAATGTTCCGCATGGTGAAGATAACCGAACTGCGTTTTTAGTTCTTGGTGGGCTCTTTTTCTACAAGCTTCCGTGGCCAATATTCGGCTGGTATCTTCAGAAATTCAGGTCGTGTAAACCAGCGACTAGCCGTATTAGACTCCGGAAACGTCTGCGACTTGTTCGCTTCATCTGCAACACCAGTGGAAGAAAGAACGGTTTTAAAATCTGACGAAAGGAACGTCTGTGAGAAAACGATGTCATGGGAAGCGACAATGCATTTTGCGAAAAAACTGCTGCCTGCAGTTCAAGCTTAGGAATAGACAGAGATTTGATTGACTCTACTCGGGTTTTTGAGCCGATTAAGTAACACTCCGTTGATCCATCGGTGGGACTCCTAACGTATGCTACAGTAGCAAACCCGTTCTCGCGTGCAGTTGCTTTTCGGATCTCCAATACAACTCGGTATTTCCAATTTTTTTACACGGGTAATAAGTGCACCCACTTTAACCAAGATCCTGGATCTTGGTATCCCACTCGATTTTTGAGCGCCAGATCTCCTGTGTGAGTATTTTCACATATTGGGAGAATTTTATAGTAAAAATTTGAAAGCCAATATTTTTTTCCGTAAATTTTCATTCAATCAAAATAGGATCCGTTGGCATTATTGACATTCTTCCAACGTGATACAAGGTCAAAATTTTCTTTTTTGTAGAAGTACTGACTTTTTGAGGCAATGAAATCTTCAAACCTCTGCTTGGTTCCGGAAGACCTTCTGCCAGCAAAACGAATCCAGATTGCGGAAAAGATTGCAATCCATTGGGGAAATATCAGGAGAGTACTGTGGATGCGGAAGAATTTCAAATCCCAACTGCAAGTGGGACATATCCATTCTTCTTGACTTACAAAACTATCAACGCCGACACAGGCGTAGTGGTGCCATCCATGGCAGCAATCGCAGCATACCATATTACCAGCAGTGCACGAGCGGCAATTATACTCCTCTGGAGGCGAGCCTTAGTTGACTGACGATCGCCTGCATCTGTAGGACGGCAGCGGTGGCAATTTTACCTTCTTTGGCAGCATTTTTAGTGGCGAATAATTATTTTGTAAATTGTTTCGCTACTATTAAATTGTTGCGCTAATGTGGCGCAACTGAAACTAATTTTTGATAATCTACCGGAATTACTTTATTTATGTATAATAATAATATAATATAAAATTCCAAAATGGCTGCTGGTTTTACCATTCTTCGGGTGGTACTCCTGTTTTTTTTTTTTAAGGCGCGTTTACATCGCCAGTTTTAGGGCTTGTTTCCACTGCCCGTAACAACGACAATACCATATGTTGTCGATGAACCTAAAATATCTAAACATAAATGTAATTTTCATTTTTTTTTTCTTTAAATTGTAAGTGAAATCATGAGGGTGAAACTTCGATGAAATTTTTAAATGTTAATTTTTCTTCCGATTTCAACAGCCCATGTTTTTAATGTATATTTTTACTTTTGGTGAAAACAATTTCCTTGTATACTTTAAATTTATACAAATATATTCTAAAAAGCTTTGAATCGATAATATTTGTTTTTTTTTTTCACAAAAAATTCTTAAAAATTCGTGAATTTTAGGCCTTGTAAATTGTGTGCATCTCCTTAAGTCTTACTTCAGATAATAGCTGCGATGCCCTTTTATTGTTATTAGATACTAACTCCTCAAAAAACTTTCGATCTTTCGATGTAAAAGTACTCATCGATTAGTTGATTCAAAGGCAGGTTCTGTTTCGATGACTGGCTAGGAAACGACTTTTCCTTGCATGTTATTTTCTGTTCCGATGTCGTCAAAGATAGGTAAAGTCTTAATTTGTAGTTGAAGTTCTCTAACTATTTGGATTTCTTTGTCGCAATTTTTTTGGCTTCTTGATCTGCACTAATCGATATATTGACGGCAAACCACTTCTTAAGTTCCGTTTCTCTTCCGATCTCACTTATGCTCAGTCGTTTGCATAAGTCTGAACTCATTTTATAATTTAAACGTCATACGATACTTTCTCAGACTTCCGTCGGACAGATCTACGACCTATGCTGGTTGTAGCTTTGGCCTTATGCAGACATCGTGTGCATATAGACCACCGCTGGTGATGTTTTTGTTGATGAGTTTGGCCGCTTCATGCGATTTCCGTCCCCTAAAGCTGCAGTTTTCTTGGTTGCAGCACCGGTTTTACCCGGATGTCTTGCGGGGAGAGATCCATCGACGGATGGAGTGCCGGAAACCTTCTTTCTCTTGGCTCTGTTTGGGAAAGTTGTTCCTAGTATTTTTCGTGGACGCCTGTTATGTAAACTTAAGACCACGGGATGCCCAGACATCTATGGGTGCCAGGATTCGCCTTACATTCGCTCTCCGCCAATCCTTTGATACCAAAGTAGAACTTGTGTTGGAGGCAGAAGTTCCACCCGTGGTATGGGTCGAGGCCGACTTAAAACCTTTGGCTGAGGTATTTTGCAACTCTACATGGTTTAAACCACAGCCACCATGACGCTTATACAAGGAGGCCTACCTCTAAAAGTCAGGCCCGGATCGAAATCCGGGGCTCCTTATTTAAATAGTGTTAAAACAATATGTAAAAGCAAAACATGTATCTGGCAACATCCTTTTGAATTCTATTTTTGTATATTTTCTTTTTTCATTTAAAATCTCACTTTGTGAATAAACGTTGAACCTTACAGACTGTTTTATTTTCTGCTCCAAGAGGTTATGGGCTCAGGTGCTCTTTTGGTGCGGTTTGTTTTTTTTAAGACTAGAAAGCGTTCTTAAATATAATTGGTTTTAGTTTGAACTTTTTTGCGTTTTATATTACTTATACAAGAAAACGTGTTCTTGGTTTTAAAACTGTGCTCGAGTAAACTTTTTCAATCATGAGTGTTCCTTTCCGAACAGAAAAACTTAGAGAAGACAACTATGATATCTGGAGTATGTCAATGCGAATCATACTTATAACTTCGGATTTATGGAAAGCTGTTTGTGGTAACTTTTTAAAAAAAGAACCAGGTACCATAGAAGATGAAAATGGGATACAATTGAAAAAAAAAAGCCCTAGCATGTATTATTTTAAATGTTAATTAAAAGTAATAATGTTATGTTATGTTATCAAGTCTTCCCGTTTTATGAGAAAATTTCGTTGTTGCAATTGAGATACGCGACCAGGTGCCGACATTTGAAACATCAAAAATAAACTTCTGTTAGAGGGCTCACGGAAGGACGAACGAGATCGTCGCGAAAGTTCAGTCCAAGTTGTGTACACACACACGCCTACGTATAAAACCCAACAACAAAGGTACGAGATAAAGACTATACCTACTCTAAGAAAAACATACAGAAATCTAAATTTAAACCAAATGTTACTACTGTAACTACAGGACATTATGCTAGTGAGTGTCGAAGAAAAAAATTGGAGACACAAAAAAAGAAATAACAAACAAGGAAGAACAATCGAATTGCCTGCTGCACATTATGTAGTGTTGTGTATCAACAAAAAAATATGTGGTGTATCAACAGTGGCGTAACGTCGCATATGTGTTCTGATCGTGATATGTTTGTATCGTTTGTAGACAAAAAGGCACAAATAAAGTTGGCTGCCGACAAATGCACTGAGTCGTCTGGTATGGGTACGGTATTGTTAGCTGTGATGGGTACAAACATCAAAAAAAGGGATGTTTTGTATGTTCCCTCTTTACATATGAATTTTTTCTCCGTAAGCAAAGCCGCAAAAAATGAGAATTTCATCATTTTTCGTAAACAAGAGGCATTGACCAAAAATAAACATGGCATAGTGTTAATACGGGCAGCGCAAAAAGATAGTTTTGTATGTACATATATATAAATCGATCAAAAAACAGTGCAATTAATATTTTATATAATTCTTCACTTGTAACTACTTGGCACAATCGTTTCGGTCATCCCAATATTAAAAGTTTGAAAGAATTACATAAGAAGAAGTTAGTGTACGGAATGGACATTATAAATATACCCGAGAAAATAAATCATGTAATTTATTAAAAATAAACATTCTGTCATTTATGCATAAATCAAAACGAGTAACAAACAGTGTACTTGAACAATAAACGTTAAGTCAATTGCCGGCAATAGATATTTTGTAACATTCATTGACGACTATTCACGCAAAATTCATGTATACTTTATGGGCAACAAAAGTGAAGTGTTTGACAAATTTAAACTGTTCAAAAGTTACGTCGAATGCCAAACGGGCAAAAAAATAAAGTCTTTAAGAAGTGATAACATCACGGAGTATGTCAACCAAGATTTTACATATTTCTTAAACCAATGTGGCATTAAAAGACAACTGACAGTTACTTACACATCTCAGCAGAACGGCGTGGCTAAGCGAGCTAACCATACCGTTGTAGAAATGGGTAAAAGTTTACTTATCCATGCAAAGCTAGAAGAATTTTTGTGGACCGAGGCTGTGCAAACAGCAGTTTATCTGTGAAATAAATGCCCAACAAAAGCATTAAGTGGACGAACGCCATTTGATGTATGGAAAGAACGTAAACTATCAGTTAAGCACTTGCAAGTTTTTGGCTTTCGAGCATTTGCGTTGGAAAAAATCATAAAAAGCTAAATTCAAGCAAAGGAAAAAGAATACATTTTCGTTGGTTACTCTTGTGCAGCAAAAGCCTATCGTCTGTACGACCTAGAAAAACGTACCGTTATTGAAGGACGAGATGTAAAATTTGTGGAAGATGATTTTAATATGGCTGCAACACAAGAACTAAACATGCCAGATCGAAACAATAACTTCATGACAAATATATCATGGTCGTCCTAAAATTATTCGTACGGGACTACCTGGAAGGCCAAAGAAGCAGTACAACATGCTCAATAGCGTAAAACTTATAGATGACGTCGAATCTTCGCAATCGGTTGCTGATGCCTTGAACAGTCAATATTCACAGAAATGGCAAAAATCAGTGCAAGTCGAATATGATGCTCTCATGGCAAACAACACGTGGCGTTTAGTCGATCTGCCTGAAGGGCAAAAAGCCATTGGTTCCAAATGGGTTTTTCGGATCAAAAAAATAAAGACGGAGTAATTGAAAGATTTAAATCAAGATTAGTTGCCCAGGGGTGTGAACAACAATTTGAATAACCTATTGGGAATCTTTTTCTCCAGTCATTCGCCTCGAAACCATACGAATTTTGTGTGCTATAACTGCAGAAAAAGTTTTGTACATGAATCAAGTTGACATCTCAAACACGTACCTTAACAGTGAGCTGAAGGAGGAAGTTTATATGAAACAACCACAGAACTTTCTGAATGCTTCTCATCCTAATAAGGTAATAAGGCTTCAAAAGGCTCTTTATGGACTTAAACAATCCGGTCGCGTTTGGAAAAACTCGTTGGACAAGGTTCTGCAAGCAATGTGTTTCAAAAGGTGCAAAAACGAAACATGCTTATACGTCAAGAAAAATCAGCAAAATTTTAGCTATATCATAGCTTACGTTGACGATCTTATGATCATCGAAATTCAAGCAATTAAGAAGAAGATGTCCAAATAGCATGTCCAAATACGACATGCATGACGGCGGTCCTCTTACATATTTTCTTGGTTCGGAAATACAACGAAATGGTAAACAAGGCTCTGTTTCACTGTGCGTACATTAGAAATCTCCTGAACGCATACGGCATGCAAAATTGCCGTCCAGCTGCTACTCCACTTGATCCTGGTTTTCAAGTTAGCTGCAAGGAAGATAACTGCGTCAAGGTAATTATAACAAACTTTCAATCATTAATTGGTTGGCTTATGTACTTAGGAGTTTGGAGTCGACCAGACATTTTGCATGCCCTTAGCAAATTGTCACAACGAAATATGGATCCACACATAGAGCACGAATCAGCCGCTAAACACATACCTTGCTGGTACTATAAATCTGAGCATCGTATATAACAAATCCGATAAAGTAGTACAAGGATTCACTGACGCAGATTGGGCCAACTATCAGCTAGATAGAAAATCTTATTCTGGATACGCTTTTTTTTATGGGAAACTGTTTTTTATTGGACTTCAAAACAAAGTATTGTCGCACTAAATATCACAGCGGAGTACGTTGCTTTATCCACTGCTGCTAAAGAAGCTGTATATCTTTGTCCACTTCTAAGGAAAATGGGATTATTGAATGAAGAAGCAATAACTATTTATTGCGACAACAACCACAACCACAAGATGACTAAGCATATAGATATTAAGTTTCATTTTATAAGAGAAAAGTTTGAAAATGATGAAATTAATTTTAAATATGTTTGTTCAGAACAAAATATTGCCCATGTGTTGACAAAAAGTTTAAGTAAGCAGAAACATTGTCGCTTGACTCGAATTAAAGTTTATTATACATTTAAAGATACATATGTTGCTTAAGAAGAAGTTTTGAAATAGTGTTAAAATAATATGTATAAGCAAAACATGTATCTAGCAACATCCTTTTGAATTCTCTTTTTGTATATTTTCTATTCTCATTTAAAATCTCACTTTGTGAATAAATGTTGCATCGAGCAGACTTTTATTTTCTGCTCCAATATTCCTGACTCCCATGGTACCATGTTTTAAGTCCTGCTAGGGACTACAGGTGGTCCTGCCACCCAACAGAATCTCTGACCGGCCGCTTGTAATTGATCAAATCGTAGCAACCTTCGGTGGCGTCATCTTAAAGCCGTTACGATATGACCAGTACATTGCTCTGCCCTCGATTTTTATTAGACATCGTCATTGATGGGCGAAGACTTAATAATTGACCGGGGCCCCCCTTTTTGGGACAGAAGAAAAGGGCACAGTTTCAGATCAGAGAGGTTGGACGGTTTCAGTGGTTATCATTTCCACAGACCTGTTTCTCTTCTCCGCCGCCGATGGTCGAATGTGACTTCAACTCATTTTTTCTCAGATAAAACGAAAATATTTTCTCAAAGACGTAGCATGCTTCTTAAACTCATCCTAGAAGCAATAATAAGACCCGGGAGCTTAATTTCGTCGAATTTTTCAATTAAACAGCTCTTATTTCAGCCACAAAATGAGAAGATAGAGCAGAGTACACAATCTGCAAATGTACTTTTTGCACTACGGTGCGTGAAAATAGGCTTTTGCATTAGTACACATTATGGTGGAAATGTTTGGCGGACCAAATATAATAATAATAGATATCAAATTTAAAATACTTCACTTCATTTTATATGCATTTTTATTATATTCAATTTATTTTCACTTACAAGCTAGGCAAATTGCTTACAAATTATCTTATCAAAATGAAAGGAAAAAATGTGGAAAAAAGGTTTATACTATCTTACAATAACTTATTGGCCTCATAAAGGCGCTCCAAGTTAAACCTAACACTTATTCTATGTCCTACAGTATAATTATTTAAACCTTAAAAGGCCAGGTGTGGTCACCATGACTGCAATAGGTGGCAACACTACCAATATTATACTCTTCCAATATTCGATGGTACTCGCCAGTCCTGGTACCTTCGTAACTCAGCCGTTTAGTACGAGGAGCGGACTAGAAATGTCGTCTTTTGTTTTGATTTTTTACTGTTTAAAAAATTGCAGCGGTCACAGTGTGATTGTGTGTTTTGTTATGTGCATTAAATAAATTCGGGACAAAAACTGTGCGTTATACTTGCCGTCGGCATTCTGAGTTTTTGGGTTTGCCGTCGACGTTTTAAAGGTTTTGTATAAATATATTTTATGAACATTTATTATTGCTGATTTGGATTGTGTATGTTTTGTAGGAGATGATAAGCGATTAAATTAATTCGTCGTCTTTATATGTGCTGTTGGTCGGAAGTAAACAAATTTTTGTGATCGGTCGTTTTATTTCTCCATTCTTGTTTTCAACCTGAACCCGAACCAGGTTATCTGTCCCAGGATACGTGCTTGACGCGTGCTAAACTCCATTTTGGGGGGGTAGGTGATCATCCTTGATCAGGACTAGACCTCCTACCTTGGGTTGCTCCTCAATTTTGTGCCATTTTCAGCTTTTCACTGCTTCCAGAATAGCTGTTGTAATTTCTGGAGGCGGTCCCATTGTTGTGAATGTCCGCTCTTGATCTCCGCTAAGTCAGGTTGAGGGATTGAGTTTAGAGGTCGTCCAACAAGGAAGTGTCCGGGAGTGAGAGCGGTGAAATCGTGAGGATTGTCGGTCATAGGACACAATGGTTTCGAATTTAAACACGCTTCTATTTGATGTAGAAGCGTGGCGAGTTCCTCAAATGTGTAAGTGTCAGTGCCGATGATCCTTTTAATTTGATTTTACTCCCACAGTTCGCCAAAGTGGGAGGAAGCTGGAGGAATAAAACGCCAATCTATTCCTTCTTTGGAGATCGTTTCTACCACATCCTTCCAATCAAACTTCGATTTCTCAAATGACTTCTTTAATTCCTTGTTGGCTCCCACGAAGTTCGTCCCATTATCGCTAAATATATGCGAACATAATCGTCTTCTCGCTGTGTATCGTCGTAGGACTGCGATGAACGCGTTTGTAGTAAGGTCGCTCACCAATTCGACGTGTATGGCCTTGTATGGCAAAGTACGCTTTGAAGGCTTTGGCCCCCCGTCCATGACTTTACTTCGATCGGACCTGCGTAGTCGACTCCGGAATGTTTTAATGGTTGGGAGATGCGCACTCTTGGGGCCGGTAGATTGCCCATCAGTTGGTGCGACGTTTTAGCTCGATACCGAAAGCAGATGGTGCAGCTATGTAAATATCCCTTAACACAATTTTTAAATTTCAGGATCCAGTACCTGTTGCGCAAGTATGCTGTGATTTGCTGTAGTCCTCCATGAAACGTTCGCAGATGAGCATCAGCAATCAAAAGCTTTGTGAAATGATAATTTCCTTTGAGTATGATTGGGTGTCGTTGATGAAATGGAAGATCCGCGTGTTGCAATCTACCTCCGACTCGCAAGATTCCGTCAGAGTCCGTATAAGGGCAGAGCGAGCTTTAGGGCGAACAGTGTGGCAGAATGAATTTCGACTGGAGAGATTAAATTACCTTTCCTCGACTCAGGTATGTTTTGTAAATTTGTTATAAATCGTTGACAGTACGCAATGATCCTTATAAGCTTTGTAAAATTAGAGTGTTTTGATATTAGAGTTTAAAAATCATTTATTACCTGAATCCCCATGTGAGCTTTAATTGACCGTTTCTCCTCGTTTGTAGTTAAGCTCGTCGGTTGTTGTGGACATTGAAACTCCCATTCCTGTAGACCATTCCACAGGATTCATTTCACTGGGAATGTGTTTCCAGGTTTCTGGTCTGACCAGTCGTTGTATTTCGACTACCTGGTTGTTAACAAAGGTGGCCCATTTAGTTGGAATAGCAGCAATCCACGATAAGAGTTGCAACAGCAGTGTTGCAAGAGTAACAACTCCACAGAGTTCTAGTCGTGGCACTGTTTGGGTTTTTACTGGAGCGACTCTGGTCTTGGACATCAGCAACTGTACGTGGATGACGTCTTAGGAATCGAGAACTCGAAGGTATACAGCGGCACCGTATGCCTTCTCGGACGCGTCACTGAAACCGTGTAATTCTAGTTCCTTAAGAGTGCTGTGCGTGTGGATTCATCGAGGGATACGGATCTTTTAAAGTTGCGGCAATTCCTCTCGAAAAGCGTTCCAATCCTTCTTGAACTCCAATGAAATAGGCTCGTCTCACTTCAGCTCGCTACGCCACAGTTTCTGCATCAAAATTTTGTCCTTGACGACGCAATGTGAAATCCATCCTAAAGGTTCGAAGAGCTTAGCAATGCTGGACAGAATTGTCCTTTTAGTTGGATCAGCACCGTCGAGTTGAATGTTCTAAAAAGAAAGGCTATCGTCTATTGGAAACCACTTGATTCCTAGAGTGTTGACGTGATCTGGGGTATCTAAGGGCAGAGGAGAGGCAACTTTCCGCTGATCTAAAGGTATTTGATCCAAAACCCCGTTGGAATTGCTTGCCCATTTCCGCAGATTGAACCCTCATGCGGTCACGGTAAGCTGACTGTTATGTTACAAAAAAAAGAACCCGGCCAGTTGAGGGTCAAAGTTATGACTCAAAATTCAAACCAAAGAAATAAGTTCTGCTACAAGAAACTTAATAAATGGACTTTGTGAATTACTTTATATAGATTAAACACAAACTATTAAAAACAAATCTAACCCTACTTAAACTAACTTACTATATAAAAAATATTTTTTTCTTGTGTAGGTATCTACTAGAAGTTGTTATCCTCTCTTTGTTCCTTTATACTACTCTTATTTTATTTTTATTTATTTATTTTTTTTTTTGTAATATTTTTTTTTATTTTGTCTTAAAAGTTAACCTAATTCTACCTATACAGTCCTTATCAAACACCCGAATCTTTTCCATTGAACCACGCGGGGTATCTAAATATGTACAAGCATAGGCCGGATAAAGGCCATGTAGCAGATTACTTTTACAATCTCATCGAGTTTGCTGCTGTAAAACAGTCTGATTGTAAGAATAAATGCACCTTTTGCTTTGGACAGAGCAACATATACCGGGTGAGCTTTTTAACTTGAGACATCCAAATTACTCAAATGGTTCAGATAAAAGTCACAAGGTTTTGAAGGGGACATAAGATGGTGACCACGAGCTTGACCTTGAGCCCCATTTTCAAGGGCAAACGAAGGTCAATTTTGATTTTTTAATATGAACCCCTATTTTTTGACAGATTCGTAATCTGCGTGAAAAAAATACAATTCTTTTACATGAAACACTTTTTTCAAAAATGCGTTCTTTTCCCGTCAGAGGGCGCCATAAAATTTAAGACATCAAAATTACTTGAAAAGTACGAAATATCGCGAAAAATGTTTCAGAAAAAAGTTACAAGGTTCTGAAAGGGATGGTGACCACGAGTTTGACCTTGAGATCCATTTTCAAGGTCAAACGAAGGTCACTTTTGATTTTTCAAATCATAATTCCTAATTTTCATTGCTCAGTCGTATTCCTCAATGGGACACACGACTTTGTCTCAAAGGTCTTATTCGTTCAGTGCTAGATACCACTGCACTGGCACGCCTAAATCATTATTCGGTTTCCAACGTTGTTAGGGTGTTAGAAGGTCGAGATTTGTTTTGAAGAGGTCATTATTGCCTCGATTGAAGTTAAAACTCAAAGAAATTTCAGATAGAGATAAATTGTCCTAAACTTATCTGAGAGTGTATGATGTGCACTCTGCCCTTTTTTCTACTTTAACGGAACTGTACTTCATTTAGAAGTTCGATATTTGTTTTGAGGAACTGATTATTATTAGTAACGTTTTCCAGATTAATAAAGCAGGCTATTTCAATTCAAGAGAAAATTGAAATGATATTGATTTATGGAGAAAGTGGAAGGAACATCGATGGTGCTGTTGCTCTTTACGCTCAACGTTTCCTAGATTAGATACGATCGCGCGTTTCCTTTTATCGGGTCATCCAACAATTCACTGATGAAGGAAGTGTGCAACCAAAGAAAAGGAATCGGTCAGATAGAGTGGCTGTTGGGGACAATAAAATAGCAGTGTTAGCTGCCGTTGCACACGATCCTCACATTAGCACTCGCCAAATAAGTCGTGAATCAGGAATTTCTCAAACGACTGTCTGTAAGATATTATATCGGCATAAATACCATCCTTATCATGTTTCAATGCATCAAGAACTTTCTAGTGAGGATTTTCGCAACCGGGTTTCCTTTCGTCAGTGGGCACTTCAGCAAATTGAACGAGACGCCCGTTTCTTCGCCAAGGTGTTTTTCTCTGATGAGTCGACTTTCACCAATCATTTTCACCAATCACTTTCACCATTTTTGATTGCGACAAGTTGAACGCCAGCACCCTTGGAATGTTAATGTTTGGGTGGGAATTATTGGGGATAAATTAATAGGTCCATATTTTATTGAAGACAACTTGAATGGCGAAAAGTATGCAAACTTCTTGCGGGACCATCTTCCAGTATTACTAGAAGAACTGCCATTGGAGTTGCGATAAACGATGTGGTTTCAACATGATGGTTTTCCAGCCCATTATTCACAAGTAGCCCGGGGCGTATTAAACAATATTTACCATCAACGATGGATCGGACGAGGGGGTCTGAGGCAATGGCCTGCTAGATCACCTGGTCTTACGTCACTTGATTTCTTCTTGTGGGGCTACTTAAAAAGTGAGGTTTACAGAAAAAAGCCAACAACACGTGAGGACATGAAAAGACGAATAACTGAAGCTTGCCGGAAGATTACGCTAGAAATACTTCTTAGTACTGTTGGTTTATTTAGAGCGCGGATAGAAAAGTGTATTGAAGTGAATGGTCACATTTTCGAGCATTTATTGAAATAGTCTCGGGAAATAAACGTCGAAATGGGAAGAATTCAAAGATTCAACAGTGGGAGGCAAGGGGACCCACTCTAATTAATCACCCCGAAGAAAAGAATGAATAATGAGTTATGCTAAACGCAGTATGTAAAAACAAATGACAAGCCTACGAGCAATACGACTGAGCAATGAAAATCAGGAATTATCATTTGAAAAATCAAAAGCATCTTATGTCCCATTCAGAACCTTGTGACTTTTGTTTGAAACATTTTTCGCGATATTTCGTACTTTTCGAATTTTTGAATAAAGTGTTTCATGTAAAAGAATTGTAATTTTTCACGCAGATTACGAATCTTTCAAAAAATAGGGGTTCTATTATGTATATTCTTGGTAAAATAAAGATATTGATCCCGAAATATTTGACTACATTTCGACAAGCAAGTGGTTGCCGTGTTCTCCCACGATCGAAAATTTTCTGTATCCGTAGAAGCTTCAAACAAAAGTGTCCTAATAAGAATGGTTTCAGACTTTCAGTCATCGCAATATCGCTTTAATTAATTTAAAACCCTTACGAACCCGTAAGAACAGCCCACATCATCTGCGAAAGCAGTAAGTGCACTTTTAAAATTTCAGTGAATTGACAGAACCAGAATAGGACCTTGAGGTTTTCCTTCTGAAAATTAGTACAATATACTAAAAAAACTTTTACTTTTTTTTTTACAAAAAATAATATCTTTTTCTTGACAACTCTTGGTAATAATAGGAATATGTGAGATTAGATTATAGATAATTGCCCATTTCTTCCGCTGAACCTTTTTAGAACAATGGGACTATATCCGCGCATTTTAAAACTGTAGGAGATACATGTAAAAAATGCTAGGTTAAAAATAATCTCTCTTTTAAATTTATCAATTGCCATTAAGATTTCAAAAGCAGACCTGGGTTCAAAAGTAAAACTATTAGCTTGCAATAATCGTCATCACTTATTAAAACATGAATATGCCACTTATGGCAAGTTTACCAAAAAGTTTATAGTTATTAACGCGAAATGCACTAGCTTTTTTAGTAGGAAAAGAAGGGTTCTAATTACCTGAATGGGCCCTGTGGAAGTACCGTCTTAAATTAAGTGAGAGAATCAATAACTTTTCAAATAAATATTCTCCCAAAATTCATAAAAAATTGTATATGAAATTCATGAAATTAATTTTTGTAAATTTGTTTGGGAAAATCTTAACTATAACTTTTGTTTTATTATTAAGTTTGGCAATAGTTCTGTCACTGAGTGATCAGTAATTTTTGGATCGAATTAATTTTAATAGTTTAGCAGTCAGTACCCATTGGTTTGTTTTGATGCTTTCAACAAGTATGTAATCATAAGAGCTGTGAAGACAACTGAAACGATGTATGTCTTAAAGTTTCTAGAGGAATTTGGAGAGGTCGTTGGGATGCCGAAACACTTTGTGTCGGAAGTGCTTTCTATTCGAAATCGTTCAGCAATTTCTGTGCGAAAACTCAATCTGTAATGTAAGAATGCTATGCGTAGTCCATTAGCGAATAACAGGTCAAACGGTATGATAAGACTATCATTGACAGGTTACGGAATATGTCTATTAGCTTCGAAGGGAAAGTCTGGGATCGACGACTGAAGTTTATCCACTAAACTCTGGACGAAACCAAAAATACTTCCACCAAGATGGTAGATTACCAGTTGTTAATTAATTATTCATCATGCAGCAGCAATAAAAACAGGTTGATCCAAGTGTTATCAACATGGACAAAGATTGATTGACTCTCATCATTGCAGACGCTGCATATTGCAGGTTCTTATTGACAAATCTCAGCAAGACAGAACCAGAAGCTACAAAATTGACAAAAGGAGCCGACATCCAATGCAGGTGATATAGTACTTGTTAAATATGATCACCAGTCAATGGCTCATCGGGAAAATTACAGTCGAACCCATTGAGCCAAAAACGAGCTTCGTCACTGAAGATGATTTTGCGACTCCGAATATATGTAGAAAATTTTTAAAATTTGCAGACGTTGCTCGTAAGTGTACTTTACCATGATAAAAATGAGATTACTGAATAAATTGACAGTGACAGTTTGATGATTAGTGAAAGAGTGTGTTCACAAATTAAATTCAAAGTTGTCAAGTCCCTATTTGAAAACCCTATACCATATTAACAATCATTTTTTAGATAAATGATTGTAATACAGTGTATTCAACATAAACATTAGATACAATTACCATATTAACAATCATTTTTTAAATAAATGATTGTAGTACAGTGTGTTCAACATAAACGTGCGTCTGAAAAATGCAAGAATTTTATTGAATCTTTTTTTTTTTTTTTTGTTAAAGTATATATCAAAACTAGTTGCGCAATTATAGGTATTAGTAGTGAGTCCAGTCACCATTATAATTTATAATCGCTTGGTCTAGTATAACTTTCACTCAATTTTTGCGCATATTCTGAAATTAGGCATCTTCAAGTTTGTGTTGTTTTATCGTGGCTACTTTTTTGCGTTTCCCCTTTCTCTGCTCCATTAAAGTTCACACATTTTCTATTGGATTAGTATCAGGACTTTAAGACCTCTATACCATTTTCGTCTTTCCAACGCGTGCACAGGCGACTGCGATGTTTTGGATCGTTATCCTCTTGCGAAATCCAGTCGTTATTATTTGGTCTATACTGAGATTCGGCAAATTTTAACAAACCCTTTTACTATAATTTCGTCATTAATTGTGCATTGAGGTTTTGTGTAAATACTATTAACTTTCCCAATCCTTTAGCCGAGAAGCATCCATAAACATGAACTTTTGCTGGATGTTTTACGGTGCGTTGCAGAAATTTTTCATCTTTTCATGTCCAGGCTTTTTTCCAACAATTATAAAAAAAAAGACCCATCTGCAAATATGATGTTGCTCCAATCTGCGTTGACCAGCTTAGCCTCTTTTCCACAAGTTTAAGCGGTTTAGATTTGGTATTCCTGTTTTTGATGCCAAATTCTGCCAAACGGCGTCGTATTGTGTTGGCGAACACGTTTTTGCACAATTTTTCCTTTGCGTTCCTTAGACTAATTCAAAAATAATTCACAAATTATTTTATTGTGTTTATTGAATGCGCTTGCTTTGGCCCCCCTACCTGGCCCATCATCTACATAACGGCATTCCTTATGTGGGGGTGGGTGTAAGGTGAGGACTCACAAGAAAAAAAATAAAACAATTTGATACAACGTCAAGTGTAATCTTTATTTTACTGGCTGTTAGAGACATGCTCACTAGTATTTATGGGTTTTTTTTTGGGTCGATCAGATGGTCCAAATATGATTTTTTGTACATAGTCGCCGTTAGCAAATTGAAAGTGTGAAATGTACTCCGAAGCGGGGTGTTCCACTTAGTTGAGTTTTAATTAGTTTTTTTTCTTCATCTGCACTTATATCTTTTTAACTACTTTCTCACAAATGCCGCTGATGTTTTTAAATATTTTTCCGTCGACTTAATACTCATATGCCGCTCTTTTGCGTGAAATATTAAGAAACCACTTTCGAAACGATTTTTATAAGCCGCACATTAAATGCAGAAAAAAATTAGGCTACAAACATGTTTTTCTGGATTTCGATAAGATTTGCTGGAATTCAAAATAATATGTTATTGTTTTTATTTAATTTTTTTTTCTTATTTTAAACAAACGACGTTATTTATATTACAGATTGATCAAAGAATTTATTAACCAAGTAAACTTTTTGCAGAGCACAGAATTTGTTATATTGCAAGCACTTCGGTTCATTAGGATCCTTTTAGTCTTAAACATCCATTATCTTCAATATTAATTGAATGGTTTACTGTAAATAATTGTATCTTATTTTTTCTAAAAGATCTTTTTTAACTTTTCAATCTAATAAATCCTCCATACCAAGTTAATTTTGATTTGATTTTATTTCGCTTAATACAAGCGTAAACTAACTTAAAAACTAGGACTTAAAGCTAACAATAATTAAGGTTCTAGCACTAGGGCTTAAAGCTAGGGATGGTGAAGCAGGTCAAATTTGAGGGAGAGAGAGTACTGCGATTAAAATCGGAAACGGAGAGGTTGGAGTTTACATTAGTGATTACCTCATCAATATGCGAGCGGAAATTAAGCTCCCTGTCGCATAATATGCCAAGGTCGTGGTTAGACTGAACAACGGATATAGGTTGGCCGTGGAGAAGGTCGGGGAGGAGACTTGTTGCACTTACGTGAGATGTTAATCGATTGAAATTTGGTGATCTTGAGTTCAAAGCAGTTCTTGATGCACCAGGTGGAAAAACTATTCACACCTATATGAGTGAGGTTGGAGTCATGTTGTAAGGAAATGGTATCGTTGGCATAGAAGGAAAGTACTGAGTGTTGAATGAACCTTTCAAGATCGTTAATAGTTAGGATGAAGAGAAGTAGACCTAGGCAGGGACCTTAAGGAACACCTGACGTGGCCAAGAAAGGGGCCGAAAGGACAGACCTGAAATGAATACTATAAAAACAATTATCCAGGTTAGAAGATGTCTATTTTAGCAAAATGGGTTCAAAGCCCAGGACGGTAAATTTAAACAGGATTAGTTTTTGAGATATCTTGTCAAAAGCCTTACTGAAATCAGTTGTTATAACCTCTACTTCTTTACCACTTTCTAAGGCTGAAAGAATAGAGAACACGAATTCAAACAGGTAAGTTTTAGTTGACTTATCTCTCTGAAAGCCGTGTTGATTAGGAGAAATAAGCTTAAGGCTTCTTACAAAATGCTTTCGAGGAGTTTGGGTGTATGTGAAAGTGTAGCTATAGGGCGGTAATTTGTGACTTCGCTCTTTAATGTCTTCTTGTGTATCGGTGATACCATAAACCATACTAGTTTTTGATAAAGCCATCCAGCTTTTTTCTTAACGTTGATGTTTATAAATAAGCGTTCTAAAGAGGTTTTAATATAAAATATTTACGATGATTGTTACATTGTATTAGGTCGTTCAAAAACTAATGGTTCTTATTACACTCATTTATTAATGGTTATTTTGAAATTAAATTTTTATTATTTATAAATTGCGCGCTATTTTTTTTTATATTAGCTCAAACTGGGCCACAGACCAGCGGAGGCCAGCCGTAACATTAATAGCGCCTTCGGCGATGGAACGACTAATGAACGTATGCTGCAATACTGGTTCCAAAAATTTAGAAATGGAGTTGAGTCACTCGAAGGTGAGAAAGGGCGTGGGCGTAAAACACTCATCGACAATGATCAATTAAAGGCCCAAATTCACGTACAACAGTATAACTAAGTGTGGCAATTGAAATGGTTTCTATCCCCCTGCGAGAAATTGTCCAAAGGTTTTAATTGTTGTGTAATTTGGATTTTATAGGCGTGCGAATGAAGATCATCTTTTAATATTAGCTGTAAGGTATGAGACCCAGTTGTTGACTTTGGCGACGAATTAAGGTGCCTGGCTGGCTTTGAACACTTTTTTGCACAGTGGTAATGCTTTGGCTGAGCATGCTGATATGGACTTCGACCGTACCAGTTTGTTCAAAACTCTGGACTCACTACGGCGATTATGTTGACCGAAAAAATCGCCTATTTTCGTAATAAGATTGAGTAACAAAAATGTGTTGTTGCTTGGTAAACGACTCCATGACTAAAATAGCAAAATATTGTATGACATCTGTCAAAAAGATCAATCACATTGAATTCAGTTAATGACAGTAATTTACAGCCAACGTCCACATCATCTGTTAGTTCACCTTTTATGGTTTTTTGCACGTAGTTAGCGATTACCACAAAGAAAACGAACCAACTCTGCTTAAGAGTTTATTATAAAAACTTGATAGCACAGATATATCTATGACGTTTAATGGGAGATCATCTGTCAGTGAACAAATTTAATCTGTTTTGAAAAAAATTTGCTGGAAAATTTTTGACTTTTCTAAAAATTCATTGAAAAGTTCTTCGCAAACAAAGAAAATAGGATGTGGAAGCACTGTTTTATATCCGCTAAGTAAATAGCGTATATACAATAATTTGACTTGGCGTTTATCTCTATGTTATTGTTGTAATTTACACGCAAATTATTTTTTTAACGGATAAGAGGTGTTCAAAAAATAAGGCTATTTTTTAACGAAATAACATAGTTCATCTCTGAATTGAAGTCAACTGTCAACTTTGAAATTTTACTTCCTAGTGTAATGAAAAAGTTAAATCTACTTCTATAACACACCCCGAAGTGGTTGAGACATTGCCCATCCATATAAGTTGTTTGCATCTAAATACATAAGATATTGTCTGCTCCTGTTTTTATCAAAATTGCAAAAAAGAGTATATGGTATTCATTATTTACTTTAGCCTAACGATGACTACACTAAGATAAGCCTTCTCGATTGTCTTTGTATTGTAAAAGAAATTATTAATATCAATAACTGTTAAAAGTTCTTAGTCAGTTCTTGTTATTTTCAACATAGCGTCCTAAGATAAACCGGGTTTTGTGTAATAATGAAGGTCTACCTCGTACTTCACGGAAATTCTCGAACATGTCCACTAACAACAAAGCAGCACTCAGCAGATATAAAATTATTTAATCTCTTTAAGTTTTTTTTTTTTAGAGCACTCTTTTCCTATCAATTTATTGTAGAACATTGCGATTGGCAGATGAGAGCACTCTTCAAGTCTTTCCCACGAGTCTAAATAAATATATGGAAAAAACCTTTTCCAAGTATTAAATTAAATCGATCATCATTCTTGTATACTCTCCTCATATTCAATAAATCATTTAAAAATAAATTGTTGGCTAATAATTCTACATATACTTGATCTATAGGAGAAATCTGTACGAATTTCAAAACAAGAGTTCAAATAAACAAATCTTGATTAAAAGTAATACCACAATAAATAAAGTTACATAGTTTCAACGACAATAAAATTCACAAACCTAAGGGTTGTTGCATCAATTCGGTGTGAAACCATTTTAAGTTGTATAGTCGTGGATATCAACCATCCTCTATGTGATGTAACTTCGATATACACACCTTTTTTTCATATTTCATTTTGCTGCAACCCTTTATTTTGTTTTACGTCTCAATCGATCTTGCAAACAACCATACAAATGGCTGACTGTTTCGCTGATGTTTATCTGGATCGCTACACTGTGGTGTGTTTGTGTTTATATATTTATTGAGGCGAGGCACATCGTTCATATACATATGTCTATATTTTGAAAAGGATCCCATGTCGCTTTTGTTCGATTTTATTTTTCAATTTCATATTTATTCGCCGTCAACTTTAGAGGGATTTGGTTTCTTTTGGTTTATGATTGAGCGATTTTTTTCAGCGGAATACTTTTTAAATATTTGGCAATGTCTGATATACATAAAAGGAAGTTTGGCGTTTCTTGTTTGATTTGTAAAAAGTTGAAAAGAAATTTCCCCGATCTAAAAATTTTTACATGTCCTTTAAATGAAAAAAAAAAACAAAAAAAAAAAAAATTTCAGTAATTTGTGGATGCGATTTTAAAAGCGAAGTGAAATATTTTGTTTGTCAAAATCATTTTTCTTCGGAAATTATTGGCAGAAAAATGCTTTAAATTGTAATTTAAATTTGGACTTAAACTTAGATAATCTTTCATCATTCCTACCAAAACGGAGAAGGAGACCTCTAGTAGTTCAAATATTTCTTGCGTTAGACGCAATAAATTATGAAAAAAAATATAAAGCTGCAGACTTAAAACTCATAACTAAAATGCATAACGCTGTACGAACTAGCAAAGTATCAATTTGTTTATCATCGCAAATCAAAGTACTTGATATTTCAGATGGGGCTGTCAAGTCCAAAAAATATAATTTTGCCGAAAGAGAACTTTCCCAAAACATTTTTACAAATCTCAGAACGCTTATAAATTTCTTGGAGATCGACTGGGATTGACGTATCCACATTTTATCGTTGGTCCCCTGTTAAAGGTTTACGACCTGGATTATAAAACAATGCCCATTGTTTTCTGAAAGCAAAATTTGCATCCTTAAGTCAACAGGAACGGAATGTGGTACTGATTTTTGATGAAATTAGAATTCGTCCAAATCTCACGTACAATATCAAAAATTACTTAATTGATAGATTTGAAGATCTATGAGTGGGTCAAAAAGATTGTACGGCAACAAAATTTGTAAAGTAAACGGCCTCTTGATAGCTGGAAAAGTATTTTAAATTATTTTGTTTCAGCAAACTCTGTTAAAGGGGTTTGAAGTCTATTTTAATTTGACAATTTGCTAAAAACTTCGTCTGTGCGCTATAGTTTGCGACCAAGGACCTAACACCAGGAAAGTTTACCAATTATTAGGTGTTACAGATGAAAAGCCTTTAACAATTTTCAATAATGAAAAAAATTTTGTTTCTTATGATTTTCCTCATTTATTAAAATTTATTAAAATCCAATCTGATATACTAACATGCTTGAAATTTTTAAGTTCATACATAGATCCGAAAAGGATTTGAAAAAATGAGTTTTCGCTTGGCAACGGAAACCTTTGTTAGGACAACGGCAGCATCAATACAAACTGCTCATCAACTTAATTGCCTAAAATACGTTCAAATCAAGCTCTAGAAACACAAGCGTTTACATTAAAAATGAATAATGCTTCCGACGGTATAGATAATGCGTCACATTACGATAAAAATATTTTAAAACAATGCAAGAGTCTACTTATCTTCCAAAGAACTTTTGTGTAAAAGAAATTGTACAGATAATAAACTGGGTTTTATTCCTTAGTGAAGATATAAGTGATATTTTATTTGGGAAAGTTGAGCATTTACTTATTGTACAAAGAGAACTCTTCAAGATATTTTGGAAAAGTTATTTTCTATTATTCAGAATTTTTCATTTTTGCTAAGAATTTTTTCCAAAATAGTGATTGATAAATTTTTGTATATTTGTAAGCTCCATTTCAAAGTATACCGTACAATTTTTAGAGATCGTCCGCATATTAGAAAAATAAGGAAGAGAATGGCCTTAGAATGCATGAGAATAAAAAAAACCTTAGAGAATCGAACTGGTTTGATGAGCAAAACCAATGCTTTGAGCATCGCAAAAAAATTCTTTACTTTGTACTTCTTATAATCTTGCGAAAACATTGTGTCTCGAAAATCCGAAAAAAAATTACCAGTAAAAAGCAAAAAAATTCCAATTTTGTCAAGAAAACAAATGCAAAACAATCACGAAATTGCACCAACTTCACAAGAGTGAGAGGCACGGGGACCTTACTATAAACCCGCACCCCAAGAGTGAGGGGCAAGGGGACCTCACTATAAACTAGTATCCTAAGAGTGAGAGGCACAGGAACCTCACTATACCCCAGCACCCCAAGAGTTAGAGGCACCAGGACCTCACTATAAACTTAGAGTGGGAGGCACCGGGATCTCATTATAAACTAACACCACAAGACTTAAAAGCAGTATCCCAAGTTGCTATTGCAAGATATACTTTCCTTCTAATCCCCTCTCACTGTTCTTAAAAAAAAAGGAAATAAATTTGAACGAATTTCTTCCATTGGGTCACATTCAGAATCTGAAATACAAAAACAAACACACAAACCGAAATAATGAAAAACAAAACACAAGGCGAAATAAGCAAAAGCAACAAGCAATTTGTTGTTCCAATCAAATTTGAAAGAACATCAAGTTTTATGCACGATTCGAACGAGTTCGATCAAACTGAGACGTAGTAGTAAATCCCATTCGCCTGAAAAAGTGACATATTTTTTACTTTGCATGCGATATCTATGTAACTTTATTATCTGTGGTAATACGCTTAGACAGTGAAATATAATTCTCTTTGCTTAATGGTATTATTTTTGTGTTAGAAACATTATGAAAAAATATTGAGAAAAGAGTAGGAATCTGAAATTGTAAATAGCATTGTGAATGTGCAGCTCCTCTACATACAGGGTATCCCCTAATTCGTCAAGGATAATTTGGGAAATGATGGTTACGTGACTAAAAAAAAAAAATTATTCTTCAGTAAGGATATATCTCCAATGTTGACATCACTTATAGAGGATATTAGAAAAGAATTATTTTGATGTATCCTGGCCCATGTTAGACTCTGTCACGGAAGATTTGACATATCAAATATTCACAGTAATTCTAGGCAGATTTGAAGAACAAAACAGAATCAACGAACTCTTGTTTGACAAATTAAGCAAGCTCGAGTCTAAACCCCAAAATAAATTCAAGAAATGAATAAAAAAAACTGTAAATAATATAATAAGATGGAACGCAAACGGTCTTATGAAAAAAATCGAAGAACTTATTATTTTTCTTTTAAAAATCCATGTTAACATATGATTGCTTTCAGAAACTCAACTAAAAAAAGGGAGCTGACCCAGCGAGCGAGAGACGGGTCCTCTCTTTATATCAAAGATTGCATTAAGCACACCGAGAACCTGATAATAGAGCTCGAATCTATGCAGATAAGTTCAATTTATTTTATATTTAAAAATTAATCACTTAGACTACAAAATAGCATCCTGTTATTTGTTATTTGCCTCCGAGATATAGGATGGCAAACTTAATATAATAAACGCTTTGATAAGGCTTTTATACGTTCCTAGCCAATGAAATGTTATAATGGTTCCGAAACCAGGGAAAAATCTTAAAGACAAAAAATCGTATAGACCAATTTCGCTCCTGCCGATAACTTCAAAAGTATTCGAATATCTTTTGCATAAACTGTTGAAACGTATAAGTGAAGAGAGATGACTAATTCCGGATCACCAGTTCGGCTTTAGGGTCAAGCATTCGACAATAGATCAGGTATATCGGATCACAAATGCAATTGAAAACGCCTTAGAAAAAAAAAGCAAATATGCTATAACGTTTTTTTCGATATGCCACAAGCCACAAGAGGTAAAAGCTATGGCAAATCTTACCTGACAAATTATGGAAAATAGTAAATTCATACCTTAAAAACCGGCTGTTTCGCGTTAGATTTGGTCTGAATACTCGGAATTCAAAGAAATTCACGCTAGTGTGTCACAAGGAAATGTTCTGGTTCCGTACTTATTTCTACTGTAGAAAAGAGATGTAGACAGCCCAAATGGCAGGATCTTCGACGATAAAATGAGCCCTAAACAAGTTGTTTGAGTGGACGAGAATCGTGCTAAACGAGACCAAGTCGACTCATGTCAAATTTACTAATAGAAAGGTAGATAATTTACCTTTATTTATTAATTCTATAAAAATTCCGTATGCAAACTAGGCAAAATATTTAGGAATAATTTTAGACACAAAGCTGAAGTTGAAATCACATATGTATTCTACAAAAGTTTTCGAACAAAGCACTAAGAGCAATCGTGAATACTCCATGGTATCTAAGGAATAGCGATATTCACCGTGACCTAGGATTTGCTTCGTACTCGTCTCGTGCATCATTGCAACCCAGAAATAGTCCGGACATTGGACGAGACCAACCTTGTGCGTCGACTACGTAGAATAAGACCGTTCGACTTAGCGCCGCAAGGATAAACCGTATAAATTAACGGAAGTAGTAGATGCCTTCGCTGGAAGACTATCTAAAAACACGTAAACATTTTACAGGAGATGGAACTACTTGTTAAGGAAAAATAGTCGTAGTCTGCAAGAAAATGGGAGGTTTTTTAGTGAGTAGGAATCTCACACTACCATGCTTATAATGGGCGCTGCTATGCTACTGTGGTAGGCAGAAGGTGTTTGTGCTTATGTGCCTGCTATGGAGCTGCGCGTTTTTATGGTGCCTATGAAGGTTTTTAACTACCCACGAAAAAAAAAATTAATAAATAAATAAATAAAAAAATGAAAATAGGATTCATTTGTATCTATTACATTCTTCCAACGTGATACAAGGTCAAATTTTCCTTTTTCGTAGAAGTGCTGACTTTTTGAGGTAATGAAATCCTCAAAGGCTTTTATGAACTATGCTCGGTTCCGGAAGACCTTATGTTAGCAAAATGAATCCAGATGGCGGAAAAGATGGTCATCCGTCGGGGAAATATCAGGAGAGTACTGTGGATGCAGAAGAATTACAAATCCCAACTGCAACAGTTTTTCCACCATTAATTATGAGGTATGGGGTCTAACATTGTCATGCAAAGGGATCTGACCGTGGCTATTGACTAACGCAGGTTACTTTTCAGCCAATTTGGCATGCAATATGTCGATTTCCTCACAATATTTGAAAGCGTTTATGGTTTTTCCTGGTTGAAGAAATGAAAAGTGGATTAGTCCTTTCGAAGTCCACCAAATTGTCACCATAACCTTTTTTGGGTGAAGACCAGGATTGGGAGTATGTTATGGTTTTTCATCTGCATCCAACCACTGCCCAGATCTTTAACGACTATCATACAGCATTCACTTTTCATCGCAAGTGAGTATCTGGTGCATAAACGGTTCAGTTTAGTTTCTTAAAGTAAGCAATGCGCAAATTTCCAAGCACCGTAGTTTTTTACAAGCATGCATCGTTGCTTGTAAAACATCGTCGTCAACTAACGTTTCCGGCTTCCCACGTGGGTCATTTTCCAGCCTGAAATCTCCCGAACGGAACTTTTCAAACCAACGTCGTATAATGCGTTCGTTTACCGCTGCATCCTCAAATGTGTCATTAATGTTTTTCATTGCCAATGAAGCATTATGTCCCATTTTAAATTTGTAAAGGAAGAGGGTTCGAATTTGAACTGCCGATAGAAGGGTAAATAATTCCTGAAAAAAAACGGTACTTGTAACGAACCCTAAAATTCGCACACGTCAAACACACGTACCACTTTATTTTATAAAAAAAGAAAATTTAACGTTCTGGCACAGATGTGCACTCGAGAACTTCTTATTTCGGACTGAGCGAAAATCGCACATTTCATGTGGTACAACCCAATAGATAATTTTTATTTAATGTTTGTACTGTTATAACAGGTGCTCTAAGTGTCCTCCCTGGTTTTGTGAGCATGCTAGAGCTCGTTTTTGGATTTCAAGGATTTATGTTTTGGATATGGATTGTCCGCAACCCATATATGAAGATTATGAAAATGTGAGATCCCATCTGTAGTATAATAAAGATTTTCTGCATGCAGTACATTAGAAACATTATTTATGGAAACATTGAATTGCAAAGCAAATCATCTTATGCTGATTAATGAATCAGTGGGTTGCCGTTGCTCAAGTGGAAGTGGACTGGCTTCCAAATCGGAAGGTTCGGTGTTCGAATCGTAAACTCGCCCGAAAGACGTTTATTTTTTTAGTTAACGGTAAGATGAGTTGCTGACTAGAAATCAACAACAATCCAACTTACCATACACTAAGAATTTAGTCTCCAAATTAAATGTTGGATGCCACCCATTGGGCGAAATTTAACACTGAGCCCAAGCATTTTCCTCTCTCTCTCTCTCTATGTCATTTTCCAAAAAAAAGAAACTTAACAACTTAACACATACTGACGTGTTATAAGTGTATTCATAGTTTTCATGAATTTCATACCCACTTGAGTGTTAAGATCTTAAAAAAAACCAAAAAAAAGTTGTAACAGCTTCCAGTATTCCTCATCAGCCGAATTTCTTCCTACTTGTGAAGTTTTTATTTTTTATTTATTCCGTTTTTCAAAGCCTTCGGCACGTATTTCCGAATATTTCTTCACTAGAAAGTCGCTGGTTGGTATAAGGTTCATGGTATCCTTGTCGCGCTCTTTGCACAGCCCATAAAATATAATAATGTCTGCGTAGTGTTGGTTTGGAAATGCAGAAATTTCAAATAGCGTTTCTAATCAACTGTAACCTTGACGTAAAAAGTTAAACTGATCAATGAATTGTTTTTTTAATCTTTAAGACTATTTTCCAAACAAGCCTTCATATCTCAAATTTAACTCTTTCTGAGAACTTTTAAGGAACAGGGAAAGGAAATGAGAGTTTTGGCAGGTAGTTAAATAAAGAAGTACAGCTTAAAACTTTTTAATACCTATGCGATTTAAAAAAAAAAAAAAATATTGGAAAATTATTAAGTCTTAGAAATCCACTTTTATTGGCAACTGTTGTTAGAAACGTAGGTAAAAAATCATAAATTCCTTTTTTTTACCTGCTGCAAGTGTTCACAGGTATCATAAAACCTATGTGTTTTTCTGCAAACTTATTGATGGTTTTTTTTTTTTGCATAAAAAAAAATTGGAAAACTTTATATTTATTACGCATTTTCTGGAGAAAAGTGACCTCAAAATCAAAAATTATTATGGGCAAGAAAAATAGGAAAATGGAGTAGGTTTTGAAATTGGATATCTGAAAACTCACACAAGATATCAACTTTATTTTAACGTTGTTACAAAGGCTTGTACTTCTCCTAAAAATAAAGTAAAAAAATGATAAAATACAATTTTTCAGGTGTAACGTCTGTTTCGGACAGAATTTTTTTTTCGAAGTCAAACGGAATTAAAAGAGACACTACCTATATTTTATTGTCAAACGATCATAATGACCACCAAACGTCAACAAACACTCCAAGATAAATTCGCCATAGTTTCTTCATTAACTATTTAAGCAGCCAGCTGCCTTTTGAAGCATAATCGTTTGTTTATCAAGTCATCCGATCAAAGAACAACTTTGTCAGATCAATTTCTTTTAGTTTCGAGTCCACCCATACAGAATTTCACAATTTCAAATCTTTGTTTAAAGAATTCGAAAACAGTTTCAATGAAAACCCGAGTGATGCCTTTTTTTCTCTTGAAAATAAAGTGCAGCAACCCGAGAGCAAATTATGTGAACTTCAAGAAGAAAATAAAAACATAAGAGACAAATAAGATGATATACAGAGAAAAAAAAGGCTCCGAGATTTGATCGTGCGCGGCATATCACGAATACCAGATGAAAATCCCACTTACGAAGAGCTTGGAAGGCTTTCCTCAGATGTCTGATGTCAGCAACATGAACTCTAAGCGCATCTATGTAATTGAGAGTTCAACACGGGAAAGTAGCTCGTTATTGCGTCATGCTATCCGGCTGCGTATAGAGGGTACTTTATTCTTTGCAAGAACTCGTTTTCGTCTACGTCTCACAAAGGGATTGTATTCTTAGTAGTGAATTCGTGGCCAAGGTGTCTTACTTAATCTCGTCTTATCAAAATATTATATTATGCGCAATTTCAATAAAATTTTATTAAATAATGACCTAAGCGCAATTTCTGCCAAAGACATCGCTGTCAACTGTAGCCTGAATATTATTTATAATTCTGTTCCTACACATTTCAGAGCAGGATGTAGTCCTTCGCTCTTGGATTACGTTTTACATCGGGTAAAAGTTTAGTGCTATTTCGTGACCAAATCTGTTCCTTTCTTTAATTCTCCGCACGATTTAATCTTTTTAACTTATGATGTTCATTTTGTGCTATTAAATAAACAGATCTTTCCACAATCTCTCAAATTTTTCTCCATTAAGAGATTAAGAAGAAGTACTATCTTCGTTGTTGTTCTTTCCACTTTGTCGTCTACCTTTCTATTTCATTTGTTGTGAAACGAGCAAGTCGAGTCTCATTTAAAATTAAACGGTTTTTTTAAATTGTATATCTAAATTCCTTTATAAAAAAAACAGTCGTTGAAATAAAAGAGTTAAAAAAAAAAACGAAGTGGGATTTAGCATCTGTCGAAGAAGACAAAAGCTTAAGCAAAAATAAGGAAGAAACATTTGATTTAATTTGAAACAAAATTCTTGTGAATAAAAAATTATATACTAAATGGAAACATTAAACTGAAAAGAAAAATTATACCAAATTTAAAAAAAGAAACAAAAAAAAAAACTAAAAAACGAACAAAAACAAATTACCGTTGCAAAACGGGACTCCCGAGTAAAGCACGAAAACAGCAGATCGAACGCAGTTGCATCAAACAGTAAATGTTCGAATTCAACATATGTACATAAAACCTGCAACAAATACAAATGTGAGTAAGAAAAAAAAAATATTAGAACATAATGAAACTTTAATAATAAAACAAAGAGAATAAAAATATTGTATTGTTATTTGTCAATTTATGTTAAGTATTCTGTTCATTTTACGTCTTGATTTGCCAAAAGAATTTGTAATTTATATAACTTATACTACATATGTACATCGATCAAACTTGTAATAAAATTTAACTATTATTCTTAGCCGTAACCCCAGTACCCTCAACGATGCTTATAAAATCGTTGTAGAAGCAAATTATCAATATGTAAATCATTCCAAAACTCGGAACTTTTTAGATAGTCATATTAGACCAAAATATAATCAAGAACGTTGTAACTATAACAGACAAACTATAAATTAAGAACAAAGCAGAGGACCAAGGTATTATAACAACAACAGAAGTTGTTGTAACCGTAATCGATATATTAACAATGGCTATATGATGAAAAACTAAATCACAAATTACCAAGATCAAACAATGTTTCACTTATCTCTCAAACACACTATAGAGCAACTATAATAACAGTCGTCAATCAAGACAACATAGCAATCACCTATAACGACGAATCAATAGACATGGTTGTCGATTATAGGAATTTAAATGAGCAAACTACTGATGATAATAAATTTCTTATGCTGAGTAACGAAGATCTCTTTGATAAACTTTAAAGTGTAACTACTTTTCGACAATAAACTTGGTAAAAGAATTTCATCAGGTTGAAGTTAATCTTCGCGACGAAGCAATTTCGACAAAAAAAAGGTCACTACGAATTTTTGCGAGTGCCTTTCGGACTTAAAAATGCTCCTGCGACATTCCAAAAAATGATCAACAATGTGCTAAACAAATTCATTGATAAAACTGCGTGGTATATCCAGATGATAATTCGATTTTTTCTGCTAGAAAAATTTCTTAAGAATATTTTCCAAAAATTAAAAGATAATAACATAAAGATACCTGTAGATAAATGCCCTTGTTGCGCTTTCTACAAATTATTTGGGTCATGTTATCACATATAATGGTATTAAACCACTAGATGAGAATAAATTAAAATCAATAATCAGTATGCAAATTCCAAATACTGTGAATTTTTGGGAATAACCGTGTTTTATAAGAGGTTTATAAAAGATTTTTTATCAAATGATAAAATATTTGGAAAAAAAAAAATCAAGGATTTGTGTTTCTGATTCGGAGTAAGTTAATTTATTTAAAACTCTTGAAGCTCAATAAGTATCAAATCCAATTCTCGCGAATTCGCATTTTAGTAAACCATTTGTGTTAACAACGGAAGCATCAAATTGCGTTATGGGCAACACTAAGTCAAGGTAACCACCCTATTTGTTATGCATCTCGAACACTTATCATGAACGGAATTTTTCGAACTTGAAAAGGAATTACTTGCAGTCGTTTGGTCTGTTAAGTACTTTCGAACTTATTTGTATAGCCGAAAATTCACAGTTCATACAGACCATAAAGCACTAATGTAGTTAATATTTTAAAGGAACCTAATAGGAGTACGAAGTTACAAAGATGGAAAATTTTGCTCAATGAATAAAATTTTAATGTACAATTTTTAAGAGGCAAGGAAAATGTAGTGGCAGACGCACTTAGCTGATTTCATATAAATCACACTTCCACCGACGACGAAGAAGTTAGTCTGAAAGAAATGTTTAATAATGAAACGATGGTTGAAAAAGTTTGTGATAATAACGGAGAAGTTATGTCCACAATTTCTGGGCCCGGGGATAAAATTAAAAATAAAACGATGAAGCCACTGTTCAGAGTGACGGAAAAGAATCACAATCAAATTTTTATAACAGAAAAAGCTATTAATTTATATAAAAATCAAATTTACTTATCATACGGAACAAAGGGAAAAATAATTTAAAAATTGTACACAAAAAAAAAAAAATAAAAAATCAAAATCACGTACAAATAAATCAAAACAATGTAAATTTTCCAGATTTATTACAAAAACTTTTATTATTATTATTATTTATTAGCAAGTAATTAAAATTACATGATAATATAAAATTTTTGACGAACCTAGCTGCGGAGACTATTGGTTTCATAGCTGTGTGCCCAAGCCTTAAGCGAAGGAAGTTAGATATTTTATGTTTGGGAATATTTGTGGGGTAAACAGGTTTCAGTCTTCCAGGACTTTCTTCTCTGTAGTGTGGTGGTAAAGGCTCCAATCATGTTATATATTAGTTGTGATTTTTTTGTATATATTTTGTTAAGTCTAATTTTGTGTAGATATCAAATCTATATGCGCGAGCATTGTTAGCGAGGTTGGCTGCAAAATCCGCGTTTTCATTTCCAATAATTCTAGCGTGTCCTGGATTCCACATCAGTTTAATATTTTTGGGTAATTTAGTGAGTTGGTATAAACTCGGAATTGTTATTCGGATTTTTTATTGCATTCAGGACCGAAATACTATCTGAGCATATTACATGTTTACCTCGCTGTATCATGACAGTTTTCGTGGCTTAAAGAATCGCAAAGGCTTCAGCTGTTAAAATTGATGCGATTTCGGGTAGATTACCTATGCAGGCAATTGTACCATTTTCAAGAGATATGGCAAAAGATGTGTTTGATGATGTCTTTGATCCATCCGTGAAAACTAGATTCCACCCATGTGATTTTAAGTCTGATGAGATACTCGCAAAAAGTTTACGATATGTTGTGTTAATTGTATTTTTCTTTTTATTATTTGCTAGGGTATCATAGACTCAGAACTGATAGACCATGGAGGGTGGCGTGGGGTAGTGCTGTGGTTTCGCCTCAGTGGGAGATTATTTTATTTTGCTTTTTCAACTATGTTAGCGATTGCAGATGGTATCCTCTTGGTGAGTCTGTGGTCCATTGGTCTTTTTATATTGGCATCAATGCCTGAGTTTCTGGAGAACATAAGTTTGGCAAAGAGTTTTAATGTAATCATATCTCTTCGTTCTTGATTCTTGGGAGTCATGCTTCAACTCCGGCCAGCTTGATGGTACGTAGGTTTGATGACCTTAAGTATTGATTTCGGGCATTGTCCGTATATACCAGGTGTACCGATATGAAGTGAGCGTCAAGATACAAATGTCTCGACAGGGAACAGTTATTGTTTTTGTTTATTTATATTTATTGTTTTTTTTTTTTTTTTTTTTTTTGTTTGGTTGCTATGACATCTGTCAAACATATTTAGTATACATCAAGTCATTGTGCAAACATCATATTTTTCAATCGTGTTAAAAATATCGAATTTTGTACCAAGAAATAATGACTTGCGGAAAGCATTAAACATTTTTTTGGTAAAAATGTATTGCAGAGTCGCATCGAATGCTTGTCAAGTCATGCTCTATCAGAAGCAACATGCAAAAGATGGTTTCAATGATTCAGAGATAACGATTTTGATGTGAGAAATGAAAAACGTGGAAGACCACCAAAAAAGTTTGAAGACGCCGAATTGCAAACAATTACCTGAAAATTCGTACAAATTCGTACGATTTGTTACGAATTTTATTGCAACTGCGTTCCCGTACACAAAAAATTCGTAAAAAGTTAAAAGTTACGAATTTTTACCCAAAAAATTTCTGTGGGTAAGAATTGTATTATCTGCCAAATTCGAAAATTTGTTTTTTTTTTTTTTTCTGATTGAAGTTTGTGTTAGATGTGAAAATGGAAAAAGCAAAAACTCAAATTTCATGATCTCCTAAGATATTCCAACGTATTAAAATAGGTGAGTTGTTATTTAAAACCACTAATAGGAACTTTAAACTTCAGTAAAATATTTTATAGACGAGGAATATAGAAATGAAGTGACTCAGCAAGTTATCCAAAGTCAAGGCGAAGACTTCACGCCCATAGAGGAAATTGTGGTTGCAGAAGTTACCACAAAATTTGGAAGGTCATAACGGAAAAACTATTGGAAGAAGGGTACGAATTTACAGAAATACAGGTGCAGGAAGTATAAAAAAACAAAGCTGCACAATTCTAGAACTGGACGAAATCGTCTAATCTGTCCTTATGAAAGGTAATATATTCCAAAAAGAAACGTATTTGCATTCAACAAACTTATTGAACATGTCTAATGAATTATATACTTTCTTATTCAAGTAAGCTGGACAAACCTTTAGGAGAGAAGAGGGATTTGAATTCGTTCTAGATAGCGAAAATAATGATGGCATTTCTCGCAAAATGATGTTGGCAAGTGCCGGTATCAATGCTGCTGACTTGCAATTGCAGCCATTAACTTCCGGTATTATTAAAAGATTTGCAAAATGTAAATGGTATTGCATCTTAACTCACTTTATGAAGGTACATTTTATGCGACCGAGGAAGAGTCTTCAAACTCAGCTACAACACCCATAGTAAAAACACCGAAAACAACAACCTTTCAGGAGAAAATTCTACATAGAGTTGATGGGCTACGGGATGAACGAGCTGAATATCACTTTAAAATTTTCAAGTTTCTGGATAACAAAGAAGAAAGAGAAAAAATGCATAATGAACGGGCTCAACGCAAGTTGGTGCTGCTTGAGACAATAGCAGCAAATTTTGAGAAGACTGATAATTGATCTTTTAACTGCAAATGTGTTTAAATTGAATTTTTGTTTTTATATTTATTAGGTTTTATCAAAAAAAATTTGTTGTGTGTTAAGTTTTATTCAAAAAAAAAAATTGAATTTTAAAGTTTTATTCGACTTTTTGTTCTGTTTATGTTAGACATTTCCAATTTGGATTTCTTCACATTTTGCGTTTCTTACAGTATTTCCTGTATTTCCTCCATACTGCAATGCTTCCGGAACATCATCGAGAGGAAATTCTGCTGTGAAATCCAAGTCGTCTTCGTTTGCTATGCAAAATGCAGGATGCTCTTATGAAATGGCATAATTTCTTAGCACCCCTAAGCTTGCAATAATAAAGCTGCCGGAACCGTTGTTTCAAAATTCCAAAAGAGTGTTCTATGTTAACGCGACAGGAACTCAATTTCATATTGAAATTTTTCTGAGCAGTTGCCAGGTAGCTATTGTCTCTGTACGGAGTCACCAAGTGATTTGTACAGGGATAGGCAGAATCGCCTAATATGTAATAATCTAAAAAAAAGTAATTTTAAGTCATTTGTGTACATTTAGATTTTAAAAGATATTACCTTCACAAACTGATGGTAATTTAGAATATGTTGGTGAGTTTTGAAGCACCCAGCTATCATGTGAGGAACTTGGAAACCCAGCAAATATATTTAAAAATTTCCTTTGCTCATTGCAGATTTCTTGCAAACAGACACTCGTTAGTCCTTTTCTGTCAATGTAGTCATCCTTGCATTTGTCTGGAGGGTCAATGGCAATGTGGGTACCATCAATGCGAACAAAAAAACAAAAAAAAAAAACAAAAAAAAGATCTACACCTTGTTTGCTAGTTATTTTATGAAAATTATGAAAATAACCTTCAAAATTTCTTGGAAAATACGGTGTATTGTTAAAAGGACAGCTTGTCTCTTAAATGGATATAATTGCAGGGTTGTATTTACTAATTACTATATTGAGCTCATCAAGATTATTTAAAAAACCTTCCATATTCCATTGAAGAATATTGAGATACTTGTCAGATAAACTTTGGTTCCACGAGCTTGTTTATCTGAAGTAGAAGGGTTGTTTCCAATTCTTGGATTTTGTATTACAGTTTTATTGCATTGTAACATCATTTTCGACAGTGGCTTGTTTGGTTACTTGCCAAAAGTGTTTGTGTAACAGTTGATTTAGGCGACGATACGAGAGGGGTATTTGTGAGATTATTATTTGCGTATGTGGTGGAGAGATGATTATTTGTTTCGTCGTAGGTATTTGAACGAGGTGGTGTTGAATTATTATTGTTTAACAGAATTTGTGCAACAGATGATTTATGCGGGAATACGAGAGGGGTTTTGTAAGACTATTATATGCGGGTGTGGTAGTGCGTTTATTGGTAGTATTGGTTTGGAATGGGTAGCTTTACGGTTGAGTTTAGAGGAGTGTGATCGGATTCTTTATCGTTTGGTGGTTTTGATGTTAAATTGGTATTGTGTTTAACTTTACTTTTGTTTAATGATGAAGTTTTTGGAGAGGACATTTTGTCTTGAACGGCAAGAGAAAGGATGGAGAAGGTGTATTGTTTGTTTTTACAACCTTTTCGGCAAATGATTCTGTTAACCGTTGATTATGGGCTGACTTTTGTTGGTTATAGATTCTTTTGGCTTCTGTCATTATATTGGATATATATGTTAATTCGTGCGGTTTTTTTTTCAAAATTTGAACGTTTATTTAAGAAAAACATGTACAATAGTATTATTCAAAGTATTGCCCATCTGAAGCTATGACTTTTTCCCATCTTTCTGGCAATTTGTGGATCTTATCCCAAAAGAACTGCGCCGGCCTGGCAGCCCAGAATGAATCAAGCCAATTTTTAATATTCTGCTCTGATGTGAACCGTATTTCAGTGAGGGCGTTCTGCATCGAACGGAACAAATGGTAGTCAAGGTCTGGGCTATAAGGAGGGTGGGGTAAGACTTACCATCAACTGTTTTCCAAATAGTTCTTAACCGGAATATCAACGTCGGGCCGAGCGTTGTCATGATGGAAAATTATTGCCTCGTGTCTGGTCGCATATTCCGGGAGTTTTTCGGGTACTGCTCTCTTCAAACTGATTAATGCTGCTGGAACGCCAAAAAGGTAATGCTCTGTATTTGGTGGGATCAGATGGGTATGCTGTATTATGAGCTGCTAAAACCGGATGAAACCATCAATGGACAACGCTACCGAACACAATCTGTTTGAAGAGAGCAGTAGCCGAAAAACGCCTGGATTTTGCGACCAGACGATGCAATAATTTTCCATCATGACAACGCTCGGCCCCACGTTGCTATTCCGATTAAGAACTATTTGGAAAACAGTGGACTTACCCCACCCGCCTTATAGCCCAGACCTTGCCCCTTCTGACGGAAGAATATTTATATGGGGAGATCATTCTCATTCTTCCTTTCTATTTAATTGGTTGTGAAACGAGAGCGTCAAGACCGTCTAAATATATTTTTAAAATAAAGAAAATCAACGGTTTTTTCAAACATTCTCCCAAAAAGAAGCGTTTTGAAAGTTTTAAAGATATAGACCTAGATTTTTTGCATAGCGAGGCCTTTACTTACGTATGGGACTTGTGCTGGATATTTCAGAAGGTGTTTCACACGGCTTAATCCCTGGGGCTCTGCTCTTTGTTTTGTATATTACTGACCTCTACAAAGTTAGTAAACATACTACTATGCACCTGTTCAAAGATGTTCAAATATATTTGTCAATTTTGCGGTCTTAAATCGGGAATTGTGTCAGGTAATTGAGTAAGGACTTAATGGGTTATATAAAGCCAGGAGGGCTAAAAAAGGGATATTTCAAGAATTTTTCCTGAGAAAACTTTTAAATTTATTAATATACAATTTTTTACACATATTCTGGTAACTTTTAACTGTATTTCTGCATTTTTCAATTATAAAAATTATAATTTTGTAGGCTGCTATAGCTGAGCTCCTCTTAAAAAAGGCGTCTTGCAGTGACCACGATATCTCTGAACTGGATCATCTAATATGAAAAAACCAAACAGATACCGTTAAAGTAATGTATTAATGTAGTTATTAATCGAAGGAATAAACAAAATAATTTTTTTTTGCAAAAATGGCGTCTTCTCAAGCAAAAAAACAAAAAAAAAAAAAAAGCGATTTTTGGCAAAAATTTCGGCTTTTAATCGTTTATAAAAAAAAAATATATTACGAAAATTCTAACTGGGAAGACTAAAACGGTCTTCTAGTTAATAGAAAAAATTCTCTGTGCTTACGGATAGGCAAGAACATCAGGGTTGTTGACGAATACCCTGATGCTAATTTATCTAGAGAGAATATTGTAAACAACCGTCTAACAGACTGTGAACATATAAACCAACTAATAAGAAATATTTGTACAGCGTGGCGAATGTTGTTAACTTATGCTTGCTTTACTCCAATAAACATTTGGCTAAAACCGGTAAAAGCTCTGCTAGTACCGCAAAAAAGCTACTGCTGTGTAGTCTACATTTCTCTTGATTCGCTATCTTTTCTAGAATTAAAACTTGTTTTCAACGCTGTGGTTAGATGAGATTTCTATTTACGAAAGTTCAATCATATTTCTACGTTCAGACTGTCAATCTTAGGGTGTTCGCTACAACAATTCCTGAACTGTCGTAACTGTTTATTTCTTGCAAATTTAATAATCTGTCAGACCCAATTATTTACATCTTTCAGGACTGGTACTTTAATTCCTCCTTCTTATAAATACTTAGAAAGTAGCCGTCTGTTCTTTGTTAACGTTGTAAGGTTTTGGAACTTGTTGAACATTTTAAAAATCTGTGAGGCAAACAGGGGCACACACAATCAACAAAATGCTGAATAGATAAGTTTATTTAAAATATGTTGGATATTTGAAAAATGTAACTAATTTGTATAATTTTCTTAATATTCTATGCTGGTTTTTTTTCTTAATATTTTATATTTATTTCGAAAATATTTGTAAAACAGCCTAGTTTTTAACCATACAATCCGCTGATTTGAAATAAATAAACAACTTCAACTTAAACATTTTTTCGTTGCAACATTATAATCATCTGCCACGACACACCGTGATTAAAACATGTGGCTCATTTAGGCAAAAGTGCTTATATAATTAAATTTTCGGGTCTATAATGTACAATTTTTGAATTCACTAGATTAACAAATAGTGTTGCTATTAGAGTCAGTCAAAGTTGAGTAATTGTTAAGGTCACTTGAAAATTGATTTTTCTTATTTTTCTTTAGGTTTGAGTGCAAAAACTAGGCAAAGGGTTCCAAAAAATCATTTCTTTTTCATTTTGTCTGATATACGAGTATTTGTTCATTTGTAAAATCAAAAATGTACGCATCTTTTTTTTTAATTTTTTTTTTCAAAACTATTTATTTTAATGTTTTTTGTGACACTATTTCCGACACACTTTTTAGATATTGTGTTGAGTTTAAATAAAAGGTCCGAATGGATTGGACCTAAAAATTAAATCCTATATATTGTATTTGTAAATATACCGGCTGAGTTTTTTTTAACTTGAAACATCCAAATTACTCGAAAAATACGCGTTATCGCGAAAAATGTTTCAGACAAAAGTCAAAAAGTTCTGAAGGGGACATAAGATCTAGACCATGAGTTTGACCTTGAGACCCATTTTCAAGGTCAAACGAAGGTCACTTTTGATTTTTCAAATCATAATTCCTGATTTTCATTGCTCAGTCGTATTCCTCAATTCCTTATTCATTCAGCGCTAGATACCACTGCACTGGTACGCCTAAATCATTAATCGGCTTCCAACATTGTTTGCGTGTTAGAAGGTCGAGATTTGTTTTGAGGAGTCATTATTGCCTCGAGTGAAGTAAAAACTCAAAGAAATTTCAGATAGAGGCAAATTGTCCTAAACTTATCTGAGAGTGTTTGATGTGCACTCTGCCTTTTTTTTTCTACTTGAACGGAACTGTACTTCATTTAGAAGTTCGATATTTGTTTTGAGGAACTGATTATTATAAGTAACGTTTTCTAGATTAATAATGCAGGCTGTTTCAATTCAAGAGAAAATTGAAATGCTATTGATTTATGGAGAAAGTGAAAAGAACATCGATGGTGCTGTTGCTCTTTCCGCCCAACGTTTCCTAGACCAGATACGAACGCGCGCTTCTTTTTATCAGGTCATCCAACAATTCACTTTTGAAGGAAGTGTGCAACCAAAGAAAAGGAATCGGTCAGATAGGGTGGCTGTTGGGGACAATGAAATAGCAGTGTTAGCTGCCGTTGCACACGATCCTCACATTAGCACTCGCCAAATAAGTCGTGAATCTGGAATTTCTCAAACGACTGTCTGTAAGATATAACATCGGCATAAATACCATCCTTATCATGTTTCAATGCATCACGAACTTTCTAGTGAGGATTTTCGCAACCGGGTTTCCTTTAGTCAATGGGCACTTCAACAAATTGAACGAGACCCCCTTTTCTTTGCCAAGGTGTTATTCTCTGATGAGTCGACTTTCATCAATCACGGTACGGTCAATCGACATAATATGCATTACTGGGCTACCGAAAACCGTTTTTGGTTGCGACAAGTTGAACGCCAGCACCCTTGGAATGTTAATGTTTGGGCGGGAATTATTGGGGGTAAATTATAGGTCCATATTTTATTGAAGGCAACTTGAATGGCGAAAAGTATGCAAACTTATCTTCCAGTATTACTAGAATAACTGCCATTGGTGTTGCGACAAACAATGTGGTTTCAACACGATGGTTGTCCAGCCCATTATTCCCAAGTAGTCCGGGGCGTATTAAACAATGTTTACCATCAACGGTGGATCGGACGAGGGGGTCCGAGGCAATGGCCTGCTAGATCACCTGATCTTACGTCACTTGATTTCTTCTTGTGGGACTTCTTAAAAAGTGAGGCTTACAGAAAAAAGCCAACAACACGTGAGGACATGAAAAGATGAATAACTGAAGCTTGGCGGAAGATTACGCTAGAAATACTTCTCAGTTCTGTTGGTTCATTTAGAGCGCGGATAGACAAGTGTATAGAAGTGAATGGTCACATTTTCGAGCATTTGTTGAAATAGTCTCGGGAAATTAACGTCGAAATGGGAAGATTTCAATGATTCAACAGTGGGAGGCAAGGGGACCCACTCTAATTAATCACCCCGAAGGAAACAAAATACTGCTACGTCCACGTCGTTGTTTCTGGGTTATGCTAAACGCAGTATGTAAAAACAAATGACAAGCCTACGAGCAATGCGACTGAGCAATGAAAATTAGGAAAAAATTGAAAATTGAAAAATGAGTCTCAAGGTCAAACTCGTGATCACCATCTTATGTCAACTTCAAAATCTTGTGACTTTTGTCTGAAACATTTTTCGCGATATTTCGTACTTTCCGAGTAATTTTGATGTCTTAAGTTTTATGGCGCCCTCTGACGGGAAAAGAACGCATTTTTGAAAAAAGTGTTTCATGTAAAAGAATTGTAATTTTTCACGCAGATTACGAATCTGTCAGAAAAATAGGGGTTCCCATTAAAAAATCAAAAAAGTCCTTCGTTTGACCTTGAAAATGCGGCTCAAGGTCAAACTCGTGGTCACCATCTTATGATCCCTTCAGAACCTTGTGACTTTTGTCTGAAACATTTTTCCCGATATCGCGAGTTTTTCGAGTAATTTGGATGTCTCAAGTTAAAAAACTCACCCTGTATACTTAAAAACCCAAGTGCGGCAACTAGCAGTCCTTTGTGCTAGAGAGATTGGATTTAAAAAGATTAGCCAAATTTAATTAGTTTTTTTTCTCTCTGTTTGGAGAAATACAGCGCTGTGAAAAGCTGTGAACTCATTTATTACTGATTTTGTTCCAGAATATTTCTATACGATACCAACTCAGAGATACGATTACGATTCGTGGTAAAAAGAACAATTACGAAATTAAGGCAAACAGTTGTATTAGAAAATATTACCTGAAAAGTAAAAAATGGATGTTTATACAACAATTTACGATATTAGACAGTTTTGTCAACTTGTCGAATAAAGAGAACTTAATGAGTGCCGTGAAAAATGATTAACATCTGTCCGATGAAATATCAGTTAGAGTGAAACTTCAAGAAACAATGGATTAAACTGCAAGGCGGCTTTTAGAAAGCAAAAGGGATTGGGAATTTATTGCACTTTCAAGTACTCGACATTACAAGGGCAAGTTTTTTTTTTGTTGGTAGGTGAGAAATCTTCACAGACACTGTAAACCTAGTGCTTATAGTAGTGTGAGATTCTTACTCACTAAAAAACACCTCCCTTTTGTAGACTACGACTGAGTTCACACTGAACAAGCAGTTCTTTTTTCGCGTTTTATTTTGTTTAAGCAGCAATTTGTTTTCTGAATTGAGCATGGAATACTTTCCAAGAAGCCAGTACTTGTCTCTACTATATACTTAATCCCAAGCACTTCCCGTTTTTTCTTAACGTGTGCTCTCCATTTAAATTTAGCGTTGAGTGTCATACCAAGATATTTGCCTCGATATTTGGCGGCACCCTGCCTTATTTTCTTTAGAATATATTTTTTCTAGTCTGACACGGAAGATTCGGTCATTTATGAGTCAATTGCTCAGTTTTTATTTCAGGACCTCGAGCCATACCTTATCGAAAGCTTGTCAAACGTCAAGGAATGAGATTGAACAGACTAGCATACACTCAATTGTTCGTTCAATTATATTAGCTATTCGATGTACTTGGTAGTAGGGTGTTGGTTTCTAAAGCCAAATTGATGATCGGGCAAGAGGCGATTTGTGTCAATAATCGGTTTTAGAAGATTAAGTTAGATTAGCTCGAAGACCTTCGATATAATCGGGAGGTGCAATATTGGTCTGTATGACTTGATTTCAGTCAACGGGTTTCGGAACCAAAATAACCGGCAATTTTCTACTGATGCGGTACATGCTCTAGTTTTTTGGTGGCATTTATAAGATAAAGCAGATTTAGCAAACCTTGTTTCGGTAGCGCTTTAAGTATCTCCCTCGTAATTAAATCATATTCAGGGGTTTTATTGGGCTTAAGCGTGTCTATAACTTGTCTAAGTTCCCTAAGTGTAGTCTTTTCTATTGAAAGGTTCGTCATCACGTATAGCGTATTGACATTTTCTGGAAGCATTTCCCCGTCAATTAGTTTGAACGTTTCCGCAAGATGGTCGGCGAAAACATAAGTTTTTCCTTTTCTTCTTTTGTCCAATCATCCTGGTTTCTTCTTATTGGCGCTACGTGTATTTGGGGCTTTCGAGGACTTAACGGCTCTCCATATGGAGTAATTGGTATATTTGTCTCTGTGAGGCTTACAATAATATCTTGGTTATTGAAGTCCTTGATCGATTTTTTTAACAAGTTGCAGAGCCTATTAGAGGACGTTTTATCTTGTTGAGTCCAAGTTTCATGCCACTTGTTCCGCGCTCTTCGTTTCTTCTTTACCATTTCCATGATTTCCGGCGTGTATCTTATGCCGATATTGGCAACTTTGTTCGATTCGCGTGGAGTGTTATTACAGGCCGCCTGCTGTTAGACGTTGAAGTCTAGTGTTTAGTGTTTATTTCTTTTCCGATAAAAAAGTCTAACAGATCGGGTGTTTTGGCGACATCCGAGGGCCAGTACGTCTGTCTGCCTGTTGAGTACAATTGCCAACCACATTCCACATGCCAGCCCTGCGAGATACATCTTGAGCTTTAAAAGGTGTGCTTCGCATTAAGGTCGCCACCAATAATAAAGAGAGTTAAATAGGTCAATGAATTTGTCTTTTTCTATTTTACAGATTTTTTATTTATTTTTTTTTTTTTTGCATAGATTTTTGCATAGATTGAGGATATAGTAAAAGAGTAATTTTTATTTTTAGCGGGCACTGTGGTCATTTGAAATTTGTCAAGTTCAATTTCTGCTTAAAGGGAGTGTTCAATGCAGTCCTTTATAAATAGGGATGACCCGCCTATTGCGTTTTCCGATGGATGATGAGCGTGATTGTGTCGTCAGATGAGTTTCAAAAGTTAAACATATATCAACTGCTTTTTCCTGATTAAAAATATTTAGTTCATCAAGCCTTTTCTATAGCCCGTTGGCATTCCACACAAGTACAATATATTGAGCTTCTTTTTCATGATTACTTACACAGATCTGCTTCGAGGTTGAGAAGCCGTTCGACTATTATCTTATTTGTTTTAGTCAGTTCTTCTAGTCTCTCGAGGATTACTGATAAAACATTTGAAGCAGTATCAGATGATTCGCAGTTGGTCGTATTTGCTCGTACCGCTATTTGCGGGCAAGGTGCCTACAAGAAAAAAATAAATACACCAAAAAGTGAAACAGATACAAACATATTTATGGCTTCAGTTGCTCCACTGAGGCGTAACAGTTCAAGTGGTGAACATTGGAGTAACACTCGTACATCACTAGTTATTTTTGCCGATCCATAATATTCCAATATTCAGAGGAAACTGGAGAACTTATAAAAAGGACACTCAGCGATATCAAAAGTCAAATTACTAATTTTAACTCTACTGTACTGTATATAAAGTTAATGACGAAATAAAATTGTCAACTACGAGTTCTTTTTAACTATGATTGACAGAAAAGCTCTGAATGAAATAACAGATTTAAAGTCAACAAAAAAAAAAAAACAGCGATCAAGATGAATCGAATGACGACAAACATGGTTACGAATATGGAATCTCTTCATTACTCAAGGATTAGGTGATTTTGAAACTGACATATACACAAGGTGGCAGAAAAAAGAGGAACATAAGAGATCCGAAAGCATCTTCGAGATGAGATTGTGCTCGATGTGGATTTGGAAATACTTCGAAGAGATCTTTTGAAAAATAAGGAGCAATAACTCGTATAATATAACTGGGAATAACATATATAATAGTAATATATGTATAATAATAGAGGGAATAGCAATTTAACGTTAAATTTGATAAATTTGGTGAGTATACCAAGAAAACAAAATGGTTATTATAGCAGAAATATTCATAAAATGTTGGCTCATATTTTAAATATAATCGATTATCAGTCGTTAGCACTTGGAAATTTTTCAGAGGAAGCTCAGGAATCCAAATATAAAGACCACAAGAAATATAGGCATCAAAATACGTGCAAGTATGCGGCAGCCTCATCGGAGCCACTCATTTCTTCATTAAAGCATGTCAGAACCGCAAACGATTCTAAAACCACAATACTCTCCAGAAATGATAAATTTAAGATGTTGATACCCCAGATGTTGACGAAAGTTTCCCAGAAATCCGTTTTTTTTTTTGGAACTTTTATTTTTTTCTCCACTGTTTGTCTTGAAATAAATCACTTAAATATTTTATTAAGTACTCTGATGTGCTTCAAAATAAAAAAAAATAATCTTTTGATACACATAAAAAAGCATTTCAAAAATGGTTCGCTTACCTTATCTCACCACTCTTCGGACTAGCTTTTAGACACACTCGAAATGTTCAGTCATGAACCTTTGAATTTTTTAGTATTTAGAATATTTTTTTTAAAGTAAAATATGTTACTATGTATATCCCCTGTGGTGAGGTCTTATTTCAGCAGAAAATTATGAAACACCCTGCAAAACATTTTTCTCAAAATTCAGTAGTTTCGTTTAAGAGTTATGATTTTTTAAAACAAAAAGTCAAAATAAGCCACAATAGCAGGAGAAGGAAGACTCCGTTAATACCACCAACGCCAACCCAGTCACAAGCCAGCAAGATTCAACTATCGCGCCTATCTCAGAACTCTTCGTTGCCGCGCGATTACCCCAATTTTGGCGCTACCGTCCATTGCTCTGGTTTGCGCAGCCGGAGACCATTCTCGCACTATCTAAACTAAATGTTCCAGTATTTGATAGCTAATCTAGAGAGAAGGGACCTGCAGCAGGTGTCTAACAATTTGTTGTGTCTATCAACAACCGAAAAGTATACATAAGTCATGACGAGGCTTCTGGAAGCATATAAAGAAAATGAAGAGCATCACCTGCATTGCTTGGTCGAAGACCTCCTTCCACGAAATCGGGAACTCTCGAGATCCTCCTTCACTACAGATACAGTGTTTCAAGTAATTTGATTGTCTTTATTACATTCTCATTGTGAGGACTGTACCCTCAGTCGTCAAAGGGTATCTTAATACGTTAGCTGAGGTGGCAGGCAAAACGATTAGTCACTCTTCAACAAATGAATTAATACCTGTACTGCTACCTGCTTTTACATGAACTAGCACACTGGCGGAGTAGGTCCTTAAGTCAATCTCTCGATCGAAGCGCCTAGTTTTGGGCACCGGGCAACGGTAAACCAATATCCCACGTCAAAGAGCCATTGGCGTACCACTCCCAACCGCCCATGTTGGTACCACCAGCGATACGGTTCAAAAGTCCAGAAATGTTCCTCACCACACTCCTTTAATCGGGGAAAAGCCCACAAGCAATTTTTTATATTATGTGAAACTTCTACAGTTGCTGGTAAGTCCAATCGCCTCTTTATTGATGACAAAATTTCTGGCCTTCGTTTTCTTATCGATAGTTGAGCTTCCATCCCAATCCTTGCGATCAAGGACATAGAAAAATTAGAGCCACATGCACATAATATATGCTTCGAAAAATCAACATCCCCAAAATACACATAAGTGATGATGATCACTTCGGATTTTGGTCCGGGTTGAACCTTTCGCTGAACTTTCACTCCCGCTGTGATTGTATACTAAATTGTTGGCGCAGATCTTTTCCGCTTTTTGGTGAATTCCAGACTCGCTGCCTCATAGACCAGTGTGACCACAGACGTACCTCGGCCATCCCCTCATCGTTCGATGAAGACACTATTTGTTTAATTAATTATAATAGTTGCTACGCAAACCTGCTCCAGTGCTACCTAATAATCACCTTGCCGCTTTTTGCCTTTGCCGTCGCGCCATGCCGTTCAACATTACGTAGAGACAAGGCCAATCCCGACTAAATTTTGCAACTTGGCTACAGCCAAGTTCCAGCGCATGGTAATAGCTGTAATTTGCCGACCATCAAGTAACCCGTGAGCCGGTCGAGATCAATCCATGCAAACGCCTCAACGCCATTACTCATCTCGATCGCTATCCACTACCACGCCTCACGGATTTTTAGCTGATACTGCCAATTGAATGGATTTTTACTCGTCTCGACCTTGCTCGTGCATACCATCAAATTCCGATACCGCCCAAAGGCGTACCAAAGACTGCGATTGTTATACTCGATAATTGTTTATTTAGTTATTTTGCAATATCACACAGCAAAGTATCAAATTAATCAAACACGTTATCACCCGCCACCAAACCGGTCTGTGCTGAACGTTGACTGACTAGTACTTGTATTTGTTCGGCCACGCTTTTCGTCCGGTCACTGTGGTCCGGTCACTGTGGTCCGGTCACTGTGGTCCGGTTACTGTGGTCCGGTCACTGTGGTCCGGTCACTGTGGTCCGCTCACTTTGGTTCGCTCACTGTGATACGGACTCGTCGATACAGGTCGCCACATCCCTCCGATGTTTTTGAGTTTCAATTTCAATCCCGACTTCGGCGGTTGAGTATCTTCCTCGAAGACACCATTGTTCTTGTCATCGGGGGTTGTTCCTCTCTCTGCGCTTGTTCCTGTAAATAAACTCTTTAATAAATGTGCTTAAGGGCTTAGTATACAAATATATGTATGTATATATAAAAAATAGAAATCCAAAGCTTTGATTTGGAAAGCCGGGACTAATGTTCCTTCTAACCAGCTTGCCATCCCCTTGCACCGTTACTTAATTCTGCTTCCGTTCGATCACTTCAAATTCGGTTGAATCGAAAGTAGGTGTCAACTTGTTCTGGACCGCCATGTTGCAGAGGAACACGTTGTCTCCCACTTTTATTGCAAATTCTTTTGCGCCTTGATCCTTGCCTCCTCTCTTTCCATTTTTGTTTGACCTTGAGACCCATTACCAAGGTCAAACGAAGGTCACTTGACCTTCCTGATTTTCATTGCTCAGTCGTATTCCTCAATGGGGCACACGACTTTTTCTCAAAGGTCTTATTCATTCAGTGCTAGATACCACTGCACTGGCACGCCTAAATCATTAATCGGTTTGCAACGTTGTTTGGGTGTTAGAAGGTCGACATTTGTTTTGAGGAGTTATTATTGCCTCGAGTGAAGTTAAAACTCAAAGAAATTTCAGATGGAGACAAATTGTCCTAAACTTATCTGAGAGTGTATGATGTGCACTCTGCCTTTTTTTTTACTTGAAGGGAACTGTACTTCATTAAGATGTTCGATATTTGTTTTGAGGAACTGATTATTATAAGTAACGTTTTCTAGATTAATAATGCAGGCTGTTTCAATTCAAAAGAAAATTGAAATGATATTGATTTATGGAGAAAGTGAAAGAAACATCGATGGTGCTGTTGCTCTTTACGTCCAACGTTTCCTAGACCAGATACGAACGCGCGCTTCCTTTTATCAGGTCATCCAACAACTCACTGGTGAAAGAAGTGTGCAAGCAAAGAAAAGGAATCAGTCAGATAGGGTGGCTGTTGAGGACATTGAAATAGCAGTGTTAGCTGCCGTTGCACATGATCCTCACATTAGCTCTCGCCAAATAAATCGTGAATCTGGAATTTCTCAAACGACTGTCTGTAAGATATTACATCGGCATAAATACCATCCTTATCATGTTTCAATGCATCAAGAACTTTCTAGTGAGGATTTTCGCAACCGGGTTTCCTTTAGAAATTGAACGAGATCCCCTTTTCTTTGCCAAGGTGTTATTCTCTGATGAGTCGACTTTCACCAATCACGGTATGGTCAATCGACATAATATGCATTACTGGGCTACCGAAAACCGTTTTTGGTTGCGACAAGTTGAACGCCAGCACCCTTGGAATGTTAATGTTTGGGCGGGAATTATTGGGGGTAAATTATAGGTCCATATTTTATTGAAGGCAACTTGAATGGCGAAAAGTATGCAAACTTATCTTCCAGTATTACTAGAATAACTGCCATTGGTGTTGCGACAAACAATGTGGTTTCAACACGATGGTTGTCCAGCCCATTATTCCCAAGTAGTCCGGGGCGTATTAAACAATGTTTACCATCAACGGTGGATCGGACGAGGGGGTCCGAGGCAATGGCCTGCTAGATCACCTGATCTTACGTCACTTGATTTCTTCTTGTGGGACTACTTAAAAAGTGAGGCTTACAGAAAAAAGCCAACAACACGTGAGGACATGAAAAGACGAATAACTGAAGCTTGCCGGAAGATTACGCTAGAAATACTTCTCAGTTCTGTTGGTTCATTTAGAGCGCGGATAGACAAGTGTATAGAAGTGAATGGTCACATTTTCGAGCATTTGTTGAAATAGTCTCGGGAAATAAACGTCGAAATGGGAAGATTTCAATGATTCAACAGTGGGAGGCAAGGGGACCCACTTTAATTAATCACCCCGAAGGAAACAAAATACTGCTACGTCCAAGTCGTTGTTTCTGGGTTATGCTAAATGTAGTATGTAAAAACAAATGACAAGCCTACGAGCAATACGACTGAGCAATGAAAATTAGGAATTATCATTTGAAAAATCAAAAGTGACCAAAAGATGGTCACCATCTTATGTCCACTTCAGAGTCTTGTGACTTTTGTCTGAGACATTTTTCGCGATATTTCGTACTTTCCGAGTAATTTTGATGTCTTAAGTTTTATGGCGCCCTCTGACTGGAAAAGAACGCATTTTTGAAAAAAGTGTTTCATGTAAAAGAATTGTAATTTTTCACGCAGATTACGAATCTGCTTTTACATGAACTAGCACTCTGGCGGAGGAGGTCCTTAAGTCAATCTCTTAATCGAAGCGCCTAGTTCTGGGCACCGGGCAACGGTAAATCAATATCCCACGCCAAAGAGCCATTGGCGTACCACTCCCAACCGCCCATGTTGGTACCACCAGCGATACAGTTCAAAAGTCCAGAAATGTTCCTCACCATACTCCTTTAATCGGGGAAACGCCCACAAGCAATTTTTTATATTATGTGAAACTTCTACAGTTGCTGGTAAGTCCAATCGCCTCTTTATTGATGACAAAATTTCTGGCCTTCGTTTTCTTATCGATAGTTGAGCTTCCATCCCAATCCTTGCGATCAAGGACATAGAAAAATTAGAGCCACATGCACATAATATATGCTTCGAAAAATCAACATCCCCAAAATAAACATAAGTGATGATGATCACTTCGGATTTTGGTCCGGGTCGAACCTTTCGCTGAACTTTCACTCCCGCTGTGATTGTATACTCAATTGTTGGCGCAGATCTTTTCCGCCTTTTGGTGAATTCCAGACTCGCTGCCTCATAGACCAGTGTGACCACAGACGTACCTCGGCCATCCCCTCATCGTTCGATGAAGATACTATTTGCTTAAATAATTATAATGGTTGCTACGCAAACCTACTCCAATGCTACCTAACAATCACCTTGCCGCTTTTTGCCTTTGCCGTCGCGCCATGCCGTTCAACATTACGTAGAGACAAGGCCAATCCCGACTAAATTTTGCAACTTGGCTACAACCAAGTTCCAGCGCATGGTAACAGCTGTAATTTTCCGACCATCAAGTAACCCGTGAGCCGGTCGAGATCCATCCATGCAAACGCCTCAACGCCATTACTCATCTCGATCGCTATCCACTACCACGCCCCACGGATTTTTAGCTGATACTGCCAATTGAATCGATTTTTACTCGTCTCGACCTTGCCTGTGCATACCATCAAATTCCGATACCGCCCAAAGGCGTACCAAAGACTGCGATTGTTATACTCGATAATTGTTTATTTAGTTATTTTGCAATATCACACAGCAAAGTATCAAATTAATCAAACACGTTATCACCCGCCACCAAACCGGTCTGTGCTGAACGTTGACTGACTAGTACTTGTATTTGTTCGGCCACGCTTTTCGTCCGGTCACAGTGGTCCGATCACTTTGGTTCGCTCACTGTGATACGGATTAGTCGCTACAGGTCGCCAGAACCCTCCGATGTTTTTGAGTTTCAATTTCAATCCCGACTTCGGCGGTTGAGTATCTTCCTCGAAGACACCATTGTTCTTGTCATCGGGGGTTGTTCCTTTCTCTGCACTTATTCCTGTAAATAAACTCTTTAATAAATGTGCTTAAGGGCTTAGTATACAAATATATGTATGTATATATAAAAAATAGAAATCCAAAGCTTTGATTTGGAAAGCCGGGACTAATGTTCCTTCTAACCAGCTTGCCATCCCCTTGCACCGTTACTTAATTCTGCTTCCGTTCGATCACTTCAAATTCGGTTGAATCGAAAGTAGGTGTCAACTTGTTCTGGCCCGCCATGTTGCAGAGGAACACGTTGTCTCCCACTTTTATTGCAAATTCTTTTGCGCCTTGATCCTTGCCTCCTCTCTTTCCTTTTTTGTTTGACTATTGCATCCATATCCCGTGCTCCTGAGTTGAAGATACTTGGGAAGGGATAGAAGGGATCTTGTCTCGTATCCTCATATTGCACAAGTTTTGTGATGGCGATTTTCCTGTGGTGTCATGAGGTGTCACGTTATACATTACCATAAACTTTTGAAGCTCTTTCTTTTAATCCGAACCCTGAGCATTTCTTATTTTAAGTCTCTTCAGAATCAACCGGTTCATGTTTTCCACCTCCATATTCGCCTGCGGACAGTAGAGTGGTAATGTGATTAGCTCAATATTATTAGTTATATAGTAAGATTTGAACTCATCACTAATAAACTGACGTCCATTATCAGTTCTAATTGATTCCGGGTATCCTAACCTACAGAATATCTTGTCCAAAACACCGATAATATCTGCTGACGATATTCTTCTTAAGAACGTAGACTCTTGGTACCTGGAATGATAGTCAATGATGACGAATACGTAATCATGGTTCGGCAGGGGACCTAGTAAATCTATCGCCACACATTGCCACCGCTCATCTGGAAAATTACGTCGCTTCATTGGTACTGGTTGCATCGTTCGAGATATTGGGTCTATAACTTAATTCGTGCGGTTTGCTAAGAGATGGCGTAACTTGTATTATTCCATTGATAAAAACATGAGTTGGAAAGCTACTGTCATTGTACGTCATTTCAGTATATGTCATTCATTTGAAGCGTAAACACCAATAATTTCTTTAGCACTCAAATATGTCGAACTTTGTGCCTGAAAAAGTGTTTTTGCAGGGAGATCTTCTTCATTACTGAAAACTGCTCCCGAAAGTCATCGTATTTTGGTGGAAGTTTATGGTGAACATGTGCTAGCTGAGCGAACGTGCCAAAAGTGGTTTGCACGATTTATAAGTGGTGATTTTGGCTTGGAAGACGATGAACTTCCTGGGCAGCCAAAAAAGTTTGAAGATGAAGAACTGGAAGCATTACTCTATGAAGATTGTTGCCAAACACAAAAAGAGCTCGCAGAATCTTTGGGTGTCACTCAAGCAGCCATTTCAAAACGTTTAAAAGCAGCTAGATATATTCAAAAGCAAGGAAATTGGGTTCCACATGAACTCAAGCCGAGAGACGTCGAAAGGCGGTTTTGCTTGTCCGAAATGCTGCTGGAACGCCACAAAAGGAAGTCATTTTTGCATCGGATTGTTACTGGTGATGAAAAATGGACCCATTACGATAATCCCAAGCGCAAAAAATCATATGTGAAACCCGGCCAACCAGCTAAATCAATGGCAAAGCTGTATTTGGTGGGATCAGATGGGTGTGCTGTATTATGAGCAGCTAAAACCGGGTCAAACCATCAATGGACAACGCTACCGAACACAATTAATCCATTTGAAGAGAGCAGTAGCCGAAAAACGTCCGGAATATGCGACCACACACGGGGCAATAATTTTCCATCATAACAACGCTCGGCCCCACGTTGCTATTCCGGTTAAGAACTATTTGGAAAACAGTGGATGGGAAGTCTTACATTTTTGGCTGCCAAGCCGGCGCAGTTCTTTTGGGATGAGATCCAAAAATTGCCAGAAAGATAGGAAAAAGTCATAGCTTCAGATGGGCAATACTTTGAATAATACTATTGTCCATGTTTTTTAAATAAGCGTTCAAATTTTGAAAAAAAAAAAACCGCACGATTTAAATTACATACCCAATACAAAAAGACATTCACGACAATTCTTTAAATAATTTTCAACATCTCTGTCAACCAATGGCCACCATATTTTTTAACATTCCCTCCGCTTCATCACTGTTTCCCCAGGGTGACCTTCGTGTGCCAAACTTAGGACTCGCGGTCGTAGCGCTTCTGGTATGACTATTTTAGTGCCACGTAGCAGAATGTCTACAGAGTTCATGTCGAAATGGAAAATATCTACTCTTCGTCTTTGTGTTCCAACAATCATTTTTCACCATCTACACTGCCTCAATCAATTCCTCATCTGTTGCTGTAACTTTGCTTATAGTGAGTGCTTGTGGAAGCATTTTTTCAACAATAGCACAAACATTATATTCGCAGTTACTATCAAAGGAGTCCGACTGTTGGATTTTGCACATACGAGAAAGTGAGTTTGCGATATTGTACTTTCCCGCTTTTTAGATAACCTTGAACTTGAATAACTGTAGACGTAGGACCCATTTGTAATGGTTTAAATTATGTAGTCTGATTATGTAATTATGACTAAGGAATTTAGGGTGGACGTAGTCAATATACGCGGGCTAAAAAGTAATCACTTTTCTGCGTACGTCCACGTTTGTAAGTACCGACCAGCTGTTTTGGCACTTAGTTAAATACAAGTAGATCTTCGCCCACACCTCTCAGATCAATCTGATCTGAAGCTACCCGACTACGAACTAGTGCCACTAGTGGTCTCGCCATTTATGTGCGTATTGATGTAGCTTACCGAATTCTACCACAAAGTAGTCCCTGTTCCAATCCGGAATTCAATTTGATGTAGTTGAAATTCCATCTCCGTAAGAAAATTATCCACTACTGCTTTATTTACAGAAGCCCCAAACTGGACAGTAAATATTTCAGGAATTGTATCCCTGTATCCTCAGACTGAAATCGTGATTATGGGCGATTTCAATATACAGTATTCTGGTTGGCTTCGACATTCTGGACAGACAACACCCGAAGGATGGTGTGTTGAGATCTTCGCTGCGGAAAATAATTTAACCCAGCTTGTGAATGAGCCCGCACGAATACCAGACGTTGATAGTCATACCGCCAACACCCTGGACTTGTTTTTAACTTTTCACCCTGACAAGTACTGCGTTGATGTGCTCTCCCCTCTAGGCACGTCGGACCTTTGTGTCATATCTACTAAATTCTCGTACACCCACTACGCAATTTGAGAAAATATTCCTAAAAGAACCTTATGGTAATACGAGAAAGCCAATTGGAGCGGACTTAATAACTTTTTTAGGAATTTTAACTGGTCGTTATATTTCCTCGATAAAGTCGTGGATGCCGCTGCTGATATAAACACAGAAACTATTCTCTTTGAAATGAGATGCGTTATCGCTCGTCGGTTGAAGAGTATTAAACCAAAAGAAAAGGCATGGCATGACTGGAGCTGTAAAGAGGCTGTCAGGGTAAGAGAATTGTTTTTTTCGGCCCTACAAGACCAACCCGACAGAGGAAAATCGAAAAAAATTTAAACGAGCCTGAAATGACGGCAACGTCTTTCTCAAGCGTGTGAAATTCTAATACGACCCAAAGGCAATAAAAATTTTTGGTCATTCGTCAAAAACATAAGAAATTCTGCCTCATCCTCTATTCCAACGCTCATTTACAATGACATTACAGCTGTCAGATCTTTGGACAAGGCCAATCTGCTTGCTGCAAAGTTTGCGGCTAGCTCAACACTCCCAGATTGTGCTTTGTCCCCGCCTACACCTGAGTTCGTCGTTTCTTTAATGGAACGAATCCACTTTTGCAGTTGTGTAGTAGGAAGAGTACTCAAAGATCTTAACATGCGTAAATCCGCTGGTCCAGATGGTGTATCGCCCCTTCCACACTGGCAAAACCGCTGCGTAAGCTTTTTCATCAATCCCACTCTTTTAGGAATCTTTCCGAGGAGATGAAATACAGCATTTGTCCAGCCCGTCCCTAGAAAAAGGCGAATCTTCTCTCTCCTCCTACCGACCCATTGCACTTACGTCCGTTCTTTCCAAGGTCATGGAAACGCTGATAAACCGTCAGCTCATGAAATATCTCGAAACACGAAAACTTTTCAATGACCGGCAATATGGTTTTCGTAGCAACAGGTCCACTGGTGATTTGATGGCATGTCTCACCGAAAAGTGGAACCAAAGCATACATTAATCTGGCGAAAGCAAGATAGTTGCACTTAATATTTCTAAGGCATTTGACAAAGTTTGACAAAGTTTGGCTCTTTTGTCGAAAATGCGTGATTTTGGTTAGAAATTACCTTTCGGAACTTTCAATTCAAGTTGTCTTGGACGGTTTCAAGTCTGATATTCACAAAATAAATGCTGGTGTGCCCCAGGGCTCCATTCTGTCTCCGACACTATTTCATTTTTATTAATGATTTCTTGTCTGTTATCACGTTATCACCCGCCACCAAACCGGTCTGTGCTCGAGCTGAACGTTGACTGACTGGTACTTGAGGCGCTTCTTAAAGTGAACTCCAACATACAGAAGCGTTACACAAGGCAAACACGTCCTTATAGATGCGCTGTGTAAATTAAACACCTTCTTACAAAAGCGCTACTTTTATGCGAACTCGCCCAAGTAACTATCGTTTGCGCAATTAATTTACGTAAAGTATTGTATAAATGAGTTTGTGAAGTAAATTTGTATTTCAAGAAAGCTGAAATATTTGAAGTAATGAAGCACAATAAGAGAACTCTTACAGGGTACGAGTACCCGGATTGGAAGATAGATGGCGCTACTGAGTCAAAATGTGTATAACTTCTTTTGGCCTACCTGTCAGAAATTGGAGTAGAATGCCCGCCTCTAGTCAAGTGCTCCTAAAACCTATCTGCAACTACTAGCTAGGTAAAACTTATAAGTGATGCATATATTTGTTTTATCGCTATTTCCAACAGCAGTGCTCTATAGAACTCGCCATAAACATTCCGCCCCTTTAAACTTTTAACGGTAACACCCGTTACATGAGTAACATACACCTTGAAGCTCACCTTCGGAGGTATTCAACGCATATAGGTATCTCTCTTTTTTCCCTCCGTAACTTCCTATCGCCGGTACTATGTGCAAATATCTTAAGAGTATGGTACATAAAAAAAAAATTGAGCGTGAGTTAATGTATATTCATTGTTTTAAATAAAAAAAATATGTTTTTTTCTTTTTGCTTCGTCGAAATGCGTGCAGTTTATTTATATTCTTAAGACTGATTACAATATTCGATCTTACTGCTTTTATACTAACTAGGATGCGGTTGTTATCGTATTGTTGTTTATGTCGATAATGCCAACGCATCGAATTATTGTGTTGAGGTATGTTTTCCGTATTGCAAGATAATGAAGCATGTTATCGTTATTTACGTGTTTTCGAATTACAAGTTACTGTTTTTGCTTGTTGAAACATTTTGTCGTTTTTTACGTTTGTATTGAGAGATAACGAACATGTTGTCGTTGCTTACGTTTGTAGTGAGAGATAACAGGTTGATAGGCAGGTAGAAAACCTACGTTATTAACTCGCGCGTGAATTATAGAACAAAAAAAATCTACTCCTGAATAGAAAGCAATATTGCCAGCATGTCTGGCACAGGCTTTGAGGCCTGATAAGCAACCTTCGTTGTCGTTATTTGGGCGTAGGTAACTTGGGGAGTGACGGCTGCTGTTTGTACCTGCACGAGTGGACGTTTAACTTCTACTTTCTGCTGCCAAGCCAGAATATACAGTATATCACTGTCAACATTTTAAGTGGCTTAGAGCACTTGATTCCATTTTTTATACAAAATTTGATGCAAATTCTTTAATCCATTTAAATTCGCCCGAGCACACCAAAACACGTCTAACCTTTCTATCTGTCAAAAACAAACTATGTACTATCAAATGTACGTTGCACGTGAAATTTCAAAAGTCACCGTACTTTTTGAACGTTCCTCGTAAACTCAGTCACTGCTTGCGCTGTATAACAATGAAATACAGCAGTGGTAGTTTAGCCGTTAGTCTTGTCGCGAATAAAACAAACACACTTCTTTAAAAAAAAAAAATAATTTTCACTCTTTATTTGTTTGCTTATAGGCGTCTGTATTCTACAGTGTTTGACTTACGACTAATCTCCTACCTACCGGCAGACTCTTTTCCTAGTGTGGCCACTTTACAATCACTAGTTAGTGTAGCCACTTTATATTTCTTACATTCTTATCAGTTTCTCGCCTATGGCTTGCTACAACTCAACCATCCTGACTTGTAATCGTCCCGATTTACCCCTTTGTCCTACTATAATTACGTGATTCGTTTGCTCTCGTTTGTAACCATGGTTTGATGTTGGCTGCTTCCCATATTCCTTCATATGGGATCTGGCTTACTTGAAATCCTTCTACATCCTTCACTATGTACCGATCATTTGGCAAAATCTTTTCAATTTTATACGGACCCTTAAACTTAGGGCCTATCTTCTTACTAGTACCTGCTGATAAAGTTCTTCACCGTTACATAATCTTCTTTCCCATATGCCTTATGCGTTCTGTAGTGGTCCTTTCCTGACACTTAATCATCTTATTAGCAGCTCTCGTTCGTATTTTCTCTAAATCTCTCTCATTTTCCTCCTCGTAATGCTCATTTAAATTCTCCTTCAGAAAATCAATAACTTCACCTTTTTGACTTACTCCGAACAGCAATTCACTCGGCGTCGTGACTATACTTCGGTGTATTGTGTTGTTCATAGCGAATTTTATCCTTGGTAGTATCCCGTCTAGAGAATTTTCGTATCCTGCGTCTGTCAGTTTTACTATCATGGGCGCCAGACTTCTGTCTATGCTTTCCACTTGTCCGTTGGCAATCTTTATGTGATGTACATTCTTATCTTCCAAGAAACTTCCGAAATCCTTTGAGGTAAACACACTTCCTCTGTCTCACACCAGTAACTACGGTCGGCTATACGAATTAAAATAAGATCTAAGGCAGCTTATTACTTCACTTGTGTTGGTTGTCCTAACGACAAAAAGTCTGACGTACTTAGTAAACGCGTCTACTACTAGGAACACATACTTCTTTTTCGCCCGTTTTAGTGACACTGGACCAAAGTGATTTACATGTATCATCTGGAAGGGAACATTTCCTTTTGGTATGTTGTGCAAGTAGCCTTCGTGCTTTCCAAACTTAGGTGAAAATGCGATACACTTTAAGCAATTCGCTATGTGCGACTTGATTTTACTTTTCATCTGAGGGAAACAATATGTTTTCAGAACAGCGTCCAAGACTTTGTCGCTACCCACATGACCCATCTCGCCACGGTATACATGCAAAATCTTACTTTCCATCCCTATAGGGACGTAAAACACTATTCTTTTCCCCACTTTCCTATACACTAGTCCGTTACGCATCTCATATAGATTACTCTTTTTTTCTTCCAATTGTTTCCGTATCTCGTTAATTTTCCTATCCTTGTGTTGGCAAATAGATAAGTTTTGTTCAAACGTATTTTCTTCTAGCACCAAAAATGTTTGAGACTCGAATGAGAGCGTCTACGTGCTGCATTTTGTCCCCGCCACGATGTTCCAGGGTGTGCATGTGTTTATTTTGTGGCTTACCTCTCTTTTGTTAAGTGTCAATGTTAGTGACTTACAGTCTGTCAAAATCTAATGCCTTGTAAATATATCCTGAATCTTTGCAGCGCATAAATAATTGTCAATGTTTCTAGTTCGAAGCTGTGATACTTCGATTCACATTCTGTCGCTCTTTTGGAAAAATAAAACACCGGATGGAACCTCCCATCCGCCTTCTTCTGCATCAATATGGCCCCAAATCCGGTGGAGCTTGCGTCGCAATGGAGCTCCGTCTCATCCCGATGACAGTAAATTGCCAGAATAGGTGCCATCGGTAGTCTTCCTTTTAGTTCTTCGAACCATTGCATCTCTTCACTGTCAAATTTAAAAATGGTATCCTTCTTTAAAAGTTTGTATAATGGCTGGGCTAACACTGAAAATCCTTTAATAAATCTTATGAAGTAGGAACAAAGTCCTAGAAAACTATGTACAGCCCTTACATTCTTTATCGATTCGATGCTCTTTTCATTTGGCTGGATACCCTCGTTGGATACGGTGTATCCTAAATACTGGACCTTAGCTTCCATAAACCGACACTTGTCCAAATGTAATTCCAACTTGTTCTTCACTAACCTATCGAAAACTTCATTCAGTATCTCTAAATGTTCTTCTACCGTCTTAGTTGCTATCATTATATCATCTATGTAGATTTTGACTTTCTTTTCTTTAATCAAATCTTCAAAAACGTCATCGGCCTCGCCACACTGAAAGCATCAGTTCCCACTAGATCACCGAAATCAAGCAGTGTTGGGCGCGGTAAGTACGTAGGTGGTGGACCACATGGGAGCTCAGTACTCCGCGTTGTGGCGCATGGTACCCCGGCGTTAAATCCCGGATCCTACAAATTAATTTGTGTCGTTCCCTTGATAATAATAATAATAATAATTTTCAAAAACAATTGAAATATAACGTTGGAATTCCAATGGAGCATTCTTTAGTCCAAATGGCATCCTGAGCCACTCGTACTGTCCCATTGGTGTCACAAATGACGTATATTTAATCGATTCGTCACTCATTCGTATGTGGTAAAAAGCGCTCTTCAGATCTAATAATGTGTACACTCGTTTATCTAAACACTAGTCAATAAGTCATCGATTAGTGGAATCGGGTGATTGTCTCTTAAGGTAACTTTATTTAAGTTCCTAAGGTCTACGCAAAGTCGCAAATCGCCTGTTTTCTTTTTTACTAATACTATAGGCGACGCGTATTCCGATTTGCTTGGCCTGATTATTCCTTCCCGCAGCAACTCGTCTACGATAGATGGTACTTTTTTCTTTTCGGTATATGAGAGTTTCTTCCGGTAACAATAAAACGGTTTTGTGTCGTTCAACCTTAGCTTCATTTCGTATTTCATCTCGGGGTCTTCGGTTCGCTTACAGTACAAATATTTCTCATTGAACATTCGTTTGACTTTTCTTTTGTCTCCCAATCTAGACTACAGTTTTTTAATAGCTCTACTTCCGTTTCTACAACTATCTTTAATAACTCCTGAAAATGTTCTGTGCTTACCTCACTCATTTGTTTTTCTAATGCTACGATAGTTAATCTTAGCTTCGCCTTTCTCATGAAATCCCTACCTAGAATTAAGGGAAATGTCATTCTACCATCCGGTACTACTAGTACATCGAGTTCAACCTTTTCTTCTTCCAATAAAATTTGACAACACACTTTACCAAGTATTCTTAACTGACTTTTATTTATTCCCTGAAACTTTACATTTTCTTCATATGAATTAAAAACTGCTGTTGGAACGTATCCCTGCCTGACTATGCTGATCGAGCTGCCGGTATCTAGTAGTAAGTCTAAGAATATTTTATAATGTAAATTTCTATGTGTAAATATACAATTAAATAAACTTACGGATTCATCGACTTCGTCTTCTTGGTGTACGTTGTATATCGGCTTCCAGCTAGGCTTCTTAAGCTCTGGACAGTCTGCTGTTATATGTCCCATTCTGGCACAAACGTCTCAAGCGCCTTTCTCTCGTTTTTCCTTCCTACACTCGTTTGCCATGTGCCCAACACAATTGCAGTTGTAGCACCTGATTTGCTTTCTTGCTGTATCACTCCTTCGCTCTCGTTGGACGGCTTCCATAGTAGTTGTGCAGTAGTTGTGCCTTTGTATAGGGTTTTCCAATAGGGACTTGATAACTTTGAATTTAATTTGTGAACGCACTCTTTTACTAATCATCAAACTGTCACTGTCAATTTATTCAGTAAACTCAACATTTTCATCATGGTAAAGTACACTAACGAGCTACGTTCTCCGATTGGGTTCTGGAGAAGATGCGCCAAGATGATGAATTTCATCGCAAAATCATCTTCAGTGACAAAGCTCATTTTTGGGTCAATGGGTTCGTCAGTAAGCAAAATATGCGTTATTGGTCGGGTGAAAACCCACATGAATGAATCACCACAATCCACAAAAAAGAACTGTTTGGTGCGGTTTGCATGCCGGCGGCGTTATTGGGCCATATTTTTTCGTCGACGATAACGATCATCACGTTACTGTGAATGGTCAGCGTTATGGCGCCATGATCACCGATTATTTTTGGCCCGAATTGGAACATATGGACTTGGACGACATGTGGTTTCAACAGGATGGTGCCACAAGCCACACTGCACACGCTACAATCGATTTATTGAAGAGGAAGTATGGTGAGCGTGTAATCTCAAAACATGGGCCAGTTAAATCATTGGTTTATGCCAACACGCCGACGACGTTGGAAGAGCTCAGAGCCAACATTGAACGCGAAATAGCAGCCGTTTCGGCCGAAATGTGTGGCCGAGTCGTTGAAAATTGGGTTCAACGAATCGATCGCTGCAAACGTGACCGCGGTGGCCATATGAACGAAGTCGAGCTCAATTCATAAATGTTTTGATTGTACTTCAAGCCAGTAATAAAGTTTTTGAAATATCTCAAATGGTTTGCCTTTTATTTAAAAAAAAAATTGTCAAGTCGTTATTAGAAGATCCTATAGAATAGCATTGAATGAGTGCCTGTAGTCGTAGCGATTCATCTGTTATGCCTTCTACCTTTTACATATTCAACTAGCTCATCTTCGTCGATTTGAAAGCAATTTGAGAGGATGATCTTGTCAATAAAGTAGTCCGTAAAACTCTCATTCGTCTGCCACTTACTTTCTTTGAATTTCCGTCGCAATACCATTTTGTTTTCCTTTGTACAGAACAGCTCCTTCATCTGTAGCACCAATTCGTCCACTCTTTCGATCAAAAAATTCGGCTTTGAATGCATCCACTCCAATGTCTTACCTTTCATTTTTGTCAACATAAGTGTCCGCATCATGTTCTCGTCCGATTTGTATACATCCTGAATACTTTTCAGTTGGGCTAGCCATACATCCAGATTTGTGCTGCCGTCATATTCTGGCAACATGTCTTTCCACATACTCAAATGTTGCGGATCAGATGTTACACCCATTTGACTTTCGCTCGTTTGTGTGTTTGCGTTAATCTCAATCTCATTTGGTTGTGGCAGGTCATTTGTCTGCACTCCTTCATGTGTGTGTGTGTCAGCATTCTCTTGTGTCGTTTTGCTCATTCGCGCCATTCTTCGCAGCCACTCATTTTCTTTTGCTAGTAGTTCTTTTTATCTCTTTAGTAATTCTATTTCTTTCGATCGTTTGATGATGCATCCGTTATCTTCGGACTCCGTTGCCCGTTCACTTCTGTTTACTTCCCTCTCACTTTTTTTTTTCTTTTCACACTCTTTTTTATTTACTTTTTTGCACACTCGTTTGTTTAGTTCAATTTCGTTCTTTATTTTTTCTTCTTTCCACTTTGACAATCGTTATTTTGTATTATTATTATTTTTCGTTGGATTGGATCCCACTTGTGATTTTTTTAGCCGTTAGTCTTATTGCGAATAAAACAAACACGATCCTTAAAAAAAAAAAAAAATAATTTACGCTGTTTATTTGGTTGCTTATAGGCGTCTGTGTATACAGTGTTTGACTTACGACTAATCTCATACCTACCGGCAGACTTTTCCTAGTAGTGACTGAGTGCAAGCAATAGTACGAAGAGTGGAAGGAAGGTAAGGTGCCCGCACTGTAAATGTTGTCTGTTCTGCACTCGCGCGTGTTTTTTTTTTGTGTACCAAGGAGTCAAACTGTTACTTAAATTCACGATATTTCTTGATATCGCCATCATATCCTCCTAGCTTGAACTCTGAACTTTGAACTTGGTAATACATCCTTCCGTGGAAGCCTGCTCTGGTGGTTTCAGCGTCTTATGCAGTTCTTGAATTGGACTTGTGGCCGACGGAGTTTTGTAAGCCAGGCTAGTGGATAGACTGGGTGACAACATCTTTAAAGTTATCGATGATACAATCTAGTATATTCATGGCGTCGTTAATCGGGCTGGAAGAACCAAATGAAAAAGGGAATTACTCTTGGTAATATTAATTGCAAGTGTGAAGCAAAGTTTGTTTTTTCACAAAGTCTACTAAAAGCTTTCGCCTCAAAACCTTAGCTATTGCTGTCGTTTGCCTCTATTAGCGTGAACAGTATATAATAGAGCGAGCCGAAGAGCAGAGTGTCCAAATTAAGCGAGTTGCTCGTAAAAATAAGACACTATTCTGGCGGTGGTTGCTTGCACTGCAAAGAATCTATATTTAGTTTTTTTATTTAGACTGTTAGAATTAACAAATGAGTAAGTATTATTATTAACCCTTAACCGTTAAAAAGTGCAATTTGACATAATCACAACAATAAATATTGATTAATCAGGGGGTGGCCGTGGTGTAGTGGTATATGCATAGATTCCTCGAGCAGAGGGTCGCGGGTTCGAATCCCGTTCCAGGCAATTATGTGAATAAGTCTTTTCAAAGAATTTGTATGTAGTTATATGAATATCCCGTCGGCGTCAACTCTGACATGAAGGCATAACACTGATGTTGGAGAGGTTGCTGGCTGGGCTAAATGTAACGAACTAACAACTAGCACGTACTTAAGACCCACTGGTTGAGGAGGATGTACTCGCTCGTCCCGTCCAGTTTGACAACCACCTCTGGGAAAAATATCGAAACCTAATAGACCTGAGTTTCCAACTACTACACCACCCGCCCTTGGTGCGCGCGCGGTATTATAAAAAAAAAAGTCGTAAAATGCAATTTTGCAGAATACAGCAATCAAAAAAGAGTGTGAAAGCAATTTAATAAGTGAGCCAGTAAATGCATGGTCATCAAAAATGGTTAATCGCTATTCCGGTGTTTGTTTTATTTTTGTTGTCATAAACATACTACCAGCGAAAAAGTGCTTAGCTTTCTGTAAACATACCACTGCAATAAAGAACAGCCATTGTGTATCAGCAGGATGGCGCCCCCGTACACTACTGCCATACAGTTAGCGAGTGGTTAGTTCACGTGTATGAAAATTCGTGGATAATGCGGGATGGACCCATTTTGTGGCCTCCGAGGTAAATGGACTTTTATTTATGGGTATGAATGAAGAACATTGTTTGGTAATCACATATAAAAACATTGGATGACTTGAAATGTAGGATTGACGAGGCAACAGGCAGAAGAATTGGAGAGAATCGACATTGATATAGCCTTTCTAAGACTAGTTCTGGCGTGCATTCAATTCAGTCTAATGTATATAACTTTTAGCGTACTTCGAATTCACACATCGAGTAATTGATTTCATTTATAATAATTGTAGTAGTAATAAGTTTACAAATCTTCAAATTAGAATAGAATAAAATAAGTATATATAGGGTTTTCCAATAGGGACTTGACAACTTTGAATTTAATTTGTGAAGGCACTCTTTCACTAATCATTAAACTGTCACTGTCAATTTATTCAGTAAACTCAATATTTTTATCATGGTAAAGTACACTAACATGCTACGTTCTCCGTTGGGTTCTGGAGAAGATGTGCTAAGATGATGAACTTAATCGCAAAATCATCTTTAGTGACGAAGCTAATTTTTGGCTCAATAAGTTCGTCAATAAGCAAAATATGCGTTATTGGTCGGGTGAAAACCCACATGTGCTTCATGAATCACCACTTCATCCACAAAAAATAACTGTTTGGTGCTGTTTACATGCCGGCGGCGCTATTGGGCCATATTTTTTCGTCGACGATAACGATCGTCACGTTACTGTGAATGGTCAGCGTTATCGCGCCATGATCACCGATTATTTTTGGCCCGATTTGGAAGATATAGACTTGGACGACATGTGGTTTCAACAGGATGGTGCCACAAGCCACACAGCACATGCTACAATCGATTTATTGAAGAGTAAGTATGGTGAGCGTGTTATCTCAAGACATGGGCCAGTCGATAGGCCGCCTCGTTCGTGCGATTTAACGCCGCTTGACTATTCTGTGGGGCTACGTTAAGTCATTGGTTTATGCCAACGCGCCTAAGACGTTGGAAGAGCTCAGAGCCAACATTGAACGTGAAATAGCGGCCGTTTCGACCGAAATGTGTGGCCGAGTCGTTGAAAATTGGGTCCAACGAATCGACCGCTGCAAACGTGCCCGCGGTGGCCATATGAACGAAGTCGAGTTCAATTCATAAATTTTTTGATTGTACTTCAAGCCATTAATAAAGTTTTTGAAATATCTCAAAGTTGTCAAGTCGTTATTGGAAAACCCTATATAAGAAAGGGGAAATGAGCTGGAAATACATATGTGTAATAGAAAACGAGGGTTAGAGTTTGGGGTAGGAGTCATAAATGAAGAAAAATTGCACTTCTGAAAAGGGTGGCATTAGATACGAGTACTAGGTGGGGAGAAAAGAAACCTTGGGAATGAAACAAGAAATTTTTTTAAATGTTTTTTTTTTATTTTATTCAATATAGTCCCCTTTTAGTTTGATTTACTTATTCTAGCGATTTTCCAACTTCTTGATCACGTCCGAAAAGTAATTTTCCGGAAGGTTTGTAAAATACTTCTCCGTGGCGTCGATTATTTTCTCGCGTGAGCTGAATTTTTTATTGATGAGCCATCTTTTGAGATTTGGCAAGATAATAGTTTGAGGGAGCCAAATCGGGCGAATACGGTGGATGGGACAGTAATTGGAGCCGTAAGTCATTGATTTTAGCCGTGGTTGCGATGCTGTTGTGCGCCGGTGCATTTTTTTTCGCTTCATGTGAGGCCGTTTTGCAGCGATTCCGGCCTTCAATCGCTCCAATAATGCACAGTAATACTCGCTGTTGATAGTTTTTCCTTTTTCGAGGTTTCCATGAAAAATATGCCATGACAATTCCAGAAAGCCAACGTCATAACCTTTCTGACCCATCGAGCCTCCCTCGACCGCTTCGGAGTACTCGTGCCGGCTTCGGTCCATTGCTGGGCACTCATTTTGTTCTCTGGTGTGTAATATGGAATCCAAGTTTCATCAACAGTTACCAATCGACACCAAAAGTCCTCCCGATTCCGCATCAACAAGCCCAAACTCTCTTTCGAAGTGCTCTCGCGTTCGTTTTTTTGGTCAGAAGTGAGTATGCGCGGCACCCAGCGGTAGGATAACTTTTTCATATGCAGAATATTGCCCAAAATATGGCGTGTGCGCTCAGTACTAATCTTTGTGGTATCTGCTAGTTCGCGCACCTTCACTTTACAGTCAGCCAACACCATTTCATGTATATTTTTGACATTGTCCTCTGTAACCGCATCGGAGGGCCTGCCGCTGCGGACTTGATCGGTAGTGGAGTTGCGGCCACCACTAAACTCTCGTAGGCAATATTTGACGTGTAATCTGACGCAGCATTAGCTCCGTAATATTTATCCAACTTTTATTTTGTTTTCTTCGCCATTTTGCCTCTCAAAAAATAATGTTTTATGAGAGAATGAAAATCGTTTTTGTCCAAACTCAACATGAGTTGGGTTGAGTCAACAGCAATCAGATGTCAAAACAAAACTGAAGACAGTATTACACTGAAATTTGGCATGTCTGCCAAATATGAACGGAACTTCAAGGCACCATAACCTTTTTTGCAGTAGCAGCGCATTCTGGTGGCTAAGGAGGTTGCTTTTCACATATTAAAACAACAATAATTTTTTTTTCACTCAAATATGTCGAACTTTGTGCAAGGAAATTGGGTTCCACATGAACTCAAGCCGAGAGACGTCGAAAGGCGGTTTTGCATGTCCGAAATGCTGCTGGAACGCCACAAAAGGAAGTCATTTTTGCATCGGATTGTTACTGGTGATGAAAAATGGATCCATTACGACAACCCCAAGCGCAAAAAATCATATGTGAAACCCGGAGAACCAGCCAAATCAACGGCAAAGCCGAATATCCATGGCGCCAAGTGAATGCTCTGTATTTGGTGGGATCAGATGGGTGTGCTGTATTATGAGCTGCTAAAACCGGGTGAAACCATCAATGGACAACGCTACCGAACACAATTAATCCGTTTGAAGAGAGCAGTAGCCGAAAAACACCCGGAATATGCGACCAGACACGAGGTAATAATTTTCCATCATGAGAACGCTCGGCCCCACGTTGCTATTCCGGTTAAGAACTATTTGGAAAACAGTGGGTGGGAAGTCTTACCCCACCCGCCTTATAGCCTAGACCTTGCCCCATCTGACTACCATTTGTTCTGGTCGATGCACAACGCCTTCACTGAAATACGGTTCACATCAGAGCAGAATATCAAAAATTGGCTTGATTCATTCTTGGCTGCCAAGCCGGCACAGTTTTTCTGCGATGGGATCCACAAATTGCCAGAAAGATGGGAAAAGTCATAGCTTCAGATGGGCAATACTTTGAATAATACTACTGTACATGTTTTTCTTAAATAAACGTTCAAATTTTGAAAAAAAAAACCGCACGAATTAAATTACATACCCAATATAAGGGGTTATATACCCTTAAAATGTTTGCACGCAATACGGGCGAAAAGGTAAAGAGTAAACTGGACGAAATAATTATGACGTAATTGGATCAAACTTAAAGTTCTAAGGAGAGGTTGCAAATTAATATTTTCATATAATTACATAGGGTCTTATTTGTTATAATATTATGTAAAAAGATGTAATTTCTGGCATCATTGTAATGCTTAAAAGGCTTGTAGCATGTTGTGAGATGTGTTCATATCTGCTTAATCCATGAACATGAACAACTTCCGTTGGGACAAGGTATCGATATTACAGTATACAACTTCTTCATATATAATCAAGGCTAAAATAAGACTTAAAACAAGCTTCCGTCTAGAGGAGAGTGTAACTCACAGTTACCCATAGCTTACGAAAACATCCATAAATTCTTCTTGCTATATTGTAAAGCTTGTATGGTCGTATCCTAATATGTTTGAATTGATAAAAAATCCCAAGTTAGTTATGGTCCGAACTACATTTAATTTATGACCATATAGCAGAGTAAGACGTAAGGTATTGAGAGCTAGCTTTTATTTGAAATTGGAATAACATGCCAGTTATTAAGATTTTAAAGTAATCAATTAGCTATTGACCGTGAATGAATACTGCAGAGATCCTCATTTAAATGGTTTTACAAGTTTACCAGTGTTACTAAGTGGCTTGGACAAATACATATCATCGCCAGATAGATGCACCAAGGTATGAGAACAGACAGATGGCAACTCGTTTATTAACATACTAAACATTTTAAGGCCAAGGGCTGATACGTGAGGTACACCCTGCTTCACCGGTAGAAGAGCTGAGCCAGAATGCATATTCCAACTTTTTGAAATCTGTCGAAAAGAAAGCTTTCCAAAATCCTTACTGCAGTATTATCAAACCCAAAGAGATGTTTTAATTTCCAGTTATTTCTGATTAAAACAAGAAATTAAAATTGTTGTAATTAGATCAATTCAATCGATTAAAAAATATCTTTCATTACTTACTAAAAAACTGACTCTAATTTCTAACGTATCGGACATAGTTGTTTTTTATTCAAATCTTTTTATTAAGTTTTAAATTAAACTTATTTTTCCAAATGACAAAGGGCCAAATCAACGCAAGCATTGGTCCATTCGAGCTAGATTTGAATTTGAGCTTAAAAAAAACACTACAGACAGTTGTGAGTGCAATTGTGTAAATTTAAGTGTATGAACTAAGTGAAACATACATATATCCATATATAGAGTGCATATTCCATATATCTTCAGGGTGTCTCAGTTTAGCAGCATAATCCTTTAAGGGTATATTCCTGGAATTCCGCAGGACAAAAAATTGTATGTCAGGGGTGGGGGGATCTATTCTTACTCCAATTTAAGTTACAGCTTATCAAAGTGGGTGAACTCTAATATGGGGGTGTAAACATTTTAAACCTTATAACTTCTAAACTAATACAAGTATAAAAATAGTTTGACATTTCGAAAAGATAATTTAGTAGTGTATACAAGTTTTAAATACTTTATTCATCGTTACTCAAAATTATGAAAAATTTCGGTTCCATTTTTTTACTTTAAATGCATTTTTCTTAATAAATTTTCTGAAATTTTATGAAACTTATGACTAACTAAGGCGACGATTCACCCTTTCGCAAAATACTACCGGAACCAGATGGATGATATTAAAAATGAAAGTTTTGTGGTAATCAGTGACTGCTTAAAGTATGACACTATCGCAGTACACTTATTTCAGCGCCATCTCTTAGAGTTCCTGAACAAGAAATGCCAACATTTTAGGAAAATTATTTATTTTTCCGATAGATCTACTGCGCAGTACAAAAACAAAAAAAAATTTTAATTAAACATTGCATGAACAGGATTATGGAGTAAATGCTGAATGGAACTTTTTTGCGACCTCTCATGGTAAGAGCGCATGCGATGGACTTGGTGGTACAATAAAAAGACTGGCTGCCAGAGCTAGCCTACAAAGACCGTATAGGGAACACATAACAACTCCCTTACAGTTATATAACTGAGCAATTATATATGGATTTCTCCTACGTGACCACACAGGAGTATAATGAAGAAAAATTATTGATGGAATCGAGATTTTCAAATTTAAGAATTGTGTCGGAAACAAGAAATCTTCATCATATTTCATCTGTTTCACAAGGAGTAATTAAAGGAAAATATTTTTCCTTTTCATCGGAACAATATGTATATACTCCTAAAAGATAACAAATAATGATTTTTTTAGTTTTAAAGGCCTTGGGATACAAAGGCCCCAGTGTGACTTTTTTTTTTTAAATGAAAATATTTATTACAGAATATTTAGCCGCCTATAAAATATTATTTTGACCGAACCCATATAGATCCAAAAATTTGAAATGGAAACAGAGGACGAATCTCTCTATAATATATATAAAAAAAGCATTTTTTTGAGTTATTCAATGATATATATAAAAAGGATACTGTGGAATATTCCAAATCTTTGAAAGTTTACCTTTTTCTGAATTCAATAAGCTATATTTTATCAAATTCTGATGAGCGGAGCCAAAGTTATGATTTTTTTTAAATATAAAAGAAAGCATAAATTTTGATTTTTTGCCACGTTACACGCAAACTATATCGAATTCTTATGATTGCCTTATGGTTCATATCACTCCAATGAGTATTTCTACCACTTTTCAGCCAAATCGGATTGATGTCGTTTAGAACGTCGGTCGATCCTTCATGGAATGATCTTATTATTAAAATTGTTAAAAAAACATGCCAACAAATTTTTTATTTTTTTCAAATGGCCGCCATTTTGTAAATTTCTTTCTTTACTTTTCCAAGGTTTTGGCTATAGTGGCATCTATACTTATTAAGAATCCATTCCGTTGTTTTTGTTTCAGATGACCAGAAGAGTTGAAATCATGCACCCCAGGACACTCTTTTTTTGGACCCCCACACTTTGCCAGCTCATAACTTTGTGAATTTTGGGTTTTTTCCGGTTAATTTTTTATATAATCTTAAAATATCAAATGATAAAAATATGGATAGTAAAAACATTTTTTATATACACAACACATTTTTTATATACTATACAACGTGGCAGAACTGTTTGAAATGATGTTCTCTTATTTCATACAAGGAATAACTCTGGTTAGTCATCAGGAATAAAATAGACTATTCATAAGGTCATTTAATACCTAGAAAAACAAAGAAAGAAATGAGCAGCTGCTACTCAAATTTCTGCCCCGCCGACCTTTTTAACAGTTCGAGACGTCCTTACAAATATGCGTATATCTCGAAAAGTACTTACAGGATTTCAGGGACTATTGTCAGATATACATATGTATATTACAAAAAAAAAAAAAATCGATTTTTTGAAAATTATAACTACGTAAAATCCCTTAACTGCAAATATAATTTCTGTGCGTTGAGGAACTAGACATAACTTTATAGAGATGTTTTCTTGTAGAAAATATTGTAAGGAACAAACATGCTTATGAATTGTTTTTGCACTCTATGACTTTTAATACCAATTAAATCGCGTGAAAACTACATTTATAATGGAACACAAGTTACGCAAAAATTGTTTTTAAAATAAGTGTTATTCCTTCTTTTGTACACAATGGATCGAAGGCGTTTTTATTGCCGATAATTACGACATCTCATTTTTTAATTATTAAGGTTTTCTATTAAAAAAACATTATATAACTTAAAAAAAAATCAATTTAATAAATTCTTTAATTTATTAAAACCAATAAGAACTGAATAAATTTTACTGTTATATATGGAGTATATACTTTTTCTTACTATATGAAATGAATATTATGCAAATGGTATTTACTTTGATGTCAATATAACCATTTTTGTCCATATCGAACGTTCTAAAAACATGGTCGCAAAACTCCTCGGCCTTTCCAGAAGGAAAAAACATTTTGTACATATTAACAAATTTCACTGGCGTTAAACGGCCATTTGGACTATCTTGATGTAATGAACATAAAATAAACAAAACAAAAACGATGCTTTTTGAATGGAACATACCTTAAACCCTTTATACCATTCTTTTATTGTCGCTTCATCATAGCGGGTGTGTGATTTTAAAAACTCCATATCGATCTTTAGTGTTTTAGCACTCTATAGTAATAAATTTTACTATTATATTTTATATTCATATATATATATACAATATTTACGTAGTAAAAATTACATAAAACACACAATCATAGGCCACAAGCCTTCCTGCCAAATGATATACTCAATCTTGTGTTAAATACTTTGTTTCTGAATTAATCACGCATATGCGAGTACTTTTTAACGAAGTCAAAATAATAAATATAAAATCTGTATATTTAATTATTTAGCAGCTATAAGATCCTACAAACATCCTCATAGAGACTTTCTTTTGAATATGACTATCAATTGAATTTTATATTGTGCTAAATTAAGACTAAATGCAATATCGAAACACATTTTGTATTATTGAATTTCAATAACTTATATACATACATTTAAAATAATCGAAATGAGGTACCAAAATTTGTACAAAAAAAAACTAAAACTATTGGTATGTAATTTAATTCGTGCGATTTTTTTTTTCAAAATTTGAACGTTTATTTAAGAAAACATGTACAATAGTATTATTCAAAGTATTGCCCATCTGAAGCTATGACTTTTTCCATCTTTCTGGCAATTTGTGGATCTCATCCCAAAAGAATTGCGTCGGCCTGTCAGCCCAGAATGAATCAAGCCAATTTTTGATATTCTGCTCTGATGTGAACCGTATTTCAGTGAGGGCGTTCTGCATCGACCGGAACAAATGGAAGTCAGAAGGTGCAAGGTCTGGGCTATAAGGCAGGTGGGGTAAGACTTTCCATCCACTGTTTTCCAAATAGTTCTTAACCGGAATAGCAACGTGGGTCCGAGCGTTGTCATGATGGAAAATTATTGCCTCGTGTCTGGTCGCATATTCCGGGCGTTTTTCGGCTACTGCTCTCTTCCAACGGATTAATTGTGTTCGGTAGCGGTTTTAGCAGCTCATAATACAGCACACCCATCTGATCCCACCAAATACAGAGCATTACCTTCGCGTCATGGATATTCGGTATTGTTTGTTTTTTCAACCTTTTCGGCAAATGATTCTGTTAACCGTTGATTATGGGCTGACTTTTGTTGGTTATAGATTCTTGTGGCTTCTGTCATTGTATTGGGTATATATGTTAATTCGTGCGGTTTTTTTTTTCAAAATTTGAACGTTTATTTAAGAAAAACATGTACAATAGTATTATTCAAAGTATTGCCCAATTGTAGCTATGACTTTTTCTCATCTTTCTGGCAATTTGTGGACCCCATGAATGAATCAAGCCAATTTTTGATATTCTGCTCTGATGTGAACCGTATTTCAGTGAGGGGGTTCTGCATCGACCGGAACAAGGTCTGGGCTATAAGGCACTGTTTTCCAAATAGTTCTTAACCGGAATAGCAACGTGGGGTAGAGCGTTGTCATGATGAAAATTATTACCTCGTGTCTGGTCGCATATTCCGGGCGTTTTTCGGCTACTGCTCTCTTCAAACGCATTAATTGTGTTCGGTAGCGTTGTCCATTGATGGTTTCACCCGGTTTTAGCAGCTCATAATACAGCACACGCATCTGATCCCACCAAATACAGAGCAATACCTTCGGGCCATGGATATTCGGCTTTGCCGTTGATTTGTCTGGTTGGGCGGGTTTCACATATGATTTTTTGCGCTTGGGGTTGTAATGGATCCATCTTTCATCACCAGTAACAATCCGATGCAAAAATGACTTCCTTTTGTGGCGTTCCAGCAGCATTACCAACATGCAAAACCGCTTTTTGACGTCTCTCGGCTTGAGTGTATGTGGAACCCAATTTCCTTGCTTTTGAATATATCCAGCTGCTTTTAAACGTTTTGAAATGACTGCTTGAGTGACACCCAAAGATTCTGCGAGCTATTATTGTGTTTGGCAACAATCTTCATAGAGTAATGCTTCCCGTTCCTCATCTTCAAACTTTTTTGGCTGCCCAGGACGTTCATCGTCTTCCAAGCTAAAATCACCACTTTTAAATTAGCTTGTACATGTTCACCATAATCTTCCACCAAAATACGATGACTATCGCTGGCAGTTTTCTTCATGAATAAGATCTCCCCGCAAAAACAATTTTTCAGACACAAAGTTCGACATATTTGAGTGAAAAAAAAAATTAATGTTGCTTACGCTTTAAATGAATGACATATACTGAAATGACGTAAAATGACAGTAGCTATCCAACGCATGTTCCAATGGAATAATACAAGTTACGCCATCTCTTAGCAAACCGCACGAATTAAGTTATAGACATTTATAGACAATTCTCTAATTAAGTAACAAAATTTCAACGTGTGTTTTGGACTTTGAGTTTCTTCTCCAATTCTAGTCGTTGACTATTCGGCATTAATAGCCTGAATGGATTTTTAAACCAAATGTTTCCCAGAATGGCTGTAAATTTCATTTAGCAATTTAATTTATAATAAAAAAGAATAAAGATCATACAAAAAAATTCATCATAAAAAAAAATATGTATAAATATGTATACAGGGTGTGACGGTTTAGCAGTATTTTTTTTTTATAATTCCGCGAGCGCACCAAGTTGATATGAATACCCTTTTACTGGCTTTTTTCTCCAGAGCGCGGGCGGGTGGTGAAGTAGTTTGAAACTCAGGTGTCAATATTTCAGGTTTCGATATTTTTCCCAGAGGAAAAAAAACTAACCAGAGGGACTTAGTACGTGCTAGTTGCCAGTTAGTTACATTTAGCCTAGCCAGCAACCACTCCAACATCAGTGTTACATACAGTAACACTTCAGTGTTACTACACCACGGCCACCCCCAATCCTTTAAGTGCATATTCCTGAAGTTCCCCTGATCAAAAAGGGGTGGGGGGGTCTAGGTATTCTCACTTAATTTCAAGTTATAGCCCATGACAGTGGGTGACCTCTAATTTGGAGGTGTAACCACTTTAAACAAAATGACTTCTAAACTAGTACAGGTAGAAAAATAGTTTTAGGCATTACGAAAAGATAATTTAGTAGTGCATACAAGTCTTAAATGCTTTGGGTATATCTGTGCAGCAACAAAAAAGTTTTCTCGTTAAACTCAAAATTATGAAAATTTGCGGTTCCATTTTATTTTTTTAAAATGCATTTTTCTTAAAACTTTAACGTAATAAATTTTCTGAAATTTTATGAAATTTTTATCCTTGCAAAATTTCCTAAAAATTATGTTTAGAAACTTTTTTTTTACGTACGATCAACAGATTTTTCTAGCAAAAGCCATTTTCTCAGAAGCGTTTTTTTTTTCGAAGCGTCATCAAAAGTGAGGCAGCAGTTAGCGTCAATAAACATTTGCAGTGAAATCCAAAAACGGGCTCTAGAAAGCACATAAAACAAAGGAAGACCCTTAAGCATCTGTTATAACTGTTTTAGTGCATACATAAAATAAGAAATATCTATAACCATATAAAATCTTTTATTTTTAGTTTTATCTGCTGCAGATTTTCCCAAGTATTGTATTATAAACTTGTTGATGAGTTTTTTTTTTTTTTTTTTTATTATTACGTTCATAAGAAAAAAAAATAGTAAAACGTTGTTAGCATGGGAAAGAAAAACGGAACAGGCTAAGAAATTGAATATCTGAAGATTGAAACAAGATATCAATTTTATTTATACGCAGTTGCAAAGGCCAGCATTTCTTCTAAAAACGAATACCTAAACGAAGTTTCTGCCATTGGTACTGACAGGCTTATTTTCGTTAACATGGGCTAGGGTAAACCAACGTAAGCCAGTAAGACCATTTTTTTTCTTAGAATATGCCCAAGAATTATTTCTCAAATTACCATATCCCTGACGAATTAATGGACACCCTGTGTATAGAACATTCCATAAAATTGTAACATATAATATACAGTGGTGGACACGTAAAAAGCACACTTTCACTTATATCAATAAAAAGGCAGTTTTTCAGGGTATAATCATATCGAAGGATTTAAACTTATATTATTTATTACAGTTCAAAAAGTTAATTTAATTTACGAAAAGATAAGATTATTTTCGTGAAAATAAAAAAGTTAAACACATATTTGTAAAACTATGCTTGGCCACATAAATAGCTCATTGTATTGCATTGCATTAAAAATATGAAATCCCTTTTAGACACAACGTACTACAGAAGTTAGTATTTTATCGGAAACCCTTTATTTTTTAGCACAGCTGTACATCTTCTTGGAAGACTGCACTTAAGCCTGACAACGTTCTTTAGGAATAGATATCCATGCGATTTGAATCTGGTTACAAAATTCAGATGCATTTCGCGGTTTTATTGTTTCAATGTGATGTTCGACATCGCTCCACAGGTTCTCGATCGGATTCAGATCGGGAGACTGAACTGGCCATTTCAAGACGCTGACATTTTGATCGCTAAGGTAACCCTTCACAAGGCGAGAAGTGTGCTTAGGATCGCTGTCATGCTAAAAACGCCATATTAGTAGCATATTTTCTTCGGCAGAAGGGGTCATATGTTCTTCAATTATACGTTCATAGACGTGTTGGTCCACCTTCGTGTCTATTTTCACAATCACAATTGGTCCCACGCCATGCCAAGAAAAGTAGTCCACGCTATATTATCACACTTTCTCTACCGTGTTTGAGTGTATCTCGGATTGCGTTGTTGATTAATACATGGGCTGAAAAGTCAGTGCCGTTTCTAAGAGAGGGAACCACTTGCATTACCATTACCACCACTGCACCATTTTCAGTTAGTACCAACCTTCAGAAGATACGTGTATAAATTTGACAGCTGTCGGACAATTAGTTCTCGAGATATAGCGTTGTGAGTGAAGTAACTTTTGTTATTGTGAAAAAAATGGATTCAAAGCAATTTCGTGTGTTGACTTATCATTGCTTTTTGATGGGAAAAAATGCAGCCGATGCAAGTGGATTGATAAATTTAAAAGTGGTCATACAAGCACCGAAGATGATGCACGCAGTGGACGTCCAAAAGAGGCTGTTTCAGATGAAAACATCAAAAAAGTCCACAAAATGATTACGAATGACCGTAAAGTGTAGTTGATCGAGATAGCTGAGGCTCTGAAGATATCAAAAGAGCGTGTTGGATATATCATACACAAATATTTGGACATGCGAAAGCTCTGTTCAAAGTGGCTGCCGCGTTTGCTCACATTCGACCAAAAACAACAACGTGCTGATGATTCAGAGGAATGTTTAAAGCTGTTCAACCGCAATAAAGCTGTATTTTTGCGTCGGTATGTGACAATGGATGAAACTTGGCTCCATCACTTCACAAGAGTCAAGTCGGCAGTCAGCTGAGTGGCGAGCAGGCGACGAACCTCGTCCAAAACGACCAAAAACTCAACAGTCGGCTGGCAAGGTTATGGCATCCGTATTTTGGAAAACACATGGAATAATTTTCATCGACTATCTCCAAAAGGGACAGACTATCAACAGCGACTATTACATTGCGTTGTTGGAGCGTTTGAATGACGAAATCGCAGAAAAACGTGCGCTGAAAGTGCTGTTTCATCAAGACAATGCACCGTGTTACAAGTCGATGAAAACGATGGCAAAATTGAATAAATTTGGCTACAAATTGCGTCCCCACCCACCGTGTTCTCCAGATTTGGCCTCCAGCGACTATTTCCTGTTCGCAGACCTCAAAAGAATTCTCGTCGGAAAGAGATTTAAGACCGAAGAAGAAGTAATCGCCGAAACAGAGGCCTATTTTGAGGCTAAACCGAAATCGTACTACCAAACTTGTATCGAAATCGTTTCAATCAGTGTATCGCCCTCGAAGGCAACTATATTGATAAATAAAGTTGAATTTCGCAAACATTTTGTGTTTTATTATAAAACGGCACTAAGTTTTCAGCCTATGTGTTAGGTAGACGCCATACATACCTTTTTCCATCCGATCCAAACCTGCAGAACTTGGATTCATCACTCCACACACTTTTCCATAAAGCCATCTATTTGTGAATGTGTTCTATTGCAAACGACTTTTTTAGTTTTAAATTTCTGTTACCAGTGGCTTTCTTTGTGCAATACATAATCTTAAGTTTTTTTTGCTACAGATGCCTTCTTATGTCCGACGTATACTATAAATGGAATGATTTGAAAAAACGCTGTTCTTTATTGCTTTAGAGCTCAAAAATGGGTTGGCGGCACTAGCTCTGTAGATCAGACTGTCCTCTTTCATTGTGGTTTTCGTTGGCAACTTTTTAACTGTTTGGCTATTCCTGTAATTAATTACAAACGTACTTACTTTCAAATGAATTTATTTTTAATAATCCAATCACAACAAAATATAACTTGAATCACCAAAGAAAAATGTCCTTTCACGCTGCAATCGATGATGTCAGTGATTGCTATCATGATGACGCTGCGAATTTACCATAAACCTTATATGTATGCGATATTGAGCGTATGCTTTTAATTTTATTTCTATCAAACTTAAGGGGAAATGCAATTTGAACTATGTGTGAAGATAGTCTACTATTATTTTACACGAAAATAAATATTCATTCACCATATCGTTTGGAGAGCTCTAGGTTGCTCAGGTTGTTTGCTATTTTTCAAATTTAACGAAGAAAGGTGAATCGCGCCGTACATCAAATTACCACATTTATTCACCCGTCTATCAATCCTTGATGATAATTTGTCAACAGCCAGGCATTACCATGAGAAAATTATGGGTGCGGGCAAGCTAGAAGAGGGATTAACGAAGGAGGAATTAATGAAGGTCAATTAAAAATTTCAACGTTCTCTGAATGCTATACGAAATGGCGTTCATTTAATGGTGTATTTACGTCATTAATTCATACAAATACTCAGTTGAGCGACATCCAGATATTACACCATTTAAAATCCTCAATTAGCGGTGACGCAGAACGTTTCATACAACATTTAGGTCTCGAAGCAGAAAAGTATAGGTTATTGAAATGTACAAAATGTTGGTAATTCACTTACAGTTTGTCTGTGCGAAGGTTAAGGGTTCGCAAAAGTATTAATAGAGTTTGATATCTATGAGTGAGGTTTATGACGTTTGAAGCGGTTGACCAGCAGTCTGGTCTGTGGTCGAATTCAAATACAAATTCATCTACGAAGACTAGTCTAGCAGCCTAGGTATTTCATGCTGATACCTAGGTGAAGGAGCAGTTCCAATGGAAGGTGTATCATCACGGAAGGTATGCCTTAAGGAAATTGCAGAAAATTTCTTCGGTTGAACACAACACGCAAGTAGCAAAGCGTGCACCAAGTTAAAGTGTGTGAGAACTGTCACGCGTACAGCCACCCAACTCGACATTGTCCAAGCTCGAAGAACTTTTACCAGCAACAAGTATATATGTTCGCAAGTACTTACCGAAACTAGCAATCGAACGGGCACCACATTTAAGGAAACACAGCTGAATTCAGGCGCCTCAGAGTTCGTTTGTAGACCCATCGACAGCATACCATGTATTCGCGGAATACATTTTTTGCAGCACAGCATCTGGGGAGCCAAGTCCTGCAAGCAACAGCCATAATCAAGGTAGTCTCATTTGATGACAGGTGCCATGATGTCTATGCACTTGTCGATCCAGGGTCTGAGGCAACTTTCATGGCTGCATCAGCAGTACATTTACTACAGTGACACAGTTACTACGATTACCAAGGCGAAAACTTCCGTCCAGATCTCCGGGTTAGGGAAGGTCAGCAGTACACAAGTAAATTTTATTCGACATTTGAAGGCGCTATTAAAGCCTATATTTTTCAGTCACTGATTGGCCTTCTCCCGCCCAGCGAGTGATGATTGACGAATTGAATCCCATCGAAGGGCTTCTTTGCTGAATGCTGCATTCTTCAATCTTGCTAAATTCGATACACTTCTGTATCGATCCGACATCGTTTTACCGGACATCATTAAAAGTGATCAAAACAACTTTCTTGTCGCCCAAAAAACCCAATTTGGATAGATTGTGTTCGGGAAAATTCCAGACAGGAAAACATAACTCCTTTGAAAAAGCCCCGTACCGAACCAAAGCAATCTGACTAACAAATGGGTGGTATCAAGTTTCCTTACCCTTCAAAGATGGAGTACGACCAGCGTTAGGTTCAAGCAGGGAAGTTGCCTTACGACGATTTACCCAATTAGACCGTGGTTTTGAGAAGGATGCGAAGCAAATGGTGGTGTATAAAAATTGCATGTTAAAATATATTACCATGGATTACATGGAGGAGGTAGATTTATTCAAAGACACTTACCTTGTAACACTTCATTTTTTTTGCCACCTGATGCTGTCATTAAAGACTTAAGCTCCACAAAAAAACTGCGAATTGTGTTTGCTGCGTCAAGTCTAAGACTTTGGACGGCATGCCCTTAAACGAGCACTTGATGATTGGTCCCAAATTACATTATCGATGTCATATTAAGATGGAGACACCATCGATATACCTTCACCGCCGACATGGAGAAGATGTACCGTTAAATTTCAGTACCATCGGCAGACAAAAATAATCAACTAATCGTTTGGTAGGGTAGCAAAAAGCAGCCACTGAAAGCATACAGGCTTAAAACAGTGACCTTTGGCACAGCATGTGCATCGTATTTAGCCAAACGAGTACTTAACAAAGTTGCAGACGAAGAAGCAGAGAGATACTCAGTGTGAGCCAAACCCGTTCAGCAAGAAATGCGGAGATTAGCGGAGCAAATACCCTGACTGCCGCCTTCTAAAAGCGGGTAATGCTTTCTGCTATCGCAAAACTCTTCCACTCACTAGGTTGGCTCTCACATTACGTGATTAGGGTCATGATAATAATAAAAGGGCTGTGGAAAAATGGGACGGACTGGAAAAAACGATAGCGTGCTGACCACACGCTCAAGTGCACTCGCTCCTAGCGTTTCAGAGCAAAAAAAAAAAAAAAAAAAAAAAAAAAATGGCGCGCGACTTACAATTTCTAAGTGTGAAGTGAATAAAAAAAATATTTTATTGTTATTAATACTGAATTGAGTAAGACTTTACATGCGTTTTATTTATTATCTTTTGTTGATAAAGCAGTTTTGCAAAGAATTATGTTATCCTTAACGGAAGATTAAGAATCTTATTACAGAGGATTTTCGCATATGTTTTGCTGGTAATAAATATGTTGTTCATAACGGACGGTTATGAATCTAATTACAAAACTAATGTGAATGAACTATGGAATGTACATGTTGTTTATAACGGACGGTTTAGAATCTAATTGCAAAATTAATGTGAATGAACTATGGAATGTACTGATGTTGCAGATGTTGATATGGAATGTGTAACTTTCTCGTCTTTAAGATGAGCTATTAACAAGGGAGCGACCATGGCGTTGTTCCGGCAGGGGTTTTTCAGAAGGTGTTGATATTCTTTGCGTGTTGTCCTTCATGTCCGGCACCAATTCTGGGATCTTTATTTCTTTCCTTGCTTTCTGGATGGTCCTTCTGATTTTGAAAGCTATAAGGCTGCTGGTAGTAATTAGAACAGAATTTGTTATTATTGGTATAACAGATTGCGTTTTGGATATGAATTTTAATGTGAAATTGGAAATTTCATTTTTTAAATCATATGTTATGCCGTTAATTTGAACTGTACAATCTTGAAAGTGAATAAGATTGGATCCTGTGATTCTGTATGTTGGAAGTCCGCATGTTGTATTCGCTAGTGTGCTTTTGGTGTTGATTATTGGGATGTAATTCGCTATGGGTTAAAATACTGTGGTCTCTTCTGTGGTATTGGTCATGTGACAGTTTGCTGGTTTGTTTTGCAGGATATTTTTAGTACATTTTTGATTTGTAAAATGATTATTTGATTCTATACAATAATAAGTTCCTTGAATAAGATTACAAATTTTATTAAATTGGAAAAAAGAGTATGTGTTGTTGCTCAAAATTGGAATTTCAATGCTGAAAATTATTACGGAATTATTGTAAAATGCTTTTAGGTTGAGAAATTCATGAATTTGTTCGTCTGAAACAGAACAACAGTTTGTTGTTGTACAATTTCGTTTAATTCTGTATGGGCTGGAATACTCGTAATATATGTTTTGATATTAACACATAGAACGTGCCGTTTCTAAGAGAGGGCACCACTTGAATTAAATCCATACCATTTTCAGTTAGTACCAACTTTCAGAAGATACGTGTATAAATTTGACAGCTGTCGGACGATTAGTTCTCGAGATATAGCGATGTTAGTGAAGCAGCTTTTGTTATTGTGAAAAAAAAAAAATAGATTCAAAGCAGTTTCGTGTGTTGATTTATCATTGCTTTTTGATGGGAAAAAATGCAGTCGATGCGAAGAAATGGCTTGATAAGTGTGACGCGGACTGCACCAGCCGAACGAACCATTGGCAAGTGGATTGAAAAATCTAAAAGTGGTCATACAAGCACCGAAGATGATGCACGCAGTGGACGTCCAAAAGAGGCTGTTTCAGATGAATACGGCAAAAAAATCCACAAAATTATAACGAATGACCGTAAAGTGAAGTTGATCGAGATACCTGAGGCTCTGAAGATATCAAAAGAGCGTGTTGGATATATCATACACGAATATTTGGAAATGGAAAGCTTTGTTTAAAGTGGGTGCCGCGTTTGCTCACAGTCGACCAAAAGCAACAACGTGTTGATGATTCAGTCGGCAATCAGTTGAGTGGCGATTCGGCGACGAACCTCATCCAAAACGACCAAAAACTCAACAGTCGGCTGGCAAGGTTATGGCATCCCTATTTTGGGATACACATTTTATCGACTATCTCCAAAAGGGGCAGACTATTAACAGCGACTATTACATTGCGTTGTTGGAGCGTTTGAAGAACGAAATCGCAGAAAAACGGCCGCATTTGAAGAAAAAGAAAGTACTGTTTCATCAAGACAATGCACCGTGTCACAAGTCGATGAAAACGATGGCAAAATTGAATGAACTCGGCTACGAATTGCTTCCCCACCCACCGTATTCTCCAGATTTGGCCCCCAGCGACTATTTCCTGTTCGCAGACCTCAAAAGAATGCTCGCCGGAAAGAGATTCAAGACCGATGAAGAAGTAGTCACCGAAACAGAGGCCTATTTTGAGGCTAAACCGAAATCGTACTACAAAACTGGTATCGAAAGATTGAAAAATCGTTTCAATCAGTGTATCGCCCTCTACGGCAGCTATATTAATAAATAAAGTTGAATTTTGCAAAATTTTGTGTTTTACTATAAAACGGCACTGACTTTTCAGCCCAGGTGTAATTGGGGTTTCAGGTATTTCGTATGTTGGTTTGGGGGGTTTTCTTTCGTATTTTAGTTATTTTAGTTTTCGTAAAAGGGAAATATATGATCTTACTTCTGATCTCGTCCATGCCCCTATGATTCTTTTCAATATGGTATTCTCTAATGGCCTCGTTTTGTTTGTCTTTCTCAACTATGTCTAAGACTACTTGGGTATATCTTATTATGTTATGTCTGAAAAAGTAGTTTTAGTGAACTGATTTAATTTTTTTTTTTTTCAAATATATCGTCATCTGTGTGGATGACGTTGAGTTTTTTAGGGAAATCAAAAATTTTAAATACTCATATTTCTACAAGGCTTTGTTCAGTGAAATTTTGGGCTTTGAATATTCTTCTTTGTGTGTTTCTAGATATAATTTGGGAAGAATTTTGGGGTCTGGTATCAGAAAAATTCGTTAATCGGGCGGACAGATATAGAGATTTGGTCATTATCTTCATTTCTTGGTGGTGATATTACTGTGTTTGTTTCAAGTTGGGTTGAAATTTTATTTGACTCGTTAGTGTTGAGTTCAACATTAGGGGGAGATTTAACTCGGATTCTACTTAGAGCGTCTGCGGTGTTGTTTTTCCCTTTTTTATAGACGATGTCATATTCGAATCCTTCTAACTTTAAACGCCACCGTACAAGCTTAGAATTTGATTCATTAAGGTTCATTAACCATTGAAGTGGCTTGTGGTCTGTGATGATCTTAAAGTTTTTTCCTAAAAGGTAAGGGCGCAAGTATTTTGTTGCCCAAACTATCGCCAGCATTTCGTTTTCTATAGTCGAGCTACTAGCATAGCAAATTGTCTTGTCGCTTCCTATAGAACCTTGCGATAGTATAGCGCTAAGAGCATAGTTGTTAGCGTCAGTTGTTAAAGTGTACACCTTTTACTGTAAATACGGTATTTGCATATATTTAGGGTCCGTATCTATTTGATGGAAACCACTGCCGAGATCGAGGGTGCTAAAATACGTACATCTACAAATCTCATCGAGTATTTCGTTAATATTCGGTGGTGGGTATTTGGCGTTTATTTTATTTAGTTTTCGGTTATCTATGATTACCCGCCACTTTTGTCCGTTACTAGCATTTTTTCTGGGGACAGAATGGAAGTTTATTTCCCTTACTTTCCCTTATTTCGGAGGACTCTGGGAAGCAGTAGTAAAATTAGTAAAACAGCACTTAAAACGACTTGTTGAAAGCGAATAATTTACTTTTGAGTTAACTCAAATAGAAAGCATTCTCAATTCACGACCATTATGTCCATTATTAGAAAATCCGGAGGACTTAGACGTCTTAACTCCTGTCATTTTTTAGTTGGTAAGCCAACCAATATGGTCCCACAAAGATACTTATTATCGACAACAACGAAAAACAAAGCATATTTTTGGCGCAAATAAAAAAAAACTAGTATCTTTCACGTCTTCAAACGCGTCCGAAATGGGCAAAACTAAAGCCGATCCGAAAATTGTAGATCTTGTCCTAGTGAAAGATGAACGTCTTCCAGCAGCGCAATAGATGCTCGCTCGAATAATGGACAAATTATGGAATGGACAACCACATTCGTATGTTCACACTTAAAACAGGGAATTGTACATTTAAATGACCAATAACAAAGATTCGTTACCTACCGCCGAATAATGCGAGAACAACACGATTATTTTACTACGACACAACTAATTTACATTAAAACAAATAATAAATAATATATAAATTATTAAAAAAAAAAAACATTGTAAAATAGATCATTGCGAAATAGAAATCGGTCAGTGTAAAACACATAAATCGCACTCATGTGATTTGGGGGCATGCCTATTTTTTCCGGCGGCAACGTGAACTGGGCATCGGGATCATGCAACTTTAGCCTTTTTCCTTTAGGACTCCATTAAATCGCAGGTATATGGAAATAAATCGCAAACAATTGGTGCACTCAAAGTCAACATGACGAACCCCATCCAGCAAATTCGGCCAAATTTATGAAATTTAGTCAACGAATACGGCGGCATGCCAAGCAAAGCCACGGAGGACATTTGAATGACGTTATATTTTATACTTAATGCCATAAAATGTTCTTCCAAACAATAAATAAAAAAATAATAAAATAAAATAAAAATTAATGTATATCTCACATACAACTTGTTCTTTTATTTACATTTAAAAATCTCCTTATTGAAAGCCTCTATATGGATTAGATGGGATACGATGTAATGCAAAATCGTTTTAATAAAGCTCAGTGGTATTCCATATTCACCCATAGCATTTGAATTAACAGCTGCAACATAGTTTGCTCATTTACGGATCGAAGTTGAAAACCTCTTAATGAAAGGGTGCACGGTTTGAAACGTGAAACGTACGGTTTTCCAGAAAACATTTATTTACTAGTAGAACATCAGGATCAATTTCACATTTTGTATCACTCTTGCATTAGAGATTTCAATTTGTCTAGATTTTTCGGAGTTAACATTGTATTCACTTTAGACGCGCAATAATTACTCTAAGAGTTTTTTGTTATACAGTCAAATGGTTGCACATCACTTTGGAAGCAGTCCAATCAATGGTTTACACTTACCACGAATTGATGTGATGTCATACAGAGAATGATGGAAAAATTAAAAATGTGTAAATTTTGTTTATTAATATTTTAGTTGTATTTTTTGTTTATTAACATATTATTTGTATTTTTTTTTCTAAAACTTTTAATAACTACGAGCGATTTTCAATTTTTATAAAAAATGGAGCACATAATTAGCATAAAAATTTGTGTAAAAGATTAAATGAATCCAAAATAGAAATGTTGACAATGGCATACGGTGAGTCTGCTCTAAGTAAAAAAAATGTGGTACAAGCTCTTCCAAGATGGCTGAGAAGATGCCAATGACGAATCTCACTCTGGACGCACATCAACAAAAGAAGATAACGTCGAAGCTGTGAAGAAAATTGTTTTGGAAAATCGTCGAATTACCATCAGAGAAGTTGCTGAGGATGTCGGCATATCGGTCGACTCGTGTCATGCGATTTTTTTCAGCTGTTTTGGCCATGAGACGTGTGTCAGCAAAGTTAGTGAGCATCGCTTTTGAATGACATAAATGATGATCCTGATTTGCTCACAAGCGTAATAAGAAGAACCCAGGAGAGCCAAGACCGACCCCCAAGTTCAATCAAATGTCAATGTTTTGAACACAGTTTTTTTTTTCGATTACCGTGGCGTAGTGCATCAGGAGTTTCTACCTTAGGGTCGTATGGTCAATAAGGAGTATTGTCTTGAAGTTATGCACAGCAATACGATAAAAACGTCCTAAATTGTGGAAAACTCATTAATAGCTTTTGCATCACGATAATGCACCTGCTCATTCATTGTTACTTGTGATAGATTTTTTGGGCAAAAACAACACGACAATCATGCTTCAGGTACTATATTCACCGGATTTGGCCCCATGCGACTTTTTCCTGTTCCCAAAACTGAAGGGACCTATGAAAGGACGGCGAGTTGCAACGATTGAGGAAATAAAAACGGCATCGCTGGTAGAGTTCAAGGCTATACCAAATACTGCTTATGAGAAGTCCTTCGAGGGGAATTACATTAATATTGACATTACCATTAATATTGATGAATAAATAAGTATTTTTTTTTATAAGAATATAAAGTCACCTTACTTTTTGAATACACCTCGTATACTTCATCCCCAGTGAAATATTTTTGATTTCTCAATATTTATGTGTACATACAATATGTTTTCTGAAATAAGTTTTTTTGATTTTATATTCAAATTATTATTTTTACATTATAGGCGACAGTTTGACAATGTAAAACGCATTTTTAAAGCTGTAGAGGAATTACCAGGAAATATTACAGCAAACATCAAACAGCAATTCATGCTTTCGGACGATTTGGCAAAGTGAGTTTTATCTGAATTTTGTTGCATAATAGTTCTTATATACGATTTTTATGTTGTTTTTGTATTATGATATGTTGTATTTATATTAGGGTGCGTTATATGTTACAGGCCGATTTTATTTGGTTGTCCTTTTGGTTAGACTGTCAGTTGTCAGTTCATGTTTGACAGTTATTGAGTTGTGGATACCAACTTCTTGTGGAACATCAGTACTGATGTACAGCGCATTCAGAAAATTTTAGTGGGAGACGGCTGGTATGGATACCATGGTATAGTAACACTATGTTCTATACCACATTTATGTCACTACCAATACCAATACTACGTTAAAAGCTAATATACCCCCTGTTATTGAGATTCGCATTTTTTGGCGATATTCTACTTTCTTACTGATTGTAGCGCCTTTTTCTTGCTGTTGGTGATTCTTCGACTAGTAGACTAGACAGATTCTTTGACTATTAATCAGAGTGTAAAAAGCAGAGCATTGTTTAGGTACAATGGATTCGAAGAGAACAATTTTTTTCAATATATACGGCGTTATTTCGGCAATAGCGTCGTCGAATTCGGCCTCGAGCTCGTCCGAAGTGGTTGGTTTGTTAGCGTAGGTTAAGAACCTAACGTAGCCTTGGAGTAAATAATTAAGTGGTGTCAAATCGCATAGTGGCGGCGACAAATTGAAGAACGCTCGCCAGTGCGAGCGTTGCGTCTCTTGTATGGCATGCAGTGCCGTCTTGATATATCGATGTTTTCTAGCTCTGACCACAGAAAAGAAAGTCGGTTGACATCGCCCTAAACCTGAAACTATTGACGGTAACAGTGCCTTCTTTCTCATTTCGAAAGAAATAAGGTTCGATGATGCCGACATGCCATAAACCGCCATAAAAGTCAATCTTTGTGGATGCATTGATGCTTGGCCGAACATTTGTGGATTGTGTTAGCTCCAATAACGGCAATTTTGCTTGTTGACGTAGCCGCTGATCCAAAAATGGGCTTCGTCTGAGAAGATGATTTTTGGTCAAAATTCGGATCTCCGGCCAACATTTCCAGCGTCCAATTAGCAAATTCACTGCGTTATCTATGGTTTTCCGGCTTCAATTCTTGCCTCAGCACAGTCTTATACGCACTTAGTCCAAAAACCAACTGTACCATAAGCTGGATTGACTCTCTGGCGATGCCCGATTAACCTGATCGGCGCCGAATCGAGATTTCTGTGTCGATTCCGCTACGGCGGCTATGTTTTCTTTTTTTCGCACCAATCTCTGTTTGGATGGTGGCTTAAGATCCAAAAGATCATGCTCAAACTTTTCCACGGTCCGATGAATTTTCTGCACACTGTACCAATAACGACGACCGACCTCACGACGAAATTCACTTTGCGTATTTAGAACTGAGTCGAAATTTTGATAATATTTTTTACTTCCGCACGTTCGTCAAGTGTTAAACGATGCATGATTAAATGGAAAACCTTAATGAACTGGATGTCATTGCTAACTTCGACAGTTGCTAAAAAACAATTAGAAAAACTATCATTGCTATCTGGTCACACTTTACTTAACGCGGAAATCAGCGTGTACTATGAAATGCTATTTGTGAGGGGCAGTAGTATTCACTATACCTTAGTATTAAAACCAGCAATCTGCCCAGCACATTACTGTACTGTTTCTTGTTTTTGTTCCATTGAATATCAGATACAAGTTTGGATATTGAAAAAATTCTTTTCATTATCAAATAAAACACTACTTTTCTACGTTATAATAATTAAGGTCCTTTATTTAAACGAATGATCTGTACGCTTTGAAGTAACATAATCGAATCATTCTGGTTTGTAAGTTCTTATACGATTTACGGAAGATTTCGGGAGAATGGGTAGTGGACTTGGCAATGCAGACTTACACCCCAAAAAGGTAATTGTAACGGTATGGTGGACGAGTGAAGGCTTAGAAGTTTAATATTTCTAACGGTAAAAATTAATTTACGCTGTTAAATCATTGAGTTGACTTTTTTCCTTACATAGAAAATGCTTTCACCAACAAATATAAGGGCAATTTTCCTTTTTCAATAAAAAAAAAAAAAAAAAAACATGAACGCAGTCGCATCGACTAGAGAAATTAGGGGTGTTTTTGGTTTGGGTCCGTGTAGTGAGAGAAATGTTCGAAACTGGTTTACCAAGTTCAGCTAGGGAAATTTTTCGCTCGAAAATTTGCCAAGGGGTAGACCAGCAGCTGTTGAAGAAAATCCAACTACGACGGTTCTTAGCCTTGCTGCAAGGTTCAATGTGTCAACTGCAATCATAAGTAGCCACCTAAAAGGTAAAAAAACTAGAGAGATGCGTTCCTCACGTACTGACACCAGCTAATATGATACGACGTTTAGAGGTTGCAATAACTTTGGCCAACAGACACCGGATCCATTTTTGCATCGCATCGTCACCTGCGACGAAAGTGGATCCTATACGATTAACGGAAGATGTCGGGAGAATGGGTAGTGGACTTGGCAAGGCAGTGCTCGCTGCACACTTTGCAGCCAGTTCAACATTTCCAGATTGTGCTTTGCCCCCGCCTAAACTTTAGTGCATCGAATCTTCAATTGGACGAATCCACTTTTTCACTCGTGTAGTAGGAAGATCTTAAGGATCTCAATATGTTAGGTCGTTACATATGAAATTGCCCACCTACCGATTTTTCCTGAAGTGATCGTTGTGGTGTGAAGTTGTTTTCTTTTTTTAAGAAGTGCAGGTTTTTTCCTTTTATAATCCCGCGCGCGCACCAAGGAATATGAATACCCTTTTACTGCCTTTTCTCCAGGGCGTGGGCGATGGTATAGTAGTTTGAAACTCAGGTGTATTAGGTTTCGATATTTTTCCCAGAGGTGGTTGTCAAACTGGAGGGGACAAGCCAGTGCATCCTCAACCAGTGGGTCTTAGTACGTGCTAGTTGTTAGTTCGTTACATTAAGCCCAGCCAGCAACCACTCCAACGTCAGTGTTATGTCTTCATGTAGAGTTGACGCCGACGGGATTCTCATATAACTACATACAAATTCTACGATAAGACTTTTTCAGAGAATTGCCTCGCACGGGATTCGAACTCGCGACCCTCTGCTTGAGGAGTGTATGCATATACCACTACACCACGGCCACCCCCCTAGTATTTGTAATGGTAAAAGTTAATTTACGCTGTTAGCTCATTGAGTTGACTTTTTCCCTTACATAGAAAATGTTTTCACCAACAAATATAAGGGCAATTTTCCTTTTTCAATTAAAAAAAAAAAACATGAACGCTGTCGCATCGACTATAAAAATTAGGAGTGTTTTTGGTTTGGGTGCGTATAGTGTGAGAGAAATGTTCGAAACTGGTTTACCAAGTTCAGCTAGGGAGAATTTTCGCTGTTGAAGAAAATTCAGCTACTACAGGTTCTTAGCCTTGCTGCAAGGTTCAATGTGTCAACTACAAACATAAGTAGCCACCTTTCCGTTATCGGAAAGGTAAAAAAACTAGAGAGATGCGTGCCTCACGTTCTGACACCAGCTAATATGATACGACGGTTGGAGGTTGCAATAACTTTGACCAACAGACACCGGATCCTTTTTTGCATCGCATCGTCACCAGCGACGATAAGTGGATCTTATACGATTAACGGAAAATGTCGGAAGAATGGGTTGTGGACTTGGAAAGGCAGACTTACACCCCAAAAATGTAATGGTGTCGGTATGGTGGACGCGTGAAGGAGTTGTCAATTATTCCTTTCTCAAACGCGGAGAAACAATCACGGCCGAGTCTTACTGTAAAGAAATCGACAACACATTGCTCCAAAAACAGCCGGCAATAGTAAATAAGCATGGTCCCATACTGCTGTATGACAACGCAAGACCACATACCGCACAGTCGACGTTCCTGAAGCTGGCGAGGTTGGGTTATGAAGCTTTGCCTCATCCGCGTTACTCACCAGATTTATCCCCGTCCGATTACCAACTTTTTCAAAGTTTGGGCAATCATCTGCAAAATAAGCAATTCATAAGCCCAGATGCCATAAAACAGGACTTCAGGGACTTCTTAGCCCGAAAGGATAAGGAGTTTTTAAAAGAAGCATTTTTGCTTTGGTGGAACTTTGGCAAAGTGTCACAGATTTAAATTAAGATTATTAATAAAATTAAACTTTTTTAATTTTTCAAATTGCGATGTTTAATTTTCCACATAAAAATAGGCCACTTCATATGTAACGCCAATACATAATATTTGCCCTTCTTCTGAAGAGGTGTTTTTCTTCGCTGGCAAAACCACTGCCTAAGCTTTTTCATCAATCCTACCCTCTAGGGCTTTTTCCAAGCAGATGGAAAACAACATTAGTCCAGCCCGTCTCAAAAAAAAGACCAATCTTCTGTCTTGTCCTACAGAACCATTGTACTAACGTCCAAGGTCATGGAACCGCTGATAAACCGTCAGCTCATGAAATATCTCGGAACGCGAAACTTCTCAATGGCTGGCAGGACAGCTTTTGTAGCAACAGTTTCACAGGTTATTTAGTGGCAGGTTTCTTCGAAAAGTAGAACCTAACCGTACATCAATCTGGCGGAACTAGGATAGTTGCATTTAATATTTCTTAGGCATTAGACATCCGGCTCTTTTGTCAAAAATGTGTCGATCGATGATTCTTTTCTTCAATGGATTAGAAACTACCTTTCAGAACGTTCAATTCAAGTTTCTTGGATGATTTCAAGTCTGATATTTACAAAATAAATGTTGCTGTGGCCTCAGAGCTCCGTTCTGTCTCCGAGACTCTTTTTTATTTTGATTTATAAGAGATCTGCTACTTCTAAGCCAATATATTCCTTTGCTGATAACAGTACTCTCTGATTTTCATATTCGTTCACGGACTGACGTTCCGGTACTCAATATACGAGTATAAGGCATTTATCCGCCCAAAATTCAAGAACAATTCCCACATTTGGTCAGGTGTTCCTAAAACATGCACTTTGCACTTGCAAGATAGGATTCAAAACCGTGCGATAAAACTCATAGGTGATACTAATATCAGTCAGTTAATTGATTATCTCGAACACCGACGTAATGTCTTCTACTTCACTTTGTTTTATCGTTATTTCACTTTTGAAATAAGTTTGCAATATTTCACAGCGTTGTTCAAGTGTAAAGCGATTCATTTGTTTTTCGGCACTTGGTTGAAAATTAATTTCTTTGAAATGATAAGTATCTATGTATTATCTCTTACAAATGTTGAAAGATTATGTCTGGATAGGCCATATATTTTAATTCGTGCGGTTTTTTTTTTTTTCAAAATTTGAACGTTTATTTAAGAAAAACATGTACAATAGTATTATTTAAAGTATTGCCCATCTCAAGCTATGACTTTTTCCCATCTTTCTGGCAATTTGTGGATCCCATCCCAAAAAAACTGTGCCGGCTTGGCAGCCAAGAATGAATCAAGCCAATTTTTGATATTCTGCTCTGATGTGAACCGTATTTCAGTGAGAGCGTTCTGCATCGACCGGAACAAATGGTAGTCAGAAGGGGCAAGGTCTGGGCTATAAGGCGGGTGTGGTAAGACTTCCCATCCACTGTTTTCCAAATAGTTCTTAACCGGAATAGCAACGTGGGGCCGAGCGTTGTCATGATGGAAAATTATTACCTCGTGTCTGGTCGCATATTCCGGGCGTTTTTCGGCTACTGCTCTCTTTGTCGTAATGGATCCATTTTTCATCACCAGTAACAATTCGATGCAAAAATGACGTCAGCAGCATTTCGGACATGCAAAACCGCCTTCTGACGTCTCTCGGCTTGAGTTCATGTGGAACCCAATTTCTTTGCTTTTGAATATATCCAGCTGCTTTAAAAAGTTTTGAAATGGCTGCTTGAGTGACACCCAAAGATTCTGCGAGCTCTTGTATTTGACAACAATTTTAATAGAGTAATTCTTTGAGTTCGTCATCTTCAAACTTTTTTGGCTGCCCAGGACGTTCATCGCCTTCCAAGTCAAAATCACCACTTTTAAATTGTGCAAACCATTTTTGGCACGTTTGCTCAGCTAGCGCATGTTCACCATAAACTTCCACCAAAATACGATGACTTTCGGCAGCAGTTTTCTTCATATTAAAGTAATGAAGAAGAACTCCCCGCAAAAACACTTTTTTATGCACAAAGTTCGACATATTTGAGTGAAAAAAAATTTATTGATGCTTACGCTTCAAATGAATGACATATACTGAAATGACGTACAATGACAATAGCTGTCAAACGCATGTTCCAATGGAATAATACAAGTTACGCCATCTCTTAGCAAACCACATGAATAAGTTATAGACCCAATAAATCACGCTTACCCTGCCTAGAACGATTTCCTCTGATTGAATTTAGGTTTGCGAATTATAACTTGGATTTGGAAAAGTGTTTATTTTGATAAGAAAATTATTATTTAAATTTAGACTGAATTAATTAAGAGTCTTCCAATAATTTTGAAACATATATGATCTTTCGAAAATATTGTATAAAAAGCGAATTAGAAATTTTTCTCGATTATATTAACCTTTTGCCAAATGTGGCAAATATAATATAATGAAATAATCCTATTTCAAATTCGTATTTTATGTTAAGTTCATCTAATATTTCCTTAAAGTTATGGAACATTATAAAGTTATATTGATACAGCTGATGTTGTTGGTGAATTTGTATAGTTGTCTCGAACTCTAAAGGTGTGTACTAACTCCCTCTTGTGTCATCCCACATGTAAATCGGCGAGCATGAATGAGCTCCTTACAAATGATGCGCCGCTGTCGTCCAATTTTTAGATAGTTTTACCAAAAGTCAAATTTTATCAAATAAGTGTATGCGAGTTTTAATCTTTATCTTTCAATGTTGGTATATACACATATACTTAATAGTTAAATTTTACAAAATGTAAATTTCTTACTCTTAGGTCATAAACATAATTACTTTTCACTTAAAATTAAAAAAATCCTCTCTTATCATGAGAACAGCAAATGTATGGGGACCTTATTAATCACTAGCTACATAGTTCTAATAAATTTCTCTAGGAAAAGAAGAGAAATCGATTTGAACACTTTTATGAGATGCTTCAATACAAAATCTTGCACGACATTAAAAAGCAACTTTAACCCTGCCTTAGTGTACCACGCCTTTAACTTCGAGTTATCCGGTTTTTTCTTACTGTGCATTGCACTTACGTTTTAAACGTTGTCGTTCTTATCGCGTATCATGATTATATACATTTCGAGTACTTTTTGAGTTTAAGCCCCGTCCAAATAATATTTCCGCAAACTTAGTCGAACGTTCGATGTTCCCTGTCATTATACGTAAACTTCGAATTGTGTTACACCTATATATATTATTGAGCTACCTTCCACAAAGCCGCATTGACTGCCAAGGAGTTTATTAATATTCCATTGTCATAGTATGCGACATTAGTTGCACTGATTGGTAGTTGTTCATCCATTTAACTGCCGTTTCCTCTTCGTGTACGACAGCCAAGAGAATGATGCTGCGCAGGAATTCTTCGTTTAATAAGGCGTTAATGAACTCTTTCTATCTAATGAAAATTTATTTGTTTCCCTTTAGCAGGTATCCCTGCTTGTTTTCAATATATTTATTTATTGTCAGCTAATAGATTCTAATTGCCGATATAATTCTACGATATAATAGTACGTGTTCTAACAACCTCTTTTCTACACGGTTTATACCCAAGCTCAAGACACATTTATTCGCCATTTCTGCAGTATTTAGTCCACGATTGAAAAGCTTGTCTATTGTGCTTTACCGCCACTTTGGTTTGCGTTCGCGTTTCTGATTGTAATTCGGCGATCGTTCATAACCACGTTTTCAACTTTTGTTGATGTGGTAGGGAGTCCGAGGCGTTTGTCATCTTCAACGTTTTCATGGCCATCTTGAAAACTCTTACCACTTGTAAACTCTTGTTTTACTCACCATAGAATTTAGTTAACATTTCACACACTTTGTGTGGTTAGACGTGTATAACCTTAGCGGCTGCCACAGACAAAGTAAACAATGAATACAGCTGAAAATCTTATCATACTTCAGGAGCATGTATACCAACATAATAAAATTTTGACAATAGGACTCTCCAAACCCCCGAAATTCCCGTTTTTCTGAATACACCTCGTATAGCATCACCATTATATTTCTTTATTTCTGTGTAACCATAAAATCGAGCAGAGGTTTAGCAATATTTTGTTTTCGAAGTTGCTCATTATACTCGTACCTTGTACGGTATAGTATACATATATATATGTAGTTTAGTTTATGGCTTTTTGGGGCTTTTCTTGCAAATTTTTTCTCAAAGATTTTCTTGTTTAAACTCTACCAATTTATTATTATTATTTCTAGACTATTGTTGGTTTTTCCAATCCCCCTTGATGGACAAGCGAACTAAAAGAACACAGAATATAGGTCGGAAAACTTGAAATGAGGAGGGTTGGACCAAATATACATATGTGGGTCCGAACTCAACTTTTACACAAGAAACACAATAATGGCCAAGAAGGTATCATGTAACAACGTATCAGCTATGTTAGGGAAAGTCCTATCCGAAGATTCAATATCCGGAATATCCCAAAAACTGCAATGGAGTCTGGCTAGAGAATAGTCGGAAATTATTATTGCTTTTTATAGATATTCACTTACCAGGATGTGAAAATATTGGTGAACAGGTACTAACTTTTGCGACGACATCTATTCTCAACGAACCCTCAATCTGATTACAGCGATTAGAATAACATAGGCGTTCAATCGTTCAATCCCTATAAATCGGCGGGTACAGATGGACAATCCAGCACACCCTTCCATACATTATACCTTGGATTGAAATTATATTTATTGGTTGTCTAAAGCTGGACTACGGCCCAAACAAGTGGAAAGAAATAAAGGTGGTTTTCATTCCCAAAGCAGGAAGACCTACCGGCTTCTCTAACAAGGACTACGGCCGTTTTTCTGCGATTTCGTCCTTCAAACGCTCCAACAACGCAATGTAATAGTCGCTGTTGATAGTCTGCCTCTTTTGGAAATAGTCGATGAAAATTATTCCATGTGTATCCCAAAATACGGATGCCGTAACCTTGCCAGTCGACTGTTGAGTTTTTAGTCGTTTTAGACGAGGTTCGTCGCCTGCTCGCAACTCAGCTGACTGCCGACTTGACTCTGGTGTGAAGTGGTGGAGCCAAGTTTCATCCATTGTCACATATCGACGCAAAAATTCGGCTTTATTGCGGTTGAACAGCTTTAAACACTCCTCTGAATCATCAACACGTTGTTGTTCACTCGTAATCATTTTGTGGATTTTTTTGATGTTTTCATCTAAAACAGCCTCTTTTGGACGTCCACTGCGTGCATCATCTTCGGTGCTTGTATGACCACTTTTAAATTTTTCAATCCACTTGCGAATGGTTCGTTCGGCTGGTGCAGAGTCCGGGTAACATTTATCAAGCCATTTCTTGCAACAAAAGTTGCTTTACTCACAATATCACTATATCTCGAGATCTATTCGTCCGACAGCTGTCAAATTTATACACATATCTTTTGAAGGTTGGTACTAACTGAAAATGGTATGGATTTAATTAAAGTGGTGCCCTCTCTCTTATATTGTAATACACTCGTGTCGTCTCTAGACGATGGTTACGTGTTATCTCTTTACTTAGAGAATTTTTCCCCCAGCTACTTAAAACGTCAAATATCCAGGTTCTTTTCTGATTGATCAGAATGTATTTTATTATAGTGGTTTATGTATATTAATATGAAATAAAGATTGTGGCATTCGCTTTAAAATATTATAAATACGATTACATCCGCCAAAGAGTCAACATTCTACAATATTCACGTCATTCGAAAAGAATTGTGGCTATTCTGTGTACACACTTTGACTGGTGATACATCGTTGCGACTGGCACTACAAATCCTAAAAAATCGAAGGAATCGTAAATCCTTTTTTACTTAAAGCAACGATGGAAGATTGTTCGAAAACAGCTGTGTTGTTCTTAGCGCTGGAAGAGACACACGTGCGAATACGAAGCGACACAACATGCCGGCACAGCAAAAAGCGTTCATTGCGCACAAGCAACTGCCGAGAATACGCCGTCTGGAGTGCTCAGTCCAATAGCACCGTTGCTCCAGCTACATCGATTTCTACCGCAATCGTCAACACACCGCCTGCAAGCAGCTATATAACTTCCCCAGACACGGGCACACAATACACCAATAACCAGTCATCGTTGGATAACGTTTTTCATTCCACTTCCACACCAGCAATTTTCAGCGGGGTACTTTCGTCGACAAAAGCGTTATTTTCTGATCCACGGGCCGCCAACAGGTGTGCATTCTACCCCCAACCAGCAACATACGCTATTACTGGCCGTATTATAATTCCAGTTTAGACGAAGAAAATGACACTCCCTTTTGTGCGACCATCGCCCAAAAACACTCACCCGCTCATCTTCAACAATACCTACGTAAATTCCGCTAATTAGCACAGCAACATCACCCGGCTTAAGCAACTAGTTCTACAGTTTGCCACCGTCTGTCATGTCTATAAAATCTTCAATTACATCTTCAACCACGTCAAACAACTTCGGCAGCCGTGGACTTATCAGGTGTACCGGTATGAAGTGAGCGTCAAATTATAAATGTCTCGATAGGGAACATTTATTTTAAAGGGGCCTTAATTTTTTTTTTTTTTTTTTTGGTTAGTATACATCAAGTCATTAAGCAAGCCACATCATATTTTTTCATCGTGTTAAAAATTTAGAATTTTGTAAAATAATGACTTGCGGAAAGCATTAATTTTTTGTTTTCAATCGAAGAAAAGTGCTGAAGATCATGCTCTATCAGAAGCATTATGCTTATGGTTTCTACGGTTCTACGGTTCAGAGATAACGATTTGATGTGAGAAATGAAGAACGTGGAAGTTCACCAAAAAAGTTTGAAGACGCCGAATTGCAAACAATATTGGATGAAGATGACACTTTGAGTCAGAAACAAATAGCAGAAATGTTAAATTTGCACAACAAATTTCTGACCGTTTAAAAGCTATGGGAAAGATTCAAAAGTCTGGAAAATGGAATCGAATGAAAGACAGATGTAAAACCGAAAAATCACTTGTGAAATTTTGCTTCAAAGGCACCATAAAAAATCAGTTTTGCATCGAATTGTTACTGGCGATGAAAAATTTATTTATTCTCAGAATCCTAAACGGAAAAAGTCATGGGTAAATCCGGGACGACTATTAACAACAACGACTGCGAAACCAGATTGATTCGGCAAGAAGACAATGCTGTGTGTCTGGTGGGACCAGAAAGGTGTGGTCTACCACGAGCTCCTAAAACCTGGTGAAACCGTTAATACAGATCGCTACCGATAACAAATGATTAATTTGAACGATGCATTGATCGAAAAGCGACCAGAATAGGATAGAAGATACGGCAAGGTAATTTTGCTCCATGACAATGCACCTACACACAAAGCAAAACTGGTTCAGGATACAACCAAAGCACTTGACTGGGAGCTACCCCACCCGCCGTATTCACCAGACTTGGCTCCTTCCGATTACCATTTGTTTTCATTGATGGGACATGCATTAGCTGAGCAGCACTCTGAATCCTACGATGAAGTCGAAAATTGGGCAATCTTTTGGTTTGCTTCAAAAAATGAACAGTTTTATTAGTGTGGAATCCATAAATTGCCTGAAAGATGGGAAAAATGTGTAGCTAGCAATGACCAATACGTTGAATAAATGTTTTTTACTTTCCCATTAAAAATTAGTGTTTTATTTTCACAAAAAAACGCTCACTTCATACCGGTACAAGCGTTGGAAGCCGTTCGAGGGAAATTGATGATGCCCAGGACTGTTCCAGTTACTATTGATACCCTGAATTTGATCTTTCCGTTTAGAATTACTGTTGTACAATTGAAGCCGTAGGTCTTGGGAACTATTTGATTGATTAAGTGCTGTTAAACGACTTAGTGGGGAAGTTACCCACCGACCTAAAGCGGGACTGGTGCTGACATCAGATGTTTTTTCCAAAAGCCAATATCAAGACGTTCGACGGTTGGTTATTTAATCTCGCCACATATGTTAGCCACGTAACAACCATCAGTCAGCCGTCACCCAATAATGAGGAGAAGAACTTTAGATAACCAAAGCACCGAATACTTTTGCACGATGTCTTTAGCGGGGGGTGCGATTCAACGCCTCAGCAAGTTTTCTGTGCAAAGTGCAACGGCAGCCACCGCGTCAGCCAATGCAATGCATTCATCTCGCTAAGCACCACTGAGCGGTGGAATCTTATTCGTCAAAAGGGGATCTGTGTACCTGAAGAAACACGCAGTGAGGCGCTGCAACTTGCAAAAATAGTGTGGTGTGGATAGCTGCAGGATGCCCCAACATCTCCTTCATTTCCTGCGGCATTAGCTAACCCGCATAAGACCTGAAGAAAGTCGAGTTGTTTCTTTCCACACCGTGGATATTAAGAACGCAGTTTTCTGATACGATCCCGTTAGGCTTCATGGGAAAAACAAGTACCTGGACACATTTGCTGTTATTGATGAATGATCGGCGTGCACACTTCTGGAGAGCAGTATCACGACGAAGTTCGGACTGGAAGGACCCGCAGAAGAATGGTGCTTGAAGTGGATTGGGGACATCAGTCAAAAGGAAGCAGCTATTAAAAACTCGAGAAGCTTCCGGCGATGAGCTAATTGCTGCGAAGTGTAGATTGGGTTGGACAGTATATGGACGCAACCTATCGAACAATCAAGCTTCGAAAATAGTTATGACATTTACACCGGTACTGTAGAAGAGAAAATGGATGAGATGCTTAAGTTCAGGTTCTCCTTGGACGCAGTGGGGGTTGTGGTCAAAAATTCCACTCTTCCATCCAAGGAAAACGAACGAGCTTTAAGTATCATGGAGTCGACAACAAAGTATACTGGGCTCTTGTGGAAACATGATATCATTGACTTTCCCGACTCTCTTCCGATGGCAAAACGGAGACTTGAGTGCCTGGAGTCCAGAATGAATCGCAATCAAGCCTTGAAGAAGTTTCTGATGGACACTATCAAGGGCTACGAGGAGCGAGGTTACATCAGAAAGGTGGAGAAGGATGAGATCTATTCTGGCGGAAGGTCTTGGTATTTACCGATTTTCACAGTGACTAAACCAACAAGAAGAAAATGCGGCTCGTGTGGGATGCTGCCGCTAAAGTCGACGACATCGCATTAAACACTTACCTGGTTAAGGGACCAGACTTCTTAACATTTCTCGTTGGTGTGTTAATTCGCTTCTGGGAAAAGCCAATAGCCCCCTGTGGGGACATAAGAGAAATTTTTCATAAAGTTTTAGTTCAAAGCACAAAACGAGATGGCGCAGAAGTTCTTGTGGCGTGAGTGTGATTTGTCGAAGGATCCCATTGTATATGCGATGTGCATCATGACCTTTGGTGAATCTTGCTCCCCTTTTTGGCCAACTTTATCAGAGACAAGAATGCGGATAGATGGAGACAAAAATACCCGGACTCTGTCAATGGCATCGTTAAGAACACATATGTAGATTACTGGCTGCAGAGTAGTAGAGACGGAGGACGAGATAATCCAGCTGGCTAAGAGGGTGCGATTCACAGCGATGGTGGCTTCGAGATGCGCAACTGGTCATCTAATTCCAAGCGCGTCCTAGCAGCTCTAACAAATTCTGACGTGCAGTTCGATAGGTCCATCGAAGAGTTTAACTCTATCAGCGAAAAGGTCCACTTCCAACGAAACGGAATGTTTTGCGGACCGTGATAACGATTTTCGATCCACTTGGGCTTCAAGGATTTTTCGTTGACCGCGCAGAAATTATACTTCAGGACATTTGGCGCTCTAGAGTCAGCTAGGACGAGCCTGTTCGAGGCACTGAGCGAGAGACATGGTTGCAATGTGTGCGCAAAATCCCGATCATTCGCACAATTAGTATTCCTCGATGTTTTTCTTTGGTAGCAGTGGCAATATCGAACTGCACACGTTCGTCGACGCAAGCACATACGCTTATACGGCCGTATGGTACGTGAGAGCTGAAAGAGATGGCGCGTCTGTTCGCTGATAGCATCTGAGACGCGTGTTACCCCACTTAAGCTAGTATCGATTCCGAAACTAGAGTTGATGGCTGCGATTCTCGGTCTGCGATTGTCAAAATTTGTCGCTCTAAGTGTTGGCGAGGTACTGGAAGGCTCCAAAGTGTGGAGGTGTCCCGACTTCCTCTACGCTTCAGAAGAGAGATGGCCCTTAACGCAAATGGAAAGCGAGGCAGTTTCGGAGACGAAAATAGTCTATCATATTAAACTACACACCACGGCAGCAAGTTTGGCCGTCATTACCCCAGACCCAAGGAGATTTAGCAAATGGGAAAACTTTAGCTGTATGTGCTAAAGTTTCTTCGGCTTCGGTCTTCGGTCTACTGCGAGCCCGGGGACGAGTTTTAACAAGCGTCAAGCGCCCTGATATACTTTCCCGAAATCGTCGAGTTACGTGGCTAATAATTGATTCTTATCACCGGAGGTTTCATCCCCACCACAATAAGATTATCATCAACGAAGTGCGTTAGCGATTCCACGTGAGCGGTCTCCGAGTTTTAGTTCGAGCTGTCGTACGGTCAGCGTGCAAGAACCGACGTGCAGTTCCTGTCACTCAGAGCATGGGTGACTTACCACCGGAGCGCCTGTCTCCATTTACGCTGCCCTTCACGTAAACGAGTGTCGTTTATTTTGGACCACTTAGCATCGTTATTGGTCGAACATCAGAGAAGCGATGGAGTGTTATTTTCACTCACGACGAGGGCCGTTCACCTCGAAATCTCCCCTTCGCTCTCGACGGGATCCTTCCTGCCGGTGCTGAAGCAGTTCATTAGCCGACGAGGAGTACCGAGGCGAATTATGTCGGATTACGCGATAAATTTTTGGGGTGTTAGTCGTCTGCTAGCTAAGGAGATTGAGAGGATTGTATCAAGCGAGATGGAGTTGGCTTACTCAGAAATTGAATGGAGTTTCATACCACCGGCTGCGCCCCACTTGGCTGGTGCATGGGAGCGAATGATTCGCTCGGTCAAGTCGATTCTGATGGAAATCTTACCTGACAATGGACTTAGAGAAGAGGTGCTGAGAACTACTCTGGCTGATGTGGAAAACACCCTGACGTACGTCACTCTAGACTCACCAATGAGCGAAGCGATAACTCCAAATCACTTCCTGGTCGGAAGCTCAAGTGACATAAGAGAGTGGAGCAGTGAGGACAACAGCGGAGCTACATTGAGTAAAAATTTTGCTCTATCTCAAACCAGTTGGCAAATCCGTTTTGGAAGCGTGTGTTGCGGGAATACCTCCAGTGCTTAACCCGGCTCCATAAATGGTTTCAACCAGTCCCAGGAGAAGTTAAAATCTTGCTTAGACGCGTTACATTTCCAAAGGTGGGAATGTTGCGCCATTACTTGGCCGCACTATATATTGTCGTCTCTGCACAATAGTAACGTGTTATCTCTTTCACTTTCACTTTTTTCTCCCAGTTACTTAAAACGTCAAATATCCAGGTTCTTTCTTTTTCTTTTCTGATTGACCATTGGGCGGACATTGCACGAATGTAAGGAAATGGATTTATTGTATTGGTTTAGATATATTGATATGAAATAAAGATTCAAGAATTCGCTTCAAAATATTATAAATACGATTACGTCCATCAAAGAGTCAACAAGCAGCCATAAAAGCTTTGGCAAGTGAAACTATCAAATCGATAGAGATACAAAAATATCATCAAATTCTAAGTACATAGAGTCTGCGAATTCCACCGAGTGGATATTTGCTGAATAGCTGGACACACAAAAGTGAAAGAGAATAGTTGACTTTAAATTCTTATTTAATGTTATTTCTTGCTTAGAAATAATGAATATTTGTTGCATAGTACTACTTGATAAAATTAAGAAAATTATAATTAATGTTGTATTAACTCCCAATATATTGAATGAGATGAATTAGAAAAAAAAGTGGATGAGTTATCAATAAATGCTGCCTCTAGAGGTAACACATGCAACGACATAAATATATCTACCAATTAAAACCTTGAAACGCAAAATTTAACTTAGAGCTATAGAAATAGCCAACAAAGCACAGATCTGTAGGAGTGACTGTGTGATCTCACATCCGTATCATTACATGTGTCTCAACTGGCCACTACCTCATTGGTATGATGGCCAGGAGGATAGAGACTATCACACTCTTGCTGTGCGACTGCTTTAATCTCCAAATTCGCCTTTTCAAACACCTACAAGTGATTACTATGATCATTGATATGGTTTCCTTATCCTCTTGTGTTTATAATCTAATTGTATTTTATGGATTTTTGTTGGAAATTGCCTGGAGGTTTCGTCCAAATATTTATTATTTAATGTTGGCATTCCTACTGCAGTTTTACTTTTAACTCCAAGTGCTTCAGAGTTCAAGAAGGTCTCTTATAGGAGTACATTTTTCCTAAATTTTCTATTATAAAAGCTAAGAGATGAAAATATATGGTGATTAATCGTGAAGTTTGATTTCCAATAGGCTTTTTTTGACAGATCGTTTGGCAAGTCATCGGGGACAGACTCACACTACAACAGCGTTTCCAAATTGTTCAGCTATATTACGAAAATCAGCGTTATGTGAGAAATGTTTTATGTGCGATTCGAGGAACTTACAGTGCGCATAATCGACCTACTAAAACCACTATTGTTAATATCATTCGCAAATTTGAGTCCCAGACACCTGTAGTTGAGATTGTAAGCGAAGATCGTGACGAATCGATTCGTCGTCGTTCTCAGCAGCTTGGCTTGGCGTATTCGACAACTTGGCGTATTTTACGTGAGGATCTCGGCCTAAAAGCGTACAAAATTCAACTTCTGCAAGAATTGAAGCCAGGCGACTTGAATTTACGTCATATTTTCAGTGAATGTGTTCTGGAAAAACTCAATGAAAATCCGGTGTTTTATCGTGAAATTTTGTTCAGTGATGAAGCCCATTGCTGGCTCAATAGATACGTTAATAAACAAAATTGCCGTATTTACATAAAAACAACGGAAAAACAACGGTATGGTGTGGTTTATGGGCTGGTGGAATCATTGGTCCATATTTCTTCAAAAATGAGCCAAATCAGAATGTTACTGTCAATGGTAACCGTTATCGCGCCATGTTAACAGATTATGTGCTTCCCGAAATTCAAGCACTTGGTCTCGGTGAGCTCTGGTTTTAACAAGACGGCGCTATGAGCCATACAGCGCGTGAAACAATGGACTTGTTGAGAAATCATTTTGGTGAGCACTTAATTTCACGTTTTGCTACGGTGTGATATCACATCTTTGCACTATTTTCGCTGGGGATATGTAAAGTCTCAGGCCTTCAGGAATAAGCCAGCTACGATTGACGCTTTGGAAGCCAACGTTACTCGTGTTATTCGCGAGATACCAGTCGTTATGTCATGCATTATTCTTTTAACCGATAATAAAAATTTTAAGTTCACTTTCAAATTTGTGTTTTATTTAACATTATAAATCAAACCTCACGATGAATCACCCTATATAAAAAATATTTCCGGTGTTCTGTTTTTGATTAATTTATCAAAAAATCGTTTAGTGTGGGAAAAACCGTAAGACCCTGTAAAAATTGCTAATTAGTGTTATACATACGTATACATATTATCAATTTTATGATGTTAGATGTATACGAATTCTTATGATGTTACCTCGAAAACTTATAAGGTATCTGATCGAATAGATTCAATGTAATAAAACATAGTCTTTTTGTGTTCAATAGTATTTTTTTATTTTTGTATTTTATATTTTTACAAAAACAATATATATTTATTCATCAGTATTAACGTTGTACCCTTCAAAGCATTCCCGCTCAGATATAATACACTTGTGCCAACGCTTTTTCCAGTCCTTTTTGGTAAAGCATTGAGCTCTTTCAACGATGCCGTTTTTTTTTTCTCAATTGTTACAAATCTCCGTGCTTGCATAGGTCTCTTCAGTTTTGGAAACAGGAAAAATGCGCATGAAGTCAAATCCGGTATTAGTCGTGTTGTTTTTGGTAAAAAAAAACTCTCAAAAGCAACGATGAATGAGCAGGTGCATTTTGCAGATGCAAAAGCCATTAATGAGTTTTCCACAATTTAAGACGTTTTTTTCGTACTGCTTCTCGCAAAGGGCGCAACTTGAAGGTAATACTCCTTATTGACCGTACGACCTTGAGGTAAATGAGGAACTCCAAAATGTCTACTCTAATTATATCAAAAAGAATATCTGATTCGTGGAAGTTTGCGGACTCATTCCATCACTACATACATATTTTTGTGTCTTCAAAACTTAAGGTCAGTGTATGATGTCATATCTAGGTGGCAAATTCACTAGTCCAAAACATAAAATTAACTGTTGAATGAATCGTTCTGACAATAAAGCCATGGTTTCACGGGCTTTGTGGCAAGTGGTGTCGTCTTTTTGGAACCAAATGACATTGAGATCACGGTTTTCAATTTCAGGTAGCAAATTGTCCGTTAAAATGGCGCAATAACGGGCGCCATTCACAGTTACGTTCCGGCCTTCCTCAGTTTTGAAGAAATGCGGACCGATGATTCCACTAGGCCATAAACCACACCAAACCATTATTTTGTCTGAATATAATCGCAGCTCTTGAACTTCTTCGGGTTCCTCCGCAAATATGGCTAATTTGTTTACTGACGTATCCATTAAGCATCATCGCTAAAAAAAAAAATCTGGTCCAAAGCAATTGGTCTTAAAGTTTTGCAAGAGCCCAACTATTGAAATGGTGACGATTCGGAAAGTCGGCCGGCTTTAGTTCTTGCACAAATTGAATTTTGATTCTCGCGTAAAATATGCCAAGTTGTTGCATACGACAAGCCAGTCTGTTGAGAACATCGCCGAATCGAATAATCACGGTCAACCCGTATATTTTTTACTTCAATAAAAAGGAACTTTACAAGGAGTACAATGGACCAGTTCTTTGTCTGAGTGCTCTCTTCATTACCGCGACTATATTCTCTACACTACGTATTCAAAACTTCTGCATTAAGGGCGTTTTAATCTACATCCGCAATACTTTTGTTTCTTTGCCTTCCCACTCCTAGCTCACGAATATTGTCCCAGAGCTTTTTTGCTGGCAAATTCGGGTCAAGTCGTTGACAGTCAAGTTGACTTTTAGTTTTGCGAATCAACATACGAGCTTTACCCCTAAGTGCCCTAAAGACATTGTAGAATTCCGGCAGCCGTTTCCAACGTTTATAAACATTGTCCCGCTCTCTTATTGCGTCACAAATTTCCGCGTGAACCAAGAATTACTGTGGCAGCGAACAACTTTTGACTTTAATGGTGCATGAGTGTTCATCAGGTTTCTTATGGAGTTTTTCAAGAAATTTATATGCTCGTCTGCAGAGGTCATAAAATATACTTCTTGCCAATTAACGCGATAGATATCCTCCTTTAAACGAAGCACATTGTGTGATTCCCAACAACAAATTCCCGAATTCACCCCTAAAAAGATTCACCCGAACACGAGGAAGGCATATAAGATACGGGGAACGTAAACAGTCAACGACAGGTCGAGATTAGCACCGTAGTCGACACGTGGGAATTGTTGAATTTGTGTTTGAACATTAATCTAGTGATTGAAACTTATGATAAATTGACTTCAATTAAAGTCACAATATTCTCAATCACTAGATAAAATGCACAGAACATAATAACCCTAAATTGCTTCAAATTGCATTAAAGCACTTCACTGGAAAAAAACCGACACGCATCAAACTGGAAAAAAAAAAACCGAAGGCTGTCAAACGTCAAAGTTAAACAATAGCCTTGCCAGCACAGTCGGCCTCTTCCCACAATACTCAAGGCATATTAGAGCCCAGCAGATGCACATCCTGCCTGTCGCATTAATCATTTAGGTGATTGTAATTAGTCTGAAACACTTCTATGTTAGCTAAAACAAATTTGTACTTGTCAAGAGAGTATATTACATGAACTAATACTAAGTAATAATTTTCACAGTCAATGTCAATGACCATATGTGCTAAAACTGATTGATATATAAACTAGTATATAACGAATGCGAAAATACCGAGGTTTCAAAACAGAACTTGAACAAGCATTTGATTCATTCTTATTTGAACACTCAGAGCAGGAAATAAAGGACTTTTAAACGTTTTAACTACCGATCGGTAGTTTTTTTTTTGTCTTCTAACTAACATCAAGTGAATCAGCTATTCTCTTGAGATCTTGCTGAGATTCTTAAACGTCCTCTACGTTTGGAACATGGTCCTTCGGAGCCTTTTAGCACTAGTGTTAATAGTTTAAAGGGTGAAAAGTGTTACAAAGTTTATACAATTTTAAATTTGAACAATAGAAAGTGTACCGTGGGCTAAGTGCATAGATCGAAGATCAAAACTTGCAGCCCGATCAATCGGCCACAGTACATAAATAAACGATTGTAAGTTCTTGAAGCAGCAACACACCAAGGAACTGTGTAATAAAAAGCCTTCTGCAGCTGTCATAGATATGACATAGATATGAGAAATTAAGTCCTCGAACGGACCAGTTACATATCCTGCAAACAGAGCAAAAATCCGCAACCAGCACAAGGGTCAACAACCCAGCAACAATCGGTTCAAAACAACAATAATACTCTGTCCAACATAACAGCAAGCAACAAACAGCAATCACAGCTAGAAACTGTGCAACGCAAAGCCTTCTGCAACTGTAACTAGTAAAAGTATACTAAAGATGCAGTTGCAACTGCCAAATCTTGGCAACTGCAAAAGGGTAGCACTGGCAAGATATTTTTAAATTGAAAAACGCTTGAACTCCAACAAAAAACTTAAAGAAGCATATACAGCTTGCGTTGCCTAATACACCACCCTTGGGAACATGAAGGAAGTTACCATAGATGTCGATCTGAAAAATGGAGGGCTTTACTTTCTTTCACACCACGCTGTGCTCAAGAAAACGAGCACGACGACTAAGCTGAAAGTAGCTTTTGGTGCATCATGCGTAACGTCCAGAGGAGTCTCGTTAAACGAGAATCTTGTGGTTAGTCGGCGGTCATAATTGACCTCGTAACTCAGTGGAGAAAATTTAAGGTGGCATTTACAGCGGACATCAGTTTGATTTACAGACAGATGTGAATGGCACAAGAAGATGGCACAAGAAGATGGCGTGTCTTCTTAACTTATACTTATACTTTGGAGAACAAAATCTCACGAACCCATTAAAACGTATACACTTAGAACTGTCACTTTCGACACCGCATCAGCCACATATCTGGCATTATGAACACTGCAACATTTAGCGACTGATATCAAAGACACATATCAACATGTAACGAAGGCAATCACAAAGGGATTCTATGTTGACAACTTTATTTATGGCGCTGGTAATGAAGAAGAGGCTGTCAAGATACAATTCGATGTCTCATCACTTAAGTGAGCTTGATTTCTGTTGCGCAAATGGGCAAGTAATTCAATGTAAATCTTAGAAAGGATACCTGAAGAAGAAAGTTAAGTGATCTTCCATTAAGATTCGATGGCCAAGATGCGTTAAGATGCTAGGCATCCAATGGAGTCCAGCGAAGGTCACCTTTACATACAAAACAAAAATACCTGAAGTTAAAAAATATTCAAAGAGATCAGTACTGGTGGATATTGCTCGTTTGGTTGATTCGTTAGGATGAATTTCGCCTTGCATCATAAAAGCTAAGCTCATATTGCAACAACTGTGGATCAAGTCGTCTTTATGGTATTCCAGTTTGAGTTCAGAAATAGAAGGTCTGTTAACAAAAATATAAGTATGTGCATGATGCTTTGAGAGCAGTGCCGGGTAAGGAAGTTTCGCTGGAAAACGAATTAACCTTTACTGAAGGTGAAGAGAGTGACAGACGATTTTAATGATGAATGAATAGATGAGATAGATGATCTTGTGGTGGCCTGTTGAGTGGCCAGTGTAAAATATCTCGAAATCGGCACTATGAGGGTGACCAGGTGGCTTGTTGAGTGGCCAGTGAAAAATGTCTCAAAATCGGCACTATGAAGGAACTGTTTCTTGTATTATGGTATGTAGCAAAGATATTGTTACATTATTAGATTAAGTGGATTAGTACGATAAGTTTTTTTGTTTTGAATTGTCGAATTATTATGAATTAGTATGTCGTATATGAATAAGTATTTCCTAGATGAATAAGTATGTCGTAGATGAATAAGCATATTTAGCGTGTAGTAGTGTTAAGAGTAGTTAAGAGCAATGAACTATGTGACTCTAGAATATACTTTGTTTTATATTTAAGAGGCATCTAATGAGAGCGGGGTAGTTAACATGCTTCTCTATCGAGTAGGTCTTGTTGTGTCGTGGTATTCTGTGCTTAGAAGAAGATCGATGTATTGACTCGCGGTAGAGGACGGTGGTAGGCAGTTTTTGTGAAATCGTCATGCGGAACACACTCAAGCAAGCTCTACTGCGCAATCGAACTGTCAGAAAATAATCCTTCTCCGTTTTATTTATATAAATAAAATAATAATAATAAATAAAATAAAATTTGGTTGGAGTTCTATAAATAAATGTAACTTCTATAATACCTCTAAGCAAACTTAATTTTGTGCTTTATTTCTGTTGAGATTGATAATATTTACAAACGCTCAGGTTACGGTAATATAACGTTCTTTTTCTCTATGTCATTCTTATTATGTGTTTGTTTTTTCACATATTTCTCCAAAATAAGAATAGGAATGGGGTGAGAAAATAAGCATTGAAGCGCAGACATATGTTTATAAATACACTACTGGTAACGTGCGTATGCATATGTGAATTTTATGTACATATAATATCATAACAAAAGCGAGCATGCCGGAAAATAATCGATTTAAATGTTTTTTTTTTTTTTTTTTTTTACCAAAAGTACTAATTACACACAAAAATTTAAGTCACTTAATTTCAAAACTGTATTTCTGACATTTTAGAAGATATTTGAAAAGAAAGACTGCTTCTATTGGGTATATAACTTATATATAATATAACAAAATTTGAACGTTTATTTAAGAAAAACATGTACAATAGTATTATTCAAAGTATTGCTCATCTGAAGCTATGACTTTTTCCCATCTTTCTGGAAATTTGTGGATCCCATCCCAAAAGAACTGCGCCGGCTTAGCAGCCAAAAACGAATCAGCCAATTTTTGATATTCTGCTCTGATGTGAGGGCGTTCTGCATTGACCGGAACAAATGGTAGTCAGAAGGAGCAAGGTCTTGGCTATAAGGCGGGTGGGGTAAGACTTCCCATCCACTGTTTTCTAAATAGTTCGTAAACGGAATAGCAATATGGGGCCGAGCGTTGTCATGATGGAAAATTATTGCCTCGTGTCTGGTCGCATATTCCGGGCGTTTTTCGGCTACTGCTCTCTTCAAACGGATTAATTGTGTTCGGTAGCTTTGTTTATTGATGGTTTTACCCGGTATTAGCAGCTCATAATACAGCACACCCATCTGATCCCACCAAATACAGAGCAATACCTTCGCGCCATGGATATTCGTTTTTGCTGTTGATTTGGCTTCTTGGCCGGGTTTCACATATGATTTTTTGCGCTTTGGGTTGTCGCAATGGATCCATTTTTCATCAGCAATAACAATCCGATGCTAAAATGACTTCCTTTTGTGGCGTTCCATTTCGGACATCCAAAACCGCCTTTCTCCGTCTCTCGGCTTGAGTTCATGTGGAACCCAATTTCCTTGCTTTTGAATATATCCAGCTGCTTTTAAACGTTTTGAAATAGCGGCTTGAGTGACACCCAACGATTCTACGAGCTCTTTTTGTGTTTGGCAACAATCTTCATAGAGTAATGCTTCCAGTTCTTCATCTTCAAACTTTTTTGGCTGCCCAGGACGTTTATCGTCTTCCAAGCCAAAATCACCACTTTTAGATTGTGCAAACTACTTTTTCGCTCAGCTAGCACATGTTCACCATAAACTTCCACCAAAATACGATGACTTTCGGCAGCAGTTTTCTTCATATTAAAGTAATGAAGAAGAAATCCCCGCAAAAACACTTTTTCAGGCACAAAGTTCGACATATTTGGGTGAAAAAAATTATTGTTGTTTACGCTTCAAATGAATGACATATTCCGAAATGACGTACAGTGATAGTAACTTTCCAACGCATGTTCCAATGGAATAATACAAGTTACGCCATCTCTTAGCAAAGTTATAAACCCATTAGGTCAAAAAGACTCAAGGGACGGATGAAGTCGAGTCGCCATTCTTTAAATATTTATTTAAATATTTAAGATAAGTATATTTTTATATTCAACCCACTTAGTGAAGACCTTTTGGAATACCTTACTGGTATTTTTATATTTATCGACCGCAGATACGCCAGATTGGGCGTGTCTTTATCTCCCTTTTGGGAATTGGATTCATTATAGCTGTTTTCTATTATTTTTTATTTTTTTTTTTTTCAGGCGGTGGCAGGTAAAAATAATCCATCAGACACTATGAGGAACGCAGGCGCGTGCTCAAAGTAGTGCGAAATTCTTACTCACTAAAAACACCTCCCTTCTATAATTATGATTAATACCACAACTAATTAAAACTTATCAAGCAGCTTTTTCATTACAATATAAGCTCGTTTGGTAGGTGGCTTTCCATTAAAAGATCCTTTATGTTCCATTTTTTTAACGCGGTATGTCTGTTTATCCGGTATTCTTGCGAAGTTTTTTTCTTCATTTTCGACAGAAGTAACTCCAAGGTCACGATGCAAGTCATTATTTCTTATAAACCTCGGTGCATGTACAATATCTCTTAGTACTTTATTTTCAAAAGTTTGTAAAATACTAATATTTGTTTCCTTGGTACAACCCCAGAGTTGTATATTGTGATCGTACATCGTGAGGTTTGATTTATAATGTAAAATAAAACACATTAAGCCAGGTTCCACATTTCACTTTCACTCGATATGAAATTAAAATCGATCGAAAATGAAATTTGGTGTTCTATACTTCACTATTATCGATTTCGATTTCAAATTTTTTGAAATTGAAGCAAAGTGAAATTTTTGTGTTCCAGAATTCGATTTTGTCGATTTGCAAGTGATTTCAAATCGAGTTTGTCATTCGTTGTGAAATAGTGGAAGATAGCAAACGTTTTTGAGCATGTAAGTAAGAAATTGCATATTTAACAAGCTTATTTGGCTAAAAATATATTTTAAACAGGGGTAAACATAAAAATAATGCGCAGGAGGTAATATTTGTTAAATTTATGGAGCAGCACAATGATTTGGCAAGAGGATTTGTCAAAGGGGACCGAGTTCTCACCGAATTTTGGTGGGAAGACTTAAAAACTGATCTCAACAGTCATGGGCCACCGCAAAAGGATGAGAGTGGATAGAAAAAGGTAAATAACTAGCAAAATTAAAAAGGAAAATTAAGAAGAAGACCTGTGTTATTTTGTGGTTTGGGCGGACTGGAATTCTTCTATAAGAAAGAAACTATCGCACAACAAGGCCGAAGATGTATCAACTGGAGGGGGCCCATTTAACAAGATTATGATATCATCCACGGAAGATGCAATTGCAAAAATTAGCGGAATTTACACAGTGGTTGAAGGAATTCTTAATACGATGGATTTCAGCTTGATGGATGAAATGCAATCGGATATCGAATATGACAACCATAATTCCCAAGAAGAACAAAAAGCCGAACCTGAACCTACAATAACAGCTGGCAGAAAAAGAAAAAGACAAGCCGTAAGCAATAATCTAAATGATCATATTGCAAAGCAAACCAAAACAATGTATAAAATTGGTGAAAACATGAAGGGTATATTGGCAGCCTTCAGTAAATACGCTCGTGTTGCAAAGGATATTGACCACACATTAAGAAAACAACAGAGGTCCGTGGACTCTGTTCAAAATGCTTTGGAAGCAAACAATGAGGAAACGAAGAGGCATACCATAGAAATGGAAAAAATACACCAAGAGAAAATTCTCTTAAGAAAGGAAAAGATAGAACTTAAAGAAATGAAGCTTGATATTTATAAGAAAAGCGAATTTCGAGACAAACCTAGCTAGTGCTTTAGTGTATTGGACTGAATTTGCATTCCTTTTATTTTTAGTACTCAGAACTGTGTTATTTATTTATTATTATTTTGTTTTAAACTTTTCTAGCCTTTTAAGTGTACTGAATTGAACTTTCGGTTCTAAAACTCAGAATTAAAAAAAACGTTTGCGTTGCTTTGTATTTTCTATTTAAAATAAATGGAATGAACTTTATCTCAACCGTATACTACTGGCAATATGGTTTCTTATTTCATTGGCTTCATTAAGCAGCTCTTTCTATTTCGTTTTCAGATTCATTTTCATTTAATTCGTTATCCACCCCAATGTTTTCATCGTCTTCATCCCTTATCTTATAATGTCTATAAATGTTGTGCAACGCGCAACAAACATTAATTATTTGTATCACTTTATTTGGCTGGTATTTAAGACAACGGCCCAAGCACCTAAAACGGCTTTTCAAAATTCCAGGTGTGGCTCAACAATTTGCAGTACTATTCGGAAGGTACATTTATTAAGACGGTAGTATGATATGAACCTATATTTTATAATAAATATGTACAATAATTAAAACTTCAGTTTTATGATCACATCAATTTTAAGATTTAAAAACATACAATACGTAGCATCTGCAATTTCCAAAGGATTCGACACATCTCTCAGCCTTCGTCTCTTTAATTTTTCTTTTGCATATTCCGCCTTTCGGTCTGCAATACCGCAGCAATTAACACAGCAATCATTACAAAATCTTTTAAATGCTTTAAAACGCGACAAAAACCAATATTTTTTTAGCAATCACAATTTTTTTAAATGTAAAATAGTTTAACAACGCCCGAAATGACAGATATCAGCTGTTTTCAATTTCACAAAAGTGATTTCAAAAAAAAAAATTCGGAGTTGGCAAATCGATCGAAATGTGGAACACAGAAAATGAATTCACTCGATTTTTAATTTCGATTTCATTTCACTCGATTTCTGGAACCTAGAAGATTACAATAATTTGAAAGTGAACTCACGATTTTTATTATTGGTTAAAAGAACAATTCCTGGCATTTACTTTTTAAAAATGATATCATGTAAATGTTGCCCACAACTACGTCTGAGGTGGTCCATTCGGAAGGTCCAAATTTGAGCGACTCGTTCGAGCATAATGACTGGTATCTCGCGAATAACACGTGTAATATTGGCTTCCAAAGCGTCAATCGTAGCTGGCTTATTCCTAAACTTATTCTTAAACTAATAAACTTATTTCCCCAGAGAAAATCTTCCAAAAGTGTGATATCGCACGATATCACGAGCAAAACGTGAAATTTGGTGCTCACCAAAATGATTTCTCAACAAGTCCATTGTTTCACGCGCTGTATGGATCATAGCGCCGTCTTGTTAAAACCAGAACTCACCGAGACCATGTGCTTGAATTTCAGGCGCGCGATAACGGTACCTATTGACGATAACATTCTGATTTGCCTCATTTTTGAAGAATCATGGACCAATGATTCCACCACAGCGTATGTAATGGTAGCTCTTAGTACTCTTCGGGTTGCTCATCAGCCCAAATACTGCAATTTTGTTTATTAAAGTATCCATTGAGTCAGAAGACATTGGAAGTTGTCTTACCAGCTTTCGACGAATATTGTATTTCAAGGAAAAATATCGCCATGGAGTCATTCAAATTTAATAACGTCATACAAAAGGAAAAGCAAAAGTTCTCGGAATTTGAAACGGAGTTAAGAACGCAAGTAAGATATTGCGAATTTAAGTGCAAGTGTGGTGAAAGCTACGGAGATCGAATGCTCCGTGGTCGTATTATACTTAGGGTATTCGACAAAAAACTTCAATTAAGATTATTGGAGGGCCGAGATGAACCACTAAAAATTGTGATTAAAACTTGTAACACCTACGAAGCAGCAAATGTAAATAAAAATATTTTTATTCGGTTCGCTAAATCGAGCCCGTTTTAATTGTGATCAAGTATTTTATTTTGGACATCTTAATAAATGCAATGCAAAAGAGGTATAGTAAGTTGTAGTTCTTGCGGTAAAAAGGGTCACTTAAACCGATGCTGCCGATCACGTGGTAAGAATCAGCAATCTGGAAGTCGTCAACAAACAGAGAATCAACAAAATACATTCAGACAGTACATGGGTACTTTAGATTGGAGTTAAAAAAAAAAAAAACAGGTACTGTCACACAAGATTGTATTAAAAGTCATAACATAGAAAATAAAAATAATTTTTATATTGTAGCATAAAATCAAATAAATGGATCAAGCAATACCGGGTAAATGGGAAAATTATTGAATTCAAAATAGGTACCGGATCGGGCGTTAATTGTATACCAATTTGCGAAAAAAAAAATCATATTAAAATTAAAAATGATATTAATAATTTTCCTGTTTACGATTATAATCGAAATAAAATTAAGATATTTGGGAAAGTGGATTTAAGTTGTTAGGATTTAAAGGACTGATTCTGAATATTCAGCTAAATTTCTAGTAGTCGATAACTATCTTGAACTATTACTTGGTTTAGAAACATGCATTAAATTTGGATTAATAAAGCGTCTAGATGTTAGTTCCGTAACTAAATTACCTAAATCGAAAGCAGAAATCATGGACTTTTTGAAGGAATAAGTAAATTTCCTGTTACTTGTTCCATACAATTAAAAGACAAATTAGCACCAGCATTACACTACAGAAAACTATTTACATTCAGCATTATGAATCGATTAAAACAAAAATTAAATAAATTGGTAAAAGAGGGAATTATAAAGCCAGTAGATTGTCCTACTGGGTAAATAACCTACAAATAATTGAAAAGCCAAACGGCAACCTAAGAACATGCTTAGATCCAAAACCATTAAATGCCTGTATAAAAAGGGAACATTATTTATTACCTACTATAGAGGATGTGATTTGTAATTTAGCAAATAAACGACTTTTTTCAGTTTTAGATCTACACAATGGATTTTGGCAAATGAAGTTAGATAGCATAAGCTAAGACCTAACCACATTCATGACACCATTTGGAAGGTTCAAATTTAATCGTGTACCATTTGGAAAAAATAGTACACCAGAGATGTTTCAAAGAAAAATGATAAACATTTGGAGACATTCCTAGTGTTAAAGTTTATTTTGATGATGGTTGTATAACTGCCAAAGATGAAAAAGAACATGACTATTTATTGTCAATGGTTATTGAGAGAGATAGAGAAAACAACATTAAATTTAACCCAGCTTAAATTTAATATAAAACAAATGAAATGAAATTCATGGGTCATATAATATCGGAAGGAAAAGTTAAATCGGGTAAAAAACAGATAAAAACAATTTTGGAAATGAAAAGACCGGAAAATAAAAATGATGTAATGAGGTTTCTTGAGTTGACTAATTTAGCTAGATTATAGAAAAAGAATTGCTGGCTATAGTTTTCGCATGCGATCTTTTTCACTTTCATCTATATGGACGTGATTTTGTAGTTCAAAGCGATCACAAGCCATTACAGGCATTGATTAAACGTGACATTGATGACGTCACGCCAAGATTACAAAGAATGTTTATGTTCTTACTTAAATATTCAAAAATTAAAATAGCTTATACTCCGGGAAAAAATGTGCTGGTAGCTGATTGTTTATCAAGGGCGCAGTTACTATACGTTGAAGAGCTTAAAGCGTTGAAAGCTGTGATACACTTAGTTACAAAACGTGCATGTATTTCAAAGGAAAAATATGATGTTTACTGTGAAAAAATACAAAGTGATAAAAAGTATAATAAGATTTGTGAATATGTGAAAATAAATGGCCGAAATATTCTCAGCTTGATGAAGTAGGAAAAAGTTTCCACAAGTTTAAGTCGGAATTACATTACGAAAATGGTTTACTATTCAAAAATTTTCAAATTAGTAATATCTTCAGAATTACAAAAGGCAACGTGCAAATGTCTACATGAACCTCATTTGGGAATAGAAAAATCACTAGCAAGAGCTAGAATTCATTATTTTTGGTCAAATATGATCAAACAAATTAGGGGACATTTAGAAGCATGCACAATTTGGAATTTGAAAAATTTAGAAGCAACAATCAAAAAGAGCCATTAGTTCAGGAAAGCGTTAACTGAAAAAACCACTAAAGAAATTATCACGGCCCTCAGTAGAAATTTTGAAAAATTTGGATACCCAGCAATTATTAAATGTGATAATAATCCATTTGAGGCAGCTGGTTTTGAGAAATTCGTCAGTGAAGCAATTATACAACTGAAATTGATAAAAAAAAAAAAAAAAACCAATAGCGGAAAATTTGCTTAAAAGAAATTGTTTAAGTAAGCAGATTGTTCAGGAACAAATTGAAAAGAAAAAAGAAAATCAAAAATTTTATTATGATAGAAGTGCAAGAGATTTGCCAAAATTTCAAATTGGAAATAAAGTTATCTTTAGAAAAACCGGAAAAGATTGAAATTACGGAACTACATATAATCGGAATTGTTCATGGTAGTTCCTATATTATTAAGAGTGATTGTAATAAATTCTTTAGACGAAACAGAAGATTTATTGCCAAAATACATAATAGCGGATTTGATACAAGCGAAGTTTTATATGAAGATCATATTCAAAAAAATAAAAATAATATCGAATAAAAATAAGTGCGAAGAAATTAAGATTGTACTACCGGAATCTTGTCATAATGAACATTATTATTATTATTACCATTATTACCATTATTACCATTATTACCATTATTACCATTATTACCATTATTACCATTCTTACCATATTAACATAAGTAACCATGACAATATAGCGCGGGAACTAATAAACTATCTGATATTAATGTTTTTTTGGAATCAGAATTATTTTATGTCGCTGATGATAAAAATAGTTCAAGAGACTCAACGGATAACAAGTCAGATAAATCATCAGTTCCTTATCGAACAAGAAGTGGCAAAATTAGTAGACCACCTAACAAATATGGATGGTAAACAAAATTAATGTATTTAGACTAAAGATACCGGATTGCTTGAATTTGAAGTTTTGTATACTATGTATACTGTTAAGAAAATATATAATGTAAAAAAAAAACTTGTAATGAGAACATGCCATTAGATTAGTCAATGTTATTCTATGTCAATCTATGTTAATATATTCCTAACACTTGTGTGACAGAGATAGGCATTTTACATATTATATGAATGTAATAGATTTATTAAATCGGTTGTCATCAATAGTTGTCAGTAGTCAAGTAGTTGTTCAACAACCATCATAGCGGTTCGACCAATAAAATATTACAACGTTGCTGTTATTTTAACTTTAAACCTTCGTGCTTAAATTTGTCAAAGTCTTGTGAGATATCAAGAAATACGTTGAACAAATCTTTTTCTCTTCCAGAGTCAAAAGTTGAATGCTTGATCCGAAGTCCAAACTGATGGTTGGAGATAAGACTTTTGTCTTCAATAATTGGCATTAAACGTTTGAGCAGGATGCTCTCAAAAATTTTTGACAGGATCGGAAGGAGAGAAATCTTTCTATACGATTTTTCATCAATCGGAGGTTTACCTGGTTTTAGCACCATAATTACTTCTGAAACTTTCTATTGGCACGGCTTAAAAGCTACGTTAATAATGTGTAAACGCTTAGTGAGTGCTTTTAAGGGCAGCATTTTAAGGACTTTTCCGGGAGCTTTTTTCGGTTTTAAATTCATTATAATATTCATTAATTCAGCAAAAGTTGCGTTTGCTATTGTAAAGTTATCAGACACCCTTTCTGATATACTAGTATAGTGTACTAGTGTTTGCCCATCAAAGGGCTTAAAAGTTTCTTCGAGCTAATCCGCGAAGAGATCAGCTTCCTCCTTATCCTTCTTCGCCCATTCGTTGTTATCGTTTTAAATTGGTGTCGCTGGGGTTTTGGGCATTTTAAAACCTGTTAATGCTTTCAAAAGCAAGTAATTGGTTTCTTTTCCTGTCGTCAAGTTTTCGACATACGTATTTACTACACAATTTTTGTGGTTTTTTTTTAGATTTTCCTTGAGCAGATTTCAAAGTTCATTTATGGTAGATGTCTATTATCCTGCTGAGCTCGAGTAAATTTCTATTTCTTGCGTTCTTTCCTGTTTTCTCTTACCAATTCTTTTATCTCGGGCGGGTAATTTTGCTATTTTTCGCCGTTTTTTGTCGTTGATGAGGTGTGTTCCATGCATCATATTGTACGATTTCCACGAAGAAGTCAACTTCGATTTCAAGTTCAAGTGGTGATCTTATTGCGACGTTTAACTCCAAATTATCTTTGATTTCTTCCCTGAATCCTTCCAAATTTTTATTTCTTCCAGTTAGCTGAAGCAGTTTTTGTTTTTTAATGAGCTTGTCACTCATTGTTAGTATGACTGGAGAAAGAATCAATGAATATGAATGTCGGAGGAAAGATCGAAGCTTTCATCAACTTTTATATAATTGTTATAAATAAATAAAAAAATCGATCGGGTGTTTTCATTGTGTCTGTCGGCCAATACGTTGGCTTACTCGTCGAATAGAAGTCACAGTTTTGTGCCATACTAGCTGCATAGACCAATTTACCTTTTTGGTAAACACATTTTGGGCCTCAAAAAGTGTGTTTAGCAATAAAGTCACTACCAATTATAAAAGCAGATCCAAGCGAAATAAATATATTCTTGATAATAAATTTTGTGACCTTGGATCGCGGAGGGAAGTAAATGGCTGAAATGGTAAAAAAAATTGGGTTCGGTTTTTACGCGTACTGCAATTAGTTACACAAGCTCGACCCCTATTTTTGTATTTTCGTTATGCTCGATCGTCTCTTTGATAGGAGGATCCGCCTCTAGCATTTCCCTATTGTTGATTCGCGTATGTAATCCTTAACACGCCTTATATTTGCGCGTGACCCATTTTTCAAGTGGGTTTCAGAAATTAAACAAACGTCAATATCATTGATACTAAGGAATAACATTAATTCATTGAGTTTGTCTAAAACGCCATTAGCGTTCCAAGTAAGTAATTTTAGTTTTCCTTTCTTTATTTTTTCGTGTAAGTTCGTTTTTTATTTAACTTTTTTTTAATGTTTGTTAACTTTTCGAAAATAAGTTCATTTACTTTGTTTTGCCTCTCAAGTTTCACTAGTATAATGGAAAATACTTGAGATACAGAGACTCCTATTTCATCGGTGCTTTTAAAATTTGGTTTTGTGGCTTGGGCATATGTTAGATTACCCATATTTTACGTGTAACGCTTGGCGGTCTTTCTTCAGACAATTTCGCCTTAATGTTTTAATAACAGTGACATTTTGTTTTTCTTCCGTTTCTGTTATTTTATCGAGTCTTTGCTTTTTTCGGGGCACAGCTTTTGAGGGTTCGTTTTGCGCCTTGAGCAACTTATTCCGTCTGTTTTGCAGCTCTCTGGCTACTTCATATCCTCGGAAATTAGCTACATGTTTCCCTTTACAGATAACACAAATCACAGGGGTTTGTCTGCTTACAACACGATACTTTGAGGGATGAGTTCCTGCGCATTTAATGCAACGCGGTTCTCTTTGGCAATACGCTTGCGTGTGGTTAAATCTCTGGCAACGTTTGCACTGCGGAATTAATTTTATGCTTTTACGCAAAGGCTCAATTTTAATGACGATATTGAGGATTGCTTTTATGTCGTATATTTTTTGAAAGTCGTCTGTTTTTTCAAATGTTACCATAAAAAGAGGAAGCTCACGTTTTACCGTTACTTCCTTCCCTTCTAATTTTTCCCCACGCTTTTGAATGTTTACTGCGTCAACGTTTTTGAATCCCTTGAGTCGCAGGTCACTAACGATATCCTCTTTTGGACAAGACGGATGTAGTCCTCTAGCGACAAAACGTATTGGCCTTTCTAATTATTCTCAAAAGTGTGCCATTGTATTTTTTCTGTATTTAAATTCCGAGACAGTAGGCAATAGTCGTCAGCGTTCTTGACGTTAACTTTCCATACGTTGTTGTTGCGCAATGTTACTATATAGTCAGAACGAGGCAACGTCTTCATAATGTTTTGCAGTTTTTTGAAATCTTGGTGGAGGTGGTCGTTGTTTATATGTCTGGTACAACATTTTGGGAGATGAACCGACTTTTCGTTTTTTTCCAGAACGTTTTTGCAAAATCCAATCGCTTTCGTGTCCTAAATCTTTTTTAGGGTACCTGTAAATCTCTCCATTTGATAGATTCCTGTTGGCCGGTAGGTTGAACGAGTTCGAGGAGTGAGCTTTTTTTTATGTTCTAAAGAAGTGTGTCCAACGTACCTTACTATAATTGTAGGAAAACATTTGAGCAAAGTAATCCAATTCCGCAACTTCGTTGGGAACCATAATTTTAGTACTAAGACCGCAATAGTCGCTGTCATACGCGATTGCACGATCTTCATTGGGATTGTATTCGCGCAAACTTCTGGGGAAATGTACTATCTGATCAGTGAATAATGTTTTTTATGTGTATCATGTTTCCCCTTAATCCTGTTTATTGCCCAGCTAGCTCTCGTGGAAGTCAATAAGTATTCAGTTTTTTCAGTTTTAAATGCATTTTATTATCTTAATCATTAACCCTTACATACTAACAAAAAATGCTTAAATGCTAGCTTAAAATTACTTAACAATCTTATATTACCTTATTGGCCCCACACAGGCACTCTAAGCTACTCTTAATTCTTATATCTATGTCTTTCGGCTTTATTTATATTTTACTTAGGAATATATTTTTTCTATACTTAAGGCTAAAAAAAAAAAATGTTTACAAGAACTTAGCATATGGACTTAATTTTTTATAAAAACTTAATATCTAACTTAAAATAAACCTTAGTCTACCTAACCTACATACACAATACACACACATAGATATTCTACACAAATATATACATATATTAGTATATACAATATATGTGTGTGTATTGTGTATGTAGGTTAGGTAGACTAAGGTTTATTTATTAGTATATATATTGTATATACTAATATATGTATATTTTCTTAAATGCTAACCTAAGCCTATGTAAGCTGGCCATCGCTATTCACAGAGCAAATAGATTGGTCAGATTAGTGAGGCTGGTCCGTAATAACGGAAACTACAACAACGAACCATCTTCTCCATCATTCAACCACTAGAAATGCTGGTGCTGCCGAACGACATCCCTCTTATCGCGGTTCCCCACCGCCCTTCTGAATCTGAGACGATTCTCACTGGCGTGTGCAACGTCTCTACCATAGTTGAGTCGCCTGTCCCCAGCTTTCCGAGCGACATGGAAGATTAACGGGACCGCTGATCTATCCTGGATCAACCCCATCTGATCTAGGTAGAGGAATGCTTCCGGTGGAAGGAAGCCGTCAGAGCGCACACTCTCGTTGTAACGGTAATTGGGATAGTATGCCCCAGATATCAGGATTTTCGTCAAGGCCATTGCTCTTGCAATGTGCCTTCGAGTCAGCTTAATTACGAAGTTGTCCACTCGTATCAGGTTGGAAAGGACCTCATTACGATAAAATTTTTTGTACTCCGACTCTGGTGTTCTGTACAAGCGAAGGCAAGCCCTCTCAAACACCCGAATCTTTACCATTAAGCTTGCTCGCAGATTCCACCACGCGGGATACCCAAATACCAGCAGGGGCCTGATAAGGGCCATGTAGCAAATAACCTTTACCCTCGCATCGAGTTGGCTGTTATAAAACAGTCTCTTTGTAAGAGCAAAAGCGCCTTTAGCTCTGGCCAGAGCAGCATCTACATTTTTTTTTCGAAAAATAGAAACAGATCTAGTCAGATCCCAAGGTATCTGACTCCATTTTGACAGGCAAGAGGCTGTCCGTGTTGTCCGTGTATCCCTAGAGGCTCCAAACAACGGCGTCCTAAAGAGAATGGTTTCCGACTTCTGAAAGTTGATTTTCAATTTCCAGTCGTCGCAAAATCGTCTTATCTTATCGAAGGCAAGCTGCAAGAGAGTATTAATGATCTCGATTCTTGGACCTGTTCTGTATGCTATCAAATCGTCTGCGTACGCAATAGTATGGGGAAGTTAACCTATCAAGTCGCTTGTATAAATGTTGAATAGGATCGGCGAATTGACTGCGCCTTGCTGCAGACCATTTTCAATTTGAAATATTCCAACAGAAGTCACATCACCATTTTTCACAATGAACTGTCTGTTGGTTAGCATTTTATAAAGAATGTACAAGAGTCAGCCTAGTCAACTTATAGAAAAGACCCTCTAACCATACGGTGTCGAAGTCCTTCTCCATGTCAAAAAGGCAGGCACCAGTACATTGGTTTTTGCCTTTTTTCCATTGGATATCGGACATCAGTTTAGACGCGGCATGTGAGATATCATGTCCCGCCTTAAAACCGAATTGATTATCCGGAACTATATGTTTGTCCTCAACCCACCTAGATAGAGCTCTATTGATTGCCTTTTCAAACACCTTACTGATATTCGGAAGGAGACTTATCGACCGGAGATTCGCTGGATTGGATATATTCTTTCCCTTTTTGGGAATAGGTTGAACCACCGCCGTTTTCCAATGCGCTGGATAATGTGCATTATTCATTGCATTATTAAACAGGGTGGTGTAAATGTCCACCGCTTCTAGAGGAAGATGTCGAAGCACGATGTTCGGAATACCATCGGTCCCCACTGATTTCTTAACCCTGATTGTGTCGAATATCTCATGGAGCTGTTCCTTTGAAATGAACCGGGGTAGGTCACCCTCTCTGGTAATGACATTATTTGCCATATTTTCGTCGCTGAACCGTGTGAAACCAGAGCCCTCGGATCGCCAGATCTCTACTTCATGCCGAATGTAGAAGTCGTGCACCAAGACACGATTGTCAGTAACCGTTCGTTGTCTGTTGTCCGGGCTATTTTAGTTTTGAAGGTAGTTTTGATTTTTTCTCCGAAATAGTTTATTTATTTGCGTGAACATATTCGGGTTGCTGGTGCTTACAGCCCGAACCCTGTTGTTTCAATACAAACTTACGGAAATTCTGTAATTCTCTTTTATTAACGCTTGAATATTTTTAGTCGACGCCTTCAGTGGCCTGTACAAGTTTTTGATTCTTGACAGAAGTCTACTTTTCTGTCGGTGTAGTGCGTCAATAGTAGGATTGCGGAACAGGTCTTCGTTAGTCGTACGTCGACACCGTGGTATTGTAACGTCCATAGTTTGTTTAATTGTCTCGTCCATTTGTTGTAGGTAATTGTCGATCTCCTCGTTTGACAAATTCCTATTGGACGGTGGGTGGAGCGTATTCGAGGACAGCGCACTTGTCATGGTTGCGGAGAAGCGTGTCCATCGAGTCTTACTGTAATTGTAAGAATATCTTTGGACAAACTCCTCCAATTCCGCAATTTCGGTGCTAAAACCGCAATGGTCACTGTCATACACAGCCTCTGGGAAACGACGGCTTATCCGTCGCTTTGAGACCGAGTCTGTACATGACATCGTGCTGACCCCACCAATCGAGTAGAAGGTTTCCTCTAGTATTTGGCAAATTATTTCCCCAATCTTTGTGTCTAGCGTTGAAGTCCCCGCCGATTATAAAATAATTCTCCCCCGATTCCAGCCTCAGAAGTCGAAAAAGCGTGTCGAACTCTGTAATGAATAAAGTGGATTGTGGAGCCTCAGATGCATAAACAGAGGCTAAGTACAGCTGCTTTCCACTGCGGAGTGGGATATAAATGACGACTGCCTCCAACACCCGGAACCTACGCAACACTCCCTTGTACACTCTGTGAAATTTTATACCTTGTTTAATGAAGATCGCGACACCGCTTCCACGTTTGGATGGGGCCGGTTTCTTCTTGTAACAATATAATTATTGTACTCCAGTTTGTGCTTATCGGTAAGCTTGATTTCGCTAGCGAAAAGCACATCAGGAGTTTGGTCTTGTGGCAATTTAAACATCGTGGCTCTTCGTTCAATCCTAATCAATGAATTAACATTCACCGCAAGGACCTTTAAAGTTTGCTTCCACCATGTGCGTACTCATTACTAAATGTGTTGCGCTAGGCCCGGCAGCAGCGCGTAGATGAGCCATCTGCCCTTGGATTGCGAGCAAGATGGCCAGCGTGTTAGGTGCAACTTCCGTTGTTCTCGGCATTGGCGCCGGAGAGGCAACATTCGCTTGCTGTACCGTAGCCCCCCGCCATTTTGGCGTAGGAAATTTGGGACGTGACGGCTGGTGTTTGAACCATAACAGGTGAACGTTTGACCTCCACCTTCTGCTGCTGAGCCAGTTTTGATTTTTTAATGTCAGCGAACTTAGGACAACCCCGATAGTTTGCGGTGTGTCCCACGTTCCCACATTACACGCACATATCGGACGCTCTGTCCCTGCCCAGAGCACACTCCTCGGAGCTGTGGTTCTTTGCGCACTGCACGCATCGAGGCTGCACTTGGCAGTTCGACGCGGCGTGCCCGAAGCTCTGGCAGCGAACGCATTGTATAACACCTTCACTCCTTTTTAATTTTTCCCAGTGAACCTGGTAGTCTAGGACATTGATACTCCTTAGACTATCCAGACGGCTTTCGGGACTGAGCTGCACCAGGAAGAACGACAGACTCCGTTTCTCCTGTCTGGCTCTATATGTGGTAAATGGCTTTACCCCCACAAACCTGAGTCCTTCGCACTCCTTCTCTTTGCGCAGTGCCAGGATCTCCTCAGCGTCAGAAGACGGTTCCAACCCTCCAGCAGCATCGATTGTCGCTTTTCACACTTCGGTGTGAATGAGTAGTGCTCCGTCGTCGTTTCCCTTAGGAGCTCTTTCACTTTCGCGTATCCCTCCACTGTATTAGAGTGGATGGCATGGCGATTATTCCCCAATATTAAAATTATTACCAATGACCAGCCTACATAGGTCCTTGGTAGCATTTACCTCCAATTTATAGGTGTTGATAGGAGACACCTTGTCCTTCTTCTTCTGCTGCTGCTGCTGTTGTTGTTGTTGTTGTTATTGTTTTTGTTTTTGTTGCTGCTGCTGCTGCTGCTGCTGTTTTTGCTGTTGCCGTTTTTGTGGCTGCTGCTATTTAAGCTGTTGCCGGTGTTCTGACTGTTCTTGTTGTTGCTGGTGTTTCTTAGTCTTCTGATGTTGTAGCACTTGTGCTACTTTATTTGTTTGGTGTTGTTGTTGTTTTTGCTTGTGAGCAAGCTGCTGTTGTTGGGATTGCTCTAGCTCTTCGCTCTTCCTTCTAACCATTAACTTTTCTTTTGTGGCCAGCACTTTTTGTTGTAGCATTTTTATGCTGCTACTTATGTCCTCCATTTCTCCCTCTTCATCGTCAGATTCGCTCGCGGCCAATGAGGCGAAGTTGTTTCCTTCCCTCACTCCGCCAAGCACTTTTACAGTGGTCGTTGGTAGTTTCCTCCTTCTCATTGTCTTTGGCGTTTGGCTTTAACCACTCGAAGCCTTACCTGACATTTCAGCAGATTCCGCTATAGGCATAGCGGACCGCTCACCATAATCCATCACGTGATGTTAATCCAACACCACACTTTAAATTTATAATTATTTTTATTTAAAAAAAAAAAAAACTGTCTGCCGACTACTCGGAGTAGAACCCACAACCTTTGCAGTCTCAAGCGAACACACTATCTCTGCGCTAATTGCAGCCTAAATCCAATTTGTTTAATATCTTAGTTAAGCGTCACTTCTCACTTAGTTACAAGTCGAAGCACGTTTAAACTCCGCGGAGGTCTATGAACGACTGAGTCATAAGTGTTATTGACTTATTTGTGTCAGCTTAGATCTGAATCCGGCCATTTCTCAAATTCAAGATTTAAAAGATGCAAACTGGACACATTTTCGAAAGGAAGTGAAAGAGGAATCTCGTGCAACGTTTATGAATCCCGTTCTTATTTCAACAAGATACGATAATGATATCATTGTCCATCAGTTTTCAGATCAAATTATAAGTTCGGCTTAAAACAACAATCCAAAAATTGTTATAGAATTCCATCCAGTTCGAATTTCAGCAAATTGGAATTAATCAATTAGAAACATGCATAGAAAAAAATAAAATAATATACATATAATAAAATCCAATATCATCGAAATGTAAAGTAGAATTAAAAGCCAAGCTTCCAAGCCTTTTGGTTTATAGTAAAAATTGAAAAAAAATTTGAAAAAGCACATTCCTGCCCTAAAAAAAGTACAAACATCTTTTAATTTAACTTATATGAAAAAATTAAAATCACTAACTAAACTATAAGCATCTCACAAAACCACGTTGTGTCTCATAATTTATGAGATGCAAATATAAATGTTGTCGTAGAGAATGTTTTACACGCTTTTAATTCAGTTACTTATGCAACTCCATCGAACGAAATCTTTACCGATGTAGATACGATTTTTCTTAAGTAGTGGTTGAATCTAGCAGAAAAAAAAAACGTATCCTAACTAATTGTGAAAAGAGGTAGTAACAATTCCAACTTTCATTATTAATGCATGCTCTAAAATACAAAATTTGCCAGATGCTTCATAAATGCACTTCATCACCCAGCTTATGGAATTGACAACGTTCGTACGATTGGCTATAAACAACTTAAGCCTAGTAGAAACAAAAGGCTGCTGTGCTTTGACAGTATCAATATCTGGCTTAAAAATTGTGAACATATACAAACCACCGAATTGCCACTGGTCCACAGATATACTACCAGTGTACTTACGTTCAGTAATTAATGCTGGAGATTTTAACAGTCAAACTACTTGACACTTGTTTTAGACGTCAATGATGCCTCTCTCCTTTTATTCAAGAGGATTGTGTAGATGATGATCCTCATCTGTGCTTTGTAACATCGATCCAAGGCGAAAGATCTTAATAGGTATCCACACAAGTTCTACCCGACTTCCACCGCAGGCGACATCATCCAGGAATCCTAAATGCCGGCATAGAAACACCGCTAGTGAAATGCACACCTCGACCTCGATGGAGCTTCAATAATTCATCTTGGCAAAAATTCGACTTTGAGCGTGACTCTTAAATCCGCTAGATTCCCCCGACGCACAAGAATTGCGAGAGATTCATCGGTACCGTGATAAGTACTATTAAGAAATATGTTCCACGTGGCTTCCGTAAGAACTACGTTCTCGGAAGGAGTGCAAAAAGCGACAGACTTTAGCAAGAAATCTCACGAAACGGTAACCATGAAGTTGCAGAAAAACTACGTCAGTCGCTTTATAGAGCATGCTTAATTTTCGAAAGGATCCCACTGAAAGCTTAAAGTTCACTTACTCAAACAGAAAAGCATGGAGCTTACTCCGTAAAGTAGGAGGAGCAAACTCTATCTTGCACCAAACGCCTAGAATCAAACCAAAACTTGTCGGTAATCGGAAGTGGAAACTCCTAAAGCTTAGTCCGACAAAAATCACACCCAAGCCATTATGAAAGCGACGCTGGCAGTTTCTTTTGCTGGGAAACCAGACGACAGGGCCGATAGCTATAGACCAAATGCTATTTTACTAAAAGATGTTTGAGCGTCTTATTTACAATAGGATTGTTGAGACAATAAATGAAATAGTTCCTATTGAGCAGGCCGGCTTTAGATCAGGTCGGAGCTGCGTAGATCAGGTACTGGCTTTAGCGGCATATATCGAAATGGCTTTGAAAATAAGCTTAAGGCAGGAAGGAGTTGTATTCGCAGACTTCGCAGCCGCTTACTATATGGTCTGATGGACAGACATGATTTTTAAACTTTTGAAGGTTATACCCTGCTTGAAGATATAAAATTTAATTAACATGCTTAGCAACCGCTTCCTTTCAAGTTCATGTTAATGACAGTGTGAATAGGTCTAGACCTCTACATTCACGGCGTACTGAAAGTACAGTCCAAAAAATTCGCGTAAGCTGACGACTTAGCCATAGCCGTTCCAAGCCGGTACTTGAACGTTATTGAAAACGCACTTACAAATGATCTCGAAGTGCTGGGAAGGTTCTTTACCAGGTGGAGCCTAGTCTAACCAAGACTGAGTTTTCGTATTTCCACTTATCCACTATTCCACTATTGTAAAAGAAAATGGAGTTGTGAATAGAAATGCAATCAACGGAGCCTAAAAGTAGTCGGTTAATGAAAAGAATATGCTGCGTCCTTTCGTTTCTCAAGGGTATTCAGGTTAATGAGTTTGAGACGGTTTTGATAGGGAGGTAAGATTATAGTAGAGGATCGTACCAAGGTAGACCCCGAAGAGCAAATCGAAGAAAACGACGGTGGAAACTCCCAATTCTCAATTCGGGATAAATGAACTCGTTGAAAGGGACACCGCGCTTGGCTAGCATACTAGAGAAAGATGCGAACAAAGGTGATATAATCGTATAGTGATCTGGTCATGTACGGGTTGCAGAATCCTTTGGACCATCCTTAAGTGAATTCAAGTGATGAGTTTGCATTTATGTGAGAAGATTATCGATTGACATTTAGTGAGATTGAGTTCTAAACAGTTTTTGATGCACCAGGTAAAAAAAACTGTTTAGATCTATTTGAAGGAGGCTGCAGTCATGTGAGGAAATGGGTTTAAAAAATTTGTTATCGTCAGCATAAGGAGAAAGTGCTGCGTTTTGAATGATCCTTTCAAGATCGTTAATAGTTAGGATGAAGAGAAGGGGACCTAGGTAACTACCTTGAGGAACACCTGATTTGGCCAATAATGGGGCCGATAGGACAGACCTAAATCGAACATTATAAAAACGACTATCCAAGTGAGAAGATATCCATTGTAGTAAAATGGGTTCAAATTCGAGGACGGACAATTTAAACAGGATTAGTTAATGAGAAATCTTATCAAAAGCCTTACTGAAATCAGTTGTTATAACCTTAACTTCTTTACCACTTTCTAAGGCTGAGAGAACAAAGGACACGAATTCGACGAGGTAATTGGTAGTTGATCTACCTTTTAGAAAACCGTGTTGATTAGGTGAAATAAGAGTTTTGCACTGGAAGTTTAAAGATGATGTGGGCTGAATAGGAGAGTGGTGAAAATGACAAAGAATAAGTGGTGGGTGAAAGTTATCAGTGTTTGATAGTGAGAAAGGATAGAGCGAGACAGAGGAGTTTGTGGGGTCAGTAGTGAAAATGAACTCTAATTACCTAGCCATATACTTGAGAACCCCACTGTGGCATAACATAGAGTCTGTAAGCTCATCCAAGAAGAGCCATTCTTTACTCGAGTTAGGGCTTGCAATAAAAAAAGATTCATCAGCTATGGACAAACGAATTTATCGTTGTCAGTTCTACTCCGTAGATGGTGTGAGATTTTGAGTGCACGTAGTTTCCGAAAGCAGCAAGGTCATCTAAGACTTTTTGGGGAGACATATTGAATATCTCGTGGAACTTGATATACCATATAAGTTCCTTAGTCTTGTAAGGTAGGGAGAACTTTCTGCTGTTTGGAGACCATAACTCTTGTTTTAGTTTTTTCCTTCATAGCAAACAGAGTCGGATTTGCCATGCAAATACGGTAGAAGGAGACATATGTTTTCGTACGTCTTTTTTTTCTGGATCCAGAAAGTGCATAACGACATTCTGTTGTGTCAAAAGTTTGTTAAGTTATTTTAACTGTGGGAGGCAGAAAGGAATCAAAAATGAGGCTAGTGAATGAAGATGTTGAGGGCGAGTCAAAGGTTATTGAAGGGGCATTAGACATATTATCAGATGAGGGATTTAAGATGTGGGATCTTATAAAATTGGGATGTTTAGCTCCAGTTTTGAGATCGGAAATTCGGAAAGAAGCGTAGTGACCAATTGATTCTTCGAAGCAAGCTTGTTAAGTCTTCGTTGCCATTCGGAATGTGTACAAGTTAAATTAAACCGATTGATAAGTTTCCGTGGGGCGGCGACTGGAGGAGTTGGCATGGATGTATTCTCTGTTGTCAAGTTGGACGAAACTTCGCAGGAATCAATAGGTTGGATCATCCGGTAAGGTAAGGCTGCGCAAAGTTTCGTAAGCCATCGATTTTACTGTTTATTGTTGCGATGTGATGTTTAATATCGCATACGAGGGATCGAGTTGCAGTAAGTTCATCACAAACATCGTTCACTTTATCGAAGGTAACTTCGAGTATTAGTTCTGATTGTTTAGGAGAGTGTTGTTTGTGTGACAAGGACTGTAAATGAATGTCAATGTCGTCACGCAGGGAGCTTATCAACTCGCACGTTTTTTGGTTCGATATAACCTGCGCAGAGCATATAGCGTTGATGTCACTCAACACTTTATCCAGGTAACGCAAGGGATAACTGAACTGAGTTACGTAATTCTTCAACACTTTTAACACTGTTTACGATAACCGAAATTGTATCAGTTACTTTTTCGGCGAGTGCGTCTTGGTAGCAGTCATTTGAGTTGCGTAAGCATTTAATTGCCAAAAGCACATGCTTTTATTGGGAATAATTTGGGAATTCTTTGATAAATACGGTATTTCTTTTGTTTAACCCGACATAAACGGCGTGAAAGGTTTTACCACAGATGCCCTTGAAGGCTACCCAGTCAGCATTGTTATGATCGATTACACAATTTAAAATTCCGCAAGACATGTTAAAGTAGGTGATGTTACACTAAACACACGGTCGAGTAAATAAATAACATAGTTGCGTAGGTCAGGGGGTTATTATTATTATTATTATTTTAATTTTTTTTTTTTTGTGGTTGGAATTTATTATAGAAATTTGCCAACAAACAAAAAAAATAAAATGTATTCGAACACTGCGGGTTAAGAACCGGAAAATGCAATTTAACGAAAGTTTTAATTGAGAACTAAACAGGTGAATTCGGAGAATAAGAAAAACACTTGAGTATCATACATGAATACGGAGCCCCCATTTTGTTGAACAATACACATAGCAAACATATAGATAGCCACCTGAATATAACAATGCGCCTTATTACCGCTGCGTTTAGGAGCACGCTAACCCAATGGCTCATTAGTCCTTTTCAGATGGTGCAATAAATTTGTCTGGTCAAGGATCCGTTGAACAGAAATATTATGTCCTTGTAGTCGATTTTTGGGTTTTGGCGCAAACATTTTAATTTCGTTCTGAACGTTTTCGACTACCACGGTGTGAAAACTTATGTTATATTCAAAAAAGGGACACACTTTACCTTTCTTTCTTAACAGTTTTTATTTAACCGAACTTGTCGAGTCGAATGATTTATGGCAACTAACTGACAAAACCCCGCTTATATGTATGTATGTTTAAAATAACCATGAATATAATATATGGTAAATGAAATCACATACTCATAAATGTGAGTAAATATAAATAAATATGACAAATAGTTCATTGATTGTGATTAGTATAATTAATGTAATGAATATGAAAAATGAACTATATATATGCGATTTATATACTGAATGTAATGAATATGACAAATGAACTGTATATATGTGATTTAATTTTCAACATCTTCCGTGCGGGGCAGCTGGCGAAGCTCCAGTGGGTACAGCATTTGTATGGTACGCCTCGTCCGTTTACGATCAACAAAACGGAGCTCAGAACCTCTGATCTTACCATCTCGTCCGGGATAGCAGCTTTAAACGACAGCCAATCGCCAATGTATACGGGGAGTTGCTGCATTGTATACCAGAAGGACGTCACCCAATTGAATATCCTTTGAGAAAGTTTGCTTGCTGTGAAGTGCTGATCGAAGCAGATGAAGATATTCAGTCTTCCATCTCTTCCATAAGAACGAAGTATTTTGAATTCTTGACCTCCACTTTATACACACCTCTGAAGCGCTGATTCTATGATGTTGTCTATTAATTTATTTTTCAGTGACCTTCGTACAACCGATCCAAAAGCTTTGTAGTGTAAGCGGTGACAAATCCATTGGGTCATCGCTTATGTAAGTCAGTGGTCTCATATTGATAACGTTCTCGGCTTCAGTTAATAATGTGTGAAGCTCTTCATTGTCGATCTTGGCCTTCCATATTGTAACCTTGAGAACTTTAATTAATACTCTTGATTTAATTTAATACTCTTGACCGTCCGCCCCACCAGGGCGCTCGGTCGATGCTGAACCTAAAGCTTATTCCTCTATTGAATATTACCAATCCCTTTCACCTCCATAGTAGGCTTTTTGAATGTTTTCGAGTTGTCTGAATATGTTAGTTATGGCGAGTCACGTCGAGAAATGAAACGACGTATTGCTAGTAAACAGCTCTCTGTGGTTAGGTTAGGGACTAACTCTAAATGTGTCGCTCGGACAGCTGCACAGGTGAAAATCATTATGTAGACTTTGCATTTATCACTTCCCGAGGGGTAAAGTGAGCCAGCGAAATCTACCCCAACCGTTGTGACCACAAAAAAGGTTATGGTGCCTTGAAGTCCGTTCATATTTAGGCAGACATACCAAATTTCAGTGCGATACTGTCTTTAGTTTTGTTTTGTCAGCTGATCGTTGTTGACGTGTTTGGCATAGTATGGACAAAAACGGTTTACGTTCTCCCATAAAACATTATTTTTTGAGAGGCAAAACGGCGAAGGAAACAAAAGTAAAGTTGAATAAATATTATGGGGCTAATGCTTCGTCAGATTACACCGTCAAATATTGGTGCCGAGAGTTTCGTGGTGACCGCAACTCCACTACCGATCAAGTCCGCAGCGGCAGGCCCTCCGATGCGGTTACAGAGGACAATGTCAAAAAAATTCATGAAATGGTGTTGGCTGACCGGAAAGTGAAGTTGCGCGAGCTAGTAGATGCACAAGAGCATCGCAACCACGGCTAAAATCAATGACTTACGGCTCCTTGAGCCCCATTTTCAAGGTCAAACGAAAGTCAGTTGATTTTTTAATGGAAACCCCTATTTTTTGACAGATTTGTAATCTGCGTGAAAAATTACAAACAAACACTTTTTTCAAAAATGCATTCTTTTCCCATCAGAGGGCGGCATAAAACTTAAGACATCAAAATTACTCGAAAAGTACGAAATATCGCGAAAAATGTTTCATACAAAAGTCACCAGGTTCTGAGGAGGACATAAGATGGCGACCACGAGTTTGACCTTGAGACCCATTTACAAGGTCAAACGAAGGTCACTTTTGATTTTTCAAATGATAATTCCTGATTTTCATTGCTCAGTCGTATTCCTCAATGGGGAACACGACTTTTTGTTAAAGGTCTTATTCATTCAGTGCTAGATACCACTGCACTGGCACGCGTAAATCATTAATCGTTTTCCAACGTATTTAGGGTATTAGAAGGTCTTTTATCTATGTGTATGTTTACATGTATTGTGTTCCATAAGTGTTATACATTTACAATTATTGATCCCCCTATTCAAAATGTATGTAGGAAGTAATCGCCTCAAAAAGTGCATCCTTTCTCCTTGTCTTGAAGTCAGTCATGATCAATTTGGTGACGATGAGATGATTGCTGACCTCGTTTTACGTACGTGTACCAGAGGGAGACCATCTGTTACGAAGATGTGACATATGTTAAGATTCGATTTCGTATTTTTATCCGTGGTGTTCTGTGGTGTTTTAGTTTTATCAATTTAGATGTACATAAAATTGAAAATATTTAAATGTTTTATCTTATGTTGGAAACCGACATGCTCCCCGCCCTCAATGTGGAGAGTTGCTGGAAGCGACAACCTTCTTGCTGGCGAAATTCGGGTGCCATTCGTAGGAGTCCAAGTAACAAATTTATTATTATTATCAAGGGCACGATACAAATTAATTTGCAGGGTCCGGGATCAGGTGTTTTGTCAACAGCACGCGGAGTACTGAGTTTCCATGTGGTCACCCACCTACGTACTTACCGCGCCCAACGTGATCTAGTGTGAACCGATGCTTTCAGTGTGGCGAGGCCGTTGACTGCCAAGTGACAAAGTTGAATCACCCTCATGGGGATGTAAAAAAAAGTATTTGTGAGCATATGTATGTTATACATATATAAAATACATATAAAAAATACAAATTAAATCTAGTTAAAATTAAAATTTTTAGTTATCCGCATTGGAAATCTTGCTTTATGGTGAGGGATAAGATTTTATTTTCCCTAGGGTGAGTTGATAGTTGCTGTAATCATTTGTTTATTACAATTGTTGTTAAGTTTATATTATTATACTTATACAATTTAAGAATTGTCTCTTTATTTTATGGCTTATTTTTAAGAGTTCATGGATTCCAATACTCGGTCGTTTGAGTGTCGATGTTTGCGTTTTTATCGTCGCGACGCGCGTTAGACCGTCCGAACGGGGGTGTAATTTAATCACTCGCGCGAGTGCCCATGACGAGGGCGGTAGATTATCCTCTTTCACGATCACGATATCTCCTCCGTTGAGGTTTGGCTGCCTTTGGAGCCATTTTGGTCGTTGTTGGAATCCAAAATTCTTACAGAAGGCGTTAATTCATCCAGACTGCTGATGTGATCGTTAAGTTTCTTTCAGGGACCTGGTGTTAAGACCGTCAAATCGTCCGGATCTGAGGACATAGGGCACAGTGGCCTAGAATTGAGGCATGCTTCAATTTGACTGAGTAACGTCGAATACTCTTCAAATTTTAATTTAGAGTTGCCTATAGTACTTTCGAGGTGGTGTTTGATGGATTTTACTCCTGCCTCCCAGAGCTCCCCGAAATGTGATGACGAAGGAGGGTATAAGTGCCATGTTGTTTTTACAGAAGCTAATTCATTGGCAACTTCAATGCATCATTCGGACGAGATTAATTTGCTGTCTCTCTTGATCTTGTTGTATGCACCTTTAAAATTTGTCCCGCAATCGCTCTTGATCTTGTTGTATACGCCTTTAAAATTTTTCCCGCAATCGCTGAATATGTTTGCACATGTACCCCATTCTCGCGACGAATCTTCTAAAGGCAGCTATGAAGGCAGTGGCTGTAAGCTGGCTTACAAGCTCTATTTGCATAGCCTTAGTCGATAGGCAAATGAAAACTGCTATATATGTTACTCCTATGCATTCCTTTTCAATTTTTGTGCATCGCCCTTTCCACCGCTTTATTTCAATGGGCCCGCCATAATCTATACGCGTTTTAGTAAATGGTCTGCAACAACGAACCCTTTCAGCGGAAATTCTCCCCATGAGTTGTTGTTGCATCTTCGCTTTGTGTCGATGGCATCTCACACATTTGTGTATTGTTGATTTCACCAGTCTCTCTATGTCTGTTATCCAATAGACCTTCCTAACTTCTGCCATCATCATTTGTAGAGTGCCATGAAGTGTGCGTTGATGGATGTCACCTACTATAAGTTTCGCGAAATGGTGCAAATCCTTTAATATCAAAGGATGCCGTTGATTAAACTGAAGTGATGAGTTTGTCAATCGACCTCCTATTCGTAGCAATCCTTCAGCGTTGAGAAACGGATTTAGGTTAAGAATTGTACTTTTCTTTGAAAGAGTGTTTATTGTCTTCGGCGAAAAGCTCTTTTTGGACAAGTTTTATAAGTTGATCAATTCAATTTAATTTCAATTTAATTTTCATTTTATTTGGCAGGGTACAAATAAGAACAGAAGTCTTTTATAGTACATGAAAGCTCATTTAAAGTAGTTCACCACATTAAATTAGTTTATGCAAAAGAAAGAGCACAATTAAAACATTTAGTGAAAGAATAAAATAAATTTTAAATCTTAAACTTACTTAAAGAATATTTGTTACTAATACTGAGGAAAGGAAAGGGAAAATTGAGGAAGTATGGGGGAAAAAGAAGAGGGCAAAGTAGAAAGTTGAAAATAAAGGTGAAATAAAGAGCAGAAGAAAAGAATAAATTACAGACATGAAAAGTGTGCAAATAGGGCACACTTAAATAACTTAGCTCCTTTTTCTTATTTAATGTTGATAGGCAGTGAATTCCACAGTCTGGAAGCATGAACAAGGAAGAAGATTGAAAGTTCTAGGTGACTGAACAAACTTTAATTTTTCAAATAAACACGGTGGTGATTGTTTATGTATTAATTTATGAAAAAACACACAGCATCTTCTTGTTCAAAAGCCAGAAAATGAACACCCAAGGACATACTTATGGTAAATGGTTATATGGTCGTATCTTCTTACTCCAAAGACATATCGAACCATATCCTTATTTAGTAATTTGTGCTGGCAGAGAGAATCTAGTTTACAGTAGATAACTTTAGTATAATCAAAAATCGGCAAAAGAATGGACTTAATCAACCTCAGTTTGGTGCTAAGAGGTGTGAAACTAGAAAACAGCCAGAACTTTTGCAATCCTGCATATACACGCTGTAATTAAGTTAACATGATCAGTGGCAGAAAGAGACCGATTTACTTTATATCCAAGACTCACCACGGTGTTAGAGAAGATTAGCCTTGTGGAGTTGAGAAAAATAGGTGGTAACTCTTCGACATTGTAAAATTTTTTTGAAATTAAAATTATCTGACTCTTTCTTGGATTTCGACTCAGACCATTGTCTTGGAACCATTTTACAATGGAAGACAATTATTTAATTAACGAATTAAATCTATCCACAAGACCTTCCTCCAGGCCAAGTGGTCGAGGAAGGTATATCTACGCGTCATCGGCATACATATGTACATATGTATTTTGACACGCTTGCGGTAAATCATTAATGAAAAGACAGAAAAGAATTGGGCCAAGAACTGAACTTTGGGGAACTCCAGAAACTATATTTTTTGGTTTAGAGTATTTTGAGCTAGCACGATTTGTAAGATAATTCCTAATCAGACACACTGAGGAATCACTCATACCAAAGTAAAGTTTCAGTTTAGTGCAAAGAACCTCATGAAAACATGAATGCTTTTGTTTTTGCTCTTCTGGTGACAAATGAAGAGTAATTTCTTGCTCTGCACCACACTTTTTCCAATTAAGACTAGTGGAAAGTTTTTTGGATTTAGCATATAATTTTCGACGAGTTTTGATAGCATTATGCACCTCAGTGGTAAACTATTGAGATTTAATATTGCGAACTGTGACAGTCTTAACAGGAACATGTATATTAAAAAGATTTTTAATTAGGGTCTGAACGATTCGTACTTTTAAATAAATGTCCGGTAGAAAGTAGCACCAATACCTTGGTAGAAGGCTCGCACGATGGTGAAGGATATTGTGATTTATTGCTGCGAAATCACGAAATTGAAAGGTGTTCTGCAGATCATGGTCTGACAACTAATCTTGGAGTAGCACGATTGTATGGTCTGAGACAACCACCAAGTCAAGAAGACTTGGAGTGGTGTTAGGGCCAAAGCGAGTCGAATGAGTATTAACGGCCACATCCAGGAGTGAATAAGATCTACTGTCATTCTTCAGTAAATCCGCATTAAAATCCCCGCATTGTATAATATGCTCGTATGATGCGGAAAATAGTTGTATGGTAGAAAACAGTGAATCAAAAGAGCAATTACAGTTGGGGCTAAACCAATAATACACTTCACATTTCCATTGCAAATTTCTACAACAATGTATTCAGTGTCATTTCACAATGACTTTTCCAACATTTTACAAGTCAAACCTGCTTTATGGTAAATTGCTACCCGCCCCCCCCCCCCCACCCCCTGTAGTTTCAGTAATTCTGTTATGCGGGACTAAGAAGTACCCAGGAATGCCATAAATATGGTTGTAACCATTTTTGTCATCAAGACTTTTGAACCATGTTTCGCTTACACAAATAACATCGAACCCCGAATCATTTAAAATATGCCGGACGTAGTCAAGTTTTGATAGGCTAAGACTACTAGCATTGAAGTGGCAGACTTTAAATCCTTCATCGGCATTTGATAAAATTTTTACTAGCGTCTGAAGCCCAACCTCATTCAGCGTCTCAGACACAGAGCCACTATGAGCCATAATTATGAAAAACACCACAAACAAGAAATAGCAGCCTAACTGGAATAACTAATAAGGTACCTTTGTAATCTATTGGAAAGGAAAGTGCGAAACGTAAAGTGAAATAGAGAGAGGAAGGAGGAGAGAGGAAATAGTATAAGTGCAGCATTTAGTAATAATATAAGAAAAAAATAAAGTAAAATAAATCAAGAATTCACTAGTAATACAAAATTTAGAAATTCAAAGTTTAACACATTCAAATTAGCTCCAATCAAAATAATTTAAATTCAACTTAAAAATAAAACTATTTAGGAAAATTCGTAGTTGACGAAATTCTCATCTCGGTGTCATTTTTGTTTTTCTTTACATACACAAAGTCATTGCGCGTTTTGGCAGAGAACAGCAGGCCCTCACGACGAAGTTGGAGAGCATGGCGATGCAAGGAGCTATTCTCTTTCGTTAAACTCTCATTAACGTAAATACGGGTGTTGTTGTGCGCAGAGGTTTTACTGTTGTCAGAAGCAGACAATTCATTATCCAGCTGAGCGAGCGTTAGGCCATTGTTTGCACGAAAAGCAGCGAGCAGCGGACTTTGCTCTGTCTGGGACGAGAGTCTGATGAGTAGCGGGCTATAACTATTGTTTGATGTATTTCTCAATCAAAAAGCATCGAAGTGAGAGCTGATGTTATGGTGCAGTTTTTCAGCGATGTTATTTACCAGTTTGATGGGGTTTTTGAACGGTATTTGCGGAATGCCACGAACAATAACAGACGATCTTTTCGTTGTAGATTAGCTACCTCTTCTCTTAATTTTTCGTTATCGTTTCGTAGTTCACTAACCACAGATAAATTAGTCTTTAGAAATGTTTGCAATTGATGCAATTAAAGGAGTCAAAGTAACGCGAGTAATCTATCACTTATATTACAAAGACTTTTAGTGTCAATTTGTTTGAAATCAGATAAATAATTGTCGTAAAGACGGAGCGATTAAAAACACGTCTATTCACTTAAAATTTCTCCTACGAACTCTGACAGACATTTAAAACAGCGGTTAGTGCTACTGCAATTGGATATATGGTGTTCGAGCCCAAGGCAATTAGAGCAAACTGAATTTCGTTTGGTTGTCTCTATGCGGGCTTTGAGGTCCATCCTTAAAAATTGCTTGCAGTGGCGTAAACTGTGTGCACCTTTACAAAGCCTACAGCGAAATTGTTTGTTTTTATCATCAGTCTTGACATGATACGTGTGAGGAGCGGAAGTCTTGCGAAACGATGACGATGGTTGTGGTGGTTTTGTACGTATGTTGGATTACCTCATGCTTTCAAGGGAGCCAAAACGCCCTTCAATGAAGGCTAGGAACTTTTCCAATCGGGTAAGCTCTTTGTCGTGCCTAATTTTGTCTCCCAATCTTTTTGTGTTGTGAACGGAAGTTTCTGTAATGTATATAAGGATGGAATCCCATGTTTCTACATATAATCCCTGATTAGCCAAGGCATGGATACACTCAATGCTAGTATCGTGCAAAGATTTTAACGATTCGGCAGATTCATGGGTGATTTTTTTTTGTTCTAAAAGAATTCCTAATTGCGTGTTTACTAACTTCCATTTGTTTTGGAACCTATCAGTGAGTATTTCCCAAGCTGACCCATAGTTTTTGCCATCGATGGGAAGATGTTGTATGAGACGTGAAGCCTCTACATACAACGAGGCTTTTAGAAATTGTAATTTCTGAATTTCAGATAGATCAATTTTTTGGTCTATTAAACTTTAGAAAACGTTGTGGAATTCACTCCGCTCTTCAAATTTATCGGAAAATGGTTTTATGTTAATCCGCGGAAGACGAATGTTGGACACAGTCGATTTTGTGATGTTTATCGCGATATATAAAAATTAGTGGTGTTCTGGTGCGAAAATTGTTCAATGTCATCACTTATCATACCACTAAATTGAAAAAAAACTCGCTTAAGTTTGGTATAAATTTCGTCTGAAATACATTTATCCTTTAGTAGATCTGCCGCACTATTCACAATTGTCGAATGTAAGCCCTTAACCAGTTTGAACAACTCGTCCACGTCCGAAAATAAAAGAATGATATTTAATAGGAAGTAAAAAAATTTTATTCAAAATTTTTTTTTTTTTTTTTTTATAATTCTGCGCGCGCACCAAAGGGACATGAACACCCTTTTACTAGCTTTTAACCAGGGCGCGGGCGGGTGGTGTAGTAGTTTTGAAACTCATCTGTTAGGTTTCGATATTTTTCCAGAGGTGGTTGTCAAACTGGAGCCAGTGCATCCTCAACCAGTGTGTCTTAGTACGTGCCAGTTGTTAGTTCGTTACATTTAGCCCAGCCAGCAACCACTTCAATATCAGTGTTATGCCTTCATGTCAGAGCTGACGACGACGGGATTTACATATAGCTACATATAAATTTCATGAAAAGACTTTTTTAGAGGGATTCGAAGCCGCGACCCTGTGCTTGAGGAGTCTATGCATATATATCTATACTACGGTCACCCCAAGAATTGACCATTGCAAGCTACACTTTTTTCCCATCTTTCAGGCAATTTATGGATTCCACGCCAATAAAACTGTTCGTCTTTTGAAGCAAACCAAAAAGTCACCCAATTTTCGACTTCCTCAAAGGATTCGAAGTGCTGCTCAGCTAATGCGTCTCCCATCGATGAAAATAAGTGGTAGTTGGAAGGATCCAAGTCTGGTGAATATGGCGTGTGGGATAGCAGCTCCCAGCAAAGTGCTTTGGTTGTATCCTGAACCAGTTTTGCTTTGTGTGCAGGTGCATTGTCATGGATCAAAATTACCTTTCTGTGTCTTCTGGCCCATTCTGGTCGTTTTTGGATCAATGCATGGTTCAAGTGGATCATTTGTTGTCGTTAGCCATCCGTATTAACGGTTTCACCAGGTTTTAGGAGGTCTTGGTACACCACACCTGGTACCAGACACATAGCATTGTCTTCTTGTCGAATCGATCTGGTTTTGCAGTCGAAGTTGAGGGTTGTCCCGAATTAACCCATGATTTTTTCCGTTCAGGACTCTGAAAATAAATCCATTTTTCATCAAGTAACAACTAAATGCAAAATTTCACAAGTGGTTTTTCGGTTTTCCATCTGTCTTTCATTGAATTCATGTGACGCCTATTTTCCAGACTTTTGGATCTTTCCCATAACTTTTAAACGGTCATTGTTTGTTGTGCAACATTTATAGTAACATTTCTGCCATTTGCTTCTGACTCAAAGCGTCATCTTCATCCAATATTGTTTGCAATTCGGCGTCTTCAAACTTTTTTGGTGGTCTTCCAAGTTCTTAATTTCTCACATCAAAATCGTTATCTCTGAACCGTTGAAACCATCTTTTGCATGTTGCTTTTGATAGAGCATGATCACCATATGTTTTGACAAGCATTCAATGCACTTTTCTTTAAATGAAAACAAAAATTTAATGTTTTCCGCAAGCCATAACTTTCTGGTACAAAATTTGACATTTTTAATACGATGAAAAAGTATGGTGTTGTTTGCTCAATGACTTGATGTATACTAAATATGTTTGGCAGATGTCATAGCAACCAAACAAAGAAAAATTAAGGCCCGTTCGCAATAAATTTTCCCTATCGAGAAATTTGTATCTAGACGCTCATTTCATACCGGTAAGCCTGGTATATATATAATATATAATATAATAATATATAATAATATATAATAAAATATAATAAAATATAATAATATATAATATAATATATATTTATATAATATAATATAATACTGTATCCAGTACCAACCTTCAAAAGATACGTGTATAAATTTGACAGCTGTCGGACGAATAGCTCTCGAGATATAGCGTTGTGAGTGAAGCAACTGTTATTATTGTGAAAAAAAAAAATGAACTTAAAGCAATTTCGTCTGTTGATTTATCATTGCTTTTTGATGGAAAAAATGCAGCCGATGCAAAGAAATGGTTTGATAAGTGTTACCGGGACTCTGCACCAGCCGAACGAACTATTCGCAAGTGAATTGAAAAATTTAAAATTGGTCATACAAGCAATGAAGATGATGCACGCAGTGGACGTCCAAAAGAGGCTGTTTCAGATGAAAACATCAAAAAAGTTCACAAAATGATTACGAATGACCGTAAAGTGAAGTTGATCGAGATAGCTAAGGCTCTGAAGATATCAAAAGAGCGTATTGGATATTTGGATATGCGAAAGCTCTGTTCAAAGTGGGTGCCGCGTTTGCTCACAGTCGACCAAAAACAACAACGTGTTGATGATTCAGAGGAGTGTTTAAAGCTGTTCAACCGCAATAAAGCCGAATTTTTGCGTCGGTATGTGACAATGAATGAAACTTGGCTCCATCACTTCACACCAGAGTCAAGTCGGTAGTCAGCTGAGTGGCGAGTAGGCGACGGACCTCGTCCAATAACGACCAAAAACTCAACAGTCGGCTGGCAAGGTTATGGCATTACTTGGAATAATTTTCATCGACTATCTCCAAAAGGGGCAGACTATCACCAGCGACTATTACATTGCGTTGTTGGAGCGTTTGAAGGACGAAATCGCAGAAAACGGCCGCATTTGAAGAAAAAGAAAGTGCTGTTTCATCAAGACAATGCACCGTGTCACAAGTCGATGAAAACGATGGCAAAATTGAATGAATTCGGCTACGAATTGCTTCCCCACCCACCGTATTTTCCAGATTTGGTCCCCAGCGATTATTTCCTGTTCGCAGACTTCAAAAGAATGCTTGCCGGAAAGAGATTTAAGACCGATGAAGAAGTAATCGCCGAAACAGATTCCTATTTTGAGGCTAAACCGAAATCGTACGACAAAACTAGTACCGAAAGATTGAAAAATCTGTGTATCGCCCTCGAAGGCAATTATATTGATAAATAAAGTTCAATTTTACAAAAATTTTGTGTTTTACTATAAAACGGCGCGGACTTTTCAGCCCATGTGTTATAATTTTCATCAAGTTCCTATGAAAACGGGCTTTTGAGTGCTACTGTAAAATTAACATCGAATTATTGGGTATGTAATTTAATTCGTGCGGTTTTTCTTCAAAATTTGAACGTTTATTTAAGAAAAACATGTACAATAGTATTATTTAAAGTATTGCCCATCTGAAGCTATGACTTTTTCTCATCTTTCTGGCAATATGTGGATCCCATCCCAAAATAACTGCGCCGGCTTGGCAGCCAAGAATGAATCAAGCCAATATTTGATAAACTGCTCTGATGTGAACCGTATTTCAGTGAGGGCGTTCTGCCGGAACAAATAGTTGTCAGAAGGGGTAAGGTCTGGGTTATAGGGCGGGTGGGGTAAGACTTCCCATCCACTGTTTTCCAAATAGTTCTTAACCGGAATAGCAACGTGGCGCCGAGCATTGCTATGATGGAAAATTATTGCCTCGTCTCTGGTCGCATATTCCGGGCTCTCTTCAAACGGATTAATTGTGTTCGGTAGCGTTGTCCATCGATGGTTTCACCCGGTTTTAGCAGCTCATAATACAGCACACCCATCTGTCCCACCAAATAAAGAGCATTATCACGCCATGGATATTCGGCTTTGCCGTTGATTTGGCTGGTTGACCGGGTTTCACATATGATTTTTTGCACTTGGGGTTATCGTAATAGATCCATTTTTCATCACTAGTAACAGTCCGATGCAAAAATGACTTCCTTTTGTTTCGTTCCAGCAGCATTTCGGACATGCAAAACCGTCTTTCGACGTCTTTCGGCTTGAGTTCATCTGGAACCCAATTTCCTTGCTGTTGAATATATCCAGCTGCTTTTAAACGTTTTGAAATGGCTGCTTGAGTGACACCCAAAGATTCCGCGAGCTCTTCTTGTGTTTGGCAACAATCTTCGTACGATGACAGTAGCTTTCCAACCCATGTTCCAATTGAATAATAACAAAGAAATAATACAAGTAACGCCATCTCTTAGCAAACCGCTTAAGCTTTTAGACTTAATACAATTTGATTTAACATAAGGGCAATGGCCATATAAACTTGAACTTGAATTTCTTTCAATGCATTAATATGTTTAGATTTTACTTTTATGTATGTGTTTGTTTACATGTTTTGTATTTTACACATTAATATGTTAAGATTTTACTTTTATCTATGGTTATGCTTACATGTATTGTGTTTCATAAGTGTTATACATTTACAATTATTAATCCCCCTATTCAACATGTATGTAGAAAGTAATCGCCTCAAAATGTGCATCCTCTCTTCTTGTCTTGAAGTCAGTCATGATCAATTTGGTGACGGTGAGATGATTGCTGACCTCGTTTTACGTACGTGTACCAGAGGGAGACCATCTGTTACGAGGATGTTGACATTTGTTAACATTCGATTTCGTGTTTTTATCCGTGGTGTTCGGTGGTGTTTTAGTTTTGTCAACTTAGATGTAAAATTGTAAATATATAAATGTTTTATGTTGTGTTGGGAACCAACAGATTGTATGTTTAATTTTTTATAATTTGGTTATTGTTACAATATTTTCGGATAAAGTAGTCATTTTACTTTTTATTAAATCCCAATAATAATTGTCAGGTTCCCTGCAATCCATTTAATGGCAGAGCCAAGAAAATTTAGTGATCTTTAATCTCTATGTAAATATTTTAATATTATCTGTGTAGGACGTAATTTGTGACAACTCATGCTGTAGGAGAGGGAAAAGTGGGCTTGTTCGGATACCATATGTTGGTTTATAAGGGTTTGCGTTTTTGTACGAATGTTTCGTGGGCGTCTATGTCTATTATATGTATAAGTCTTAAAGTTCCGTCTTCTATTCGTACTGTTTCCGTTTTCAGTGCGAAAATCGTCGAATTTGCATAGTCTTGTATTTGAACATTTCCCATTGTGGAAAGGATGGGGTTAAAAATCAGTTACGTAATTGTTATAATTGTAGTGTGATTTTAATTCACGGTCGAATGGAATCACGAAAATGGAATCTCTCGATTTTACCATTGATTTCGCTCTAAATGGAAGGGGTTTTATATAAGGAAATATTTAACTGATTTTTCATTATAAACGTTATGGAAGCCGAATTTAGAGATTTTTCGTTGTCTAGCACGACAACCTATGGAACCCCGAAGAATAACAAGATGTCTGTTAATAGTTGTCTTATGTAATCTATAGATCTTGACTAAAGTAATCTGACCTGTGCGAACTTTGTAAGTTTACAGATAGCAGTGGGGACTAAATGCCTCTCTGTTAAGTAAATGTCATATGCAAGGTGTGTCCGAGTTATTCGGGAATAGGCGTATGTTTCAAGATTGGGTTGATTGAATGCCTTTCGCACTTGTTTTCCTTGCACGTTATGTATTGTTTTACTATTTTCTTTATTTTTGAATTCGTCTTGGGAGAATAAAATCTTTCCATTATTTAAAGTCGGTTTTAGTCAGCATTTCGATGCGTTCTTTTGTGATATTGTAGAATTATGTTCTCCTGATCAGGACTCATTTGGTACGTCTTTAACTTCTTAACTTCTTAACTTTGGGTGTGGCGGATTTTGTAGTTATTGAAGTATAGGTACATTTTTTGTATCAGGCCTATGTCATCTTCACTTGTTTTAATTACATTTTTTACTCTAAGACTTAGATATCTCTTGAATATACCGGTTACATTTTTTTTTTGTTGTGTAATGTGACTCAGTGAACACATGTTTCCAATACGAGGGAAACTGTTTTCGAAGCTGATATTCGCTTTTTCACCGATGTTAAGAATGATTTGGGCTTTTAAAACATTTATGGGGGCTTCAACAGAGGGGATAAGTTTGTGCGAGAAACTTTCTTCGCTTCGCTGTGTTATGCTCAGTGAATTAATCGTCAATTTTTGTGGAGGTCTTGATAGGGCTCTGTAGGTATTGTAGATGAGTTCGTGGTTATACTCCTCCAGGATTGTTTTCCATCTCTTCATATTTGAGTTGTTATTTTTATTGCTAAGGGTATATGTTAGAGTTTGTTGATCGGTAAAGATTTTCACGTTCCTGGAGCCAAAGAGGAAATTTGTTAGAGAATTCAGTGCCCATATGATGGCAAGCACTTGAAGGATACGTCAACTTGGCAGTGCTTTCAAAATAGCACTGTCGGTTGAATAGGAATCCAAATTTAAAAGTCGAATATGCGAAATTCATTCAAGAGTGTTTGGAATTGGGCCACATGTCAATGATTGGTAAAATTACACTTACACAGCCGCATTATTACGTGTCACACCAGTGCGTTCTCCGGTCTGACAATTTATCCACAAAACTCATGATAGTCTTTGACGCTTCGTGTCAAACTACCTCTAATATATGCCTCAACAACATTTTGATAGTAGGACCAACGATTCAGGAAAAAATGTCCGTGATTGTGCTTCGATTCAGATGTCATAGATATGTCTTAACAGCTGACATCCAAAAGATGTATTGCCAAGTTGAAAGCTATCCTGAGGACAGGAAGTATCAGCTGATTCTATGGGGAGATGATCCCAAGGAGGATCTAAAAATATTTCAGCTAAATACCGTCAAATATGGAACTTCGTCGGCTCCATTTCTCGCAACTCGGTGTCTAAAATAACTTGGTGTTAGGTGTAGTGAGGAGTTTCCATCAGGAGTAAAGGTCGTTTTGAGGGATTTTTATGTTGATGATCTTCTCAAAGGAACTATTTCTGTAGACGATTTGCGTCAAATTCAAAGGAAAGTAACTACTGTCCTCAGATCCGCTCATTTTGAACTTCACAAGTGGCAATCTAACGTTTCATTAGATACATCGACAGAAACAACGAACGTAGAGCTGAACGTAGACGACCTGGAAACAACAAAGACGTTAGTGAATTCTTGGAATCCACGATAGGTTACGCTTCAGTATTACTACAAGGATTCTTTTTCACCAAGCAAACTCACTAAACGCATTATTTTATTGTCTGCGAATAGATTAGTCGATCCTTTGGGCTTAATTTGTCCATTTGTAGTTAAGGCAAAAATGTTTTTAAATTCATTGTTGATGAAAAAATTAGACTGGGACGATGCATTTAACGCTTGTTGGAAAGAATACACTGCAGACTTACGAAACTTGAATTTCCCGATTCATTTTTCAACTACACTTTAGGAATGTTCAGATTCATGGGTTTTCGGACGCGTCAAAAAAGGCCTACTGATGCTGTTTGTATGCAAGGTGTGAGGACGAATTCGGAAACGTCTCGGTCAATTTAATTGCTGGTAAATCCAGGGTTGCGCCCGAGAAAACTTACTTCCTAGGCTAGAATTGTGCGTTGCTCAAATGTTAGCCAAACTTTGGAACAAGGTCAAAGCAGCATTTGGGTTTGAATTTGAGCACATTTATTTTTAGGTAGATTCCAAGATTGTGTTGTGATGGCTTGATGCGTCTCCAAATGCTTGGTCTGCTGAAGACATGTAAGATCGGAGAATAATCCAGCGGATTTAATAAAGGACTTACAAAACTCATCTTGGTTTTCGGGGCCTGATTTCCTGAGAAGAGGATACAGCGAATGGCCAAACAACGCGAATTTAGCTGAAGTCGAAGTTCTTGAACCGCTATTTGAACGAAAGAAACGAAAAAGCATTTTCGCATGCGAAGTTGTAGAAAAGAACTTCTCAGAAATATTTTACAGACACAGCTCCTATAGTACGTTAGGACGCTTCGGATCGCAACGTATATGCTAAAATTCATCACGGCTTCTAGAGGTAATAAATCCACTAGAATAGAACTGTCGGGAGATGACTTCAACAACGCATTGATTACAATTGTGTGGTATATCCAACAACAAAACTTCGCCAGAAATTAAGGCTCGAAGATCTACGTCGAAACCAAAACTTGCGAAGTTGTGCCTGGTCTTAGACGAGGTCGCATAGGCAATGCCGATATAGCACTCGACCAAAAATTTCCTATGCTCTTGCCAAAAGACAATCCTCTCGTGAAGAATTATGTAAGGTACGTGCATCGTAGCAATTTTCACGCTGGTTCGCTGGCGTTACTCAACTTCGTGAGGGATCGATTTTGAATAAAGAATGGAAGAATACTGGTTAGGCAGATCGTGTGCAAATGTCAATTGCAGAAGGTATAAGCCAAAACTGTTGAAGCAAATAATGGAAAATTTAACCAAGGATAGGTTAACACCCACACGACCATTCTATGTCTGCGGGGTTGATTTCTGTTGCCCGATGCTGACGTCATGGAAGATTCGTGGGAAGCAACCCTATAAAACCTACACAACAGTTTTTGTCCGTTTTTCTTCAAAAGCTGTGCATTGTTGTTGTTTCTGATCTAACATCCAATGCATTTATAGCAGCACTGTAGCGTCTGAAGAGGTTGTTCAACAAAAATCTATTGTGACAATGCGACTAATTTTGTAGGAGCTAGGACCAAATTAAAAGAATTTCGCAAGAATTTTTTTACATCCCTAATAAAAACAACATTTTAAGTTTAACTTCAGAGAAGATGGTGGAGTTCAAGTTCATCCCACCTCGAGCGCCTCACTTCGGACGACTTTGGGAAGCAGCAAAGTAGCAGAAGTCGGAAAAGAGATTTCTCTAAAAGACCTTAGGCAGCGCGCTATTGACATTCGAGGAGCTGGCGACAGCACTAGTTTAAATCGAAGGCATCATTCGAGGCCAATCATTCCAATGTCTTCAGATCTGTTTCCAAGAACCAAATTTTCTTAGTGACGAATTTTCTTATCTTAACAGATGGCAACGTGTATCTGCAATCAAGCAACACTTTTGGAAGAGATGGTCAAGCGAGTTCTTCAAAAATATTCAGGTTCGCTCCAAATGGTTCACAACTCAGTCGAACATCAAGGAAGGAAATCAGGTGATGGTCCATGAAGACAACTTAACCCCATACAAATGGGAATTTGCTCAAGTAACAAGGGCCATCAAGGGAGGCGACGGGAATGTACGAGTAGTTGAACTGAAGACTAGTTCCGTAAGCTATCGGCGTCCTATAGAAAAGATCGCCCCAGTACTAGAAGACAGTAATTGACGTTCTACAACCCATCAAGGCGGCCGGAATGTTCGCGCCAAATAACTATTGACTCACTGTACCATGTTAAAAACAGTACCAATTTCCCCAACAGTACCAACTCCCAGACTTATATTCACCACACCTTCTATTGCTCCCATATAAAACGCATCCTTTACCCTTTAAGGGTCAGTCAAAAATACAACCTTTATACTCGTTTGACCGAACCAGTTTTACCCACAATAAATTTAAATATTATAACGAAGTTACAGCGCGTTTTATTTAGTGGCATTTTCTATTCCTCTCTTCAGTCAGATTAACCGAACCGTAGAGGAATAATCTTTTTTATTTTTTGTTAAACAACTTTGCATTATTAGAAGTATTTGTGTTGGACTTGGCGCCTCAGATCATTCCTATTTGCTATACAAGGGTTTCAAGGATAGTCGCTTGTTATTCCGCTTCTGCGATTCTAGGTTATCACTAGGGATTTTGGACATGCGGAAGGTATCCAGTACCTTTTGCAGTTACCAATTCTGTTACAATAAAGATCTGTGGCTCACTCTATGTGAAGCATACAATGGAGTACCAGTGGGTCCTTAGGTTGCGAACTAAGTTATTATCAACGTTAGGTTCTTGTGATCCTAAGGCTTGCACCAAATCCGCATAGAAAGCACGACTATTCTTTTCGGTAAAACTCGTCAAAATATGTATTTCTCTCAGTTTTTTATCCTCATGATGTCCTTCCTGCCCCATCACACTTCTTAAATGGTGACCATATCTGTTTTACATAAGTCGACAGTCGCCAGGAATCTACACCCTGCCTGACTTGGACTGAAACTTTTTAAAATGCTCTAATTTTTTTTATTTTCTGGTGGCCGTCCGAAGGTGTAAATTTTCGAAGGACCTCTCTGGCAAGTAAACCCGGTCATTTTGTTTGAGTTCACTGTCATAAACGGTTTGGAAATTATAGTAGTCTGAAGTTGGTTGCAGTTCGAGTCAGGCAGGGTGTAGATTCCACGTGAAGATCCGGACTTCGTTGTTCTTATTTCATTCGTATGTTTAGTATGCATTATATCTACCTAAATAAACCATTTAAGATTGATTGTTAATTGTTTTCTTTTCTTACAGAAAGTATGCATCAATCGTATTTCTTGCTTGTTTACGATTCGAGACGTCTAAGAAAAAATTGAACTATTTAAGTTTTTCTGATTTCTTTTATTGCGCACAAGCAGTAATGGAATATTGGACCTACACTTATCAACATTCAGGGCCGGAATACTATGATACCGAAATGGACAAAGAATTCTTGCTCGACTTGCGAGAGCTGCGATGTTTGTTAGATAAAGAAAAGGAAATAAAACAGTAAGGCTTTTATTTAATGTACTCATACATATATTAACAATAATTATGCCCCTCCTAATAATATAATATTTCTTTTCATATTTATATTTCGTTATTATTATAATATAATATTATTTGTGTTTTCATCTTATATATACATTTTATATATAAATATAAAAAAATAAAATACATATAAAATTAAAATTTTTATAACACCAAATATAAATCTTGCCTATTGAAATACCCGAATAGAATCAAAGCTAAAGGTTTTTGATATGACATATTATGTAAATAACCATGTGACTTTATGAATAGTTTATAATAGCACAGAAGTGTCTGATCGTTTGAGTGCTTAGAAAAGGTTTTTTTTTTTTTTTTTTTTTTAATTTAATGGATTATCTGTTGGCCCCAAAATTATTGCCTGCCATGCAATACATTCATCATGCAGTCGTAATCCAACTCTCATCGAGTACTTAAAATAAAGCAAATAAATCTGCTATTATATTGTTCAGTTGGAATCAGTGCGTTTTTTTCTTTCTTTTCTTTTTTATATTTTTCCTCTCAGTAAACATTTTAATCCTTTCTTTCCTAATAATTGATAAAAAAAATTATAAGAACATTACAATAAAATATACAGTACTTGCATCTACTACTAGGCAACGGATACCGTCTCTTTATGGTCAGCTGCGTATGTATGTTACTTACTACGTAACCATCGCTAATTTGTTAGACCATTTGGTTCCGCTATTCTTCAAACTCTCATTCGTGTGCATGCAAATAAGACCTCTGTGCTTTCTTTTGGCAGTTTTGTTATTTAACATGTTAAGTTCAGTTCAGTTTTTGATTTTTATAAAAATATTTTATTGGCAAGTTCTAGAAGAGATGTTTTTGAGACACATTAAAATAGTCAATGACAATCAGTAAGAAAGCACATATGTACAATACATACGATAAAGTTGACTTGCAGGCACTCTTTTTGTGCTTGTGCTTGTGCGAAGTTTGACGCAGCACGGAGTGAAGTAACTCTACTTCACGTGTGGTGATAGCTCTCTAGCGGCTGAGGAGGTTTAATACGTGCAATGCGAAGAGTGGTACCGCGTTGCACTGGCCAACTCTTTAAGCGGCAACGAATCTTTCACGCTTTTCAGGAGAACCATCTGATTGGAAACAGTTTCACGATGTTTTCTCTGCGCTAATACACAACGAGAATTTTTGGTGGGCTCTTAAAACCTCCATTTCCTTCGCTGCAGTCTGCAAGGGGAAGTGCTTAATGTAATTAAGCTCTATATCAATCGATGCAAATGATTTTCGAACCCTGACGCCGGGACATTTCCTGATAGGCGAGTACCAGAACCCGATGTCACCTGTTTTAAGCTTGAAGAACCGATGGCGCTTGATTACGCACCTTCGCGGGTATTTTTGGAAAAGGTGGAATAAGGAGTACTTATTACTGTTACGAGAAGAAAACATCCCTCCTAGCAAATGGAGCATGGGAAGAGTAGCTAAAAGCGCATACTGGGAGAGATAGACGAGTTTGAGTCGTCACACTCAAAAACACCGATGGTAGGCTGAAACGCCCCATTGTCAATATATCTCTACTTTTGATCTTTAAGGACAATCTAGCCGAAGTTGGCAGGTTGAACTTAATATATTACCAGTGAGTTCAAGGTGGGCGGAATGTTGGTGTCAAAATCATTGCCTACCATGAAAATCATATCATGGTATGAATTATTTGAATTGAATTCTTTTATAAATTTCTTAAATATGTTTTTGTCATCAAAAAGAGGAACATGCGAAAGTTTAATATTACAATTAAAATAAATAGATTGGAAAAATTATAAGATTTAAGATTACAATTTGATGGGAATAAACAAAAAATTAATTATACATATGGGAAAAATATACCATAATATATATGTAGAGTGTAAATTTTATTATTAAGAATTTTGATACTTTTTATTCAACCGCCTAATGCAGCATCACATTAGGAAGTAGAAGGTTTTGGTTTGATTAAATAACAAGACTGAATCGAGGTTACTTTATTTCACATAATTTATACAAACATTTTGCTAGCCTAAGCACGATAAGATGAAAGTTTAAAGAATAACAAAAAAATTTTGACCTAAGCATAAAAATTGTATACTTAAGCAGTAAAAGCGAATGAAAAATGGAAATGAAATGAAAGAAATATTTTTGTTGATGTCATCAACATTTTGCGTCTTCCGGGGTTGTTGCCCAATTGAAGTCAAAACGGTGACTCGTTCTTTTTTGGTCTCTCAATTCGATATAGGCAAAGTTCTTAGTTGAACGATTGTGGTATTTGAAGATAACCGCCAATAGGCAAACTATAAAATTGATGGTTGAAAGGGAAGACTTCCATAATATCCTTATTTAGGTAGCGGGCTCCAGAAGAAACAGGTCCCCAGAAATGTTCAGCCAGCCGTAGTGATAAATACGAAGAAAGGGGCAATACCTAAAGGAACATCTGAGTGCGAGCCAAAGACGAGCCTGAGAAAACCTATGGCAATGAATGTGAAAGATTTTTTTACTGGTAGAAATGTAAAAAAAAAAATCTATATATAAGTAGCAGTCTCAAACAAATCAACAGTTTTCTCAGCAATTCTACCAGATAAAGCTAAAGACAGTGCAGCAGATTTCGGATGAAATATCAAAACTGTATCATAGAGTGTAAGGCGATATACCAACTCAAGACATAAAAAGTTACTTTGAGATGCAGGAGTGCGTTTAAAGGGCTCTATGGCAATTGTATGGTAATGCAATGGTTCTGCAAACAAGGGCAGCAACTATCAACACAGCAAAGTAGTTGCCAAAAATAGAGCTTCCGAAATTTGATGGGGATAACTTGAATTATAAACAATTTTACGATCTGTTCAAACAACTCATTCATGATAATCCTATTGTTCCTGCACAAAAGCTATACTTTTTGAGAGCCAACGTAACAGGATGAGCTCATAACTTAATCAAGCATTTTTAACCAACTGAAGTTAACTATGAGGTAGCTTGAAAAACCCTTGTTGATCGTTATGATAACAAGAGGTTGTTGTTAACAGCACAACTCACAAGAATTCTTACACAATCAAGCACGACAGGGACGGCAAACAGTCTAAGGAAGCTGCATGATACAACAAAGGAAGTTTTGCAGGCGATAGAGAACCTTGGCTTCGATACTCATTGTTGGGACCCTTTGATTGTCCATTTGATGCTGCACAAATTGGACAGAGAAAACAGGACATTCTTTGAACAATCACTTACGGATCCAAGAAGCAGTCCAACATGGATGAAATTTTGTAGTTCGTGGAGGCCAGGTGCCAGACCTTAGAGGCGATTAACAGTAAGGAGAGCAAATCGAAGTCATCAGTGGGAGCTGCAGCAAGCACCCAAGAGTATCAGAATTGCACTTTGTGCAATACAAATAACCATAGAATTATCAATTGTAATAAATTTCTTTCCTTTTCAGATGAACAACGAGAACAAGCTGTGCGGAATCTGAAGATCTGTAGAAATTTTTTGAAGGCTGGCCACTTCTACCGGTCATGCCAGTCCAGACGATGTCAAAAATGCGATCAAAGGCATAAAAGGCTTTTGCACCCACAAGAAAGGTCTACACTGAAGCAGAGCAAAAAGCAAACTAAGCCATATCAGAATGCAGAAGCAAACCAGTCAGCGCATTGCAACAACTCACTGCCATTGGTTCAGTCTACTAATTCTAACCTTAATTACAATGATTTATTAGGTGATAAAGAAAAGCTAGTACAGTAGCATATTGCATTGCATTGCATTGCATATATATTTAAAAAAAGCTGTTTTCAATGTCATTTCCATGTCGGGTGTAACTAGATTCAGGATCAAACTTGCACTTCGTGACAAAAACATTCGCTCAACAGATTGGAGCAAAAAGATCGAGATTAAATATTGCAATTGGTGGAATTATCTCCCGGGACAGTTAAGTACAGTATATCACGAGCATAACATTCAAATCAAGATCTTCATAATTTTCCGCTTCTATTGGTGCAGTAATTTTGTCAAAAATAACTGACTATCAATCAAATATAGAGCATGATGCTACAGCTTTAAGTATACCCCCAGAAGTGGAACTGGCAGACACAAATTTCCATAAGAATGAAGCGATCGACATGGTCATAGGAGCACAAATTTATTTTGACCTGCTCCTTCAGGGGGAGATATAATGCGGATATAATCTACCAGTTTTGAGAAACTCTAAATTGGACTGGATAGTTATAAGAAGCACGGAATTACCAAAAGGACAATTTTGTACTTATTGCAAAGAAACCCACTTTATCTACATTGGATAAATTGGTGCGAAGTTTTTGGGTGACAGAAGGCTACTATACTCCGGTAAAAACCACGAGTGAGGAAGAGTTCAGATGTGAAGAGCCTTGATAATGATGTGTTTATAGTGGCAATTAATTCGTTGAAGTGCATCACTATTATAGTGTCCTTGATTAATGGAATGCTCACTTTGCTCAATATTGTGAAATATCGATGGCCTTGTTAATATCTTCCAGTGGTGATTCGAAATACCAATGTAGATATCACGGACTGCTGTAATTGCACCTCTCGAAATGTCTGCTCATCGATATTTTCAGGCACAGTATGTCTTAATCAGGTCATACTTACTGGCATTGCCGATCATGAAGTACTAAAATCTCCATTGAAGTTGAGAACATCTCTAGTTTGTCCATTGGAACTTGTACCTTCATCTCTGGGCCAGGTTTCTCAGCACACTTATTTATGATTTCTTCCATGCTCTTGTGTGACAAAAACTCAAATAAATGGCTACGTTTCAGATATGCGCTTAGCAATTTATTGTATTTCGTTTCATTTTTTCGCATGTACCTAAGTACAATCAGATATGCATTCGGCACATTATTTTATTGCCGCCAACATTCGTGCAACAAGACCTTCATCTTTTTGACCTTTTCCAGACCTGCATTCAGCTCTTTCGTAAGATTTGATTGATTGTTGATTTGATTTTTTGTTGATTCTAGTTTCTGTCTTGTTCACACTCGTTATTGCAGACAACGTAATCTTGGTATTTGTTTTACTACTTTTTATCAGCGCTTTCTGGTTACTGTTTAGGTTTACGATGCCATGGTACACTTCATCATTGACTCCAGATATCGAGGTGAGAATAGTTCCTAGTAATCCTCGTTCTTGTCACCGCAAAGGTGTTACTTCAAGTCTGTTGAAAATCAAGAGTATGTTCCTCCATTCTTCTTCCATGATACATTGACTCTCCTTTGTCACTGATTTTGCCTTGTCGCACAATTTTATTATTTGATCTCTGGTCTTATTCATATTGACTTGATCACGTAAAATATCTGTGATTGGAAATCAAATGCTTGCACGTAGTAGTCATCGTTGAATTTTGGCTGTTCCAATTTGTTCGACAAATAATCCTACTTCCGGATGGGAAATTGCATACCTTGTAGATCCGGTATGGCCCAAAAGCCATAGACTTTAAATAAGCATCTTTGCATTGATAGTAATTGGCGACAACCAAACGAAAAGATCGAAAATTTTGCTAGCGTTACTCAATATTGCTCGTTGGGTACCCTTGTGCTGAATGACGAAAAATTGACTTTAAATTGGAAGTCGTCTGTTCCTGGGCACCATTTTATTCTCAAAATTTTAAAAGTTGTGTCACTATTAAAGTCATGTTTTGGCTCCATGTCAGTTGCTTTTTTTGGTAACGCTTTTATGAATGCTGCATTATTTGATGTCCATTTGCATAAGTTAAATCCTTAAATCCATCATTCCGAAGTAGTTGCGCTAATTTCTTTAAAGATCTTGCCATTCTGTTTGTGAATTTGCCTCCCAGACAATCATCCACATTTCCACGTCAGCTGTGAAGACGATTAGAAACGACCTCTATCGAAGTAGAAGGGAAAACAGATCCTTTTGTACAGTGGGACCGGTCATCGTAATGCTGTTTATAGATTCCCCAGATGTTGTTTTTGCCGAGGCGTCGAATAGTAGTGCTGTCTTCTTTTATCAATGCGTGATGTGGAAGATAATATCTTTTTCCAGTATAACCATTTAATACTTCCTCCATGTGTCCAACATTAATATATTCTCGAATGAAATTGGAATATTCATCCCCTCTCTCTCATTTCTCATCGTTTTAATGCCATTTTGTTTGAATCTCCCAAAACCGTGCGATCCTTTAGCGATGGCAATTTGGCGATGTATCGTCCTGTCTCATCCCAGTTGTGCGTCATTTGGTAGTAATTCCGCACATTTCGTCTTCTGTCGACTTTGATTTTGGAACTTCCTCTAATTCCCTAAATTTCTTTAAGCCTTCATCGTTACTGCACACACTGATGCATGATGTAATTATATTAACTTGCGTTTTTTACCTTGAGGCTAACATACTGCTGACTGGTCCTGATAATATCTAGCCAAACCTTGTGTTTTGTACTATTGGAGTATTGGCTGGACCCTTGACTAGTCCATGCGTCAAAAATTCCAGCAAAATGTCTGATCCAATTAGTAATTTAATCTCTTCGGTTGGTTGTACAATGGATCTGCCAACTTCAGCCCTGGATGTGTAGCCACTGACTGGGTGCAACTTGTTGTGCTGGCAGTCTTTATGTAATAACTGGCATTACTAAAGCATCTACCTTCAAATTGATTGAATGGTAAGGTGGCATACTGCAATGATTTCTGTAGCATGATCGTTGAATCCGTTGATCTTGGACTCATACTTGACCAACGGAACTTTTAATTGGCGGTCTAACTGCGCAATCAGAGCTCGTACGAGTCTAACTTGTCCTCTATTGAACGCATATGTTCACAATGGTTGTGGCTAGTAGTAGCATTCTATTACTATGACATGCGGTAGCGGTTGATGTCGAAGCTTCTTCACTGGATATTCCTCCTATTACCGAAACTGCTATACTCTCACCTCGAAGGAAATGTAGTAAGAGATTGTGCTGTTGTGTGCATAGAAGTTGAAACACAGCTTTGACGTTTGGACTACGTCCAATCGGTTTTTTATCTTCAATCTCATACGATTGATGAGACTCGCTGCACACAACGCATTTCAACTCTGTGGTTGTAGTCAAATGGTTTTTTTTGTGGTTGTTCCTCGTACTTGGTGTTCACGGTTGACTTCGTAACTGATTTCTAATTCTCTGAATCTAGCCTCGACGAAGTCAAAGAATTCACTTAGTTTAGCAATTTCTGTTGAAGTTCTTCTGGATTGTTGATATAGTTTTCTTGTCCGAAACTTGAATCTGACATAACAACTGAATCACTAACGGATCCCAGGAGCTTACGTCGACCCCTAAATTTTTGATACCGTATAAGATTTCCCTTGTCATACCATGATCGTTTTCAAATCGAACACAATTTCATCTCGAATTGTTATTAAATTAAGCAATTTTTATATGTAGTTTTGAAACTGGTTCATTAGCAATTTTAAAGCTGTTGCATAATTGCTTCATGTGGGGGCCAAATGGTTAACAATCTTTGCTGTTTCTCCTTTTAAATTGCCTTTTAGGTATTGAATTCTTCAATATCGTTCAAGGTTCCGTTCTGGTGAATCAATCGACCAAAATCTTTCTAAAATGATGTCCACTCTTCATACTTGCCGCTGAATGATAGTATGCTTATTGGTGGGAGTTTGATTTTCCGATGTGTTGCAGCTTGTGGAGTTACTGCCTCTGGTTGATGATGTCGTTGTTCTGCATCTTAAATTTGGATATAAGCATATTGGTTTATCTGCTCCAACTTAATGAATTCGTTGTTGGACATGTACTTCTACTGGTAATCGGCTTCTCCCGGTGAGGACATGCTCTTGTCGTTAATTGTCACCAGCTTTGTCCAGTATTCGCTAATCTGATCCAGTTTGAATGATATGTAAACGGTATTCTGAGTTACATCCAAATTCTAAATTATCCGTATAAAGTTGTTTCTAATCAGACTCAACTTTGCAAAATTTGCTGGGCACTTCTTGATGTTTGTTGACTCTTTAGTTCCTTCTGGATCGGATGCCGCACTTGGACTTCGACTTCAATTTATCGGAGAAATCCGTGAAGGTGAAATGACTGCATTGCTTGGTATTGGCCTTGGCGATGGTAGCGTGTTTTTCCTTATTAACTCATATCTTGCTTTGAAAATAAATTTAAGTTTCAAATTGGTTAAAATACTTCTTCACAAAGTACTCATGCTGCTGGTTTATCTTTCGCAAATCTTCCAAATACCCGTTATTTACAATATTTTGAAGTTTGTCCGGTGCTACTCTAACTGCTCATATCATACTCTACCGAGTATCGAGATGCTCTATCTTTCTTGAAGTTAGCCCATAATCGATGCACTTCCTCCTTGATTCTCGTCTGATTCAAAGTGATGTCTTCGATTGCACTCATTTTCGCTTCACTATTTACTGGAGTACACGATCTTAACTGGTCACTGTGTATTAGTCTAGTACCAATATTCACAACTCACGTTTCTTTATTCCAGCTAATCCGGCTCGAAGGACCATGTAAATTCTTCTATTTCGAATTTTAATACTTTTTATTTAATCGCCTAATGCAGCCCACATTAGGAATTAAAAAGGTTTGGTTCGATTAAATAACAAGACTGGAGCGAAGTTACTTTATTTCACTTAATTTACATAAAAAATTTTCCGGCACGATTCGTCCCTGAATCTGTATCCTTTCCTTTCTTTTGTCTTGATTTTGAGAATGATTGATTGTTTTTGAATTGGTATTCTAATTTTTCAAAATTTAATTGTTGTTGTTGTTTCGGTTATATTTAATGGAATAAATGATGAAGGAATTATGTGAATTTTGTCCCAAAATATGTGGGATTTGCTGGTATAGTTGATATTGTTAATGGTCACTTCACAATCCTCGTAGTGTATTAAAATTATTTTTGATATAAACTTTTCAGAAATTCCGCACGTTGTTTTTATCTGTGTTGGTGGGACGTTCATTAATACTATATATGTTAGTTGTCTTCTGGCTGGATTATCATCTGTTCCCACTTCTTGCTGAGGTTGCATACTGCTGGTGTGTTTTGGATTAGGGAAGCAATGCAACTGTTTGATTCTAATTATTGAAGTTCATTTTCCTCGCAGCATGACATCTCTTCTTTCGTTACGAATTGTTTGTCAATAAATTTTACATATACATCACTTAGGAGGGCGTAGGGTTTGGGTATATGGATTGTACGGGTTTTATTTATAGGAAGGGATATAAGGTGGTGGAGTATAAAATTGTTTGAAATATTGTTGGTATTTTCATGTTTATGTTTTATACTTTTTAAATAAAAATCACACTATATATATATATATAGTCCAATTCAAGAGGGTGGAGGATTTGCCTAGAAATAATATTTTATTTTGTTCTAAAATTATATATATATTTCTGTTCTGAAATTACTACTTGAATTGAATAAGACTGTTCCACCATGTGGTTTGTTCTGGAATGAATTCAAATACAAATGAAGTTCTTATACGAGAGGTTCCAAGTAATTTAGTCAATTCGTTAAAGAGTTTTGACTCGAATTGACAACCTTGATCGGTTATTTTGGTTGGAACCCCGTATCGGGAAACATGTTCATGTACATATGTTTTTGCTATTGTTTCAGCAGTTATGTCATGAATGGGATAAGCGATTCTCCATAGAGAGAATTTATCTACAACTGTCAAGATATATTTGAAGTTCTCTGAAGGAGGGAGGGGAACTACTATATCCATATGTATGCGTTGAAAACAACCTGGAGGAGAAACGATTTGTTCACATGCTGATTTTGTATGCCTATGGACTCTTTCTTTCTGGAATGTAACGCAATTTCGTGACCAGGTGTTGATGTGCGTGAATAGCTTTAAATATTTCTAGGCGTTTACTCTGAAGAATAAAGAGTCGTTTATTTGAGTGGAAACTTCACACCGAAGGGTTAGGTCAGACGTTGGAATGGGAACAGATTCAATTTTTACGGATGAGCTTATTGGTGTTGTATTTTGTAGTAAGTTGAGTTCATTGTCGTTGCATTGTTCTTTAGCCAACACTTCCAAACTTTTGTGAAAAAAGTTTGGACTTGAGAGACTATCTGTAACGATATTAATTGAGCCTTTGAGGTATCTAATATCGATGGTGAACTGCGATATGAAATCTCGTTGACGTTCTTATCATGGGCCTTGTTCTGTTTTTGTCCATAGAGTGGTTGTTAGAGGCTTATGGTCTGTAAGCACAAAGAAGTCTTGATCTTCAACAAAATTGCGAAAATGTTTAATTGCTAAGAAGATTGCCAACAATTCTCAGTCTAAAGCGGAGTACCGTGTTTGTGTTGGTGTAAACTTCTTAAACATAACTATTTGAGGCATCAGTAGTAATGCTTAGTTTTGCGTATTCGTGCAGGTTGCATTAAGGGTTGTATTAAGCAGGATTGCTTTTGCAATTTGAATGTTTGGTAATGGGTATCTGTCGGGTATCGTGATTGAAATAGGTCTTCTATAGTCATCGCATGGTCTCCAATCATTGGATTCACGTTTTGTTACCATGTGAGGAGGTGAGGCACATGGTGAGGAAGACGTTCGACAAATACCTAATTGAATCATGTTTTCAAATTCTTCATCTGCTGCTTTTAATTTGATGGCAATTAATCGTCTAGGCCGTGTGCTCGGAAGAGGTCCTGTTAAGATATGTTAAGATGTGATGTTTAACGGAATGGTTTACGGGAAAGTTAAAGTTGGCTGTTTCCATGAGGATTGGGAATTCGTTAAGAATGTGTGAATAGGTATGTTCTATAGAGAAAAATCGAGTGCTTAAAATTGTTTGTGTGCAGGTTGTACCATGAACGCTTATTTTTGTTAGAGGATCTATTAACTTAAAATTTTTAATGTCAATTACCAAACCGGTTTTCTTTAAGAAATCTGCACCGATTATTGGTTTTGTAACTGATGCTATTAGGAAGGTGTGGTTTGATTGATACTAGTAAGCTGTTTTCTCGTTGATTTCGATGTGAAGGAGATGGAGAAGAATGACCCGCTCTGTTGCTGTTAAAGTAATCAGCAATTTTAAGCAAATCATTAGTTTCAATTTTGGAACTTGGTTTGATTGATACTTGGACCAATTTTGGAAGACGTCTCTTTCATAGTTCCAAAACCTATTCGGATGCCATCGCTGACTGCGCTGCGATCGACTTTAACCGCCGGTAAAAATCGGATGGTTTTCGATCACCATCCTCGCTTGACAAAAGAGCTTCGATGCCTTTATTTTCGCTCATCGAATTTCGGTCTATGAATTCTATGAACCTCTTTCGAGGTTCTTGTGTTAAAATATCAATAACACTTGCGACCACGTTCTGCGGTAAAGCTTGCACTAGAAAATGAAATTTAGTTTGTTCGATAGTTACGCCCCGGATGACAAATTGCGATTCTAATTGAACAAACCAAGCGGCTGGCATGTTCTTCCAGAACTCTGGAAGTTTAACCGATATGGCGTGTACGGCATTGTCTCTCACTTCTGCTCGTTCTTCGTTGGTCATGTTTATATTTATATCTATAGAACATGCGAAAGAAAGGAATGGAAAAATCGAGAAAATCAACGTTTTTGATGCGCACTATATAAATTTTGTTAGGACTTGATGGCTCACAAAATGGGGTGATTTTTTAAAATGCATATAAATGAACATAAAGGTAGGTACATGTACGTATGTGTATAAACTATAATAGCTTTAATTAACTTAATTCAATTATAATTTAAGAAACACTATTAAAATGAAGAAAATTCTATTTATTTAAGTGCGATGGTTTTAGGGTAACGGTGTAACGGTAGCTGCTAACAGTACTTAAGGCGCCTTTTCGGATGACGATTGAGGGGTTGATGAAGTCCGACTGTGCTGTGGTGCTCCAAACCCTGATGGGTGTTTTTCGATTGTGATGATGTGATCTTGCAACTGCTGACGTGGTGCTTCAATTGATGATGTGGTGCTTATCACAATCTTTAACGCAATATTTTCTTGTTGATTTATAAAGAAATAAAAACACCGTTTATTTTGTTCTACAACTATACAGGGTGAGTTTTTTGACTTGAGACATCCAAATTACTCGAAAAATACGCGATATCGCGAAAAATGTTTCAGACAATAGTCACAAGGTTCTGAAGGGGACATAATATAGTGACCACGAGTTTGACCTTGAGACCCATTTTTAAGGTCAAACGAAGGACACATTTGATTTTTTAATATGAACCCCTATTTTTTTGACAGATCTGCGTGAAAAATTACAATTCTTTTACATGAAACACTTTTTTCAAAAATGCGTTCTTTTCCCGTCAGAGGGCGCCATAAAACTTAAGACATCAAAATTACTCGAAAAGTACGCAATATCGCGAAAAATGTTTTAGACAAAAGGCACAAGGTTCTGAAGGGGACATAAGATGGTGACCACGAGTTTGACCTTGAGACCCATTTTCATGGTCAAACGAAGGTCACTTTTGATTTCTCAGATGATAATTCGGTATATATAGTATCTATTTGTTCTACATATTTTTGCATAGTGGTTTTTTCTGCCGCATTTTTTGCAGATAACTCCAACTGTTCCGGTCGAGTTTGATGACGTTAAAAAATATTTATTTTTGTTTGAATTTTTGTGGCTGTATTTGTCTTTGGTCTGTAATTGTATTAGGAATTAAATGATTTTACTTTTCCAATCATGGGACTGTCCCTTTGCCCTATTGTAGTGCTTGTTCCTTAGTTATTTCTAGCCTTTTGGCAATTTCAATGGCTTTCTCTAATTTTGTAGCACCTTCATTTAAAAGCTTTTCTTTAATGTGAATATAGCTGTCATGCAATCCACAAGTAAAAATATCTCGTACGAGGTCCTCTCGGATTATTCAAAATTAACATGTTAATCTGATGTTTTTTAAAGCGGTTACATTTGTATCAATTCCCTCATCTGGCTTTTGTTTTCGCGAAAAAAATACATGCCGTTCAATAGCTATATTCGCTTTCGGCATAAAATAGTTCTTAAAAAGTTCCACTAGATCTCCATACTTCGCATTGTCCAAATTTGCATTAAAAAAGTTAAATATATCTATACACGCTAGTCCAATTAAATGCAGTAGCAATGCTACCTTTCGAGAATCACTTTCCGACTCCAAATAAGAAGTGATTGATTATACCAATTTTTTCATGCACTTGACAAATTGTATGAGTTCACATTTAAGGGTGGTATGGATGTTGAATACCCCTGATTATTTTGGGATTCAGAACTTATTTCTTTATTTGGCTTGATTTCATTCGTTTTTATAATTTTACTAATTTTTTAATAGAGAATCTGACACCATGTTAAATTAAAAAAACTTTCAATTATTTTACTTCATGTTTATTTCAATACGTTTCACTTCAAACTGCTGCTGTCTAACTCTTTACAAGTATTGATATATCCTAAATTCTAAGTGTTAGTATGTTTAAATATACTAATAGTACTGCCAATAAAAATACAATAGTTTTGTGAAATTTATCAAAGTGATAGTTGAATATCATAACACAGTTATTCAATCCTATGCGGACTCTTGGCTCTTCGTTAGTGTATGATGTTATGGGGAGTCCAAAAAGGTTTGGATAACCTTCATATCAAGAGATTGTAACGGAAGTTCCAACTTTTTCACTGTGTGAACATCATGAAGGGGGAATCGCATTTCCGAATCCTTTGCTGGTATTTCCACATCGATAAGCACAGAATCGTCTTCATGGCGATGGGCGATCGACGTCCACTGCAGACATAGTGACTGATGGGTGGCTTTTAGGTTTTAACTTGTAATAAGGTCTTCATCAATAAGTGTTATCGAGAAAGGCAAATGTTGAAAGCACCCCATTATCATACAACGTTACTGGGAGCATGCGGAATAGAGTGCAATCGTGATCTTGGAACTGACTTGTGCAATTTTACTTGGAGATTCCCAGCAGCTACTGGCCTCTTATGCAAATTGAGGTGGTGAAGAAAATGGCATCCATCAATCTCGCATATGGATAAAGAGCATGCTTATGCGTAATGTGACTTGAGACATCTGCGGCAAAGCTGGTTGGCCCTCACAACCCTCCATTTCTCAGCTCTACTTGATTTCGAAAATGTGCCACACCTACCCACCTCAGAACAATTCCTTTTTCAGATAATACAAACCTGGACCTTTGGTTGATCATCTTTGTCCACTTTGCCGTGAGTGTTGAGCGTCCCTCGTTGCCTTCCCTTGCTTGATGTACTAGGTATTATGATACCGTTCTAACTGAAAAAGCCAGTTACTAAAGTCTTCTAAGGTGGTAGATGATAAGGAGATTTTGTGCATCACCCAAAATGGGGCTAAAAGGCCAGGGAGTTTGGAAACTAACTCTTTTTCAAGCTCTGGATTACTCAAATGGTTTACTTAGCCAGATGCTTTCATGGTGGCGCAGATGTTTTGAACCTCGTTGTCGAAATCGGCGATGGTTTCGAGGCGACTCTCTAGGCACGGCCATTTCCCTTATCTGCGACAACAAAATGTATATAATCAGTTCTGGCCTTCCGAATACGCAACGTTTATATAATTTGAGGCACACAGTGGCCTGCAACAACAAATTCTTTACTGCTTTCTGGCCTCCAAAGCCCCTCCAAAGCTTGTCGATGACGAATCAAGTTTTCTTGGTCGGAGAATCCACAAAGTGGAGTAGTCTGTTCATAACTTATCACAAACAAGGGCCATTCTTCTGGGTTGCCCATCAACTTTAGAAGTTCCTTAGAAAGACCATTACGTGCTGGTAGCTGGTTTCGTGTAATGAGAAGGTTGTTATATTACTTTAATCATTGTTAGGAATAGTTGCTTTGATCTTATACATACCGTTTGTCGCGATGATGATAAATCTATTCCGCTGCAGAGGCGTTTCCACCTGCACTCGTGGATCGTCGATCACAATTTGTTTCTTATGCATGCAGGTTGTGAATTACCAGTTGCAGCACTGGGTCTTGCGGATGGCAAGAGCATGTCCTTTCCTTTTCGAACCATGCTTCCTTCTTCTGAAAGATTAAATTCTTCTCATGCATGTACTTGAGCTCCGCGTGCTATTGACGAATTCTGGTGAATGAACTCTTATAACATGTTGACTTGGCGAAGTTTCTATTGACTTGATTGACGGGATCTTCAATGGCGGCTTACGGTAGATGCAGGATTACTTGGAGCATTTTAGACTTTGTTATGGGAATCTTCTACCTTTGTTCAACGAACCAAAGGAATGTTTCAAGAGACTTGTCGACCAGGTACAAAGGGACATTCACTAATCTCTTCACCAGTAGGAGATCAACGCTGACTACCTGTTGGAAATTTACTTGTTAGAACTACGTCTTTCTTTCCGTTCTGTGTGTCTACTTTAGTTGTAGGTACCATCCACCGAGATTGTTAAGATTCTACAAGGGCGCTCTCTAGCAGCGCGGAACATGAATTACACGGCCAGTCGCGACTTTCAACAGCCTGTGCCACCCCAACACGCAAAAAGTGATACCAGTCAATTGTTGCAGCACACCAAGCGCGTCTACTTCGTTGCATGAAAGGCAACTTGGGTTTTTTCTTGGATCTAATCTAACGTATTCGATTTATTGGTTCAAAAATACCTGCAATAAATACAATAATTACAATATATGGCATAAATGTAAATGTGGCTATTCAAGAAAAACAAAAAAATTATTTATAGTAACCTCCACGACGAATGAGTTCCACGTATGTCCAACTTAGATTTCAAGATGAAAGCGCAGAGTTTGGTTTACAAATTGACATTAGTCGAGTTTAATTTCAGTGGTGCCAGATTTGTCGTGACAATTTCTTTTGTATGTATATTACAGATTCTTATTTATGATAGAATCATTTACGGTAGATATTTAGTTTTTACCAATGACTTATTATTGCTAATGCAATGTAATCATCTTCGGGACTGGAAATGTTTTGGTCAGCTACTTTTCAAGTGGGCTGTTGAGTTGCAACAGGTATCTGGTTATTCGAATTACTAGGTCGCCTCGTTCCTTGATACGCTACTTTTTTTAGCACAGTCTTTAATTTTTCCCGGCGCACTTTGTTACGCACACAGCTTACTAGGTGGAGTGAAAAGTAACCTCATTGACCGCCAGAACGCGCGGCTACTGCAAGAAAGGTTATGGTGCCGTTAAGTCTGTTCATACATGTCAAGTGCGATACTGTCTTTAGTTTTGTTTTGACAGCTGATTGTTGTTGACATGTTTGGCATCATGTTGAATATGGACAAAAACGATTTTCGTTCTCTCATAAAACATTATTTTTTGAGAGGTAAAACGGCGAAGGAAACAAAATCAAAGCTGGCTAATGCTCCGTCAGATTATACCGTCAAATATTGGTTTAGAGAGTTTCGTGGTGGCCGCAACTCCACTACCGATCAAGTCCGCAGCGGCAGGCCCTCCGTTTACAGAGGACAATGTTAAAAAAATACATGAAATGGTGTTGGCTGACCGGAAAGTGAAGGTGAAAGTGAAAGAGCTATCAGATACTACAAAGATTAGTACTGAGCGCACACGCCATATTTTGGGTAATATGCTGCATATGCCGCGCATAAACACTCCTGATCTAAAACACGAACGCGAGAGTACTGTTGAACCCCAGAGAACAGAATGAGTGCCCGGCATGGGACTGAAGCCGGCACAAGTGCTCCGAAGCGGCCGAGGGAGGCTCGATGGGTCGGAAAGGTTATGGCGTCGGTTTTCTGGGATTGTCATGGCATACTCTTCGTGGACTACATCGAAAAAGGAAAAATCATCAACAGCGAGTATTACTGCGCATTATTGGAGCGCTTGAAGGCCGAAATCGCTGCAAAACGGCCTCACATGAAGCGAGAAAAAATTTTGTTTTTGCAAGACAATGCACCGGCGCACAAGAGCATAGCAACCATTGCTAAAATCAATGACTTACGGCTCCAATTGCTGTCGCATCCACCGTATTCGCCCGATTTGGCTCCTTCGAACTATTATATCCTTCTCAAACCTCAAAAGAGTCCTTCCGGAAAATTACTTTTCGGACGGGATCAAGAAGTTGGAAAATCGCTAGAATAATGTATCAAATTAAAAGGGGACTTGAATAAAATTAAAAAAAATTAAAAAAAATTAAAAAAAATTAAAAAAAAAAAAATTCCCAAGGAGGTTACTTTTCACCCCACCTATTACACTTGGTTATTGCGTATTGAACTGAAGTAATATAAATTGTATTCCGAATTTATGAACACTGCACACTGGGTTATTTTGTTTAATAATAAGCTTATACAAATTCGAGAGAACTGTTACTTGGGAAAATAATGCGGATACATTAAAACGAAATAAAAAATTACTTTTCATGCTACGTTTTATTGACATATATCTGAAGACCTTCAACGGGCCTAATGGTAATGATGTTCTAATGGTCATTGATGACTGCTATAAGGCTAGATGCGTCAAATACCTTTTTCATTTAATTCTCTAATTTGACGATTTGATGCTCTAGTCAGCAATCATATATATTTGGGGATCATATTTCATCATTCCTTTTAGAACTATAGGCCTAATGGAACATTTGGTCAGTTCACTTGGGTAGCTTGCAGTTGTTCCTTCTTTAACTATCATGGCCTCGCGTCTAATAAATTCTTCTAAGGAACGGCAGTATTGATATAATTTGGAGAAGGTGCTGATAATGTTAGTAGTTATCGTAAAATTTCTTCACATGATTATCGATTGCAATCAGATCGCCGGTGAAATTTAAAGAGGTTTCGCCTGAGAATTCCAAGTCGGAGTATTTGATGAAAGCGTCTTCCAGTCGGTGAATATGGATACCTGGAATGGATTTCTAAGGCTTTCGTTGTTTAGGTAGTGAGGGCCAGCCAACATAAAAGTACTCGAGTTTGTAGTGAGGTGGTGCGAGCATGCTGCCGATTGCTCCGGCGTACGGCAGATTTGTCTTGGGCATCTTCTGGGAAAAGAGGGACCAAACAATTTATTGCGCTATGCACAACCTCTTGTTTGGTGTTCTTTACATCGACTCACCGAACATCTCCCGTATAGTCGGGATAACATTCAATAATACGACCCATTTTCTAATTGGCAGGAATAATACTTAGTTCTTGTAGTAATACCAAATTCCTGGTGCCGAATGTTCGAGCTGGGAATTTCCATTCATTTCTCTTCTGCAGTTTTATGAGGTACGCTTGGTGGAAACCTTCCAAAACGTTCCAGATGAGTTTTTTCTCCATTAGACATTTTAGACATATTCTTCATTAGATGTTTTATAGACTTAACGGCGGCCTCCCATAGCCCGCCGAAGTTAGGACTGTAGGGCGGATTATACTTCCAAACAATCTCCTGGATCGCTTGTCTGTCCTTGCAATTATTGGTGACCTTATTCCATTCTTGGTTGATCTTTTTTGCTCCAATAAAAATGATACCATTATCAGAGAGGATCAGGTATATCCAACACCGTCTGTTTGCAAAGCATGTGAAGGCTGCCAGGTATATTTCCGTACTTAGATAGCCGCAAATTTCTAAGTGAACAGCTTTGGTAACTAAATAGACAAAGACCGTCACCCAAATTTTTATGATTTTATCGAATCTTTTTGTGCTGACTTTAATGCAAAAACACCGCAAAAATCGACACCGATTTTGCTTAATGCTGGTGCTGGGGTAATTCGTTCCGTGAGTAAATTTTCCATAATCGGCTGTCTTGTCTTTCCATCAGGTGCATATGGGACAACTCCAGACACATTTCTTAACTCGTAATTTTATAACAGGAATCCAGAATTCTTCCCTTATTAAGTGCTCCGTTAAGGAATTTTCGCAATGGTTGTGATTCGAGTGTGTTTGGCGTAATATTAAATTAACCAAGTGGCATTTGGTTAATAATGTAGAATGATTATGACTTCCCGAAAGGTTACTAAAAGAAATCGTCCCTTCCACACGAAGGATGTTGTCATCCAAATCAAATATTGAAGTTAAAAACTTACTTCTGACTTGGTTGAGAAATTCGGTTAGGAGCACAATTCCTTCTAGCTCCATCTGGCGATCGTGCATTGTTTAACGTCTTTGTGTGCTCTTGTAATCTTGCTTTTAGTAATCTGGTTGTATAGGCTTCCCCATTTTTTACTCGTCTGTAAATCAATGCTGCGTAGCCATCACCCGCAGTTTGACTACCAGTGTTTTTATATTCACGATTGGTAGGTCTGAGTGATCCAGCTTCAGCTTTATGTTGGCAGTGGAACGGACTGTTCCAATTATTCCTCCTACTCCCATGACTTTGATAAGTATCCTAGTGATCAGTTAACACCAAACACCAGAAGACACATCGGACTCATTTTGGGATAGGTAAATGCTGCCAGTTGATGAAGAATAAGTCATGATCGGAATTGATTCTGGATGCGTGATGCAAGATGAGGTCCTCAACAGGTTCTGCATGTAAGATACTGCCTTGATCTGCTAGGAAAACGAAAGTCGAATCGATGCTTTACGCAAGAGATACATATCGTGTGATCACGTGGCAAGGCTTCTCGATTCAGGGCACTCAGAAACTTTATACAGTCTATTACTGGATGTTGTTCTGTGCCAAAACACTTCTTTGTCACTTCTGTCTTTGCTCTATTGGGTTGGAGAGTAACATATACTCCGATTTGCGGGATGCTGGAATCTGATTTAAACACTTTCTGAGTAAATCGAAGGTTGTAGTCTTGATCTAGATGGTGCTTGTATTCTGTGAGCATGAAATCTTCTAACTCCTTTAAGATGGGAAGTCTGTTCCTACAGTTTACAAAATCATCCATTCTGCCCATTCTGACAAGATCAAAGCCACAAAGGATTAAATAGGCCATGATCTGTTTCTCATTTATCTTGTTTTAGAGATTTGAGATTGCAAAACCCGTTTAGTACCATATAATGCAGGTATGCTATTATAGACTGCATTCCCTGGGATTGTTGGTCGTTGAGGTAGAGCTAACATATCCCCTAATTCTAATTTCAATAGATGCCTTGGATTGTCAAACGTTCGGTTCAATGTTGGCCAGGCAATTGGATAGTTGTCTCTAGTTGTCCCTAAGTAACTAATTGTGTCCAATGCTTTCCCAATGCTTCGACTTGAGTAGGCTTGGCAATGGTTATAACTGGCGACTTAATTTAATACAATATTTAAACTCTATTTATACTTAAAACTACTGAAATTAACAACCAGCAAGCTCGCAACTTTTCAAGTCAATAAATTATTTCAATAAGAAAATCACTTCGGAAGTTGTCTATTGGGTACAATATCGTAATAATCAAACAAGCAAACCTACTATTGGTGTCAGTAATTATTGAAGTTGCTTATAAGGCAAAATATTGTGAATTCTCATAAAAAGTTTCAATTGACGGTGAGACATGCCATCAATTCACCAGGGGACCTTTAGCTACGAAATCCGTATTGCCGGTTATTGAGAAGATTTTGTGCTTTGAGATATTTCATGACGGCTTATCAGCGTTTCCATGACTTTGGAAAAAAGGGACGTAAATGCAATGTGTCTTTTGGATAAGGGAGAAGAAAATTCACCTTTTTTAGGGACGGGCTGGACAGATGCTGTTTTCCATCTAAAGAGTGAGCCAACAATTAGTGTGCTTATTTTCATTTAATTCAATACACATTTATTTGAAATCAATATAGAATTTTATTGATTAATGAAGTTCGGCTTATGGCAATTATATATAGTACACAACATCGTTCATATGACCGTTACGTCTTCTGTTGCAATCGACCTTCCGAATTTCAAAATTATCGATTGTTGCTGGGTTATTGGCATAGACCTGCCTCTTTAAGAAACCCAACAGAAAGAAGTCAAAGGGTGTCAAACCACGTGACCTTGGAGATCGATTAACTTCTCCTCTAATCGAAATAATGCGATATTCAAATTTCGTACGCAATTAATTGATTAAATAATACCTTATGTGAGCTACTCTGTTAATACCACAGATCGTCCAGGCTCAATTCATTTCTTTTGAGAAAAAATGGCCTGTCAACATGTTGCGGTAACGTTCTCCATTAACTGTAACTGTCTCTCCAGCCTCATCTTCAAAAAAGTACCGGCTAAAGATGCCGCCAACCCATAATTCATAGCATATAGTGACTTTTTTTGGGATACATTGGTTTTTCGTAAATATTGTACGGGTTTTCCGGTCCACAGAAACTACAGTTTTGTTTATTTACGTACCTATCCATCCAAAAATTTGCTTCATCAGAAAAAAATAAATTCGATAACAAATTGTCCTGGTGATCCAACATCCAGTTATCAAATCGGCGACATCGTAGATGGTATAAAGGCTTCAATTATTTAATAAGCGTGCAAATGAAGATCAATTTTAAAAATTCGCCGTAAAGTGCCATAAGTGAGGCCCACAGTGGTGATGTTTTAACATGTACGTGCTGGCCGATCATGCTGATATGGATCATGTTTAACCCGATACCGAACCAGTTTCTTCAAAACGTTTCACAATTGTTCGAATTCCGGACTCACTAGGGCGATTATGTTGATCGAAAAATGCCCGAATTTTACGAAATGTTACTTTTACAGATCATTAATAAGATTGAATAACAAAAATGCGTTATTGCATGGTAAACGACTCCATGACTTAAGTTTTCAAAGGTTGTATGAAATCTGTGGAAAAAATCAACCACACTGAATTCAGTAAACGACAGTCCATCAAAGGAAACGAGTTTGGTTGTTTTTGAGTTTTTTGTCTTTCGGTAGAAGTCGAAACCTCGAGGTCGAGACCAATAAATTTATTTTGTTGAAACTGAATCGTTGAGTTTTTTTTACTTTTGGCCTAACATTGGTCCTCGAACCGGATCTTTTAGCAAAAGTTTGTAAATTCGTAAACATTATAGTTAACTCAGATGTGTGTATCGTCGTTGCCCTTATATACATAGAAATTCGCAAAGTTCATCGGTTCATTTAGAACATTATCGTTAGTTCGGATATGTGCCTCGTCTTTGCCTTTATATACATACAAATTTGAACGGTTTATCGGGTCATTTGCAATTTTCTATGTATATACATAATCCTGAAAATCGTAGACATAATCACGTGCAAAAATTCTTCTGATTTCGTTTGAACAGATTCCAAAAAATTGAAGCCATTTACCATCTCGTTTGCACAACGTCGTTGCAGTAACAACTCGCCATCACTGTCACCCTTTTGATTCGTATAAGGATCGACAGTTATCTCGCTTCTCGAAAGTTGTTGTCTTCCCTTTCGTCGGAATACAGAGTAGCAGTAATTATCTATTCATCATATTGCGTGCTTTTTCAAGCAAGGTTTTAACCATAACAAAGTCATCGCATCGTCATCTTCACCCTTTAGAAAAAATCCAAGCGAATTCGTAGCAATTTTAAAATGCCTGCAGAACTTACAATGGAGCAATTAAAAGCATCTCGTGCATCCAGAAAGGGATATATAACTAGGATTGGAAAAATAATCGATGAAAATGACGACCTAAGTGTTATCGATCTCAATTGCCGATTGGAGTTGTTAGAAGGGTACTTCTCCAAATTCCTAGCAACTCAAGATGCCATTGACACACTTCTTCCAGAGGATCGAAACGAGGAAGGTTATCGGGCAAGTATTGAAGATATGTATTGTGCACTTAAATTGAAAATCCTTAGTCGCATTGCTAATCTAAATCATGTTTCAGTTAAATCTATTATTCACACTTAATCGCAAACTTCCTCGTCCGATGATCTTCTCAAAATTAAGCTTCCAACATTCGCCGGAGAATACGCGGAATACAGCACCTTTATACAGCAATTTAATGCGGCTATAAGTTCAAAGCCTATCACAACAATTAAAAAGTTTCAAGTATTGCTGGACGAGTGCCTCAAAGGGGCAGCCAAATTAACAATCAAATCGCTAGATGTGATTGAGGCCAATTACGCTAAAGCTTTCTATTTGCTCATATTCGAGGATTGTATCAACTACCAGCATTGTCAAACAATTCAGGAACTCAACTTCGTCGTTTTGTTGATGCAGTTGCAGGGCATATTGGTGCGTTGAGGAGCTTAGGATCATATGCAGACGGAGCCAACATCTCGATATAAGAGAACCACAGGCCAAGTTAGAAGCATCATCAAGAGCGTTTTCATCTTTTTTTTATCATCTCTGGACGATCTTAACTGCGCATTCTGCAATATGTCCCATCATGCAATAGCATAGTAAGAAGTTAATCAGCCTTTCCTTATACAATCGGATAATTGCTTGCAATCTGGACACATCGTAAAGGAATGCTCTTCATCGAAGTGTACAATATGTAGTCTACCAAATCATCAAATACTGCATCGGTTCCAAGCCCAACCATCAACTTTAACAAGTGGTTCCGATGGCAATGCACCAGCCGGGTCAACATCGCACTCTATCAACGTACAGCACTTCAAGTCATGTGTTCTTGGCAACTGCGGTAGTATATGTTAAAGGAGCGAGCGGTGAGTACATTCCTACTAGAGTACTCTTAGACGCAGATTCGCAGTTAAATTTACTTTCGGAGCATTTGGCTCAAAGGTTGCAGTTAGAGCGCAGAAGTTTCAACGGAGATCTAAGTGGTACATACATACTTACATCTTCGCGGCCGTCAACAAACATCAACTTCGGTTAAATCAAGGCTAAATGATTTTGAGATGAGCCTTAACTTTTGAATTTTGTCATCTATAACATCGAATCAACCTGATGTTTATATCGATATAAAGGATTAGCGCATTCCTTCGGAAGTTGTACTCGCAGATCCTAGCTTCAACAGGCCTCAACGCATCGATATACTCATCGGATATGTTTTTGATCTTTTGGTTGATGGACAAATAAAGTTAGGAGAAGACCTTCCTGCATTGCAAAGTACTGTGCTTGGGTGGATTGTTGTTGGACAGTTCAATCCTCAGAGTGCACTTCGTCGAGCTTGCAATTTGGTTTCGAATGCAGATACTAATGACTACGACCAAACAACAACTACAGATCATTCACTCAACGACATGTGCGAGCAATTCTTAGCCATCAAAGAAGTTCATAAAGATACCCCGAACTGGACCGAAGAACAGATAACATGCGAGAAGGCGTTTTGCAACACAGTTCATCAGAGAGCGGATGGCGGACTTGTACAGTTACCATTTAAAGGGTGTGCAAATGTTTTGGGTGATTCGAGAAGAATAGCTGAAAGAAGATTTCTATCCTTGGAAAAACGTTTGGAAAGGATGCCAGAAATAAAGCAGCAATACATCTCTTTCATGAAGGAATACGAAGATCTCGGACACATGCAAGTTGTTCCAAAGGATGAGATATCGGATATTCGGTATTACATGCCCCACTAATTTGTGTTACGCCCCGACAGTTCTTCGACTAAATTGCGGGTCGCGGGTCGGCTAATTGACATTCATATTGTCAATTGCCCCACGCTAGGATGCCGTACCTCAGGTGAGACTCCACTAGGCTATAATAGCATTGTTGAAGAACATCCGCTGGATATCGATAGCTAAAATGGAAAAGAGCGGTAGCGGATCCCCTGAGTTTTTTTATTAGTGCCTCAACATGAAAGCTCCACTTAAAATTGTAGTTGACGGTTACCCCTAAATATTTGTATATAGATACATTATCCAGGATCGTCGAGCAGTTGTCATCAACTCGATGAAGTTGATGTTGATTGTGGCAATCATAACCATGCGTTTTTATTAAGATTTTGTGTTTTAGGATGTGCGGAGGACGTATATGCATTACTTTAGTTTTTTTTTTCATTTATGATCAGGCCGTTGTCGTGACATTATGTTGTGACTATATCAAACTTCTTCTGCAAGATTTTTTCAGCTGCTTCAATGTCCTTGTGGTTAACGATAATTGCCGTGTCGTCTGCGTATGAGTAAACTGTGCTTTTGTTAAGAGCTGCAAGCAATACGTTAATGTATATAACAAAGATTAACGGTCCTAATTTGTATCCTTGTGGAGCTCCATACTTTGAAGATTTTTCTTTGCTTAGGCTTTGTTTAATTTTGACTTTATATTTGCGGATTTTTAGGTAGTCCCCAAACCATGACAAAAGTGGTCCTCTTATGCCCGTTTTTTAAAAATATTTTTATGGCATAGCGTATCAAAGGTTTTCTTTAAATCGATAAAAAGTACTTTTTTTTTGATTTTGGTTAATTTGGTTTGAAAAATCACCGATCAACCGATTTATACTTTTTTTTGTTTGAAGCCGAACTGATTTTTTGACAATATATTATACTTTTCTAAATATTCAATAAGTCTTTTGGATACCACCTTTTCGAGGACTTTATCCGTTACCGATAGAATTGAAATCGGACGGTAGTTCCCGATATCGTTTTTCGGGCCACCCTTGTATATCGGTCGAATGACGGATATTTTAAGTCTTTTGGGGACCTTTGATTGTTCCAGACTCAAGTTTATAAGTTTTGCTAAAACCGGAGTCAGAATCTCAGCATTATTTCTTAAGTCTTTTGATCGTATACCTTCTTCACCTGCTGATTTGTTGCCTTTAAGTATTTTAATAATTTTCTGTACTTCTTCAGTATTAACTTCATTTATATACAATGATCGCTGGACACTGCCGGATGGACCCGAGTAAGATTTATGTTCGCATATATGGATAGTATTTGATATGTCTAAAGAAAATTTTTGTGCAAAATGATTTGCGAGATTATCATAATCGTTTTTAGCCAACAGATCATCCAGATTTATGAGTCTTTTGCCAAGTATTGAATTGATGATCTTCCATGTGTTCTTTGGATTGTTTTTTGCATTTAAGAATTGTTGCTTGAAATAATTCATTTTAGTACTATGTATCTTTTTATTTAGGTGCTTGCGAAACGCTACATATTCTTTTTCATAATCTGGGTTTCTTCTTTGTTTTTATATCTTTTATATAAACGATCACTTTCTAGACGTGCATTCCTTAGATCTGCGGTTATCCAAATATGCTCATTACATCTTTTTTTGATTTTTCTGAAATACATCGTTGATTTTACCATTCTTTTAAAACATTCTCTAAATATATCATTTACGTCTGTCAGATCAATCAACTGTTGCCACTTAAATTGTTCAATTTGCCGTGACAACTCATAACTACTAATATAACGGAACATTTCAGGAGCGTTTCTTTCTTCTTTCTTATCAGTATATGCCAAAGTGGTCAGAGCAATATAATTCTACTACCGCGGATATAATATCCATGCATTTAGTGCGAACTAAACAGTGATCAATTAATATTTTTGTGTTTCGGGATAAGCCGACACGCGTAACCAATTAAATTGTGTTTATAAATCCTCTTTATGCTATCAATGAAAGGTATTTGCTCACATTAGGATGATATACAGTAGTGTGCAAAACATTTGCAAGTTTTTTTTCTCTTGACGTTTTGTTTGATTAACTATACAAAGAAGGATAATATGTAAGAATTTAATGATAAATCCGTTACTGACAGTATACTTTTAGGTCTCAGCAATAAAAATGGAAAAAAGTACAGTTAGTTTAGTTGCAAAACATATGCAAGCTTTTTATTTTTTCCCCATTTCTGTTTTAACTTCCAAGATATTCGGATCAGGTTAGTAAAAAAGTTTTCTTTATCAAATAAATTATGTTCATAGGCAGTTTTATTCAGTTTTCACTAAATTTGCGTTGAAAAAATGGCTGGCAATAGGTACGATACCCGAACACAGGAGCAGGTAGTTGGACTTTTAAAAGCGGATCGAAGCAAAAAAGAATAGCTAAACGATTCAAGATTCACGAACCGACTGTTTCATGGATAATTACAAGGTTCCGACAAAATTTATTAATTGCAACGCTTCATTCTGGTTGTCGTGCACGAAAAACAGACATGCAAACTGATAAAAAAATTATCAACATTATTCGGCAAGACCCTTTCCGGTCTTCAACTACAATTGTTAAGGACCTCAACTTGTCAATCGATTCAAGCATAGTTCGTAGACGACAAAATTTATCAATTGCAATTCTTCATTCTGGTTGTCGTGCCCGAAAAACAGACATGCAAACTGATAAAAAAATTATCAACATTATTCGGCAAGACCCTTTCCGGTCTTCAACTACAATTGTTAAGGACCTCAACTTGCCAATCGATGCAAGCACAGTTCGTAGACGTGCAATAGAAAGCAATTTGAGGGCATAACGAGCTGTTAAGAAGCCTCTGTTAACCTTGAAACACCGTCAAAAAAGGTAGTCTCTTTGTATGATAAAAAACTGCTTCTAATTTCCTATTATTTAGACTTCAATTTGCGCATAAATATTCAATTTGGTCCCTGACACAGCGGAGAATAACACATTCATAGTACACATAATTCATATTTATTTTTGTGTATTCTATATCATCTTTTATGAAAATCATTAAGCCGCCACCTTCGTTATCAGTTCCATTATAGGCTAATGGTTCATGAAATCCAGTAATTATATACTTATAGAAAGAGTTCTCAATTTTCTTTTTATTTATTTCAGAGAGCACTATTACATCAATTTTTCCAATAAATTCATTAACGCTTAAAATAAAATTATTCCAATTTGCTCTAATAGATCGTATATTTAAATAAAAAGAAATAAGAAAATCCATTAATTTCCATAATAAAATCCTTCATTTTTTAAAGGCATTCTAAATGTTTAAATTTAATATTTACGAATTTATTTTCTTCGTTTAATTCTTCCATTGTATTTGTTAATTTTTTGACGAGCCTGTAGTACAAACAAGAATTGCTGTTTAAACAATTTTTTCAACATCAACAGTTGAATTGATTATTGTGTCTCATCCACACATACTTCAAGTTAACCGTTCTTGCTTTCGTTTTGGTTAACCAGAGTAATTTTTTGAAGTGTGCTGATAACTCATTATTAATGTATATGTTTTGCCTTGCGTACATAGAATTTGTCTCTCTGTTTACATTTTACATATTTCTTCGCACGTTTTCGCCTTTTCTATCATCGCAACTTTTGTTTGGTTTCTTGTGAAGCAAACCGAGAGATTTTTTAACTCTCTATTTTTCCTATCTGTGAACGTAGAAATTCCCTCGATGTAATTTTCATTTCTTTCCAGACTTAAGATTTTGCCTATTGCAATTACAATGTCGTGTGCGTTCTCGTTAGGTTTCATTGGTACGCATTTAATTTCCATATTTTTGTCAAGTTGCTTCTGTTCAAGTGTGTTTATTTTTGCTTGTAATGTATTTATCAATAAGTCCTTTTGTTCGTTTTGTTTCTTTGATTTCGTTCATTAAATTTTGTATTAGTTCTGTGTTTTTTGTTAGAACGGAATTTAGATCATCATATTTTGCGCTTGTGAATTCCACTGCTTTCGCATATTCCTCCAGCATAATTTTGATTTTCTTTATCTCCGTATGCGTTTTCTGTTGGAGACCAATATCACCACTTGAAATTAAAGTTGCGTGGTGGAGTCTTTATTCTTCGGAGAATCGGCCGATCTGCACCGCTTAGCATGTTGATTTTCTGCTTGCAATGAGGGTAGTGGTTTCTCTTTACCCCTGCAAACAGTGCATTCTCATGCTTTCTTCGAGGCTGCTGACAATTTTCTCCATGTATTGTGAGAAACATAGTGGTAGCACTCCTTACATTTCCCGCAGGTTACAAATTCACCATCCATGGGCAACGGGTCGTGGCATCGCAGTTTGCCATCGTTATAAAATGTATGTATATGAATATTTTGTTGGAATAATAAAAATTCAATGCGTTAAGACAATAATTGCTTTAAGGCTTATATACCAAAACCAGAATTTCACAGCTCCAGTCAGAACTACGTATTCTATAAATAACAATATTTATACTTTATAAAATTGTTGTAAAAAACGAATTTACTAAGGAGCAACTATAAAAACACGTCTAATCACTTTAAGAACTCAACTCAGCAACTGATTCTAACTTCCAGGCAATTTTATGGCGATCAGATCCAAATACAATTTTTGGCGTGTTTAGAATGACTACTGTTGCGTATGGGACAGCGTCAGCACCATACCATGCCACTCGCTGTTTGCTGTACTTAGCTGAACAAAATCGAAAAAAGTATCCACTGGGATCTTGGGTATCTATCTGATCTGATCTCTAGTGCTGATACATTGGAACAAGCTGAACGGATTCGTGTCGAGATCGAACTCATTCTTAATAGTGCAGGACTAGAGCTGAAGAAGTGTTACTCCAACGAGGCTAGGGTAATGGATCACGAGAAAACTTTGCGTATAAATGACAGCGATGTCATCAAGGCGCTTGGCATAAATAGCAAGCCTATCCAGGATGAGTTCCAATTCATAAGCCCATTGGAAGGGGTGCTTGGTGCCAATGTCTTCACCAAAAGGACGGTTTTAGCGGATGTTGCCCGGTTATTCGATCTCTTGGGGCAGGTAAATCCAGTTATAGTCATAAGGAAGTTATTTCTTTAACGCCTTTAGAAAGCGAAGGTTGGCTGGGACGAGGAAATTGATGAAGATATGCAAGAAGAATGGGTCCAGTTATCGATCACAATTCGGCGAACTTACAAATGTACGTATTCCACGATATATATTTTCAACAGATTGCGTTCGTTGCGAATTGCATGGATTCTCGGATGCTTCGCTTAAAGCATTTGGATGCCGCCTTTATGTCCGTGTTGGATTTGGATGTCGCTTGGAAACATCTCTGTTCCTATGCTAAGTTAACGCCCGTGTCCACGCCAAGGTTGGAATTGTGCATCTCCTTACTTCTTTCAAGATTGCTTCATCGTATTTTGGATGCCCTTGGAAATAGGTTCAATCAAGTTATTTTGTGGACAGATTCTGAAGTTGTCTTAGACTGGCTTGCTGACCATCCATCGTCCTGAAACACATTCGTCGCCAATCGGGTATCCACCATCCAAGAGTTGACTGCAGTTGCAACGTGGAGGCACGTCGAAGGAAAAAACAATCCAGCTGACATCATTTCTAGGGGAGCAAAAATAGCTAATTTAATAGAATCTTGCTGGTTCACAGAGCCCGCATTTTTGTACAGCTGTTCGACAACTTGGCCTGTAAATATAAAACGTAACGGAGGAGACGTTCCGGAATGACGAAAAACAAAACCAGTATTACTTGGAGCGACAAATAACGTAAATGGATCGCAAACTTTTGATTTTGTTGAAACTTCGAAATTTATAAACGACTACAACTGTCAGAGTGTTCGCCTACTGCAATCGATTTTTTACAGAATTTGAAAAGAACATTTTGAAAAAAGTGTCGAAATGAGAATTTGTTGGTAGGTGAATTTTTAGTCGAGGAGTACGAAGCTTTCGTATTGAGGATTTATAGGATCTGTGCAGAAGACAACATCGAATTTCATCACATACTACCTCGTTCGCCGCACTTTGACGGCTTGTGGGAGTCGGCTATTAAGACAGCGAAAAGTTTACTGATAAGAACATGTGACCCACCACATTGAGCTTTGAGGAGCTTTCTACGGTAGCAGCAGAAATCGAGACCATACTCAATTCGAGGTCGCTTACACCACTTACAGCAGTTCCGAGTGACGAGGAAGCATTGACACCAGGGCACTTTATTGTTGGTGGTGCTCTAAACTCATTTGTGGAGCCTGACATCACCAATGGTTCCCGAGTATATCACGCAATTGCAACATCGGTACAAATGGAGCTCTACCTCAAAGGATATGAGGTTGGCTTCTTGGGCGCATTGTGGAAGTCATCGCCGGAAAGGATGTTCATGTTCGGGTTATAAATACCAAAACCAAGAACGGTGTAATCTCCAAAAAAATACACAAGGTGGCGCCACTTCCATTTGAATCTTAAAGCATCGATGATCTTTCCGAGGCGGTGGTATATTCAATCTCAAATCCTTAAAGTCAATGTCGCTACCTACTTTCGTTAATCTAGTCCACTAAAGAAAACGAGTTTGATTGTTTTTGAATTTTTTGTCTTTCGCTAGAAGTCGAACCGTCGAGGTCGAGAGCAACAAATTTATTTTGTTGGAACTAAACCGTTGAGTTTGTTTTTACTTTCGGCCTAACAACACCCTTTACTTGAAAAGATTCCTAAAAAGTAGGATCGCTGGAAAAGCTTATGCAGTGGTTTTGCCAACGTGGAAGAAAACGTCTTCAGAAGAAGGTGAGTAATACCATCTGGACCAGCAGATTTATGTATGTTAAGATCTTAAATTACTCTTCCTGCTAAACGAGTGCGAAAGTGAATTAGTCCCATTGAAGGTTCGACGCATTCAAGTGTATGCGGATACACCACAATCTGTGTAGTAAGTAGATTAGTCTTGTCTAAACAGCTAACAGCTTGATTGTCATTGAAAATGAGTGCTGGGATGGAGGAAGAGGCAGATTTTATTGGGTTTAATTCGTGCGGTTTGCTAAGAGATAGCGTAACTTGTATTATTCCTTTGTTATTATTCCATTGGAACGTGCGTTGGATAGCTACTGTCATTGTACGTCATTTCAGTATATGTCATTCATTTGAAGCGTAAACAACAATTTTTTTTTACTCAAATATGCCGAACTTTGTGCCTGAAAAATTGTTTTTGCGGGGAGTTCTTCTTCATGAAGAAAACTGCTGCCTACCGTTTTTTGGTAGAAGTTTATGGTGAACATGCGCTAGCTGAGCGAACGTGCCAAAAGTGGTTTGCACGATTTAAAAGTCGTGATTTTGTATTGGAAGACGATGAACGTCCTGGGCAGCCAAAAAAGTTTGAAGATGAAGAACTGGAAGCATTACTCTATGAAGATTGTTGCCAAACACAAGAAGAGCTCGTAGAATCTTTGGTTGTCACTCAAGCAGCCATTTCAAAACATTTAAAAGCAGCTGGATATATTCAAAAGCAAGGAAATTGAGTTCCACATGAACTCAAGCCGAGAAACGTCGAAAGGCGGTTTTGCATGTCCCAAATGCTGCTGGAACGCGACAAAAGGAAGTCATTTTTGCATCTGATTGCTACTGGTCATGAAAAATGGATCCATTACGACAACCCCAAGCGCAAAAGTTCAAAGTTCATCAGCCAAATCAACAGCAAGGCCGAATATCCATGGCGCGAAGATATTGCTCTGTATTTGGTGGGATCTGATGGGTGTGCTGTATTATGAGCTGCTAAAACCGGGTGAAACGATCAATGGACAACGCTACCGAACACAATTAATCCGTTTGAAGAGAGCAGAAGCCGAGAAACGCCCGGAATATGCGACCAGACACGAGGCAATAATTTTCTATCATGACAATGCTCGGCCCCACGTTGCTATTCCGGTTAAAGAACTATTTGGAAAACAGTAAATGGGAAGTCTTACCCCACCCGCCTTATAGCCCAGGCCTTGCCCCTTCTGACTACCATTTGTTCCAGTCGATGCAGAACGCCCTCACTGAAATACGGTTCACATCAGAGCAGAATATCAAAAATTGTCTTGATTCATTCTTGGCTGCCAAGCCGGCGCAGTGTTTTTGTAATGGGATCCACAAATTGCCAGAAAGATGAGAAAATGTCATAGCTTCAGATGGGCAATACTTTGAATAATACTATTGTACATGTTTTTCTTAAATAAACGTTCAAATTTTTAATTATAAACCGCACGAATTAAATTACATACCCAATAGATGAAAAGATTTATTTACATTTTATTAGTAAAAAATAATTTTTAAGTATCTGACAATTGACAATTTTTAAGTTTTTCTTATTAACATAGATTAAAAGGAAAAAAAAAAAAATTAAAAATTGCGTTTCTTAAATGGTGTCTTTTATAAATTTGTAAATTTTTCTTTTCTAAACCCTAGTAATCTTGTTTTGTTTTTTATATTAAATGGCATGCTGTTAAAATATATTTTTCGTCGACAAAAAATTGACTGCTGTGTACTTGCAAATCTGCATCTTGATGTTCTTATGTTTTCTTCACTTCTCAACTTATGCGGCTGGACATCAGAAACTTGCACTACGCAATTTGTAATCTATTCTGGTAACAATCCGTTCTTTATTCTTAATAAGAAAACCTTTGCATTGTATGTCAATCTTTGTTTGACATTCATCTATTTTAAACATTCAACCATATGCATCATTGGAGTATAGGGTGATAGGTTAAAAGAACAATTCATGGCATTTACTTTCTGAGAATGATATCATGTAAATGTTTGTCATGAGTACTTCTAAGGCGGTCCATTCGGAAGGTCCAATTTTGGGCGACTCGTTCGGGAATAGCGACTGGTATCCTCATGTTGGCTTTCAAAGCGTCAATCGCAGCTGGTTTATTCCTGAAGACTTGAGACTTTACATATCCTCAGGGAAAATAGTCCAAATGTGTGATACCGCACGATCTAGGCGGCCAATTTACCGTAGAAAAACGTGAAATTAAGTGCTCACGGTTACTATTGATGGTAACATTCTGATTTGCCTCATTTTTGAAGAAATATGGACCAATGATTCCATCAACCCATAAAGCGCACCATACCGTTGATTTTAAAGGATGTAATGGTAGCTTTTGGTACTCTTCAGGTTGCTCATCATCCCAAATACGGCAATTTTGTTTATTAACGTATCTATTGAGCCAGAAATGGGCTTCACCACTGAACAAAATTTCACGATAAAACACCGGATTTTCATTGAGTTTTTCCAGAACCCACTCACTGAAAATATGACGCAAATTCAAGTCGCCTGGCTTCAATTCTTGCACAAGTTGAATTTTGTACGCTTTTAGGCTGAGATCCTTACGAAAAATACGCCAAGTTGTCGAATACGCCAAGCCAAGCTTCTGAGAATGACGATGAATCGATTTGTCACAGTCTTCGCGGGCACTCTCAGCTACAGCTGCTATAGCCTCTCCACTACGTGCTGGATGTGGTCTAACTGGTTGAGTATCATCCACTTACGTAAACTGGGGCTCAAATTTGGGAATCGTATTGGCAATAGTCGTTTTAGTAGGTCGATTATGCGCACCGTAAGTTCCTCAAATCGCACGAAAAACATTTCTCAAAATGACAAAGCATTTTGATAGAAGTCACGTGTGATCTGTCAAAAAAAGCCTATCGATGAATCACCCTATATAAATGGTTAGCTTTAGATTTGTCCGCAACGCCTTTTTTTGTAGATTCTGGAGTCGATTTTTAGTGTCCTGGTTGCACATTAACAAAATTGTTGCGCAGTATTTGAAATGGGGCAATAATATTGCATTATATATTAGTATCGCTGTTTCGAATGACAATCAGCTTCTAATTCATTTTAAGAAACTTGTTTTCTTTGAAATTTAGCTACATGTGTAAGATCATGGTAAATCTTTAAAATTAAGTTTTTCGACAGTTATTACACCAAAATATTTAAAGCTTTTTGCACAATCAATTCCTTTGTTGTTAATATTAATATTAATTTGACTATTTACGCTAAACTTCGTACATTTAGACTTGTCTACATTTAGTCTAAGCTTGTACATTTTTAGCCAGTTATTAATAGAATTTAGATCTGTTTTGAATTGCTCACATATAAGTTTAACATTTTTAAAACAAATATACAATAAGTTGCCATCCGCGAAAAAAAAAACAACTTTACAATACATCAAGCACATTTTTATATTATTTATATATAAAAAAAAGTATCACTACCAATACTAATCCTTGCGTAAGAAAGATGATCATTAACTTTCATTCGTTATGCGTTAAATAAGGCTTGAATCATTGTTTTCCTCCCCCGTCACACAATATACCTTTTAGTTTTTCCAGTAAGATTGTTTAGTCTATTGCCTCAAAAGCGAGTTGTAAATCCAAGAAAACAGCTATAACCGAGTTTCTGTCGTCCATCTGTTTTTTCCATTCCCATACTACATATTTTAGTGCAGTTTTACATGAATGTTCGTTTCTAAATCCAGACCGTTCTTTAACAAGTACGTCCTTTCATAGGTCTCTTCAGAGACAGAAACATGGAACAGTTATGACCCGTTTGAGCAATGATGTCATTCAAGAGTTTCGGAGCGATGTTCATGCGACGGTTTTTCTGATGGAAAATTAAGAAGTTTTGGAAAAAACTTTGCTGACACATGTCTTATGCCCAAAACATCCGGAAAAAAATGCATCACACGAGCCGACCTCGTGTGCCAACATCCTTAGGAACTTCGGATATGGTAATGCGATGATTTTCCAAAACAATTTTATTCACAGCTTCGACGTTATCATCTTTTGTTGATGTGTTGGGGCATCCAGACCGATTGGAAGAGCTTGTACCACTTGTAAATATTTGTTTTTACTTAAAGCAGACTCACCATATGACACTGTCAACATTTCAAATATTTTGGAGCACTTGCCTCCATTTTTACACAAAATTTGATGCAAATATTTTCCTTCTTTTTATATAATAATTGAAAATCGCCGAGCATACCAGAGCACATCTTACCTTTTTATCTTTCAAAACCAAACTAAGTATGCTGTATACTTGAAACTATGAAAATATGTTCGGGACTTGTAAACCAATACAGCAAAAAAACAAATCAATAATCTATTGTACGTTGTCCGCGAAATTTCCAAAGTCACCTTACTTTTTGAACATACATCGTATTTTATTTTTTCTAAATAGTTATTTAACTGGTCAAAGTTAACAAAGTTAAAACAAAGTTTTCTATCAGCTTTTCGCAAGTAGGAATGGTATTTACTGGACGAAAACCCTCACTTTTTATTGTATTATTTACTTTATCTACTGCCACTATTTTTGTTTTTTCAAAGCATTTGGAAATATACCACAACTTAATTATTAATAATGATTAATTATTGAAATATTATTGATTATTAATTATATTATTAATTGATGATAATTCTTAATATCTTTTGATACCAGCAGCATCTCTCTTATTATTGCACTTCCTAATTATATCACAAATCAGTCTTATATCATAGTATTGAAATTTAAATCTAGTGGTCACATGTATATTTATCTGGTAAAATAAATTGAACATATGGAATTGACGCATTCATTTCTAAGAGACTCCACAAAATACACATTTACTTTATTTGAATGCTTCCCCTTTATCACTTAGAATTTCGTTTCCAAATTGAACGCATGATATATGCGTTCGCCAAACTTGTGTATAATTACCCCTTCTTAATGTGATTTGTGAACGGATGTTTTTGTGTTTTTTGTATTTAATTTCCGACTTATACTTGTAACGGATTAGTCTATAACTTTCCTAGTTTCCATTCGTGTTTCCGAAAAGCGAACTTTTATATACCACCTTGATCAAAAACAAAAAAAAAAAAGGTATAACCACCGTGTGGCGCTCCCATTGTTCCGATTTGAGTTCTGCTTTTTTTTTTATTAAGTTGGTACATCTGTTGTTGACATTTCCTCTAAATCTTAGCTTGACATTTTCAACAGTTACGTAACCAAGAGTTCTGTGTGTGTTGGCGATTTTTTACAATTTTAGAAATAGATTTAAATTTTGCATAAAGTACTTATTTAATGGTGCGCAAACGTTTGAAATGTTCAAAAAGTGTTTCGGCCACGATTCTCTAAAGAAAACAGTCGTTTACCAGTGGCACGAGCGGTTCAAAAGTGGTCGTGAGCCAATCGAAGATGATCAACGCAGTGGCAGACCATTTACATCGAAAACCGACGAAAACATTGATGAAGTAAAAGAAATGTTGGTCAATAAACGCAAATTAACCATCAGAGAGATAGCAGCGGACTTAAACTTTGCCTATGGATCCGTCCAAGACATTTTGGTTAATAATTTGGGTTTCCATCGTGTAACAGCAAAGTTGGTGCAAAAAGACCTCAATTTCTTGCAAAAATGAAACCGTGTTGATGTCGCAAAAGAGATGATTTGCGAGGCTGAATCCGATCCCACATTACTCGAAAGGATCATTACCGGAGACGAGACGTGGGTTTATGATTACGACACGCAATCCAAACATCAGGCAAGTGAATGGAGTTTACCAAATTAGCCGAGACCAAAAAAACCACATCGTTCAGTCAGAAGGCAATGCTCACGGTTTTCATGGATTACAACGGAGTAGTGCATCATGAATTTTTGCCAGAAGGCCAGACAGTAGACAAAGAGTATTATTTGGGTGTTATGAGACGTTTGCGTGAAGCAATTTGCCAAAAGAGACAAGAATTGTGGGCAAAAAAACTCGTGGATTTTGGACCATGATAACGCACCGTCGCATAGTGCCATCATTATTCGTAATCTTATGACGAAAAATGCAAAAAATACCATTCAACAGCCACCGATTTGGCTCCCTGTGACTTGTTTCTGTTCAATCGATTTAAAAAAAACACTACGGGGAACGCGTTTTAACACCCGAGATCAATTAATAGAAAAATTGCAGGAAGCACTGATGGACATACGGAAAACCGAATATAAAAAATGTTTCGAGGATTGGATCAAGCGCTGGCATAAGTATGTTGCAATCGATTGAGATTACCTTGAAAGGAAGACTATAGAGTTAGATGAATATAATTGTATTTTTAATTTTCTGAATAAATTCCGAAATTTTTTTGATCAAGGTGGTATGGTATGTAGTTGAATTTTTTTTTTACATTTCAAGCATCTTATATTGGAATTAAAAAATTTTATACTGTCGTCTCTATATCTCTTAGTTGTCGTTGTGTTTAGACTGTTAAAACTCTTATTAATCTTTTTGTGAAATTGCGACACAAGATTGTCTAAGTCTTCTATAAAATATAAATTTGGGTCTATAACTTAATTGCGGTTTGCAAAGAGATGGCGTAACTTGTATTATTCCATTGTTATTATTCCATTGGAACACGCGTTGGAAAACTACTGTCATTGTACGTCATTTCAGTATATGTCATTCATTTGAAGCGTAAACAACAATAATTTTTTTTTTTAATCAAATGTGTCGAACTTCGTGCCTGAAAAAGTGTTTTTGCGGGGAGTTCTTCTTCATTACTTTAATATGAAGAAAACTGCTGCCGAAGTCATCGTATTTTGGTGGAAGTTTATGGTGAACATGCGCTAGCTGAGCGTTCTTCTTCATTACTTTAATATGAAGAAAACTGCTACCGAAAGTCATCGTATTTTGGTGGAAGTTTATGGTAAAAATGCGCTAGCTGAGCACACGTGCCAAAAGTGGTTTGCACGATTTAAAAGTGGCGATTTTGGCTTGAAAGACGATGAACGTCCTGGGCAGCCAAGAAAGTTTGAAGATGAAGAACTGGAAGCATTACTCTATGAAGATTGTTGCCAAACAAAAGAAGAGCTCGTAGAATCTTTGGGTGTCACTCAAGCAGCCATTTCAAAACATTTAAATTGTTACTGGTGATGAAAAATGGATCCATTACGACAACCTCAAGCGCAAAAAATATATGTGAAACCAGGCCAACCAGCCAAATCAACGGCAAAGTCGAATATCCATGGCGCGAAGGTAATGCTCTGTATTTGGTGGGATCAGATGGGTGTGCTGTATTATGAGCTGCTAAAACCGGGTGAAACCATCAACAACAACGCTACCGAACACAATTAATCCGTTTGAAGAAAGCAGTAGCCGAAAAACGCCCGTAATATGGGACCAGACACGAGGCAATAATTTTCTATCATGACAACGCTCGGCCCCACGTTGCTATTCCGGTTAAAGAACTATTTGGAAAACAGTGGATGGGAAGTCTTACCCCACCCGCCTTATAGCCCAGGCCTTGCCCCTTCTGACTACCATTTGTTCCAGTCGATGCAGAACGCCCTCACTGAAATACGGTTCACATCAGAGCAGAATATCAAAAATTGGCTTGATTCATTCTGGGCTGCCAAGCCGGCGCAGTGTTTTTGTAATGGGATCCACAAATTGCCAGAAAGATGAGAAAATGTCTTAGCTTCAGATGGGCAATACTTTGAATAATACTATTGTACATGTTTTTCTTAAATAAACGTTCAAATTTTTAATTATAAACCGCACGAATTAAATTACATACCCAATAGATGAAAAGATTTATTTACATTTTATTAGTAAAAAATAATTTTTAAGTATCTGACAATTGACAATTTTTAAGTTTTTCTTATTAACATAGATTAAAAGGAAAAAAAAAAAAATTAAAAATTGCGTTTCTTAAATGGTGTCTTTTATAAATTTGTAAATTTTTCTTTTCTAAACCCTAGTAATCTTGTTTTGTTTTTTATATTTTTCGTCGACAAAAAATTGACTGCTGTGTACTTGCAGATCTGCATCTTGATGTTTTTATGTCTTCTTTACTTCTCAACTTATGCGGCTGGACATCAGAAACTTGCACTACGCAATTTGTAATATATTCTGGTAACAATCCGTTCTTTATTCTTAATAAGAAAACCTTTGCATTGTATGTCAATCTTTGTTTGACATTCATCTATTTTAAACATTCAACCATATGCATCATTGGAGTATAGGGTGATAGGTTAAAAGAACAATTCATGGCATTTACTTTCTGAGAATGATATCATGTAAATGTTTGTCATGAGTACTTCTAAGGCGGTCCATTCGGAAGGTCCAATTTTGGGCGACTCGTTCGGGAATAGCGACTGGTATCCTCATGTTGGCTTCCAAAGCGTCAATCCCAGCTGGCTTATTCCTGAAGACCTGAGACTTTACATATCCTCAGGGAAAATAGTCCAAATGTGTGATACCGCACGATCTAGGCGGCCAATTTACCGTAGAAAAACGTGAAATTAAGTGCTCACGGTTACCATTGATGGTAACATTCTGATTTGCCTCATTTTTGAAGAAATATGGACCAATGATTCCATCAACCCAGAAATGGGCTTCACCACGATAAAACACCGGATTTTCATTGAGTTTTTCCAGAGCCCACTCACTGAAAATATGACGCAAATTCAAGTCGCCTGGCTTCAATTCTTGCACAAGTTGAATTTTGTACGCTTTTAGGCTGAGATCCTTACGGAAAATACGCCAAGTTGTCGAATACGCCAAGCCAAGCTTCTGAGAATGACGATGAATCGATTTGTCACAGTCTTCGCGGGCACTCTCAGCTACAGCTGCTATAGCCTCTCCACTACGTGCTGGATGTGGTCTAACTGGTTGAGTATCATCCACTTACGTAAACTGGGGCTCAAATTTGGGAATCGTATTGGCAATAGTCGTTTTAGTAGGTCGATTATGCGCACCGTAAGTTCCTCAAATCGCACGAAAAACATTTCTCAAAATGACAAAGCATTTTGATAGAAGTCACGTGTGATCTGTCAAAAAAAGCCTATCGATGAATCACCCTATATAAATGGTTAGCTTTAGATTTGTCCGCAACGCCTTTTTTTGTAGATTCTGGAGTCGATTTTTAGTGTCCTGGTTGCACATTAACAAAATTGTTGCGCAGTATTTGAAATGGGGCAATAATATTGCATTATATATTAGTATCGCTGTTTCGAATGACAATCAGCTTCTAATTCATTTTAAGAAACTTGTTTTCTTTGAAATTTAGCTACATGTGTAAGATCATGGTAAATCTTTAAAATTAAGTTTTTCGACAGTTATTACACCAAAATATTTAAAGCTTTTTGCACAATCAATTCCTTTGTTGTTAATATTAATATTAATTTGACTATTTACGCTAAACTTCGTACATTTAGACTTGTTTACATTTAGTCTAAGCTTGTACATTTTTAGCCAGTTATTAATAGAATTTAGATCTGTTTTGAATTGCTCACATATAAGTTTAACATTTTTAAAACAAATATACAATAAGTTGTCATTCGCGAAAAAAAAACAACTTTACAATACATCAAGCACATTTTTATATTATTTATATATAAAAAAAAGTATCACTACCAATACTAATCCTTGCGTAAGAAAGATGATCATTAACTTTCATTCGTTATGCGTTAAATAAGGCTTGAATCATTGTTTTCCTCCCCCGTCACACAATATACCTTTTAGTTTTTCCAGTAAGATTGTTTAGTCTATTGCCTCAAAAGCGAGTTGTAAATCCAAGAAAACAGCTATAACCGAGTTTCTGTCGTCCATCTGTTTTTTCCATTCCCATACTACATATTTTAGTGCAGTTTTACATGAATGTTCGTTTCTAAATCCAGACCGTTCTTTAACAAGTACGTCCTTTCATAGGTCTCTTCAGAGACAGAAACATGGAACAGTTATGACCCGTTTGAGCAATGATGTCATTCAAGAGTTTCGGAGCGATGTTCATGCGACGGTTTTTCTGATGGAAAATTAAGAAGTTTTGGAAAAAACTTTGCTGACACATGTCTTATGCCCAAAACATCCGGAAAAAAATGCATCACACGAGCCGACCTCGTGTGCCAACATCCTTAGGAACTTCTCTTATGGTAATGCGATGATTTTCCAAAACAATTTTATTCACAGCTTCGACGTTATCATCTTTTGTTGATGTGTTGGGGCATCCAGACCGATTGGAAGAGCTTGTACCACTTGTAAATATTTTTTTTTACTTAAAGCAGACTCACCATATGACACTGTCAACATTTCAAATATTTTAGAGCACTTGCCTCCATTTTTACACAAAATTTGATGCAAATATTTTCCTTCTTTTTATATAATAATTGAAAATCGCCGAGCATACCAGAGCACATCTTACCTTTTTATCTTTCAAAAGCAAACTAAGTATGCTGTATACTTGAAACTACGAAAATATGTTCGGGACTTGTAAACCAATACAGCAAAAAAACAAATCAATAATCTATTGTACGTTGTCCGCGAAATTTCCAAAGTCACCTTACTTTTTGAACATACATCGTATTTTATTTTTTCTAAATAGTTATTTAACTGGTCAAAGTTAACAAAGTTAACAAAGTTAAAACAAAGTTTTCTATCAGCTTTTCGCAAGTAGGAATGGTATTTACTGGACGAAAATCCTCACTTTTTATTGTATTATTTACTTTTTCCACTGCCACTATTTTTGTTTTTTCAAAACATTTAGAAATATACCACAACTTAATTATTAATAATGATTAATTATTGAAATATTATTGATTATTAATTATATTATTAATTGATGATAATTCTTAATATTTTCAATATTTTCAATAGATTGATAAATAATGTCTTTTGATACCAGCAGCATCTCTCTTATTATTGCACTTCCTAATTATATCACAAATCAGTCTTATATCATAGTATTGAAATTTAAATCTTGTGGTCACATGTATATATATCTGATAAAATAAATTGAACATATGGAATTGACGCATTCATTTCTAAGAGACTCCACAAAATACCCATTGAATAAAGAGATTGTATTAAAAGTAATAAATTCTATCATTTGTACTCACACAAACATTTTATAATATAAATCCTTTTTTAAAAACTACATGATATATATTTTTTTTCTTATAATCCCACGCGCGCACAAAGAGGATATGAATACCCTTTTGCCGGCTTTTCTCTAGAGCGCGGGCGGGTGGTGTATTAGTTTCAAAATTAGGTGTATTAGGTTTCGGTATTTTTGCAGACGTGGTTGTTAAACTGGAGCCAGTGCATCCACAATCAGTGGGTCTTAGTACGTTCTAGTTGTTAGTTCGTTACATTTAGCCCAGCCAGCAACCACTCCAACATCAGTGTTATGCCTTCATGTCAGAGTTGACGCCGACGGGATATTCATATAACTATATACAAGTTCTATGAAAAGAATTGGAGTCTATGCATATACCACTACACCACGGCTACCTGTAGGTGGCTTAATACGAATGTACTTTTATTTTATGAGACGGAAATAAAAATAAGAAAAATGTTGATTTTCATCTTACATTTTGTGAGAGTTACTCGACCCTTTTTTATTTTATTTAAATATACATAAATATAAACATTTACATATTATACACATCTTTAATATTGCTAATAAATTTCGTCCTTTTTTTAATTACAGTTTGGTTTGCTTACGATTAAAACCAATATTGCTAGAAAAGGCTTTTCACGAATTGGATTCAAATTTTCGGTATGTTTTTCCCAATCACTTCATATTTTAATTTTTGAGATCTTAGAGCCTAGAATGTACAAATATATCACAAATTTTTCAAATAAACTCATAACTTATACATATAACACGTTTTATAACAAACAAAACAAAAATTGACTTTATCTAAGCGTTATTATTCAGTTGATTTAGTTGAAATTGGTCGGCAAAAAAAATTAACAAGCCGAGTATAGACGAGTATGTGTCTGAAACTTAATAAATGAAAGTGCATTTTATGAATATAAAGTATGGTTTATTGCAATAACCAAAAATAAAAAGATAAATACAGTTTAATTTTTTTAAACTACATAAAAACAAATAATACTGTACCCTAGCTAAATGAAATTTCGCCCGCGCTGTGAACTAACATTTTGAGCTCACACAAATGCCTTGAGCGTACGCTAATTATAAAAAAACCAAAAAAAAAAAAAAAAATTACAAGCAGCAGCGCCTGAAAATTTAGTTTTAATTGTAGTAGTATTATGATGATATAAAAAAAAAAAATTGTGAGTCAATTGTTCCAGAAATGTAGCATTTCAAAATCAGTGATGTACGTTACGTTTGACGAAAGTTAACAAAAACAACAATTCAGAGAAAACCATTTCGGTTTCCGGCTAAGATTAACAATATCCTAAAAAAATAAGATGAGTATTGAACATTGGGAAAATAAAAATCCTTCCATACCGGGAGAGCTGTAATACAGGGTGATTCATCGTCAGGCTTGATTTTCAATAGGCTTTTTTTTTGAAAGATCACGCGTGACTTCTATCAAACTGCTTTGTCATTTTTGTTCAGTATCGTTTGGCAAGTCATGATTGAAAGACTCACCACAATAGCGTCTCCAAATTGTTCAGCTATATTACGAAAATAAAGTTTTGCGAGAGATGGTTTTCGTGCGATTCGAGGAACTTACGGTGCGCATAATCGACCTACTGAAACCACTATTGCCAATACCATTCACAAATTTGAGTGCCAGTTTACATTAGTGGATGATACTCGACCGGTTAGACCACATCCAGCACGTAGTGAAGAGACTATAGCAGCTGTAACTGAGAGTGTACGCGAACACTGTGACGAGTCTCATTTGTTGGGGGCTGACGCTACCATATATTTGGCTTAATTCAAGCTTAAAAAGTAGGGCTTAAAAACTAAAATACAAAATATTTAATTAGGGTTTTCAGGCTAGGGATGGTAAAGTAGATCAAATTTGAGGGAAAGTGTGTTGCGATTAAAATCGAAAATGGAAAAGTTGGAGTTTACCTTACGCAGCATACGGGATATTGGTTCGTAAGAGCCATATGTGGTGCGGTGGGTTGGTAGATAAAATAGGCGGGAGGGTTAGTGTTAAAGAAAATGTAGTTGTAAAGAGATGTGCAATCGACGGAGCCTGAGAAGAGTCGATGATTGAAGAGAATGTCTGCTGCGTCTCTTCGTTCCTCAAGGGTATTCAGGTTAATGAGTTTGAGACGGTCTCGATAGGGAGGTAAGATTAGAGGATAGTTCCAATGTAGACTGGATCCTCTCAATTCGGGTTACATGAACTGGTTGAAAGGGACACGACACTTGGGTAGCGTACTCGAGAAGGGGGCGAACGTAAGTGATGTATAGTAATATGGTCACGTACGGGTTACAGAATTCTTTGGACCATCTTTTAACGAAGCCAAGCGAGAGTTTGCTTTGGTAATTATCTCATCGATATGCGAGCGGAAATTAAGCTCCCTGTCGCATAATATGCCAAGGTCGCGGATAGTCTGAAGAAGGGATATAGGTTGGCCGTGGAGAATGTAAGTTCGGGGAGTAGACTTGTTGCACTTACGTGAAAAGGTAATCGATTAACATTTGGTGACATTAAGTTCTAAGCAGTTCTTGATACACCAGATGGAAAAGCTATTTAGATCTATTGGAAGGAGACTGGAATCCTTTTGTTAGGAAATGCGTTTAAAAAAATTGATATCGTCAGCATAGAGAAAAAGTGCTGAGTGTTGGTAACTTATATGGTCGTACCGAAGGTACCGCTAAGATTGGGCCCTAGTTATGGACCCGATACCAAATTACAACGGTCGCTAAAATTGTATATCTTTTTTTTTTATAAAAAGGATTCGCCCGGGGTAACGCGAGATTAAATTGTCTCGAGTAAATAATGCTACTTATCTTTACTTTCTCCTAGAACTGCTATGATTCTGTCCCGTCCTTCCTGACTTCGTCCGCGTTTCCTCCTCACTCTTGGAATATCCTATTTTTTTATCAAAGCCTCCTTTTTTATATAGGCAATAAGAAAGCCTCGCGTATTTATTAATTTTTTTTTTAAACCTTCTCTGAACTTTTTGATGGTCAACCAAGATGTGATTAACCCTAACCCACCGATATTAGCTCGAACCGTAGGTCTCATCCGTTCAGATGAGTGCAACGGGCAAATTTTGGTCTTTGTGTGCAACGCTCCGCAAATTTGCTGAAGTGTGCCATGTTCATTGGACCTTTTGTTTTTTCACAATTTTCTTATAATTTTTTATTTAGTTATTTTTTTTTTTTTTTTTTTGAGGTGGGGACCGTCCGTCACCGGATAGCGCATCTATGGCATTCTGCCTGGCTCTGTGGCTTTGTGTATTTATTATACGCAGATGGTTGCAGACCGTCCATCTAGCTCTTGTCGTACAGCGTTGGGCTTAACGTGACCGTCCGTCGTGCTACCGAGACTCCTGTCTCTTCTTCTTGTTGATCTATTGGTTGTCCCATAAAAGCAGAAAGACAGATTTCAAGAACCTACCGTTCTAACTGCTGTGATTGATCCTTCAAGATTCTGGGATTTTGAAGAACCAACGAAAAAGAATGTGGGTGAGTGAGGCCAAGAGGAAAGGAAAGAATAGAACTTGTTGTGGTAAATTTTACCGCAACAAACACCACTCTTTACTCCAACTACATGTACTTACTTTGCAAAGCATCTTAAGTCATTTCCAAAGGCTTCGATGGGTCAAGAATTAGAAGAACATCAGGGCCAATAAATCAGTTTTAATCCCGTATTGAAATACGGGAAGTCAAGCAAAAAGTAAATATGATTTAACGAAAATATAAACAGACCTTATTCTTTAAAAACCCGAACCTAAAACTAATCTATGCAGTTCAAAATTATCAAAAAAAAAAAAAAAAAAAAAAACTAGAAAATTACCATTAATTTACGATTACTTTACTTAGAGCTTTAGATTTAGGGATTATTTATGTAATAGTACGGTTTTAGGTCCTTACAATGCCACGTGCCACGCCCTTTCCCGGTCTCGTCTGGTAAGACATATGTTCACGGTGATACTCTTTTAACGATTGTGTAAGGACCAATTCATTGAGGAGCTAACTTGGCTGCATAGATATTTGCGACATCTGAGAGAACAAAGTTTCGTCGCCATACAATCTCATTCGGCAGGTACTGTACGTCTCCATGTCGGAGATTGTAGATTGTTTGCCGCCTTAAGTTTGTCTCCTATGTCTTGCCTAAGTTCCCTAAATCTTTCTCCCAACTCTCCTTAATCCAGGTCCCCATTCGTTTGATGATCACTAGCGGTGAGTGATCATATCCCTCCCAAAGTTAGCGTAATAAGGGGTAACGCATTAACGTAATGGACCGTTGCGCGGTCTCGATAGTTGATTATCCCAGACTCGATGGTTTTTGGAAACGAATGCGCGTAATGTGGTTTTAATAATTTGATTAATTCGTTCAGCAGGATTCGCCTGCGGGTGATAAAGCGCGGTATACCTGAGTTGTGACCCGTACGATTCGCTAAGCGCAGCCAGTTCCTTACTCCTAAACTCACAGACACAGACTGAAGGGACACCAAAAAGACGGAAAACATTTTTCTCTAACTCTCTACACACCGTTTTTGCTGTTGCTGACCTCGACGCTAAAAGAAGGGGGAATTTTGTAAAATAATCAACGCCCGTCAGTATATACATATGACTCCTATTCGATTTTGGGGGTGGGCCTACCAAGTCAACCGAAAACATCCGCCAAGGTTTTGAAATACCTTTCCTCTCCGTCATAATACCAGCCGGTTTCTCATTCACTGGCTTTACCTGTTGGCAAACTTTAAAATTTTCCACATATGTATTGTACCTCGTAACATCGCATCTCATTTTCGGCCAATAGTACTTTCCTAGCGTAAGGGGTATGACACTCTTTCAAAATCCCTAATCTAGCTGACTTACCTGCTACTAACTTTCATTCCTGACTATCTTTGTGTACTACGTGGTTTGACTTCACAAACTTAAAAGGGTGTCTATTCTCCACTCTCCACGCTGTGAAGACCAGCGGATTTGCCTCAACTTTAGCCATCATTTTTACCACCCAAGGGTCCGATTCCGCTTCCGAGATCTCGGCCACTGCCGGGACTCCCCGCGATAACATGTACCACATGTTCTTTATCACGATCGCGAATCGAACACCTTCGATGTATGACCGTAACTTTTCAACCGTTCAGAGCACAGCTAAACACTCCTTTTCTGTTGTCGAATAATTCCTTTCACATTTGTTAAGCGACCTGCTCAAGTAGCACACAACCTTCTCTCCTTCTTCGAAGTTTTGCGAAAGCACAGTTCATATCCTATAGTCCGAAGCATCCGTCTGCACCACAAAAGATCGCTCAAAATCCAGACACGTCAATACAGAGACCGTTACCAGATACTCTTTCGCTTTCCTAAAACTTTCTTCACAATCTTTTGTCCAAGAAAATTTTCTACTCTCCTCTAACAAATCTATTAAAGGCCTAACTAAATTCGCAAAATTTGGTACAAACCGTCTGTACCACGACACTGTCCCTTTGAAACTCCTAATTTCCTTCACGTTTTCCGTTGCTGGATTCCTAACCATGCTTTCCAACTTTTTCCGGATCTACATGTAATCCGTTCCTATCGACAACATACCCCAAGAATTTCAAGGACGGCTTACAAAAGTTGCATTTTTCCCGTCCAACTTTAAACCCTGCTCCACAAAGCCGTTTAAAAACCTTTTCAATATTTTAAGATGTTTAGCAAAAGAATTTGTGACGGTGATGATATCGTCTAAATACACAAACACGTGTGGCTCCAGATTGGCACCGAGAACGCTGTTGATGAATCTTTGTCACGTTGCTGGCGCGTTGTGTAAACCGAATGGCATTCGCTTGAATTGGCACCGTGAAGGAACGTGAGCGGACGAGATCTCTCTTCAACCGAGATCTGCCAGTAGGCCGATTGATATCCAAGGAGGACAAGTATTTGGCGCCTCTGAGTTTGTCTAAAATTGACGATATGTATGGCAGTGGATAAGCATCTCTATCTGTTACCCTATTCAGTTTCCTATAGTCTACGCAGAATCGAAATGAACCGTCTGTCTTTTTGATAAAGACTACTGGAGATGCCCGGGGGCTATTTGATTTCCCAATAACTTCTGCTTCCAGCATCTCCTTAAGTTCTTTATCTATGTGAACCTTTATTGCTGATGGGACAGGATAATATCTTTGTTTGAACGGTTTTGCGGATGTCCTTATCCTATGCTCTACCACGTTCGTGCATTATAAAACCTCCCGCATTGCTTCGAACATCTTGTCTAACACTGTTTCCAATCTCCCCGATTCGGTCTGGTCCAGCTCTGACTTTTTCCGAAGAGTCGATATCGAAGAAACAAACTCTTGGCTCGAATAGCTCCACATGTTAGATCTTCGATCCGGAATTATTCCCGACAGTGCCCAAAAATCTGCACCCAATATCATAACATGTGTCAGTGTAGGGATGACAAGACATTCTACAACCACCGATTTCCCTTGCACTGCAATTGGTAGAGATATGACCCCTAAAACTTCTATACTTTCCCCATCTGCTAACCTAACTGAACTAACTTTCTAAGGTGAAACCTACCCGGAATACCTCCTACTTTCGACGGGGCTCCTGTCCTGCTGGCCCGGGAGTTCGTCTCGCGTTTCCCGAACAGTTGCTACAGTCCCTACGGCTGACCCCCTGTCTTCTGCAACCATAGCAACGCTTAAGAACCGAACATCTATGAGCAAAATAACCGCCTTTCCCACAATTAAAACAACGAATTCTACTTCTACTAGGGGCTGGTTTGTTCCTACTAACAACCGCAACCCGGGTTGGTTCTTCCACCAACGCGTAAACCAAATAAGGTTCAAGTAAATGCCGACCGCGGGAACTTGGAGGTGGGGCAAACATTCCGTCGTTGGCTCTCACTGTCTCCAGCCTTCTTTTCTATCGTTGCGGCATATACGCCGATAGTTTCTTCTTTTCGCTCTGCTCTATCCACTCGCACTCGCTCTATCCATTCTCGCCATGGCTCATTCTATCTTCGTGAGAACCTTCAAGTACTCCGAAGATTTTGAATCTACTAGTGGGTCCTCAAAAATATTTTTAATCTTAACCAGTTTCAAGCTGACCGCCATGCTTTCTTGTTCGAATTTCCCTTTGGTTACTACCCATCGGCCCCCGACGCTCTAGAAGCCGAACTGACCTTCAGGACTTTCTCATCGCGTCCACGGTTCCAACCGACAGACCGCGAGCCTCCATCTCATAAGTCAGCTCCTCCTGTGATAACCGATTGATCCCATTCTTTCAATCGCACTCACTCAACAACAAACACACACAAGGATTTCAGGCAGTCGTACCTAATCAATCAATAAAAAACACTAATTTAACACTCGACCTAAATCAAAGGAAGCTACCAAAACTAAAAAGAATCAAGTTGAAATCACAGGAGCGAAAGCGAATTCAATTAAAAAAGAGAAATCCAAAAAAACCCACAAATAAAAACCAAGGTACGACTCGAAAAATAAAAGGTAAAGGAAAATTAGAAAGTAATATAAATTTAGATGTTGGAAATCAAAATATAGAGTAATTCAAAATATTAAAAAATAAAATTAATATATAATAAAAATTAATGTATAATAAAAATTAATGTATAATAAAAATTAATGTATAAAAAAAATTAATGTATAATAAAAATTAATGTATAATAAAAATTAATAAAACCAAAAATTTATATCATAAAATAAATTTAGAAAAAAATAAAAGGCTATATGGTCACACTTTTTTTTTAATAGTATTTTAATTTAAAACAACCGCAAAGAAGTCACTGCAACTACTGTCTGTATGTCCGTTAAGTGAATATGTATGTTTGTATGAATGTATCTATGTTTTCATAGAATGTATGACAACGTATTGTAACTTTGTGTGCCCCACTTATCTATGAAAAAGTCTTTTACTTGGAACTCCGTGGATGCTTAAATGGGTGTCTTCCAGTTAAAAGCGGTGGGGTGGAACCAATAAATGAGATTGCGATGGATCTTTCTCCAAAAAAAGAAATAAAACAAAAGTAACCAGGGTCGCGATAAAAAAGTATAATACTTCCTTGAGAAATACTATGCACAACACGAAACAATGCGAAAATTTTCCTCTGACTTTTATTTATTTTATATTTTGTTTTGGCCCCATGTTGGCCGTCAAAAATGTTACATAATTTCACCGATCTGGAGTAGACTATATAGTTTCAATTGCCGGACTGCCGGCAAAACCAAAACAACTAAAAAAAAACAAAAAAAAAAAAAAAACAAGAGAAAACTGAATACAAACTATGCAAAAAAAACCGAACCACACAGTTAGTGTTTAAGATCTGTGTGAAGATCTGCCACTTGGTTTTCAAAAAAAAATATATATATATATATATTGGTGAAATATGCAATGGCAGCAAATCGTCTGCTGAACCAAATGGTTGCTCAGCTGGGGTGGGTTTAGGGAAAAAGATATTTCTAAATGATCTTTAATGGTACAAAGAATAAGTGATCTAACAAATGTTAGGCACCATGCACTTTTTACTTAAAGTGGAAGTGCAAAACCGTATACGGCAAACAAATCGCGAATACCGCAGAATATCCCGTTGAAAAAAAAAAAACTATAACTTTTCTTTTTTTTTGCTACTTTATAAAATAATGCTTTATTTACGGAGGGTTGACAAAAAGTAAAAACCGGTAGGCGGCGAATACAAACTGTATATATATACGGTGGTACTGAAAGTACCACTAAGATTGGATAGCTAGTTATGGACCCGATACCAAATTATAACGGTTGCAAAAAACTGTTTATCTTTTTTTTATAAAAAGGATTCGCTCGGGGTAACGCGAGGTAAAATTGTATCTAGTAAATAATTCTACTTAACTTTACTTTTTTCTAGAATTGCTATGATTCTGCCTGTCCCGTATGTCCTGACTTCGTCCGTGTTTCCTTCTCACTCTTGGAATATAATATCATTTTTTCGAAGCCTCGTACTTTTTCCTTTTTTTTTCCTTTTTTTTATAGGCAATAAGAAAACCTGCACATTTATTGCTACTTTTTTTTTTTTTTAAATCTGAACTTTTTGATAGTCAACCTAGAAGTGATTAACCCTATCCCACCGATATTAGCTCGAACCGTAGGTCTCAACTATATACACATTCCTGCATCCGTTCAGATGAGTTCAACGGGCCAATTTTGATCTTTGTGTGCAACGCTCCGTAAATTTGCTGAAGTGCGCCACCGTGCATTGGACCTCCGTTGCTTCCACTCTCAAACACACACATTCGTGTTTCTCTGGGGAAATTTCCCTTTGGACCGAGCTAATATTTTCCTTTACGATCAGTAAAGTCTTTCCCAATAGATAAAAAAAGAAAAAAGATAATTTGCCAACGATATACGGCCTACTCGCATTTATACATCCTAATCATTATCCGTTTCTGATGATAATCGGGTGGTACAGTGAGAGTGAAACAAGGAACTAATTATGAGACTGCACAGGAGAAGAAATTTTATAACTGGAGTTCTGTCCAATGAAAAGCTAAACAAAAACATCCCGGCGAATCCTCTTGTCAAGAATTACTTAAATGAGGGGCGCGCAACTAGGGGTCCATTCTTTACAACAATTTTGTTTTGTTACATTATTATTATTATTATTATTACTATTATTATTATTATTATTAATATTATTATTATTATTATGTTTTTAGGTGGTGACATCTGTCAACGAATAGGGCGTCTGTAGCAGTCCGTTTGGCTCTGTGGCATTGTGTATTTACTATACGTTGAGGGTTCCAAACCGTCCATCTGGCTCTAGACCTACAGCGTTGAGCTTAACGTGATCGTCCGTCGTGCCACCGAGACTCTTGTCTCTTGTTCTTGTGGATCTATTGGTTGTCCCCTCCGACAATCATAAAAGCAGAAAGACAGGATTCAAGAACCCACCAATTCTTCCCGCTGATATACTTCTCCAAGAAGACAATGGACTTAAAGTGAACGGGTGGGGCAAAAAGCGGATCGGGCAGGAGACACCGTGTTAGAGTGGATATGCTTTCTAAGGCTAAGGAAACTACCCGATAGGAGAGACAACATCACACAGGGGCAAGAGCCGACAACTTTGTGAATGGCTTTTGTTCATTAAAACGTTGTTCTCACGCCTTCCTCCAAATAGTTATGTTACTTCCACGGACCGTCCGTCCTACCTGCTGTGGTTGATCCTTCAAGATACTATGAGGGTGCACCAATGGCTGTTGGACCTATGGTTGCGCACCACTCTTCTAGGATTTTGAAGAACCAACGGAAAAGAATGTGGATGAGTTAGGAAAAGAGGAAAGGGAAAGAGTAGAACGTGTTGTTGTAAATTTGGGAAAAATTGCTATTATGGCATATGCAGAGCAGTTACGTATTTCAGAGAAGTTAGTGTGAGCGGTTGGGGTTCATTTGAAAGAGACGCATTGACGAGGGGGCTTGTATCCGGAGGCAGCTGGTGCAATATAATTGGAGGACTGATGAAGTTGGGTCGGGATGTGAGTGGGAGGGGCGAAATTGGGGAATATACACCCTGACTGTCACGAACTGCAACTTTTTTTAATTTTTTGATAAATTTTATTGTGCCAAAGCACAATACATCAATTTTCAAATTGCAAATATCAGTAGTTTTCAATATGTCCACCTTTGGCGCGAATAATGGCCCTTGGACGGCCGAAGAAAGCATCTCACGCTGCACGCAAGTGGCTCTGCGGTATTTTGGCCCATTCCCGGCGAAGTGCTTGTTTGAGGTGGTCCAAACTTTGGTATTTTTAGTGCCAACCTTCGCCTTCAAAATACCCCAAACAGAAATCCAACGGATTTGTATCGGAGAATTTGCAATCCATTTTGTCGAAGAAATGAAGTTTGGAACATTGTTTCTTAACCAATCTTGGTTGACGCGCGCTTTGTGAGACGGTGCGAGTCTTGTTGAAATGACCACGATCTCCGACCGAAATGATTATTTGCCCAAGGCTTCAATAAGTTGTCGAATACGGCAAGACAAGTTGCTGAGAACGACAACGAATCGATTCGTCACGGTCTTCGCGTACACTCTCAGCTACAGCAGAAATAGTCTCTTCACTATGTGCTGGATGTTGTCTAAACGGTCGAGAATTATCCATTAATGTAAACGGGTACTCAAATTTGCGAATGGTATTGGCAATAGTGGTTTCAGTAGGTCGATTATGAGCACCGTAATTTCCCCGAATCGCACGAAAAACATTGCTTACAGAACGTTGACAAACATAACAAATCAGTTTGATAGGAGTCACGCATGATCTGTCAAAAAAAGCCTATTGAAAATCAATCCTGACGATGAATAACCCTATATTATGCTGAAAAGCACTTTTATTATGCTCTAGAATTCACAAATCTAAGTAAATTGGCTGGTTCAATGACTCGCGGATCGAAGATTGCCTATTGAATAATAATAAGCTGTCGATAATTAATTTTATGTCTGGCTCTAACTTTATATTCCCTTGAAGTGTTAATGGTGGTTCTACTGAAATTGGGTTTATTAAGCTGGGTTATAATTTTGATAATTTTGTCTATTATAACTTTATGTTACTGTTCTTTAGAGAATTGGCTAATCAATTTTACATTTTTTTCCATATCATCTTTTTTATGATACAGCGTTTGTTTGCAAAAATGACTTCCTTTTGTGGCGTTCCAGCAGCATTTCGGACATGCAAAACCGCCTTTCGACGTCTCTCGGCTTGAGTTCATGTGGAACCCAATTTCCTTGCTTTTAAATATATCCAACTGCCTTTAAGCGTTTTGAAATGGCTGCTTGAGTGACACCCAAAGATTCTGCGAGCTCTTCTTGTGTTTGGCAACAATCTTATTAGAGTAATGCTTTCAGTTCATCACCTTCAAACTTTTTTGGCTGCCCAGGACGTTCATCGTCTTCCAAGCCAAAATCACCACTTTTAAATCGTGCAAACCACTTTTGGCACGTTCGCTCAGCTAGCGCATGTTCACCATAAACTTCCACCAAAATACGATGACTTTCGACAGCAGTTTTCTTCATATTAAAGTAATGAAGAAGAACTACCCCCAAAAACACTTTTTCAGGCACAAAGTTCGACATATTTGAGTGAAAAAAAATTATTGTTGTTTAGGCTTCAAATAAATGACATATACTGAAATGACGTACAATGACAGTAGCTTTTCAACGCATGTTCCAATGGAATAATAAAAGTGGAATAATACAAGTTACGCCATCTCTTAGCAAAGTTATAGACCCAATACCATAATAATTCTATTGGTCCTGTACCAGGTAGCGGATGTGCAAAATCCGCGGCCAAAGTCATGAATCGTATTTTCATTGATTACACTTACCCCGATAGGCTGATTTTGTGATGGTGCATGTTGTGCATAACAAAAACCGTCGTATGGCATTCGCTTCGTTAATTGGTTTAACTCTTTTCCTACTGCTTTAAGGTATTCTAGTAACCTGCAATCCACACGTTCAAGACTGTGGTAGCTTGTGGAGAAGCCACACTGTTATATATTTTGTTTCTAGTAATTTACAAATTTTTTCAAAAGGTTGTTGCAAAGTTCTGTACCATCATCGGACAGGCTTAGCTTTGGTATTACAAAATTTATAAATTTATGCTACCATAGCTTTCTCTTGATGGGGATAAATTTAACAAATTTGGTAAAATCGCAATATATAGTCAAACCGAATCGCTTTCTTCCTCCTCTCTTTTTTTTGTTTTATGTTAAGATTTTAATCTCAATTCGTACTTGCTATATTATCTATAGTCTCATTACTTACGTCAATTCCTTTTTTTTTTTTTTTTAAATCATTAAATCTTGCCATGTCTCTTTTCTTTCTTTTACTGTTATTCTAACGCTTCTGCTGAGCGCATAGACTAACACATCTCATTACCTTTTTTATAAGCAGTAACTAGTTTTAGGCGCCATCTTACTGGTTTACTAGCAAGATCCTTGGCAAGAAGTAACCAAGTCTGGTTTGTTTAATAAAAAATAAGTGTATAGTCCTAATTGTTTTGTACCCCATCCGATGGTCAAGCATTCATTTTCTGCAATGGTGCACTTGTTATTTTCATTATTTCGGCTTGTGTGATTGGGAAGGTATTTGCCGTTAGGCTTCTGACTGATTACTGCACCTATGTATGCCTCCATTGGAAGCATCCTGTCCTGCCTAGCTCTTTATTTCCTAATCATTATAACATTCAAACATTTAAAACAAACGTTCATCGGCACCTCTCCTTCCATCCTCCCTGATTTTCCTTCGCCCGCGCTGTGGGCTGGTGATTAAAAATCGTTTACCGAAGTTTGGATATTGTTAAATGGAATGTGTCGTAATGAGATTTTTTTTTAGTATACGATCATTTAAAGAAAATACTTTATCCTCTTACGATTTATAGGTTCCTTCGTCTTAAAAAAATATTTCCGATTTTGCCAGAATCGGGCTTATATTTTCCATAATAATATAATCTCAAAAAGGGTCTTCTTTCTTGAGAAATTACCGACCAACTTGTGTTCTTGTAGATTTTGCCCCTATATGACTACCTCATCCAAATATACAGGACTGTATTCGTCAATTGCTGGAAGCAGGCTGAAGCATTCTATAGTCCAAAGGCATTCTTTTGTACTTAGAATGACCGGATTATTAAATTCAGTTTTCTCCAAGACTTTCTTTCTACGGAAATTTGGTGAAAACCGGACGTTAAGCCCAAGATGGAAAAGTATTTAGCTGTTCCTTATTGGTCTTAGATATTTCTTATATTGGGCAGAAGCTAATTATCTGCAATGGTCAAGCCGTTGAACTTGTTGCAATCATGCGCCATTTCTTTTTGGAGCTTTGATTGGCCTTCTTGGGAACTATGCATAATGCTGAACTCCAAGATGAACTAGGATGGCGATCCCAGAAGTACCCGACCCAACAAAGAAAACACAAAAATTTTGGAAAAAAATTTATTTATTTTTTAACATAATCGCCTTTCAGCTCTATACACTTTTCCCAGCGATGTTCAAAAAGTTCTTTTATAATAAGAACTATCTTGCTCCTCAAAATAGCCATTAACTGCCGACATCACTTCTTCATCATTGGAAAATCTTTGACCATTGAGCCATTTTTTCAAGTTTGGGAACAGAAAATAATCCGAGTGGGCTAAATCTGGAGAATAGGGTAGAGGTAGCAATTCAAACTTTTATTCATTAATTTTGGCCATTGCAATAACGGATTTGTGAGCTGGTGCATTGATGAAACAACCCTTTCTTCTCAGCCAAATGCGGCCATTTTTGCTTGATTTCTTTGCTCAAACGTTGCAATAAGTTCGTATAATACTGGCCGTGGATAGTTTTCCGGTTCTACCTTTTGAATCCATTGTTTTGATTGTTCTTTTGTCTCGGGTGTAAAGTGATGGACCCATGTTTTATCCACTTTTATGAAACGGCGCAAAAATTCTGCTTTGTTGCTTTGAAACTTCGTTAAACACTCAATTCAAACATCTTCACGACACTGTTTTTGCTCGAGTGTGAGCAAATGCGGCACCCATCTTGCACATAGCTTTCACATGTCCAAATTTTCAAATAATATGCGATGTACCGCACTTTTCGGAATCCCTACAATGTCTACTAGCTCGCGCACTTTCATCCAGTACCGCTTTGTGGATTTTCTTCACCATTTCTGGAGTCGTCACCTCATTTGGTCGACCATTGCGATGCTCGTCTTGGCAGCTCGTACGGCCTCGTTTAAACTCAGCAACCCAAAATTTTACTGTTGTTAATGAAGGAGTAGACTCACCCAGAGTAGGATCCAGTTCAGCTTTTATATTGGTTGGGCTGAGGCCTTTCAAATAAAAGTATTGTATCACATAACGATGACCAATTTTCTCCATTTTCACAAATTCACTGACGACGTTCACTATTGATGACTGCCAAACAAATACTAAACAACGTGGCGCTTTCAAACTTGAAACATATACTTTATAGACTTCGTACTATCCAATACAACTACCGCCATGTCTGTGTCAGGCCGGGTAGTTCTGGGACCGCCCTCGTACTGTCGTACCTCGTACCTCCGTTCAATGTACTGACCTGTTGAAGGATTCTTCTTTATGTACTTTCGGATTTCCTATAACTTTTAGTAAATATACGTTCCGAATCCGTACTTGTACCATATGTATTTATTTTATTTTATATGTATTTCATATGTATTTTTTATTTTCGTTCTACTTAATAATTTTTAATAGAATATTTCTATCTCAGACGTTTTCTGAACTTTATTTCATATGATATTAAAATCACTCAAATTAGATCCCTGTATAGATACATTTTGTACCATTTTTAATAACATGGAATTTTACTACATCTGGCTTTGAATTGCCGATTTTGCATATACAACCGAATTCAATCTCTCCCAATACCACTTTTTTCCTAAACTTCTTTATATTTTTAATGTAATCTTAGTCTCTATTCACCTTGATAGGTGATATCGCGACACCGGTATCTTTGATAAATTTCTACATTTCATCATTAATTAGGGCCAGGATATGAGGACTTTTAGAATTATCAAAAGCTCTAAGCCGTAAAAGAACTTTATTTACCATGTAGGTTACGGTAAACCGGGGTTAGTTGACCCAGCGGGTGTAACTTTGCGCCACTAATGAAAAGAGTTTGTTTATTTTTTCGCGCCCAGACATGTTTCGTCCTGCATTTCAAAACTACCGCAATGAACAAATACAAACTTACACATTCGCGGGTAGGATGATTTGAGTGTATACCTTAAGTATACAAGAAGTTGATTTGCAAATTTGTGTCAAATTTTGTGCGTGTTTTTAGTGTATACACCGGTTCCAGCGAAAACTGAGTAAGTAAGTATATATTTTCTAGCTTAAGTGTGATTTTACTACTACTTTTAGAATAAAATTATCCTTCGTTATCTTTAAACAAAATCATAATATGTTTTCTTGTGTGACCATGAAGTTTTTTTTACTTTAGAGGTTACTTTGCCCTGAAGCAAAGCAACACCAAAAGAAAAAAAAAGTGATTGGTTCCATATTTTTATGTTTATTCTTTTTGGACTTTTGCCGTTTATTTAAAGCGCTGACGGTATTTTCTTTGTAGCAGAAATGCCCCAAAAATGTAAAATTATATAAAGGCAACTAGGGACGAGGCGGTATGCTGACTACGCTGAAGAGGCCCAGGAGTCTTGTCTGGAGGAAATCAGACGAGATGATATTTCCCACAGAAAAGCTGAGCTGAGGTACAAAATTCTGAGAAGCACCATTTTGAACAAGCTTAAAGGAAAGCATACCCGGAAGCCTGGAAGATAGCCTGTTTTTAGTGCAGATGAATTCGTATTTTTTTAAAAGCTCGTCACACAGAGATTTCAGTTCGGTTAGTGGAAAACGTGAAACGTACACGAGCGGCGGCGGTGGATGAGCCGATGCATAGGTTTTTCGAAAACTTGAAAAAACGAAATAAAGAACGTTTCTCCCGAAAACATATGGAATTTCGAAGAAACCAATCTTACAGACGACCCAGGGAAAAAGAAGGTGATTGCCAAGAAAGGCTGTAAATATCCAGAAATTATACGAAACCTCGGTTTCGGTTATGTTTTGTGGGAACGCCGCTGGAGAACTGATGCCACCCTACGTAGTGTATAGGGCTGGTAAAATGTGAACAACTTGGACTCAAAATAGTCCTAGAGGCTGCCGTTACAATGTAAGTACACCTGGATGGTTTGATACGCATATTTTTACGGACTGGCTACAATATCAGATGCCGCCAAGACTTAAAAAGCTAGAAGGAAAAATAGTACTGCTGTGTGACAACTTATCACCAATATGACTGTAGATGGCCTCCAACTGTGTTGCGAAAACCAAGTGCACCTTCATTGCCTACCTCCCAACAGTTCACATTTAACACAGCCGCTAGATGTTGCATTTTTCCGGCCCTTAAAAAAAGCATGGCGGAAGGTATTATTAAAGTGGAAAGACACTCCCGAAGGCATCCGAAACACAAACATACAAAAAGAAAACTTTCCAGCACTCCTGTTAAAAATGATGACTATGATTGACGGAAGAGCAAAAAAAACCTTACATCTGGTTTCGGAAAATCTGGAATATTTCCGTTCAATGTTGGGGAAGTTTTAAGCCGCATTCCGTGAAGTGCTTGCAATTTGGCAAAAGTTGATTCAGCCTTACTTAACACCCTTCAGAGAACCTAGGTTACAAAAATTGTGAAGAGTCGAAGGAAGAAAATGAACATTCCAGCAGGAAGAAGTGTTTGTGCCGGTGAGACCATGGCTTTAGTTGAGACTCCAGAGTTTGAAAGTTGTACTCGTCATCAGGAGGATGATGGAGAAAATGAGCACGATGCTACTTTACATATGCCTTGCATATGCCTAGCACGTCTTGCTATAGAAAGGTCGAAGCCATGGTTTTTGACGACAATTCTTGCGAAGATATTAATTTTAAAGATCCTGTTAAGGAAGACGAATCAGAAACCAGAATTCGTTGATTTCCTAGAAGGAAAAATATCTCAAGGCGATGTTAAGTTGTATCTGGGGGATGCTATTAGAGAGGTTGACCAATTTGTGGCATTTTTGTACGAAGGAGAGATTTATCCGCGATAGAGAAGTCTTTAAATCTGTGGAAATGACCCCTCAAAGGGATGAATTAAGATATTCATGGACGGATGATTTAGGCTCTATTCAACCCCCGAAGAAGGTTTCAAACAGAGGAACTTTCTCTGTAATTGAGCTGTAATCTATGTTTGACTGATGATTCTGAATGTTGACTGTTGAATGAATTTTTACGATGATTGATGTTGCTTTTTTGTATTCCTTTTATGTTTATTATTATTTTTTTTCTTTTTTAGATCTATTATACAATATTATATGTTATCGATTATCAAATATCAATTTAAATTTCGTTAAGAGTTAAAGATGGATATTATTTAATGTTTAAGTTAAATATAATTTATTGTTTTACTATAAATATAGTTTTTTAAGAAATAAAAATTGCCATTTGTTTTTTTCATTATATAAAAAAAGTTTCCGATGGAACAAACTAAACGTCCCAAAATCACATTTGTGATTTAAAAAAATTTCAGGTCACATAAGTATGCTTTAATATTTTATATACCATATAGGAGTTGAGTTCTTTGCAAAAAATGGAACAAAGTAACCCCGGTTTACGGTACTGAAAATTTCTCTCCTTTAAATTTCAGATATCGTTCCAATCGTTCTAGCACTACTATTTGTTCCGTTTCCTCTATAATCTAAACTACCGTTATATACGAGTATAACTTCGCTGCTAACAATGAATGTTTATTGTTGTCAGTAACGTTTTTGCTTTCGTTTTCTAACAGATCGTTATTATTATTATCAAAAGTCAAAATTTTCTCTATAATATATTTTAAAATATAATAACTTTGGCTCTGCTTATCAGAGTTTAATAAAATGTACCTTGTTGAATTTAGAAAAAGGTTTTAACACATTTTTTTTTTTTTTTTTTTTTTTGAGCACGAAGGATATTATAAAATTTTATTTAATTAATTTTTGAATATCTTGAAAAATGGTATATTGTATTGTAGAGAGGCTCGTCCTGTATCTTCATTTAAAATTTTAAGTTGGGATCTCTATGGGTTCGGCCAAAATAATAAATCAAAAAACTAAGATAAATATTTATAAGGTTACACTTCTTACTATCGTCACTTCTAATTCGTGTGCACATAGATGATTTTTTTTTTTTTTTTTTGTCTTAGGAGACATCATTGCGCCTTTTTTTCAATAACTGCATTTTGCCGTTTTTCATTATTTTAGTAGTTGTAGACTTGGTTTACTTGGACTCTTTTTATATTTATCTGTAGTAAGCTCGAGAATTATTCCAGATTATATCATAATACTCGTATATGGGTATATCAAAAGTTGACTTTGATACTACATATTGGAGAAGAGGCATTCAAAAGAAGAAGACTTAATGACTTGAAATATGTATAGTTAAAGTTGAAAAAGTTTATGTTGAAAATTACAGACAAAGTTTTCTCTATAACAATTGAATTTAATGAAGATAGTTCCAGAATACTTTGTAAGCAAAATTAAATAAAATTTCCAATAAATTATAAGCACGAAGATCAAACTTGTTTTACTGCCCTTACTTTTCAGAGAATGTGGCATTGACAAAATTAAAGAAGAGTTTCCAGGATAGACGAACTACATGCTTAAAAAGCCTAGAAAACTTCAAGAAGTTCAAAGCGTTTCATCAACTTATCGGAACAATTAAGATGCTAATATTAAGCAATAGGTAGACAGTTTTTACTGCGAAGACGATATTGGTTCTTACCAATCATAGAGATATTATATAAATAATGAATCTATTTTAATATATATATATAATGTATATAAAGTATATATATACATATATATATATTAATGATTTATATATGTATATGTGTTTATATACAGTTAGAAAGGGAATATTAATTTATTTATATATAAATAAAATATTTATAAATAAATTATAAATAAATATAAATTTATATATATATTATATGTATAAATTTATAATGAAAATTTGTAAATTATATTTAAAACTATATGCAATGATTAATATAGTTTTAAATATAATTTAAAATTTTAATTAAATTTTTATATTAATTATAAATTTATTTATATATAAATGTATATATATATATATATGACTAAATTTAATTATTTTAATATAAACTAAATTATATACACATTATTTTATAATAATTTTGAAGTTAATATAAAATAATGAATTGCCTGATAAAAGGATTACTTTGATAGAGTAAATTATATAATTAATATTATATTCATTATTAAAATTAAAACTTATATTTAATAGAATTAAACTATTTCTAAAAGTATCAAAAACTTTTGTGCATCATACACAGTTTAAGGAAGTTCATAATAATATTGAAATTGGATTTTCAAAATTCGCGTCGTTAAGACCAAAAAACTGCATTCAAGAACTTATTCCTTGTGTGTTTGAACTATCATTTAAAATATTAAACTCATATTTGGTGGTAGCAATATGTCAAAATATGCTTAAAAGAAAACGTAGGTACGCATCCCAATGATTACAGGACCTGATTAGTTTTGGTAATATTTAATCCCCTTGATATAAATCGTTATTTGGACAAGTGCCTAAGATACAAAAGTTTATTCCTAATTGATAAGAATCTTTGATACTTTTTTTAATCCCTGCTTTTAATAATCACTTCATAGAAGACGTAACTTACTAACTGAATTTAGTTGGAATTGTATAAACGTTATTCAATTTTCATGAATTTAAAATTCCTTTACCTTTATTACAATTTATTGAAATTTATTGCATTAAAAACTGGTAAAAATATGTTGTTCATGAATGTGCAAAAAAAGAAAGCTAAGTATTTTCATGCATTTTTTTTTTACATATATACGGATTACGTATCCGGTGTTACCCGAGTCTCTCCACAATGAATTATTAAAGCTTAGAGTCAAACAGGTAAAGGAACATGCGCGCGTTACATGAACTCCGTTACCTTTAATGAATACATTTTTGCGGATAATTGATACATTTGATGTACGTGCAATATGCTCGTGGGAATCATACAAATGCGACAGTTAAATTTGTAAGACAATAAGTAATTTAAAGATTAAAGAAAAATTGTTAGTTTAATTACTAAGTATCCGCAGAATGGGCAAGTAGTAAAATTGCTTTTTAAAAAGTCTACCGGTGTCTTTAAACTTATAGGTTATGTATATATTATATCCAAATTATTATAACTACTAGTATATAAGTATTACTATGTAACATTGAAAGTATTTAATAATATGTATATCATGTGTATAGATATATGATATATATATTTTTTATAGTATAATTATAATGTGACGATTTGATTTTCAAAAGGCTTTTTTGACAGATCACGCGTGACTCCTATCAAACTGCTTTGTCATTTTTGTTCAGTATCGTTTGGCAAGCCATCATGGAAAGATTTGCACCACAAAAGCTTCTCAAAATTGTTCAGCTGTATTATCAAAATCAGCGTTCTGTGAGAAATGTTTTTCGTGCCATTTAAGGAAATTACGGTGCTCATAATCGACCTACTGAAACCACTATCGCCAATACCATTCGCAAATTTGAGTACCCGTTTACATTAATGGATGATTCTCGACCGTTTAGACAACATCCAGCACGTAGTGAAGAGACTATTGCTGCTGTAGTTGAGAGTGTACGCGAAGACCGTGACGAATCGATTCGTCGTCGTTCTCAGCAGCTTGTCTTGCCGTATTCGACAACTTGGCGTCGAATTTTGTTCAGTAATGAAGCCCATTTATGGCTCAATAAATAGGTTAATAAACAAAATTGCCGTATTTGGGCTCATGAGCAACCCGAAGAGTACCAAGAGCTACCATCATATCCATTAAAAACAACGGTATGGTATGGTTTATGGGCTGGTGGAATCATTGGTCCAGATTTCTTCAAAAATAAGGCAAATCAGAATGTTACCGTCAATGGTAATCGCTATCGCGCCATGTTAACGGGCTATGTGCTTCCTGAAATTCAGGCACATGGTCTCGGTGAGCTCTGTTTTCAACACTTAATTTCACGTTTTGCTACGGTAAATTGGTTGCCTAGATCATGCGGTATCACACCTTTGGATTATTTTCTCTGGTGTTCAGGAATAAACCAGCTACGATTGACGTTTTGGAAGCCAACATTACTCGTGTTATCCACGAGATACCAGTCGCTATGCTCGAACGAGTAGCCCAAAATTGGGTCTTCCGAATAGACCACCTTAGACGTAGTTGTGGCCAACATTTACATGACATCATTTTCAAAAAGTAAATGCCATGAATTGTTCTTTTAACGGAATATAAAAATTTTAAGTTTATTTTCAAATTTATATGTTTTATTTTATATCATAAATCAAACTTCACGATGAATCACCCTATATAATCACAAACTAAAAATTAATAGATAAAGTTTAAAGTTTAAAAACCAAATTTTGTTATGTATGTAAGGTAGAAACCCAAGCAATGAAATGAAATAAACTAAATCCCCCAATGTAAGAAGTGCGGTAACAATTAGATAAATCAAACCAGGGAATTAAATTTGAAGCAAAAAAAAATCCAAGCGATGGCAGTTAATGTTTAAACAAAGTGTTGACATCGCAGTTGTTAGCTTAGCTCCGAAACACAACATAAGATATGAAAGGTATAAAGTATTTTTAAGAAACATTGGAAATTGATTCATAATTTGTGGACACTACAATGCTTAACAAACATACTGTGGATCGAGACTCATCACAACTAAAGAGTTATTAAAAATGCTTTAGGCATATGAATGCGAAACTATATCAACTAGCAAACCCAAATACTGGCTAACCGACCCAAACAAGATTCCTGCTCTGATTGATTTTTTTATCATAAAAAACGTTTCAAACAATTACATACAAATAGAGGATCATTTAGAGCCAAAATTGAATCATTCGCCTATTGTCCTAACCCTAAATGAATACATTACCACAAAGTCAAATAATCCATATCTGACTAGTAAATGGACCAATTGGAAAGCCTCGAAATTATGTTTGATAAAGGAATTGAATAAGCAGTCCCACTACAGTCCGAAGAACAGCTACACTGCAAGGTGGAAAAACTGATCAATGAAATCCAGTATTCATCATGGCAAAATACACCTGAGGTTAGGAAAAAGATAATAATTATCTAAAAGAAATACTAGAACTTATTTCTTGAAAGAGAAAAGCCAGAAAAAATGGCATCAAACCAGAGCCCCACCAAACAAAACTAAACTTAATAATATAATGTCTCAGCTAAGAAATGAAATTAAACAACATAATAATGATACTATGAGGGAATTTCTCCATGAGCTCACAAATGACTCCAGTACTGAATATTCATTCTGGAAGTCTAGCAAAAGTCTGTATTGGTGCCAGAAGACCTCAATTTCATGCAAAAAAGAGACAGTGTTGACTTCGCAAAAGAGATGATTTGAGAGTCTGAATCTGATCCCACATTCATCAAAAGGATCATTACTGGAGATGAGACGTGGGTTTATGTGTAAAACACGCAATCCAGACATTAGACAAGTGAATGGCGTATCCGAGACCAGAAAAAACCACGTCGTTTTCAGTCAAAAGAGAAGGCAATGCTCATGGTTTTTATGGATTACAACAGTGTAGTGCATCATAAATTTTTGCCAGAAGGCCAGATAGTAAACAAAGAGTATTATGAGACGTTTGCGTGAAGCAATTCGTCGAAAGAGACCAGAATTGTGGGCAGAAAACTCGTTGATTTTGCACCTTCGCACAGTGCCATCATTATTCGTAATTTTTTTATGAAAAATGCAACAAATACCATCCAACAGCCACCGAATTTGGCTCCCTGTGACTTCTTTATGTTCAATCGAGTTAAAAAACCACTAAGGGGGACGCGTTTCAGCAGCCGAGAGGAAGTATGAAAAAATCGCAGGAAGCACTGGCAAAAGTGTGTTGCAGTCGATGGGGACTACTTTGAAGGAGACAACATAGATTTAGATGAATAAACTTGTATTTTTTGATCAAGGTGGTATGTACCATCTTTATGGAAATGGCTGAAGTTATTATAATACTCACATTATGATAGCCACATCATATCGACCAAATTCTTTGCTGCCGATTATTTGCAAATTGTTTGAAAAACTTCTGTTGAAAAGAATAAAAGAAAAGAAGAGAAACATCTTACTAGAAAGTATGCTTAGCATTTTCCTTGATGTAGCGAAACTTTCAATAAAGTTTGGCTTGAGGGACTGGTCCATAAACTCAAAATAACCCTTCTGCCACAATCCTCGAAAATCCTGGAATCATCCATATCAGAACGTTACTATAGAGTCAAACAAGAGACGCTTATTTTGAACCAAGGAAAATCCAAGCAGGCGTGCCTCAAAGTAGTTTATTGGGACCAGTTCTCTTTCTTCTATACACTAATAACCTTGAATGAAAATATTGTTGTTACAATTGCCGATGACACTGCAATTTTGGCTATTGGCGACAATAATACTGAATCAACAGAAAAGTTAAAAATAGGAATAGTTGAAATACAACGCTAGATATATAAGTAGCGCATCAAGCTTAATGAAACTAAACCCGTGTAAATCGACTTTACTAATAAACGTATAGAGCACAAGCCAGTATACATAGATTAACAAATAGTTCCATACATAATACAAAACTCAGGTGGAAGCCACATGTTAAAAAAAAACAGGAACAACTAAATCTAAAGCACAGAAAAATATACTGGCTATTGGGTAGGTACACATCCTCGTCAATACACAACAATATACTCTTGGAACTACTATTTAGGTTATACCAGAAAAAGCAAGAGAATAATAAATTGTCAGAATCACATATTTTGTAATTTTCAAAAACCGTATTAGTTTAAGCCAAAACCAAGTAGAGTATAAGTGTTAAATTGTGTTTTATAAAATAAATGTAAGCATTAAAAAATGCATATTTCTTTAAGAGAAGTATGCAACATTTTAACGCGACTTATCCAGTCGTTTTTGAATTATCGTTTACTCAGATTCAAAAAACGAATTTTCGAGCAAAGCGCATTAAACATTTCTATTTACATATATGTATGTATGTAGTATATCTCTATATGTTATAGGGTTACATGTCATTTCATCACTATAAGGTTACATGTCATTTTTTTTTTTCAAATCACATCAGTATTTGCATCTGATTTTATATTTTTATGCACGCCAGGGCACCCTTTTTTTGGACCCCCCACTTCGCCAGCTCATGACTTTGTGAATTTTGGGTTTTTTTCGGTAAAATTTTTATACAAACTTAAATGGTTAATATATGTAAGGTAAAAATACTTTTAGTTTCATTTGTACAGAGCTTCAAAAACCGCCCGAAATTCATGACTCTAGACTAGAATACCTCCTTTAGGGAAATAACCACTGAACCCAAAAATCAGTCCTCTCTCTGTCCTATTTTCCAAAAAAACTTAACACGTGCTCAAGCATATTAAGTGTAGTAAGGCTAACACTTGAGTGTTAAGGTATTTTTTTTTTTAAAGCAGCTTGTTTTTTTTTCGATACTAAGCTTGGAATGTTTACCAAGTATTCAAGACATCAAAGATTTCTCGATTACAAGGGTGATTCTATGCACCTGACCAATAGCTGAATGCTCACTCCTGAACTCAAACTCATCATTTGGGATACGATTTTTTCTCTCAATAATAATACGTCTCAGAGTTCGATGAACTCAGGAGAATTGAAGTCGGCCTATAAGACTTCTTGTCATTCGGCGGTTGTACTGTTGTTAAGACCATTATGGCCAGCAACTTTCCACTGACTCGGATCGTATTCTAAATTCAGTGCAGCGTTAATAATATAACGAGGCTTAGTTAATCCTTTTCTAGGCAGCATTTTAAGGACTTCGTTTTTTCTTATAATCCCGCGCGCGCACCAAGGGGATATGAATACCCTTTTACTGGCTTTTATCTAGGGCGCGGGTGGGTGGTGTAATAGTTTGAAACTCATGTGTATTAGGTTTCGGTATTTTTCCAGAGATGGTTTTCAAACTAGAGCCAGTACATCCTAAACCAATGTGTCTTAGTACGTGCTAGTTGTTAGTACGCTACATTTAGTCCAGCCAGCAACAGCTCTAACATCAGTGTTATGCCTTCATGTCAGAGTTGACGCCGACGGGATTTTTATATAACTACAATCAAATTCTATGAAAAGACTTTTTCAGAGAATTGCCTCGCACGGGATTCGAACCCGCGACCCTCTGCTTGAGGAGTCTATGCATATACAACCGGGAGCTTCCTTTTGTTTTAATTTTTTTATATCAGTTCCATTAGCGATGCATTTGTCATCGTTTAGTTGTCTGACGCTATTTTTGATTCACTGATTTTGTGGATTAGTGCTTCACCGTCAAAGAGTATGAAGGTCTCTTTTAGATAGGAAGCGAAGATTTCCGCTTTATCCTTACCTCGCTTTCCGAAATGAATAATTAGAGTCACTCTTGGATGTGAAGCTTTATTTTGAAGCACGGTTTTTGAAGTTTTTAATGGTCTCTTTCAGTAGGCTACAAATTAAAACGTGTTTTATGCTGCGGAACATGACTTGTTTCCATTTCTTACGGGCTTTTCATTTTTTCCCTAACGATGTCTTTTATCTCCGGCGGATAATTTTGACCGTAGTTTGTTGAACGATTTCAACGAAGTGATCAACCTCGACTTCTAGTATAGTACATAGGGTGTTTTAAGTGATACGTTCACTTCTACTTTTTCTTGAACCTCTTTTGATGCCTTCCCAATAAGTATTTCTGCCAGTTAGTTCTTGTTTTACTTAGAGTTTCACTCACTGTCAAAATGAATGGAGAATGATCAAGATCAAGGAAAGGTCAAAGCTTTAATCAACCTATTTTGAAATTGTAATATATTCCTTTTGAAACGAAGAAATCGATAAGATTGAGTATTTTTGTGGTACCAGTTGGGTAGTATATCGGTTTGCCCGTCGATGTCACAATTGTGGTCTATACCAGTTTCATAGAGCATCTTTCTGTGAGATACTTCTTGAGCCTAAGAAGTTGAGTTTTGCATTGAAATCACCCCCAATTGTAAAACTGGATGCAAGTGATTTAAAAATATGTTTGAAGACATTCTTTTCGAGCGCCGATTTCGGTGGGCAGTAAATAAGAAATAAGAAACTGTGTCTATTATTACCGTGATTATTTGCACAGATTCAAGCTATATTTTAAGGTCATCAGTATATTCGATAAACTCTTTAATGTACAAGTAGATTGCGCCTCTCGCCTTTTCAGATGGATGATTAGCGTGCTAGTCCCTAAAGCATCTTATTTTTGCGCACTACCCCATTTTCATGTGGATTTCAAAGATCAAGTATATTTCAATATTTATATCTCGTATGAACATTTCTAAATCGTTAAATTTTTTTTTAAAGTCCGTTAGCATCCCAGGTAACTACTGAACTACTGCGAGCACGCGTTTTTTTTTTTGTTTTGCTTCGCAAGTTCTCAAGTATAATAGAGAAAACATGAGAAGTAGAGCCCGCCGAGGTTTCGCTACTTTCGTTATGTAATTTTGCGGCTTAGGGATGTGTTAGCTTGCGTGGCAACCAACGTCTAAGGCTTAATGTTCTTCTTCAATCACTTTTTCTGTTATATTTTTGTGGCCGGAACCCGATGGTTTTTTTTAGCTATTTTTAATTTACTGAGCTAAGGTTTTTCCCTATTTTCCGCTTTTGAGTGTTCATTTGGGAGCTTTAGGAATTTATCTCACCTTTTTTAAACAAATTCCTGGGTACTTTCCAACTTCGATAATTATTTGGATGTTCTGTTTTGCAACTAATACAAGGGGCAGAGGTTTGCTTCCTTACTTCACAGTGTTTGGAGAGGTGAACATGAGGAACGTTTTACACAACTTGGTTCTTTCTGGCAATACGTTTATGTTAGTTTGAACCCCTGACGATATTTGCACTGAAGGATTAATTTTATGTTATTACACAGAGTTTCGATGTTAATAATCATATTGAGAATCTCTTTTATTTTATAATTTTTTTTTTGAAGATTCTTGGCCTTAACGAAGGTAAGCATGGAAATAGAAAGGCTGCGTTTTATTGTAATTTCCTTCCCTTCAGATTTTCGTTTCTCTTTCTTTTGTTTGTTTACTACATCATAAATTTTAAAATGCCTTTTTTCAGACACTGACCATGTCTTCGTTTTTGCACAAGACGAAGCCCTTATTAGTATTATTTTTTTTTTGTCTTATTTTATGGGGATTTATTTCGTGGATGTTTTCCATGTGCAAGTGCATGTGCATAAAAACTGAAAATGTTTTGTCATTTGCTAAAACGGCTGAAGTTAAATGTGCTAGAATGTTAGCGAAAATTTTATACTGGTATATACATATATATTAAACTATCGCTTAGTTATGACATGCTTTATTTACTCGAGGACATGCGAATTAAAATCGACAAAAAAAATAAATAAATAAATAAATAAATAATCCGTATATACTTTTCATCTCTTCCTCACATACAGCTTCTTGCTTTTTGGAATGAGCTTTATTTCTGTATTCAAACTGGTTACTTGATTCATTTTATCTTTCTTGTATATTTATCACTTATAAAAAACACATTTTTTTAATCTTTTTATTTAAGCAACACTCACCGACTTGTTCTTGCATGGTTCAATTCGTGTTAGCTTTTTCCAGTGGTAGTGGATTCTTCACTAATATAACTGTCTCACTCCTTTTACCAGCAAATTTTTAATTTTTTTCTGATTTTGTGTAACCACGTGTACTAATTTCGTGATTTTTGCATTTCCTAAAGTTAATAGCCCCCGGGGCAAAAAAAAAGTTAATCCCGGGAATCGGCTTAGTGAGTTGGTGAATTCGCTGATTTGGGAACCCAGTTCAAAACAAAAACAAACAATTCATCACCTAAAAAACACAAGACTTGTGCTAATACGATTTCTGCAAAAGATGAAGAAAAACCACAAGCTTCACTAAATGTCTTCGTGCTTAGTAAAACAATCAACTCAGTTGGCACATAATTTGAAAACATTTCTCGACTCAGAGACGTTAAGTTCCTCATACTAGCCAAGTTTCAAAAGATTGTAGTTCGTTCATTCGCATTATCAATTTGGAAAACCAATGTTCGGTTACGGTCAAACTTCACACAAACCTAAACTCATTAAAAGGCATACTCTATTCACCAAGCCTTATTAATATAAAGGAAGAAGAAATTGTGGCTAAAATGAATCGATTTGGATCAAATTTGTAGAATTACTTATTGAAGTGATACGAATCATAAGGTAGAGAAGTTTTGCAAGATTCGATATACAGTGATGTGCAAAATAATAGAGACGGCCATGAGCATTTTTGAAAATACGGAAAAACTAAGGACCTCTTGATTGATATGATTTGTTTTAATTTTCTATTGATTGTTTTAAATTTCAAGATTATAAAAGCAAACAACATGGCCCAAAATTTGTACAAAAGAATTTAAAAAGAAAAAGAAAAATTGTGGTTTCTCTTATTTAGACTGTGAACAAAAAAATAGGGACAGCTATTAAAAATTATGTTGGAGTATAGTAAATTGAATATTTGATCTGAATAGCCTTTGTTCATGATAGCAGATAAACAACGTCGCAACATTGAATCCACTAGTTTTTGGCAAGTACAATAACATTGTTGTTGGACGCTTTCACACCCATCAATGCTTTTTGACCTCTTGCCACAGGTTCTCTATCGGATTTGAACTTCAAAATTTGGAAAAAATCAAAATTCAAGGTTTTTTCTATATATCAAAAAAGCATAGCTTTGGCTATGCCCATCAAATTTAGAAAAATATACTTTACCGCACTCTGAAACTTTCAAGGTTTCAAGGTTCATTTGTATTTTTTGAATATCTCAAAAATTGTATTAGTTTTTTTTTTTTTCATTTTTTGTTTATATATTACAGAGAGTCGTCCTCTATCTACATTTTACATTTCAAGTTAGGATGTTTATGGGTTGGGGCAAAATAATTTTTTGTAGGAAGGTTAAATATTCTGAAATAAATATTTTTTCATATAAATAGGGACCTACTAACCAAAAAAAAAAAAAAAAAATTAAAAAAACTTATTATTTATATTCTTTTAAGAGCATATTAGTATACATATTCTACTTATGAAAAGGAAAAAATATTTTCCTTTAATCACTCCCTCAGAAACCGATGAAATATAATGAAATTTTCCCGTTTTCTTCATTATACTCCTGTGTGAACAAAAGGTAAAATCCACATTCCTTGTACGAGTATTTTCAGTTTTCTGAAAATGTTAGTATGTCTTTGGTAGGAACTCTAAGAGACGGCGCTGAAATAAGTCTAAAAAACAACAAAAACCAAGACCACCGCGCGTGTGTGAGAAAAAAAATAAATTGCAGTGACTAAAAGGTAATCACTTTTCTACCTGCGTTCACGTCTTTAAATACAGACCAGCGGTTTTAGCACTTAGTGAAACGCAGATAAACCCCCGCGCACACTTTTCAGATCACTTTGATCTCAAGCTACCTGGCTATGAACTAGAGCCATTATTCTTTTGTCACCGGGATGTAGCTTACCAAACTCCAGCACAATTTGATCCGTATTCTTATCCGGAATTCAACTTATTGTGGCTTAAATTCTACCTTTTTTTGCGCTGTCTGACTCCGTATACGGAATTGTATCCCTGTATCCTCATAATGAAATTGTGATTACGAGCGATTTCATCAATTTACATAATTCAGGTTGCGTTCGACATTCTGGACAGACAAAACCCAAAGGATGGTGTGTTGAGTTCTTCGCTGCGGAAAATAACTTGACCCAGCTTGTAAATGAGCCCACGCCAATACCAGATAGTCATACGGCCAACAACCTGGAGTTGTTTTTAACTTCTTATCCTGATATGTAACTCTGGGCTTATCGGACTATTGTGTCATATCAGCTAATTTCTCGTACACCCATCCCAGTTGGGTAATACGAGAAAGTCAATTGGAGCCGACTTACCAGCTTCTTTAATAGTTTTAACTGGTTGTTATATTTCCTGGGTAACGAACTGGATACCGATGTTGATATGATCGAAAAAAATCGAAAAGAATTTAAACCAGCCAGGAATGACCTAAAACTACTACAATGCCCTAAAGGTAGTAAAAATTGTTCGTTGTTCGTCAAAATCGTTTTTGGACAAGGCCAATCTGCCTACTGTACACTTTGCGGCCCGGCCGCTCAACACTTTCAGATTGTGCTTTGTCCCCGCCTACACTTAAGTGCGTCGAATCTTCAATGCGACCAATACACTTTCGCACTCGTGCAGTAGCAAGAATACTTAAGGATCTTAATATTCACAAACCCGCTGGTCCAGATAGTATATCTCCTCTTCTTCTGACAAAGCCACTGCATAAGCTTTCATAAATCTTACCCTTTAGAACACTTTCCGAGGGGATGGAAAATAGCATTTGTCAAGCCGTTACTAAACAAGGCGAATCATCTCTCTCTTACTACAGACCCATCCCTTCTTTCCAAGGTCTTGGAAACGTCAGCTCATGAAACTTCTCAATGTCCGGCAGCATGGTTTTCGTAGCAACGGGTCCACTGGTGATTTGATGGCATATGTCACCAAAAAGTGGACCCAAAGCGTACATCCATCTGGCGAAAGTAAGATAGTTGCACTTGATATTTCTAAGGCACTTGACAGAGTTGGGCATCCGGCTCTTTTATAGAAATTGCGTGCTATTGGGATAGATAACTCTCTTCGTTAGTGGATTAGAAACTACCTTTCGGTACGTTCAATTCAAGTTGTCTTGGATGGTTTTAATTCTGATATTCGCAAAATAAATGCTAGTGTGGCCCACGGATCTGTTCTGTTTCCGACACTCTTTTTAATTTTCATTAATGATCTCTTGTCTGCTACTTTAAATCTAATATATTCCATTGCTGATGGCGGTACTCTCCGATCTTCACATTCGTTACCGGACTCACATCCCCGCTCTTTGTTTGTAAAACGGGAACGGCAGCGTATGTTAAGCTCATTAAATTTCGATATTAACAGCATAAGCAATTTTGGAACTATCAAAGAGTGGAACTTATTGCTTATAAAACTCAAGCTATTATTCGTGAATGACATTTACATCGTCGAAACCGAAAAACTTTCCGTTCTCGGTATGTGTGTCAGTGACAACTTACGTTAGAAAGACCACATATTCCATGTCATCAAAAATGCTGCGAAATGTCTAGGTTTCCTTCAGCGATGTAATAAATATTTCACCACCTATCATTTGGTCTTAATATAAAAGGCATTCATCCGCCCAAATTGAACCATTTTTGTAATGAATTATTGGGATAATGTCATTTGTCTGGGAAAAGAGTGTTTATAATTTTTTTTTTGCCTTTCTATTATTTTGGTGCGCCATAATGTTACCTAAAAATTTACCATACACTATATTTACCTAAGGCTTACAATTTTCCACGTATAAGGTTAAATTGATTAATACTCAATATGACTCTTTTTTATATTTAATATATGTATACAAAATTATGTGGGAAAACAAAACAGGAACTTACCACTTTATAACAATGTCATCGTTGTAATATCCAATTCTATAACAACACCTACAATAAGGTAATGAGAGTAGATAAGCTTAGTGTGTGATGCGTTAAATGTCCAGTAGAAGAAGCGGTTGATATTGAATTTGAGATAGTTACGGATACAAGCTTTGCTATAAATTCAGGCAACGGACACCAGCGCTGAGATCAAACGAAGAATGACTGTTGCCAATAGCTGCTTCCTTGTACTTATAAGCCAATTGACTAGTAAACACCTCACTTAAACAACAAAAGGGACCCTATGTAATACCGTTATAATCCCAGTCCCATCAAAAATCTGCTGTAAAAAGAAAATTGTTCCGTTGATATTCGCTTCGATTTAAGTTATTAATTGGTTCTGATGGTAGATCGAAAATGACAAACCGAAGCACTGAAATTTTAAAATTCAGACATCAAAGATTTTAGGTTACTTTTAATTTTTTTCAGTGTGTTTTTATATGTAATTATGAACTTTACAAACTACTATGTAGCTACATATGCCTATTAGAAAATCATACAAACTGTTAAAATAATTGAAAAGGATTAAAATTTTTGATTTTTTGAAACATGAGTCTTCATTACTTGATGAAAGTAGCATTGTTACCGAACGTCGCTGGATTCCTTCAGCAGCAGCGGCATGAGATGAAGTTGGCTTAAAAAAACTAGTTACACTTTATATCTATAACGTTTCTAGCCTTTTTCTTGAGAACCTTGGGTATCTGATAAGCGTTTCTTTTTACGTCCATAACAAAAAAGCTACGAGAAGATAAGCGCATTTTACATTGTAAGACATATTCACATAGTTTAAATATTTGAACTCACCAAAATGGATCAAAATTAAACAATAAAAATAAATATGTATGTACTTAGTCCTGCCATAAGTTCTGTTACAAATATAAAACGTTATAAAAAAAAACAGTAAACCTATTGGATTCAAAATTATTTCATTTATTATACTACAATGTTGATTATTAAAAAAAAAAAAAATTTATTCACTCGAAGTGACTACCTTTTGCTTCCAAACAGTGTGGCCATGGGATATAGCGACACGTACGATTTCAATGAAGATCGTGGACGCTGCTCTGGCTAATGCTGCTTTAAGGCTTTCCAAATTGCAGACCATGCTCTCCAATTGTGCCCACGTTGAACCCTTTTCACAACTTTTTTTCGCTTCCATAGATGAAGTGGCATAAATTTTGTCATTTTGTTTATTGAAAACTTCTTCCACGGTAAAAATATTTTCATCCGTAAACATCTTTCATCCGCTTGCATCTTTCCAGCCTATTTTTTTTAAGTTAGGGAGTTATAAGATGACCCGTGGATCGACGATAGACATCCCGAATCAATCAAGATATCGATCTAGGACATGATCTTCTGCATCCTAAGGGAATTTCCCCGAATTCGTTCACGCATGCAACTTGAAAATTTGGCCAGCACTCTTTTCGTAATTGGGCAACGCTATTACCGCGGCTTGATTCACTTTAACGCCCCACTCTATGTTAATAGTTTGAAACTAAACGACTAGTATTCTTCACTGATCAGTGCATGTGTTTTTAAAAAAAATTAAACAGCTCCATTCCCGCAAAAAGTTTTGAACGATAAGCGCTGGAAATTGTGTAACAGAATTTATGGCAGGACTAGGTACCAGTATTTGAACTTTTAAAAGGTTTTTATTACTTTAGTTTTCCACTTTCGTAACTTTATCGAAGAACAGCGTAGTATGACAACTGACCATAGTAAAATGAAAAACTAATGCCATACAAATACACATCTATATACACAATTTGAACGGCCTACTAGAAAAATTAATAATTTTCCGGATTTTTTTTTTTTCTAAATTTAAAAAAGTAAATATTGACGTAAATTCGAAGCAAAAACGTTGTATAGTAAATGGAGGTAGCTTTCTGAATATTTTTGCCTTCGTAAGTCGAAATGACGTTTATCGAAGAGTCTTTAATCGAGATATTACTGTATTATGCTTCAGATAAGATAAATAAAGAAGCAGTGCTGCTCCAGAGAGATTGTCGTATAGTTGCACCGTAAACAAGTTGATCTTCAAATCGAAATTACTATCCCAAAATGGAAGGTGCCATGGTGGGGAATCATGAGTTGAACATCTTGAGAAAACACAAAATTACTACACCAAGGCTTTTCAAAAAGCAACCGATTTAAGGAAACTGAACACTGTTTAAAAAAATCAATGGTAAAATGCGCATAGAAATAAAAATAAGTAAAGCAAATGGAAACTGGAAATTATAGTCAGAGAAATATATGAGTCATAGAAGCAACTGATGGTCCTTTATAAACTCCAAATGAGATTTTTTCCTGTTTTGCTCTTTTCTAGTCGAATTTATCGTAGGATAACAACTTTCATCCCAACTTCATAAGTAGAACAAATATTTCTTCAGACACCTCCACAGACTGTTTTTACATATTGGCATCTGATATTTTCATAGAAGAACAATTCACAAATTTATAATTCGAATCACAAGGTTAATATAAAGGGAAAACGCCAAGTAGGAACAGAATTTTCTTATTGCGGCTAAGTTCAGAGCTCCAGAGCTCTGTCCAACGAGGAGAAGCTGCAAACTCAAAAAAAACTGCAAACTCAAAAAAAAAAAAAAAAAAAAAAAAAAAAAAAAAAAAAAAAAAAAAAATGCAAACAAAAAAAAAAAAAACTGCAAACTTAAAAAAAAGAAATCCTGAGTCTAGAGAAAGCGGCTGAGTGAGGAACTTTCCATTGTTACCCACTAACAATCAGTGGTGCCAGTATCGCGAAATCATTATGGAGGTAGCCAAAGCCACCCCGAGAAAGAGCAAGTGGTACCAAGGGGATATGAATACCCTTTTACTGGTTTTGTCCAGGGCGCGGGCGGGTGATGTAGTAGTTTGTAACTCAGGTGTATTAGGTTACGATATTTTTCCCAGAGGTGGTTGTCAAACTGGACGGGACGAGCAAGTACATCCTCAACCATAGGGTCTCAGTACGTGCTAGTTGTTAGTTCGTTACATTTAGCCCAGTCAGCAACCACTCCAACATCAGTGTTATGCCCTAATGTCAGAGTTGACGCCGATGGGATTTTCATTTAACTACATGCAAATTCTACGAAAAGACTTTCAGAGTATTGCCTCGCACGGGATTCGAACCCGCGACCCTCTGCTTGAAGAGTGTATGCATATACCACTATACCACGGCCACCCCCTAATGGTATGATGATGAATGTGTATAGATGAAAAAGGTGACAGAAGAGTCAGTAGAAGAGGGGAGAAGAAGATACTGCGTGGAAAGAAGAAGACCTATGGCGCGAAGGTAATGCTCTGTATTTGGTGGGATCAGATGGGTGTGCTGTATTATGAGCTGCTAAAACTGGGTAAAACCAACAAGGACAACGTACCGAGCACAATTAATCCGTTTAAAGAGAGCAGTAGCCGAAAAACGCCCGGTATATGCGACCAGACACGATTCAATAATTTTCCATCATGACAACGCTCGGCCCCAGGTTGTTATTCCGGTTAAGAAATATTTGGAAAAAAGTGGATGGGAAGTCTTACCCCAGCCGCCTTATAGCTCATACCTTGCCACTTCTGACTACCATTTGTTCCGGTCGATGCAGAACGCCTTCACTGAAACACGGTTCACATCAGAGCAGAATATCAAAAATGGGCTGGATTCATTCTTGGCGGCCAAGCCGGCGCAGTTCTTTTGGGATGGGATCTACAAATTGCCAGAAAGATGGGAAAAAGTCATAGCTTCAGATGGGCAATACTTTGAATCATACTATTGTACATGTTTTTCTTAAATAAACGTTCAAATTTTATTAGTTATATACTCAATATATTAAACCTAGAGCAACGAAGCTGGGCTTGTTTGAAAGCCAATCGATTAATAGCTTGTTACGTATGTTTTCTTTTAAACAACCTATACAGAATAGTTGTAAAATCTAGATGGTCTTATCGCTCCACATTTTAAAAGCTATTTAATTTTTGTGCCTATATCTTCTCTTTATATGATCATAGCAAGTGCAGATGACTTGGTGTAGAACAGGTCACAAAATGTTTTTCTTATCATTTCATTGACTCAAGTGGTGTTCATATGTTATCATAGTTTCATAGGAAGAACAGGCGGATTACCTGTACATATTTACGAGAAGTCTATTAGGCCAGTTTGGATTGAGAGGAATCAATTTTACCGATTATTGATCTTACTGCTAATTAATAAGAAAATAGCTGACTCTTGCGATGATAACAGCGTTGATCTGCTTTAAACTATCATTAACTAATATTCAATACGATAAATACGATAGTATACGTAATTTAAAATCGGGAATGTTTGGCTCGAGGAGGCATGTGGTGATAATTGTATCACATCTAATAGAAATGACGAGGCAGTGTGTGTAAGGGATATTAATCCTAACATAGTGGGGTTGGATAAAGGTTTTGCTATGTGCAGTGTCCATTAAAAATTAAAAAAAAAATCTATCAAAATGAGAAAAGATAATGAGCTTTTCAATCTCAAAAATGAACATTTTTTTCTGGATAATATTATTTATTTTTTTTTTAAATAAAATGAAGGTTTTGACTGGGCGTTGTGCTGTTCTGGTACAATTACTTTTTATCGGGCATTTCAATACTGGAAGAATCGTTAGCTGCATTTACATGATGAAAGCGTTGAAGAAGAATAAATTTGCTGGTAATTCTAACTAACACTTCTGTGAATTGTAATAGTTGACTCACCAAAAGTAGAGGTTTCTTCATCCATAGGTTTTGGGTTTAGCTTTGTTTTTTCGTCCCGATTCATATGTTTCAAATTGTGTGCGTCTTTATTTTAATGTTCATTCTTTTGCATTAGGTTTTTAGGGTTGATTCATATGATTCTGATAGAAGTTTTTTAAAGGCACAACATTTAAAAATACGCTTAAAATGTTTGAGTATGTATCTAGTTTTAATTTTTGAAAATGGTATTTGGACTCAGTGGTCCAGTGTAATTTAACTTTTTTAATATTAGGTAATCAATCATCTTATGTGATTAAAAAACGAATGTCTTTGATGACTGTGGGGAATCAAACGACGAACAGTTTGATGTTGGAGCTGATACACTCATTTGCATTTTAACAGTATTTCAATTATTTTTAATCTGAATTTAATTATTCTATCTGAGAAAAATGCATTTGAAATCTATATCTACACTTGCGGTCATAAAAACGGCACCACCTAATGAGTTCTCAAAAAATGCCTAATTACACACTAATGAAGGGTATTCCCCATAATGGAGTTCGGCCTCGTATTCAGTGCAAAAAAAATTAATTTGAATTGAGTTGTTATGGTGACAAGTAAAAAAAAGTGAAATGTCTGGTAATATCATCAACTGACTCGGGACGAAAAAGTTCAAATATTAGCTTTAGTCGAAGAAGGGCTTGGATATCGTGAGATTGCGGTTAAAATAGGATGCTGTCATTCAACTATCGTATGACTGATAAAGAAAAAAGAAAATTTTGATCTACTGGAAAGAAAAAAAGGCTCGGGACGAAAACGTAAAACAACCCAGAAGACGGACAATGTATTACAACGAATTAGCATGAAAGATCGCTTTAAAAGTGCTGTCCGTATAAGAGCAGAGCTGAGTGAATTTCATCAAGTTGATCTAAGCGCCGAAACCATACGCCGACGGCTACGGGAGATAGGTTTATATGGAAGACGACCAGCCAAAAAACCTCTTCTAACCACAAAAATGGAAAAAGCTCGCTTGACGTGGGCAAAAAGTACGAAGGTTGGACGCAGGATGATTGGCGATGTGTAATATGGTCCGATGAAAGTAAATTTAATTTGTTGTGTGCCGGCAATTTGCCATACGTACGACGGTCAGCAGGTGAAAGTTCAAGGACGAGTGCATAGTCAAAATAGTGAAGTTTCCTCAAAGCCAGATGGTTTGGGGATGTTTTTCTTTTTACGTTTTGTGCCCTTTGCGCCCTTTGCACTTTGTTAATGGAACTATGAACGCTCAAAAGTATGAAGAAGTAGTAAGGGAGTGTTTGGTACCAGCAATTGAACAGCATTATTCTTATACTGATAAGTGCATTTTTCAAGATGATTCTGCACCTTGCCATCGCGCCTTCTATAATATAAATAACTATAGTCTTTCAATAATTTTCAGCTCAAGACAACGTCTGACGACCTCGGAATTACCAGATTAGACTGGTCAGCTAATTCGCTCGAATTAAACCCAATCGAACACTTGTGGCATGTAATGAAACGTAAGTTAGCTCAACATAAACTAGAGAGTAAACAAAAGCTAAATGAAGTTCTGGAACATATATGGAATACTGAAATTTCAAGGGATATTACTGAACTTCTAGTAAACTCGATGTCTTCTGGAATAAAAGCGGTTATAACCGCCAAAGGAGAAGCAACTCGGTATTGATAATTTTTTGGTAAAAGTGGCATATCTAAACATCTTATACACAACCGCCAAAGGAGAAGCAACTCGGTATTGATAATTTTTTGGTAAAAGTGGCATATCTAAACATCTTATACACACACACATAAACAATGTATAGTTTGATTTTGTTAAGCAATGACTGTATTAAAATATTTAAAAAAAAATAAGAAAATTAACTGGTTTCTCTTTCTTTGTTAATATCTTTTTTCAAACATTCAATAAACAGATGGAAATTAGATAGAAATAGTTATAAACTACTTCGGAGTACTCAACAAAAATTTCATTATAAAAATTATTATCGTATTTATTAACAACTTTTCAATCATTTTGATATGGTGCGATTTTTATGACCGCAAGTGTATATCTATATGTCTATTGATTTCATTAAACGATTTTGGAGATGTAGAAATCGGCTCATTCTGAACAAAGTTTGTTATATGCCATATTTAAAATATGTGGCGATCCCTTAATACTCCCTTCGGTGCATAAATTAGCAACATTGGTAAAAATGTAGGATATTTAATACGGAAACATAGAACTTCTCTCACAAACATGTTGTCATGTGCATGCCTTCTCGCACTGAGTGTCATTATACCTAATAGCTGACATCTAGCTTTATAAGAAGGCTCAAAGTCCCAACGTATCTTAAAGAAGACATATTTAGTAAAGCGCCTCTGCACTTTTTCAATACGATCGGAGTGGATCAAATAGTTTGGATTTCAAACAACATAGGCGTATTCAAGTATTGACCTGACTAGGGCAGTTAAAAGCGATAAAAAAGTATGGGGATCAGAGAAATCTTTCGAGTTTCTTTTGACAAACCCAACTAGTGAGTTAGTTTCGGAACTATGTATTCGACGTGAGACACAAAAGTTAGTTTTGTATAATAAATACACCGAGATCTTTAATTAAGGGCATGAGTTCAATGCAATAATTATATGTATGTTGCATAAGAGTCCTTGTAAAAGAGAAAGCCATGCATTTTCTAATATTTAAGTTAAAACAATTATTAATGCAGTAATTCGATAAATTCTTGAAGTCCATCATTTAATTTTTAAAAATATACAGTAGCAAAATTTGATCTGTTGAAGAACATGAAGATAATGAAAAGAAACGGTCCTAGATGAATATGGTTCAGGTAAAGTAGGTATCATTAAAGGGGAAAAAACAGATTCAAAAAACTGTGTAAATAGTTCGATGGAATTTTCAATTTCATTGTACGCAGAATTTTTATAAAACTTTTGCTTAGGCAGCCCATTGGAGCATTTTTTTGGTTCATAAAAGAACAAACGCATTTGGATTCATGTTTTAGTTTGTTTTCAATATTTATTATGAAAATGTTATGTATAAATTTACTTAAAATTGTAAAATCTTTTCGCAGTTCACAAAAAATGTCTTTATCAGAATTTTTTTCAGTCATGCCACGGGGGCTTGGTTTTATATTTTCTCACAGAGCAAGTAACCGACATTTATTATTGAGACAAAATGCTTACGATTATATGAAATGGAGACATGGTTTTCTGTATCCCAGTGAAAAGAATTAAGATACCCTCCTAAGCCCACAAAGTTACATTTTAAAGAGCTAACCGAACTCGATTCTGCTTCTAGATAAGAATATAAATTAATTTCTATCATCATTTGTTTAAGATAAATTGAGTTATTCAGAAGTGGAAAGAGCTCTTCAGAAACATTTGTTTTCACTTCATTAGCATTTATAAATGCAAGATCTAATAATTTGTTTTGCGAATTTACAATTGGACTAATTTGACATTTATCTATGGAAAACATACAATCAACAAGAGTTTATTCGCAATCTTTTTTAACGTTATATAGAATTAGCATTATGTCGTCTTCAGACTAAGACCAATTTACATATTACCAATATTAAAATACAAATACAATATTATACCAATATTACAATGACCAAGAGCTCATAAGATATTTGTTTCAGAACAAATTCAAAATTCTTTATACATTTTTCATAAATGTCTAATGTACTACCTGATGGTATATAAGTTATAATATATATAAATCTTGTACTCCCGACATCAGCTGAAAAGCTGAAAAAGTTAACTGAACACCACGATCCATAGCCGATCTACAACGGTCATGGCGAAAAACATCATAAATTGAGTCGTCGAAGATTTCAGTCGACAGGATTTCTTTATAAAGCCAGGTTTCGGTGATTATAATAATTACGTCATAATTTTTGTGACTAGACACATTAAATAAGTCAAAGGTCTTCGTCCTGCATCCACTCGCATTGTTGTAATAAATATTCAAACGTTGTTGATGCACAGCACCACCACCAATAAAATAACGAATCTTCTCTTAATTCGGTCAAAAATTCCCATCATAAACGGAGTTTCCATATGGTATAGCAATTGATACTCCAAACTTGAAGTTCACAAATTTCTGAGACTCACTGTTATTTAAATTTCTTAATTTAAAACATGAGATGCAACTTCTAGTTTCGATGGAATATAAGAAATTATTGAATCTGTAGTGGTGTTGGGGTGGAAACTTTTTAATTAACATACAACATACAGATCACAGTTGTTTCCAAAATGACTTCAGGACATTTGTTTTCGTTTACCTTGCCATTGTCATTGGTACCCACAACGAAAAGTGCACTATAACCAGAATTAGCAGCATCCAAATCAATTGTACCTACAGCAGCAACCAACTTAGCATTAGCATTACGAGCAGTAGAATCACCAACAGCATCAACAGCATTATCAATTAAATCCACATCAGTTTCCTCATCGTTTTTGTTATTGTTAACAGCAGCAGCAGCAAATGGTGGAACACTAGAACACAGAATACGGTTAACAGTTATTTTGTCTGCTGAAGACCTCATAGCAGCAATAGATGTAGACGCATTATCAACAGCAGTAGGAAGATAAGGTGATAAGATGATGATTTCATTTTATCTTTCTCATTATCTTTAATTTTGATTGCACACGTGGCAGTAGCGGCACTAGAACGATAGCAAGTCGGAGTGCACTTGCTAGTCTTTGAAGAGAGACGAACGAAAGGACGCAGCGCGACAATCAGCGAACACTTCTTTCGCGGGTTAAACGAATTTTGATTTTCTTTGAACACTAGTTGTATCACGCATGTCTCGATTGACATTCAAGGCCGTTGCATTTGCATTCACTGATGCAGTTTTTGACTTAAAAGACTCCACCGAGAAACCGATTTTATTGATGTCATTGATGTTATTTTGCAAAAAAAAATAGAGAGGTCTCTCATTTCTTGTATGCATATTAGCAGCGGACTGCTAATACAATTTTCGCACTTAAAGAAAGTTCGTTTTTATAACTTTAATGTCATTTTTAAGCATAGAGCAACATTTTATGTGTGTGCTTAAATAACATATACCACACGATAAGAAATCAGTGTCAGATTTTAGATTTAAACGCTTATGTCACATAGAGTTCATAATAAGTATAAAGCAAATCAATAACGCTTGCGTCGCAGACAATAGACAGAGAGAGGCTATCAAGTTTGACAAACAAAAATAATGAAAAATTCGAATCAAATCGCATTACATATAGTATTTTTATGATGTTTATTTAATTTATTTAATTTGTTTTCCCTTTAGCCACGGCTACCCACATTGATTGTGGTACTGTATCTGCTTCCAAATCGGACTGTTCGTTATTTAATCAAAGGCGCGCCTGAAAGTCATTTTTTTAAACAATTAAAATCATGTCAAATGAGTGGTGGTCCTTTCTTGGAATTGTTCCGACTTCGGTGCATTTATCTCTAAAGAGACTAATTAAATTGTTTTGATCATCTACCTAAAGTGCTTAACTGTTTCATAATGTCACTCAATACTAGCTGTCAATGTATTGAAGAGAAAAATGGTGTTTCACAAAATAAATCTCCGTCATCTGCCTATTAGGCAAAATCAAATTTACATCCTAAGAGGTGGGTAGAAACATACATTACAGTGTGACAGATGTTTGACACGCCTGCTTTGCGACGTGTCAGACATCCACCTTATGACAGTACGAGGAGAACACATTCGATTGAGGTTATCCAATGCGTGTGTACCTAATCAGTCTAGTGTCTACCAATTAATTAAAGAGTTTGCTTAACATCCGAAGTATTGTTTTATTTAACATTAGATGGGGGGAAGCCTCCTGTCGTAGAACACGATAAGGACATGGCCAGAGAGTGGAAGCTGTGGAAGCAGCAGTATTTATATTTCGACAAAGCTACGAGTATAGTAAATAAACCAACTTTCAAATCTGCGATTGGCTACTTTGCGATTCACGCTTGACATGGTAAAAGACCAGTTCCAAGCTTATTTCACCCCCAAATTTAATATCACGTTCGAAAGGTACAAATTCCACAGGATTACCCACAAGAAAATGAGACCATCGATGTATTAATGGCTAGGCTGCGGTTACAAGCACAAAATCGTGCTTTCAAAAACCTTTTGGAAAGCATAATATGTGATCAGCTTATACTTGGAATTATCAAGGATAAAGCGAATGCAATATGTCAGTCCACAGAGCAAGCACAAAAACATGCGGCGCAGATCGTTGACGAAAACGAGAAAAAGTCAACAATACAAAAGCAAAAACTGATTTTGATTGTCGCAAATGTGGAACAAAACACAGCTATCGTAGCTGTCCTGCATACAACCATCTATGTAAAAGTTTAACGGAAAACACCACTTAAAAAAAACGTCGACATCTACACATAGTCATAGAGCTTTTAAAAATATATTTTTGAATAATTTGACAGCGACAACAGTTTATTGACAATCGGCTGTATAACACGGGAAACCTGAAGGCGTTCACTAGACAAATTTTCTGAGACCATCTCCATATCGACAAAAAACTACCAGATCAAGTTAGATAAGGAGAAAATGTTTGCCTTAAGCTCGGCCTCATAAGCCGCATTTATGTGATGAATATGGAAATTGATTAATTTGAAGGCCCTTGGCCTACATCAACAACTTTGGGTACGACACAGATTTGGTAAGCAATCGCCAGTTCGAAGTAAGTCCGTCTCCCTTACAAAATCAGGGACCGGGTAAAACAGGAACTAGATAGCATGGTTCAACTTTGTGTAATAGAAGCGACTTCTGAAGGTACCTCCTCTGTGTTACCAATGGTTGTCGTACGAAAAGACAATAAAATACGGATTTGCATCACATCAAAAAACCTTCTTCGCCGTCACCATCCAATGCAGTCAATAGAAGAAATCAACGTCCTTCTTAAAGGCGCCAAATACTTCATGAATTAAAACTGCAAAAAAAGATTTTGGCAAGTCCAAGTAAAAAGAAGTTAAATTTCTCGGTCACACCATTGGCCAAAAAGGTATGTTAGCTGATCCAAAGAAAACATTCGCAATCTCTAAATTGAAGCCACCAAAAAATCGAAAGGAACTACAACGAATACTTGGTAAATTTACTTATTTGAACAAATTTATTGCAAATTTTTCGTCAACTACAGCTCCGTTGGACATACTACAACAATAAGCATTTGACAAAATAAAATTGTTAATAACCGAACCTCCACTTTCAAAATTATATGACGCAAACGAAGACGTGAAATTGCAAGTTGACGCCAGCTCAATAGCTTTAGGTGTTCTATTGTTGCAGAGAAGTCAACCCGTCACTTACGCTGCAAAGTCCCTCACAAAATGCCAGCAAAGCTATTCGCAGCTAGAAAAAGAAGTATTAGCCATCAAGTTTGGAAGTGAAAAATTTCATCAGCACGTTTTGGAGAAAGATCTATTTGTCGTATTTGATCACAAACCCCTTGAAACGATTTTTTAAGAAACCGATCCATTTGTCACCAGCTCAACTATTGCGCATTCGCTTAAGTTTATTAAATTACAACCCGAAAGTCGTCTATAAAAATAACAAACAAATGATATTGGTAGATCCGTTAAGTCGAGACTGTGAAAATCATTTCGTAGTTGAAAAGACATCCGAATTGGAAGTAAAAATGGTTTCTGCCATTTCAGATTTAGAGCAGAAACGTTTAAAAGACTCAACTAGCAGTGATGATACATCTAACAAATTAATAAACTACATCATACAGGGATGGCCGGTCAATATTGATTGCCTCCCAATTACTTTACGGGCATACTGGATCTTTAAAGACTGTCCATATACGACGGAGGCATTAATAAGTCCCATATGGTTTTTATACCCATGCAGATGAGGTCAGATATGCTAAAGTATATTCACCACGGATATTTTAGCTATCCAAGATGCATTAAGAGAGCTAAAATGTATTTTGGCTACAAATGAACAAAGACATTTTAAATTATATCAACAACTGTGCAGCGTGCTAATTTCAGCAAAGAAGCAAGGTGTTATTGGGGGACAAAAAAGTCGCTAAATTCTCCTTCGAAATTGTTGGTTGTTATTTGTTTTTCTATAAAGGAAACGATTATATAATTCTTACTGACAGTTATTCGAGCTATCTTAAATTCGAGGTACTACCAGAACCAGAACCATCGCCAATGTCGTTAAAAAAAAAAGGAGCGAGGTCGTCAAACTTATTATGCTTATAAGGGAGCAAACAAACATCGTTGGTTGCAGGAAAGAGAATCAACAATAAAGAGTGGCAGACAAGGTCTTACATTCTTACAGATAATAACGGAAGCAAATATCAGTAATCATTAAGTCAAAACAGGCAGTTATAACACGATATCCCAGTAGTGTGGTAGTGAAGCATCACCAGCACAACAGAGATGAGAGGTGGGAGAAACATATCCTTACAGTGTGTCAGATTTTTGATACGTCTGCTTTGCGACGTCTGTTAGACATCGACTTTATGACAGCCACGAGGAGAACACATTCGATAGAGGTTTTCCAACGCATGTGTACCTAATCAGTCTAGTGTCTACCAATAAATTAAAGAGTTTGTTAAACATCCGAAGTATTGTTTTATATAACGTTACACATCCCAAGAGTGATGCACAATACAAGTGTCTTCTTTCGGAATTTGAAGCAAAGTTAAACAAAAAAATCAGTGAGACAAGATACGTTCTTAGTAATAAAATACAACAACGTCAGAATGAAATGAATATGCCCTTTAAGGACAATAAGCAAAAGATATAGAAATAAGCTTGGGTATATAACTTAATTTCACCAAATACAGAGCATTACCTTCGCGCCATGGATATTCGGCTTTGCCTTTGATTTGGCTGGTTGGCCTGGTTTCACAAATGATTTTTTGTGCTTAGGGTTGTTGTAATGGATCCATTTTTCACCACCAGTAACAATTCGATGCAAAAAGACTTCCTTTTGTTGCGTTCCAGCGGCATTTCTCGCGGCCAGAGTTCATGTGGAACCCAATTTTCTTGCTTTTGAATATATCTAGCTGCTTTTATACGTTTTGAAATGGCTGCTTGAATGACACCCAAAGATTCTGCGAGCTCTTCTTGTGTTTGGCAACAATACTTCCAGTTCTTCATCTTCAAACTTTTTTGGCTGCCCAGGACGTTTATCGTCTTCCAAGCCAAAATCACCACTTCTAAATCGTGCAAGCCACTTTTGGCACGTTCGCTCAGCTAGCGCATGTTCACCATAAACTTCCACCAAAATACGATGACTTTCGGCAGCAGTTTTCTTCATGAAGAAGAACTCCCCGCAAAAACAATTTTTCAGGCACAAGGTTCGACATATTTGAGTGAAAAAAAATATTGTTGTTTACGCTTCAAATGAATGACATATACTGAAATCACGTACAATGACAGTAGCTATCCAACGCATGTCCCAATGGAATAATAATAATGGGATAATACAAGTTACGCCATCTCTTAGCAAACAAGTTATAGATCAAATATATAAAGTAAATTTGTTTTCTTTATTTAATATATTTTCTGTGGAGAAAATAGAAGCCCCTACGAACAAACCCCGAAACAAATATCGAACACAAGAAATTTCTTAACAAGTACTATTATGTAAGAAAGTTACAAAAATAACAAAGAATAAGAAAAACCAGTGTGAACATAATTTGAATATAAAAAAAATGTAATAAATAAAAAGAAACAAATGGAAAAAATTTGACGCGATAATAAAAAAAAAAAAAAAAAAAAAAAAATGATACTGTGCAATAAAAAAACGATTAAATTTGATTTTCATCGATAAACATTTCATTGTCGACGTCATGTCCGATAGCATTCCTCAGATCTGCTATGTTGTGAATTATGAATGGAGGTTGGCTGACTTTGGTGTGTATATACCATAGACTTAACCATTGCAGATTTGCACGGAGGATATAAGAAATTTTCGTTTTAGTCTCAGAGCGTAGCGATGTAGTTGCTTTTTGTAATGTTTTCATTAATAAAAAAGCTTTTCGTCGAATTCAAGCCAATGTCACGGAGTTATAAAGGAGCTTTTATACTCTTGAAAAAGTTCGGAATCACTCGCATTATATTATTTTTTCCCAGTTTGGCAGCAAATTTTAGTATGATGCTGACATCGGCAGGGGAATGATCTTTGCGGGAGTTTGATAACATCTTGGGAGTCGCTTAATTTTCACTAATCCGTGCAGTAAGACGATTTTCTAGGGCAGAAAATTTAGCATCCAGTGAAAGGGAGAAAGTCGTCAATTATTTCTCCAATTCTTCTTCTATGCGGCTCCACAGTTTACCAGCAATACCTGCTGAATTTTGTGCCCCATCGTCTCTCGCGGAACTAACACTACCTTGTTGTTGTACACGACGCGTATTGGCAGGCATAGTAGAATATACAAGTATATATATTAACAACTCACAAGGAAAACTTTAAATTAAATCGATAAAAACAATAATACAATAAATACAATAATACATGCACTCAAACTGCGATTTTAATTTATGAATAAAGGATTTTATCAGACGAAGGAAATTATCGTCTAGCAACATTACATACATTTCTTCTTTCTGAGTAACAATTCGAAAGTGTGTTGGAGGAACAAGTTACACCCTTGGTATGAGTCGAGGCCGATCTAAAACCTCTTGCTGATCTAAAAGTCTCGGCACCCAGTACTTATTGCATATCTACATTAGGCCTAACCAACTGGAGGACCCTTCCAGCAACTTTGGGTTTAAACAACAACTACGATGACGATCCTACAAGGCCCGGGTCGAGATCCGGGGAAGCTGCTGACCTCAATGGTACCATGATTTAAGCCCTGGTAAGGACTACCGATTGTCCTACTATCAACAAGACCAATGACCGGCAGCTTGTAATTGGTCATATCGTAGCAACCTTTAATGGTGTGACCTGAAAACCGTTACGCCAGTACTTTGCTCTGTACCCTTTTTTATTAGACAAGGTCATTGATGGGGTGGGAGCCAGGAAGAAAGTCTCGGGAGGAGCAAGATGAAAGGAAGGAGCGAACCACCGCCATTGTTAAGAAAAAGCTTTGTGTAGTGAATTAGTGCAGAATAGAATAGTGGAAGCGCTTTTGAATTATATAATTGAGACTCCGGTAGGCCGCGAGTGCGAAACCAAATCTTAAAAGACGGCGAGACACGTAACCCGAGTAACACACCATTTCGTGTCCAAGTCCGTTAAAATAAGGGGTGCTCTACCGCCGAGTGTACCGATAAACAACACAATTGGAAGAAGAAAAAAAAAAAAACAATTCGGCGAGCTTTCTATGCCCGAAACGGTTGTAGATAATTATGAGATGGTTTTTGGGATAATTAAAAATTATAGTCTAAGAAGGAACATACCAAAAACTTTTTGAAAGTTATTTGTATACATGTGACGTTTAAAGAATTGTAGACAATTTCAGTCAGAACTGACTGACTGACTGACACAATTTTCAAGTGATCCCAATAATCTAATGGCGTTAAAGTTGGGGAAATTTTTTGTCGGTGAACCATTCAGCGCACAAACCAATAAACCTGGAATTTCGACGAGGCAGGCACTTTTGAAAAGATGGAAACTAGTCTCACATCTTAATTACCAGTTTTGGAAGCGATGGTCATTTGAAATGGTCATCTGGAATCTCTTTCGATGGTATCTGGTCGGCAAGAACAGCAACAACCGAATGGAACTTGATAGTTTATTACAATTTCAATTCAATTTCAATTAAAAAAATACACGACATAATCTAAAGGAACATCGACCTTACATTATTTGTTTTTCTTTCTCGTGTTCTTGATACCCTTCTTTTTTAGAAAACTTAAGTGTGTTCGGATTTTGAACCAAAAGAAGATAGGATTAAGTCTCGATGGTTAAAATTAAAAGTTTAAACTGGCAAAGTTCTGCTGTATATAATTAAAACCGCTTGCCTTTAGTTATTAAATCTAATGTACAGAACAATACCATGTATGTATAAGTTAACAAAAAATAGATCGACTTTCCTAATTGCACCTGCAGTTCATTTACACGACCCAATTTCCCTTCAATCTACCTAGCAGACAAAATACCTGTCATTCACGTGAACCAATTTGCGTTTATTCCACCTAGAAGACAAAAATGTGTTCAACCAAACACCTGAATTAAGCTATTAAACCGATTGGAAAGCTTATGCTGAACTTAGCCATAATAATCAATAAACATATAAGAAGTATTGAATAGTCTTTAGTCTTAAGTTTATGGGTAACATTAAAAGTTAGGCAATCTACCTGAAAAAAAAAATTCTTTTTAAGGAAATATATTTTCATTAACTGGCGCCCGAGCAGGGACTGTTGCATTACACTGTTAAATCTTAACACGACTTATAATAAGTTAACAATAACAAAGTTATCGTCAAAGATATCCCACATAGTGCGTAAAATATCTAACAATCCCAAATAAGCCTGAGTAATATCTAGCTCAGTGCGTATAAAATCCAATCATTTTACAACCTTCTCACGATAACCAAGTGAGAACATATCAAACTGAGAACTAGTGTTTGTCGCTTTTAAAGAATCGTGACAACCAAGCGCGACACAAAATAAAAAGAAAACTAAAAGTGGACACCAAGCCACAGTGAAGCAGTAAACCGGTGTTTGTTTAATGGAAAAGAAGCCCTGTAAAACAAGGACAAAAAGGAATTTAGATATTTGTGGACAGCCGCCCTATCCAATAACCAGCAGTTTCTGAAACCCTACATCGTTATGAAAGTCATATAAATTGTTGAAAACCATTGTAGACTTAGAATCACTTAAATTAACTGTTGTTTGACTTTATTTTAACAAAGATTAAATAATTGTATTCTCAACAATATTTAAATAAGTCATTAAGATGAAGAAAAAAAAAATTATTACATATATCAAATTATAACTACCTGTAACCAAAATTAAAATGAAACCTACTTTCATATCCATATTACATTCTTAATTAGTTAGACTAAGACTCAGTGGTCTCAATATCATTCAATAATGAAATTTCAAATTAATTTTTTTCGATAAATAAAAGAAATTTCGAATCCAAGTAATTTCATGAGGCCACCTCATTTGCATGTACCTCAGGAAGATGCTTATCCTCCACCTTCCGCTTCCGCTCTAATACCCAACCGAAGTGACAACAATATGATAGAACTAATTGCAATACTAGTAACAGAAACTTAACAAATACAAACAGTTTTCAATTCGATGATGAACCCCGTCCGATATTATTAACGACGTTGATAAACTCCGGATGTTGTTAAAAGCCTCCGGGTATTTTCAGGACCGCCTGAAGAGTTCAACTCGTGGAAAAAAAATGTCGAGCTATACAAGATATACGATCATCTCAAGGGCCCTGCAAAGTATTATGGCAATAACAGGCCATGCAGACATAGCCTTGAAATCTTATAATACCCCATTAAATTGGGAAAATATATCCAAATGCCTATTTTTACACTACGCCAACAAGAGAGACTTAGATATCCTCACCAAATGACAACTATACGATATCTGAGTTTTATCAGATAGTCTATCACCACTTAACCCCCTTGGAATATGAATATGACCCAAGAATCAATAAACATTATGAACCAGTGCTATCGCGATAAGGCTCTTGACCCATTTGTCAGGAGGCTAAAAGACGGTCTACCAAAGCTTTTGAGTATACGAGAATCAGCAGATCTCTCACAAGATTTGCATCTTTGTTTGAAATTGCAAAATGTGGATTTTAGGGCTCAGAATGCTATTAATTACCAGTCTACTGTTCGAAGAACCTTACAGCAAACACCACTGCCAGCTCCTTCTCGAAGAAATACTACATCCTAACTTACACCCATTCCCGCACCTAAAAGCGATTTCTTTCCGCTAGTTCATTACCCTCGTAATCCCTAATCTCCTCAACTTCGTAGAGAACAACAGAACCAATAACAATGACTGTTACCATACCAACGCCCGCTTCCGCCTAAACCTATGGACGTCGATCGTTCCGTTAGAAACGAAAGCGTAAACTACCAAAACGGGCATCAAAATCAGCAATTTATTCTAAAACGCGAAAATTTGCAGCAAATCCACCAACCACAAAAAGTGCAACGAGTTTACCGTACAGAAAAAATCAACCCAGAGGAAAAGGAATAAGAAGAATAGCAAAGTACGGTAAACCAAGAAGACGCAAGTCATCAGCAGACATTCGAAGAATATAACACTGATCCAGGTGAAAACCTTGACCAACCACAGCAGTTGGATGACATGTATTTTTTAGATTGAAACGCTCTTCGCAGCCGTACTTCGAGCACGTGGCGAAGAGTGGATAGACGTTCAAATTCCTGATAGACACCGGTTCAGGCAAGTTTATATCCAGCTCCGTTGCATTTGAAATCTTCTCCCGAATAAAAAAACTTCACGTTAGTTCAGTCAGTGGAAGTGTTAAAACAACGCATCATAACGGTATATTTGGTATATATGATAACACATTAAAAATCTCAAACGCTGTCATTAATACGAAAGAAAGTTTTTTGACAATTCATCCCAACATATTTATACCTCGAAACAAACACATTACAGAAACTGTTAATAATGTTAAAACAATAGTCTCCCATCAGAGTACAGAAGAATCTATTATAGTAAACTAATCAATATTATCAATACCTACCCTAATATCTAACCCACACGACAACTGTTAAAGGTGAAGTTCGAATTACAAGTAGCCAACTAGTTTATTCAAAATCTTACCCAAATCAAAGAGCTCTCAAGGAAGAAATTGAGAAAGACATAAGCGCCCTTTCTTCCGATTTAGATCGCCTCTAAAAAAGTATGCCTTCGGAAAAAAGAAGTTTCGGATGGTTATAGACTATAGTTAAATTCGGCAATCCTTGCGGATAGATACTCTGTACCCGAAATCAACGAAGTTCTTGCCAATCTTTGTAATAATAAATATTTCACAATAATGGAGTTAAACAGCTTAACCCATTTATACCCAAAGTTTTTTTTCAGTTTTTTTTTTCGATTTTGTTTCCATAATTCGACTTTAATTATCAAATAAATAAAAAAAATCAGATTTTCGGCAAATTTCTTACCTGAAGTTGTGGAAATGAATGGTATATTAATGCACCATTGTGTTTTGTGTTGACAAAAATAACTTGATAATATTACATATATTTTATTTGCATCTATATAAGAAAAAAAAAAGCAAAGTAAATTTAAGATAAAAAAAAATTATTTCAAATTGTCATGAAAGATCTTAAAGCATTTGTGATGCAGTGCAACGTAGCATGCTCTGCATTTTTAAATGGTATGTTGCAAACCTTGCAGCGTATTCTGTTTTTCTCCGCTAAAATTATGTGGGGCCCAGAAGATAAATATGTTGTAGCCTGCATTGCACTTCCTTGTTGGGATTCCGTCCCATGTTTTGTAAAAAGTGTAGTAGCAAGCTGACGCCGAAACTCTAACTCGTTTAGTATTACTTCATAACTATTAGAAAGGCTGTATGCATTGGCCGTAGATAAATTTATAAGCTACAATACATAATTATCGACGAATATTGTTTTTCCTAGTTTGTATTAATTAGTTATTAGTATCGGATTGTTCCGATACCTGTAACGGACAGTACAGTGATGTATACACTGGCGATCACTAGGATGAGGTAATGCATTTTGCAATAGATGTTCACTGTTCTACATATATAGTATATATTTTCCCAACAGGAACTCATAAAATTAAAGGGTAAATAAGAAACGACCGTTGGAATTTCTCAAGATCAAACGATGAACTACTTGAAAATCGTATAAAAAGATGGTTCCAAAAGATGAGGCCACATGCAAAATCTTCGAAAGAAAGGAAAAAAATAATAATAAAATATTTGCATTTTATGGTTTTAAAACATTTATTTATGACATTATTACATTAATTTATGTATTACGGATTGAAAATCCTTTTGATTTCAATATTTATCGTTGATTGTACAGAACAAGAACTTTAGTACTTGCATCAAGTTCAGTTGGGGTCAGAGGTTCAACGATCCGTTTTATTCGCTTCTGTCGTAAGTTATTAATGAACGTTTGACAAAATGAGACCGTTCTTACCAGATGTGTTAAATTTGAAATTCGAACGTTCAATTAATTGGATGGATTTTCTTTAATCTCTATTCGATGAGTATGGTGAAATTTCCATCCTTTATCCGTTGCAAGATGTGTTGGCTGTTTTGAAACTTCAAAACCCCAGGATAAATGAAGAAAACACTGGGCATTCTTCCACAAACTCGAGAACCTCAACGCTGATGGCTAAATTTCCCTAGCTGAGTTATACTGAGTTGAAATATGCTTCCATCCACTACTTTGGTAGCAGCAAGTGCATGTGAACCTGACCTTGTATACCTAACAGGTTCATCCCATGTCTTTTTTCGACACCATAATAACTGCAAGAGACGTTTATCTTTATTACACAAGGCGAGATCTAATCTATTGGATCAAATAATCCAATAATAATAATATAATAAATAATAATAAATAACATATAAATCTCTTAGTCGGTTGACGTTGACTTAGCGAAGTCTAGCTGTACACTAGGTCAACGTAAAAAAAACATTTTAATTTGACCTCATTATTTTGATGTCATCGAAAATTGTATTTATCTTTCCTGGATAAGTATGTCTTGTAGAAGTTCTTCTGTCCCAATATTGGCCGTGATTTCCATTTCTTTCTCTTCAGATTCTTGTTTTGTGTCGACTCTGTATATTAAATGATTCACAATTATTTTTTGCTGCGTGTGGAGAGAATGAATGTCCTTCTTTTGTGAACCAATTCAATCCGAAACCCAAAGTATGGTGCCGAAGTAGTTCCGAGTGTTACTGTTTTTAAGTTTTAATGATGAAAACTCCTGAATGACTGATAACTCCAACGAAGCCATTCCAAAGAGAATCCAGAGCCTGGTTTTTTGGGCAGCCGAAAAATTTTTATCTTGAGGCCTGATTAAATCCGGAAGCAAAATGTTTGCAAGAATATCGCTGCCTAACAGCAAATCGATCTTGGTTGGTTTGTAAAATAAAGGATCTGCTTAAACAAATCCGCTTAAATAACTCCAGTTTCACGATGCCGATGTTTAAGACGGAATATGCCCAGAAAGTAACGAGAGTATGGTACAAATGCTTGCGTAGAGGTTTCAAAAAAGTGAGTACTTTAACGCAAATTATAAGTCTACTACACTCTAACAACTTCGATTGCTAACAAGCCCTAGACCAGCTATTTCGACACATGTCCGTTTTGTTTTTAATTTGGTTAAAAACAGGGTCCATATCCTGAATCAGGGTTCTCAAGATAAAAGTTTCACCTGTAGACGGCTTAACCTTTACCGCCGCAGTTGCTAAAAGATTGTGTGTATTCGTGTTAAATGTTTTGCGTACCGAACAGAAGGAATTTAAGGCTAAAACGGTTGATAGTTTCAGGGCTTATCATTGATGTTGCGAAAGTCTGTGTTCGAGCAGGTGAATTTGCTGGGTTGGGCTTTATGTTGAGTATTGAAATTGAATGCACTATGCGATGTAATAAAGTTGTAACGGAGAAAGGAGTGGTGCGGCTGCTGGCAGTAATAACATTGGCGGCAGCTCGGACATTGTTCAGATGAATGGCTATATACCAGGAAATTATGACAGATTCCTACAGTTTGATAACGATCATTTTTAGAAATCGATTTCGTTTTCGGATGACTTAATACAGATGCCCTTACTACATATTTTACAAGAAAACACCCTGATTGACCAATGAGTGAAATTGATTTTTCTGAGATGAGTTACGAATTGCGTAAGATGAACTTATAGAGATCTGTTGGCCCACTGCTTTCAAATTCTAAGTCTTGTCTCCAAAAATTTAGTGAATTCAGCAAAATAAGGTAATTCCTTAGAGTTTTCTTTGGACCCTAGACATTCCTTTCAAAGGTGCTCAGTCTTATTAGGCAATTTTTGCAGCAACACAAATATAAGAACTGCATCCCAATGCTGAACTGGTACTTTTAAGTTGTCTAAACTATGGATAACCTCTGTCAAAGTGTCCAACAAATCTTTAATGGAGTCCGCGCTCCATTGTCCTGCGCTATCGCTGGCTGCTTAAATATGCATTTGAGTTGCGTATTGACTAAGAAGCGTTGATAATCATAACAGTTCTTTATTATTGACTAAGCTTTTGCATAATTTCCATTGTCAATATTCAGGCGAAATAACAATTTCTCTGCTTCACCAGAAATACTAGTTTTAAGGTAATGCATTTTCTTGATTTCAGATAGCGGTGCATTTCAGTGGATCAATGAAACAAATATATCCTGAAACTCCATGTTTCATAGGTGCCCGAAAAGATTGGTAGTTTGGTTTTTGGAAGATTGAAATCTGCTCCATTGGCATTATTGGAAATATCCAAGGTTGACTGTAACCAAAATGATTGTCCCGTATCCCTTGTATCTAACAATTCACTATTATAGTCAACATATATATCCCTTATGTTTGCGTTTAAAGTTTGTCTTCATTCTAATTTTTCCGAATCTTCTTCTCCACACAAGAACTATTCATATGATTTGCATTGACTGCTCCAATACCAGGTGTACCGGTATAAAGTGAGCGTCAAGATGCAAATGTCTCGATAGGGAACATTTATTGTGAACGGGCCTTAATTTTTTTATGTTTGGTTGCTATGACACATATTCATATACATATTTAGTATACATCAATTTTGTAGCAGAAAATGATGACTTGCGAAAAGCATTAATTTTTTTTCATTTAAGGAAAAGTGCTACAGAGTCGCATCGAATGCTAGTCGAGGCATATGGTGATCATGCTCTATCAGAAGCAACCTGCAAAAAATGGTTTCAACGGTTCAGAGATAATGATTTTGATGTGAGAAATGGAGAACGTGGAAGACCACCAAAAAAGTTTGAAGACGCCGAATTGCAAACAATATTGGATGAAGATGTCACTTTGAGTCAGAAACAAATGGCAGAAATGTTAAATGTTGCACAATAAACAATTTCTGGACGTTTAAAAGCTATGTGAAAAATCCAAAAGTCTGGAAAATGGTTGCCACATGAATTGAATGACAAACAGATGGGAACCCGAAAAACCACTTGTCAAATTTTGCTTTAAAGGCACGATAAAAAATCAGTTTTGCATCGAATTGTTACTGGCGATGAAAAATCGACTTATTTTCAGAATCCGAAAAGGAAAAAATCATGGGTTAATCCGGGACAACCATCAACTTCGACTGCAAAACCAGATCGATTCGGCAAGAAGACAATGCTGTATGTATGGTGGGACCAAAACGCTGTGGTGTAAACCGAGCTCCTAAAACCTGGTTAAGCCGTTAATACAGATCGCTATCGACAACAAATGATCAGTTTGAACCATGCATTGATCGAAAAACGACCAGAATTAGCCAGAAGACACGGCAAGATAATTTTGCTCCTTTGATTTTTTAGATTTTTTTTATAATTTTTCGATAACCGACACTGTAAAGAAGTTTAGACAACTGTACAAATTTCGCTTTACGTGGTGAGTTGATTGAACTCTGCGTTACGTTACAAGTCTCCAAAACAATATGACCAGCCACTCTTTCGTTGCCGTTTTTGATCCGTTTCTTCTCCTTATATTATACATACTTACATTATGCATACTTAATTATTAATAGGCTCGCTCTGGACGAGACGGCGTACGGGATGGATGCTTGCGGTCTTTCGCCGGTGCCAATGACTTTCAGGATGCCGTTGACATAACTCTTAAGCTGAAACGCAGAGGGTCTTTGAATTTGAACTTAACCTACAAATTTACGTTTGTGGAGTACGGAGTTGATGTACTGTACTGGCAAAAACAGAACTTATCGAAAAGTTTTTGAAAGAACCTCCAAATCGCAGGAATACTTAAAGATTCTTATTAGAATCGAGTGAAATCTTAGTAGGAAGGAGACACTTCGGGGGAATAGTCTTATCCCAAACATAGGTTGATTGTACTAGGCGGAGACTTAGTAGGTGGTACGAAAGGGGATTAATTAAGGGCGAGGTAGGCAACGAGGGCGTTGCCACCGGCAGGTAAACGACAAAGTAAACATCTGCAGATTCGGCAAAAATGGATTTTCCACTAGCAGCATCGAGCAATAGACAGAACGTCAGTTCTCGCTGTGAAATCAGCATTGAAGCCTGCCACTGCAGAAGGAACCAGTTTCTTCGCAACCACTGGTGACCACAGCGAACGCTTGTGGGGGGAGAAACCTAACCAAGTGGGGCATTAAATTCATGGGGGAACGTTATGGTGCGTCGATGAATTCATTTCTGGAACGGGTTGAGGAGCTCAGTCAAGCTCGCGGGATGACAGAAGCTCACCTATTTAGGAGAGCAGCTGATCTCTTTTCAGGGAAGGCATTTATCTGGCATAGGGCGATTAGATTGTCTGTCTGTTCATGGCAAGAGTTGATGGCGGAATTGAAAATAAAGTTTCTTCCCCCAACTATGATGATCTTCCACTTGAGGCATCATACCCAGCGAAGTAACGAATCCACAGGAGTTTATGCAAAATGCAAAACATGTTTAGCCTCTTTCAGTTCCGCTAAGGAAACGGATAAAGCTTGCTCAGAGAATGCTGGCCAACTCTTACCAGCAATAACTTGGGCTAGCAAACCCCACGAGTATTGCGGTCTTGGTCCAATTGCGTCGCAGGTTGGAGACGGTGCGAGCCAACGTGGAAACATCTGCTTCGTCACATAATCTGACTTTGCGTCGGTTACTAGAGCTAGTTCTGGCATTCGTCAACTGGAAGAAACCACAAGTTTCGACTATCAGGGAGGAAAACCAACCACGTGTATCCATCTGCTCCTAGACAGCGCCAATGTCGACGTTTCTGTGGTACATCGGGAAACGTGCAACGAACTTCTGGGTCAGGAGGATGAAAGAAAAAAAGATTTGTTATTTAGGTCGTTATTAGATATTAAGTCACCCTGCTGGCAAATCACCATGGAGCAAATATCTCGTCCACTAACAAGCTTCATGGTTCTGAACAGAGGTCTGTTCCAGTTTAAGAATATGGCTTTCGGACTAGATAATGCTCTTGCTACGTGACGGAAATCTATAGATACACACGTATACAAACGTATTTGTGTACCTGATTGATATTATCATCGTCACAAACACATTCAATCAACACCATAAGATAGTGAAAGAGTCTGGTTAACAGAGGCACTCAAGAGTGTAAAGGAAATAAGAAGTTTTATAGGGACAGCTCTTGGTACAGACGTTTCATGCCAAACGTCAAAGTTTTACGAGTAGTTAGGTCTTTAACAGACTGTTTTGTTTAAGAAAAACAAAAAATTTATATGGACAGACGAGAGTGAGAAAAGTTTTAGGAAAGCGAAACAATGCTTAGTTACGGCACTCATTTTACATGTCGAAACTTTGATAGGCCGTTCGTAGTTAAGACGGCCGTTTCGAGTTATGGAATAGGGGTCGTATTATCCCAAAATTTTGAAGAAGAAGGGAGAAAGTTATATGGTCGATGGGCAGTGAAGCAGCAGCAATTTGATTTTCAGGTAATCCATATAAAGAGGAAAGAACATGTAGTTCCCGACATGCTTTTGCGAGGAGCCTCGGAGCTGGGTGGGATTTGAGAAGTTGATCAAGACCCTTGGATAAGAAAATGGATGCGGCAGTGAAAGCTAATTCGTTAGACTACCACTTGTGGAGAGTAAATGACGGCAAACTCTTTAAGTTTGTTAAAGTTAGGCATGTAGTAATCTTTGACGATAACAATAACGAGAAGAAATTAATGGTAGGAAAGCAGAGTAGATCAGGGATGTTACAAGCGTACCATAATAACCCATTAGTTGGGCTTGCGAGAAAAGTAGCTAGGAACTACTGGCCGAAGACGCAGTCAGAAGTGAAATATGTGACGAATTGCAAGATTTGCCAAAAGGTAAAACGAGCGAACCGATGGTGTGATTGTCGAGATGGTAAGTGTGTCAAGGTGTCCAGCCAGTCCCTAAAAATAGAAACGCTGACGAACTGACAGCTCATGATATAGACAGTACGGTTTTTGTAGCAACAATTTTACTTGATTTTGATCACAAAGAAGGAGTATTTTGTGTGCGGTTTTTTTTTGTGAATTGCGAACAGCAATTTTTCCTTTGAAGTAAAAGTTAAAAGTGAAGTAGAGTCGGGAGTTAAGTTTGTTTTTTTGACAGAAGAAGGGAAGAGGAACGTCAGTAGGTAATGGGACGGTTTAATTTGGGAATTCGGTGCCAGAGCGAGAGAGAAAATATGTGAGTGAGATGGGCATAGGATGGTGTGGGTAATAGTGTTGGCACGCGTTTGATGTAGTGAATGTGGGTTGGCGGCATGTGATGTAATATTTCGTGTGGTGAGCTGGCGAATGGTTAGCGCAATATGAAAAGAAGAGTGTTATCACTTATCACATGCCACCAACCCACATTCACTACATTACAATGGGGTGACGGAAGAAAGGTGTCTGAGAGAGGGGTTTGAATGTTATCACAGTGTTTTGTAGCAACAAGTGCTTATAATGTTGTAGTTTATCTTTTGTATATAAATTGTTTATGGTTTATATTGTTTATATGTTTATATTGTCGTGGTTTTTAAATCGGGAATCAGGAGACAATAAATGTGTTGAGAGAATTTTGTTCTTTCTTTTATGTGGAATTTAGGTTAAACAATTTTATGAAGAAATTCGCAGAATTAAACCGAAAAATGTTCATGGTTATCGGGGTGTGGGGTAAAGCATTTAGGAGTGTGTTTTGAGAAATTCAAGTTGACCTTTGAGCCCTTGAAAACTTTATTTATATAGTTAAAAGCGTTTGCAGTTGTGTAGTTAATGCAAAATAACATGATGTGGTGTGAGATTTAAGAGGTGAGAGCGTGTAATGATTAATCATAATAATAATAAAAAATATATAAATTTGTATTATACATATTCTCACCATACATCGATGGTGTACAAATATGGTACATAGGAATACACTGCTTTTAATTTGGCAGGATGTAGTTCTAGTCCTCTGTAGGAAGGAAGCTCTCAACCCACATCATTCGTGGCTACAACAATAAAGGACAAAAAAGACATGAAGGACAGCAGGAATGATATCAATATCAATAAAAGGATATTTGTGTTGTTATAGGGGATTTTCTTACGGCAAACTATTTTGTGTTAGTTTTAAGGAAAATTAAATCGTTTTCCCTAACAAGGATACACAAAATGGTACTTTTAGAAGGGCACAAAAGGGAAGTAAAAGAAGATAAAGAAAACAAAAGTTTTAGCTTAATATGTGTGCATAATGCAGTACGAGTAAGTATGGGTAACGACCTTTTTGCATTCTTTTATCGAAGGTATTTTCGTAAGAGTTCTCCTTTGAAGGCAATGTATCTATTCTGTTATGATGAGTTTGTGGAGAAAAGTTGGCTGATGGTATAGATCAAGAAATGAAAAGAAGTGTAATGAAGGATGTAACAGAACTCTCACTTTGATTTGGTGAATGTAACTTTCTAAAATATGAACACATATCAAGTAGTATCTGAGCTGTATTTGCTGATATAAAGCACTTAATCTCGCCGTTTTAACTAAGAAGCCTTCAAGAGAACTATTTTGCCAATAGTTCGACTTCAGTACAACAAAATATGTTTTTTTGAAAAGTGGCTGACGAATTTTCACGGCGTTAAGTGTTCAGAGTGAAAGTGTGTTGAAAAATTTCACAGGTAACATTACGTAAGAACTATATTTAACCTTAAGGTGTTACAGTTTAAGTTGCCTGTTAGTTCTGATTGTAAATATTCGGAAGCACTACTTGTGATCTGGAACAATTTTTGTTCACGAAAGACCAAATTGAAGTTCTAACTAATGACAGGGACTATAAATTTCACAGAAAAACTTTAAAGGAAAATAATGTAGTCAATAGATTTATTAATATATATTTAATAAGTTTTTCATTTATTTCATTTAGGTTAAAGCATTCAGTATAAGCAAATGAATAAGGAAAGAAAAATGATAAATACATATTTAACTTTGTTAATTCTTATCGGGCTAGACATTTTTGGCGCCAGCCCCATTGGTTAATCTTAATGAAGATTCTTAATCAAACCTTGAGTTAGAGGTTATTTTACCAAATCATAATCGGGCACAAATTGATTTTCCATTTGTACTTTTAAAGCATCAGAACTTTCAAGTTTGAATTTACCAAGTAATACTACCATATCAACAACATGAGGTTTGATTTTCAGATCACGTGTGACTCCTATCAAACTGCTTTGTCATTTTTGTTCAACATCGTTTGACAAGTCATCATAGAAAGACTCACACCACAACAGCGTCTCAAAATTTTTCAGCTGTATTACGAAAATCAGCGTTCTGTGATAAATGTTTTTCGTGCGATTTGAAGAACTTACGGTGTGCATATTGCCAATACCATTCACAAGTCCCAGTTTACATTAGTGGATGATATTCGACCGGTAAGACCTCATCCAGCATGTAGTGAAGAGACTACGTATAGCAGCTGTAGCTGAGAGTGTAAGCGAAGACCGTGACGAATCGATTCGTTGTCGTTCTCAGCAGCTTGGCATGGCATATTCGACAACTTGGCGTATTTTACGTGAGGATCTCTGCTTAAAAGTGTACAAAATTCAACTGTTGCAAGAATTGAAGCCAGGCGACTTGAATTTGGATCATATTTTCAGTGAATCGGCTCGGGAAAAACTCAATGAAAATCCGGTGTTTTATCGTGAAATTTTGTTCAATGATGGAACCCATTTATGACTCAATGGATACGTTAATAAACAAAATTGCCATATTTGGGCTGATGAGCAAACCGAACAGTATCAAGAGCTACCATTACATCCATTAAAAACAACGGTATGGTGTGGTTAATGGGCCGGTGAAATCATTGGTCCATATTTCTTCGAAAGTGAGGCAAATCAGAAGGATACCGTCAATGGTAACCGTTATTGCGCCATATTGTCGCTTTTGGGATTCAGTAGGAAAAGACTAACTCCTAACGTATCGAATGCAACTTGATTGACGAAACATATATCAATAGTCAGCCAGCTCATATTCTACATAAATTGTCTATTAAGGTTAGCCCTGGATATAAAATGGAGATTCCACGAAATTTTATCTATTTACCTTTGAACTCTAATAGAATAAGCTCAATTACTTTGAATTTCTTGAACCAAGAGGGAAATCCACTTAACTTTCGAAGTTTCGAAATTGACAGTCATTGTAATGTGGGCATTACATCAACTATTAAAAACTATATTTCTTTGAATAAAAATGAAAGCGATATGTTACTTAATGTATTACGGTCCCCTTATTCTTTAATCAACGTCAGTACGTTCATTTTTAAATTTTTGTGTACTTCTAAATAAAATACTAGGTTTTGCCGAAGATTATAAACGAATAATTCGAAATGGTCGACATAATTTAATTCTGACACGTTCGCGTACCGATGAAAACTCATTAATTGTCGAAGAAGATGAAAAGGCAATAACAAACCTACTTAAAGTCCAATGGAAAATACCACATGTTACACTGCCTGATGTGTACAAATTAAATAATACAAACCTTAAAACAACTTTTCAACTGGAAAAACCGCGGTACATTAGTCTCGCTCTTCAAACCAATAAACGTAACTTGTTAAAAGGAAATCCAACTATTTTCGACCATTGCGCTATTACAAGTCTGAAAGCTTATTTAAATTCGGAGGCTTACCCTTGCGAGGACTTAAATCTATCTTTTGGTAAAAATAAGTACAGCTTATTGTACAATATGTGTAGTGACTTTCAAAAAACCTACTGCAATCGTGCACTTACTGAACCGTTATTGCCGAGGGATTTATTTAAAATTCAGGCAACAATTTTCGTAATAGTTGTAGACATAAAAATGAATTAATAAGAACCATCACTGTAGACATCCGTATTGAAATTAAAACTTCAAAACCAATTCCATCTAATACATCCCCATATTGCATAATCTTATATTACGATCATATTATTTACAATCCTTTGAGTCAAATAGTCTCACGAGAAATATAATCAAGTTATTCAAATGTTGGCTAGGAAGAGAAAACACTCTCCCGCGCATAAAATCATAAAATTGAAAATGCTTTTTTTTGATGTTCGAGGTTTCAAAGCTCTACTACACAATGAACACCACTATCATTTTATTCTTAAATTTCCATTAACCTGAATTAACTGTCGGCATCCTTTAAGAGGCAGGCTCAATGGGTTTATATAAATCACCATGGAATACGTTGGAATGGGGGATTCAATGAATTTTGAGAAGAAAAAAAATTTCTTGGAGAACAAATAAAAAAATACCACAGTTTATATTAAAGGGGTTGAAAAAAACCGAATGGTTGAAGAAATTAATTCAAGACCAAAATATTTCCATTATGAATAGATATTGAAGAAACTGGTAGCCCCAGCATTATCTGTTTATCTGTTCAAAAATTTTAGAGCCAAAATAAAACTATTTTCTTTAAAACGAAACTTTTATTTTTTCATTTATTTAAAACCATATTCGGTACAGTGAGCCTTTTTAACGATTTGCGTCTCAGTTGTGTTGAAATTTTTATCCGCGGTAGAATTCAAACGTGATAGTGTGATTGATTTATATTTGCCTGAAAAACCACAAGTAGCTATCGTTAGAGCCCTCCAGCACCTCAACGTGAATAAATCATTTATGTCTCGAATCATAGCTCGTTTCCGTGATACTGTCAGCGTTTCAAAACGCTATGGAGGTGGTCATACAAAAACAGCAACATCGGCAGAAATTGTTCGGAAATTGAGGGCTCGAATTGAGCGAAATCCGCGTCGAAGTGGAAAAAAAAAATGGCTCGTGAGCTCAACATATCGTTGGAACGGATGCAACACATACTGAAAAATGAGCTTGGGCTTAAGCCATTGAAGTTCCAAAAGCACCGCCACAGAAAAAAGTTAGAGTCCAAAGAGCGAGCTGAGTGAGTTGCCGAATTTGGTTTTTTCCGATGAGTCGCCATTTGTTATCGAGCAATATGTCAACAAACAAAATGACCGAGCTTACTTGCCAGAGAAGTCCTTCGAAAATTTACACCAGAAAGCAGGCAGCACCGATGGTCATGGTTTGGGCCGCCATAACCGTCGGTGGTCACTCTCCGCTCGTATTTTTGGACCGTGGCGTCAAAATTAATGTGATCGTATACCGTGAAACTGTCTTAGAGGCAGTATTAAAGCCTTGGGCAAACAATCATTTCGGTCGGAGACCGTGGACATTTCAACAAGACTCGGCGCCGTATCACAAAGCGCGCGTCAACCAAGATTGGTTAAAAACAATGTTCCACACTTTATTTCTTCGTCTGGGGTATTTTGAAGGCGAAGGTTGGCATTAAAAAAATACCAAAGTTAGGACCACCTCAAACAAGCACTTCACTAGGAATGGGCCAAAATACCGCAGAGCGACCTACGTGCAGCATGCGATGCTTTCTTCGGCCGTCTCAAGACCATTATTCGCGCCAAAGGTGGACATATTGAAAACTATTAATACAATTTGAAAATTGAAGTATTTTCCAACATTTTTTGCTTTGGCACAATAAAATTTATCAAAAAATAAAAAAATTATAGCATTTTAACAAGTTGCAGTTCGAGTCAGTCACCCTGTATAAGACTTTATCTCCTTACATTTCCAAGTAGCTGTTTTGATGCACTTGTGCAGTTGTTTAAGCTGCAATACACACATTAACAGTTGGCAATGTCTCTGCCTCATGTTCTTTATACAACCAACATACTACAATATATTCCTCATTAATAGGAACGATATGGCGCACTTTAACATATGTGTTTGCAAGTAGTTTGTATAACAAGTATTTATACTTGTTTTCTGTTGGTTTTCCATTTTGCGATGGCCGAATTTATCCCAAATTTAATTTAGTATCTTAGCCAAAGATCTCTTTCCAGGGTTGTTGCAAATTTCTGTATGATCTAATTTAACATCCTTGAAAAAGGATATATACCATCTTGATCAAAAAAATTTCGGAATTTATTCAGAACATTAAAATAAACAAGTTTATTTATCTAAATCTATATTGTCGCCTTCAAAGTTGTCGTTGTTGTTGTCATGGCGCAAAATCCACGAGTTTTCTTCCCACAATTCTGGTCTCTTTCGGCGAATTACTTCACGCAAACGTCTCATGATACTCTTTGTTTACTGCCTGGCCTTCTGGCCAAAATTCAAAATGCACTACACCGTTGTAATCCATGAAAACCGTGAGCATTGCCTTATTTTTTGACTGAATACGACGTGGTTTTTTTGGTCTTGGCTCATTTTGTGAAGGCTATTCACTTGCGATTGCGTGTCGTATTCATTAACGCTGTTTAATTTGCAGTTATTGACCAATATTTCTTTTACTTCATCAATGTTTTCGTCGGTTTTCGATGTCGATGGTCTGCCACTGCGTTCATCATCTTCGATTGACTCACGACCACTTTTGAATCACTTTTGAAATGCTCGTGAATCCTTGCCGAAACACTTTTCCAACATTTCCAACGTTTGCGCACCATTAAATCCGTTTTTTATGCAAAATTTAATACAAGTTCGTTGTTGCAAATTTAAATCCATTTCTAAAATTGTAAAAAATCGCCAACACACACAAAGATAGATGTACTCTTGACGCTATGACGCTAGGATTTAGAGGGAATGTCAACAACAAATGTACCAACTTAACAAGATGTAAAAGCAGAACTCAAATCGGAACAATGGGAGCGCCACACGTTGGTTCTTCCGTTTTTTTATTGATCAAGGTGGTATTTGTTTTTCTCCCCCTCTGTAGTAGATTTACTAGGTCATTCTATTGCTTCCGGTTTCATTTTAATAGATTTATGCATCATTTGGGTGAAAAGGTGGATTTTTTACCTTGCTTGCATTTATAATAATTATATGTATTTCCTGTACTGTACGCCCTCCGTAAAATGCATCTCGAGGACTAAGTGGAGTATTAATGGATGTAATTTCAGATACAGGACATCATCATCAGTCAGCTGTTTTTCAAATTTACAACTCGATATTTTAACAACTTTATATCCAAGCTGTCTTAAACGTGCCGATCTAGCAAGAGTTTTTTTTCATAGCGAATATTTAATGTGTCATACGGGTCGTTGTTTATGGACATATTGCGATTGTTTTTTAAACGTTTGTGTCCATGATAAAAGCACCCATGAAACTCGAAAACTTGGTTGGTTGGTTGGAATATCCATTATAGTTTTTATTTTGTTTAGTGTTGAAAAAATGCGGAAAATAGCCCTTTTTTAATGTTTGGCTTAAATCAAAAGCTTTTGGAAGAACTGACAAGCTCATGGGAAAACAGTTCAAGGAGTCTATGAATTTCATGTGTTCTAATTCCATGAGTATTATTTTAGTTCCTCTCGTAATTAATGTTGGATGAAATTTCGTTTGTTGTTTGAGGGACATGTTGTCCGCATTTCTTGCAATAAATTTCCGATCTGTACGTTTTAGGACAAAAGACACACATTTTTACTATTTCAAAAATCGCTCTCTTTCCTATCGACCCAGATACCTTGTGATTATCAAAACAGGGGTTATCTCTAAAACTCGTATTGAAATCTTGACATACAATTTTAGGTAGATTTCTGGGACAAGTAGGTGACTGTTGACTTTGTGGACATCACTTCACAAATCTATGGCTATTCTTATTATTGAATGGTTCACTCCAAATTTCACAATAATAACCACAACAAAATGCTGCTGTCAAAGATCTTGTAACGCTAAAGTGGTTTTTGTAATATATTAAATTGAGTCTCGTATTGCTGCTATTTTCGGTATCTTCAAATAAAATATTTCGTCTTTTTTTTTCATATTCGTATACTACAATCTTGTATAGCTTTAAGTAATTTTGAAAAGTGTAGAGTTCCGGTAACAGTTCCGATAACATTTAAACCCCCCTTTCAAACTCCCACAACCCACTCCGCATACACTCAAGCACTATAAAATCCCCCTCTCAAAACCCTCTCTTCATAACTAAATACCTTCTAATTACACAAAACGCTTCGTATTATTTCTAATTCTCTGAGCTCCAGATGAGAAACACGAGGTCGCCACTATTTCTCGCATGTTAAAATATTTTCTTACACAATACGGTCAAGGAGATAACGTCGACCACGAAAATTTTTCCCATATGACTTGTTGCTACAAAACACTGTAATAATATTCAAACCCCCTCTCAGACCTCCTTCTTCCGTCACCCCATTATGATGTAGTGATGTAGACATGTGTCGGCAGGTATTTTGTGTGGACATACCTATTACTCATAACACTCTTATCATAAAATACCTACTTATTACTCACAACACTCTTCTTATCACATGGCACCAACCACCCGTCAGCTCACCACACATCAAACGCGTGCCGACACTATTAGCCATACCATCCTATCCTCATCTCACTCACATATCTTTCCTCTTGCTCTGGCACCGAATTCGCAATTTAAACCATCCCATTATCTATTACGCTTCTTGTGTTTTACGTGAACACCTGTCTGAAAGTCTTAATTTGGCGGGATGCCCATATATCTATGGGAACAAGGATACGTCTTGCCATCCCTTACCTACAATAATAGGTATGTGCTAGGGGCACAAGTTACACCCTTGGTATAGGTCGAGGCCGATTTAAAACCTCTTGCAAATCTTAGGGTCACAGCACCCAGTACTTATTTGCTACTCTGCAATGGACCAAGGATCATAACCATAATGATGCTCCCATAAGGCAGACTTGGCTGCCTCAACAAGTAAGGCCCTGACCGAGATCCGGAGGCCTCCTGACTCTCATGGTACCATGATTTATGTCCTGGTAGTGACTACTGGCGGTCCTGCGGCCAACAAGACCTATGACCCGCCGCTTGTAACTAGTCAAATCTAAATAATTTTCGGTGGCGTCATCTGAATACGGTTACGATAAGACAACTTTTCTGATCTGCCCCAGTTTTGTATTAGAGAACGTCATTGACTGACAAAGCCTTTATAATTGGGTGGGGGCTCAGAAGGGAGGAGGAATAGGAGAAATGAAAAAAAAAAAGACACGAGAGCAGCACGCCGAAAGGAAAACAGTCTGTGCCAGAATGCTGCCATATGCAGTACCGCCATTAGAAAAAAAAAAAAAAAAAAAAAAAAAAAAAAAAAAAATAGTGCAAAATAGTGGCAGTCGCCCAATCAATAGTGTATTGGCAATATGCTTTACCGCTTTCGGCGAGCTCCAACGGAGCCGTTATAACGTAGAGTGAAATAATTTTTTTTTTTATTTTTTTCGTTATATAGGGGAAGATTTTCTTCTTTTTTTTTGTGAAGGTTTCGTGTTTCTTGCGAAAAATCTCGTGGCGTGGCTACCCAGCCGAGTTATTTTTAATTTGGGACATCGTTTGATCGGTGCCGTTAATTAACCATAACATAATCATATACAAATATTGTATCATTTAGGAATTTGTTTCCATTTGTAAGTAAGTTTTTGAATACATCCAACATTTTTATTTCACTTTATCTTCAATTTAAATACAATTAGCATTTCCATTTATAAATGAAAAATATATTTGTACCTACTAATGGGTTTTATTCTTTAAGGTCTTACTGGCGTTCAATTATTACTATTGCTTGTAATCTGCATCGAAACAGGGAACTGAGAGGATTATTTGTTGACCTATGCGAAAAACTAGTTGATCCGTGGAAACAGAATTACTGGAACTGCGATCAAGTAAAACAATTTTTAACCTCTACTACTCAAAGTATTTGGGATCTGGACATATCGCGGTATGTACTTGTAATACTTATTACAATGTTTTATTATTTTTAATGTTCCTTTGTATTTATTTTTGTTTTTAATCTTAAGAATGCTTTTAGTTGTTTATATACAGATATATTTATGAATAATACTACGCGACAACAGTTTAGTACCACCCTGATTTCTTAAATAACCTTGTTTTTTTCATTGTTGTCTTATTCCCCAATATTTGAAAAAGTATGTAGCATATCAGCGGGACCTGCGTATTGCCTTACCTCCCAATGGTGATTTCCGGTAACTGAATGAGTAGCTCATGCAGGCTAAAATGGCAAAGTCATACTCGACCAGTAGCATAATACTGGCCTACGCCTTCATAGGGCTCACAACCCTATACCAAAAATATTAAAAAGACGTGACGAACAAAATAATGGTCTCAGATAAAAACGGATACAATGTTGACGACCCTTGCAAACGTTTAAAGAACACAACGACAGATCTGGAAGTGTAGCGCTCGGTCATTAGCAGAGACCCTTGGCTTCTATCGCGCAGGTATCATCGCCATCTGAGGACTCTGATGGGATAGGCCGGACATAAGAACGATGGAGAACTGTAAAACAGCGCTTATTTTGATGCCGATTTGCCATATGGGGCAAATTTAGGAAAGAAGGCTTGAGCTTCCGACAATCCGTATTGGGGCTAAGTTCGCTAATATAAGCCTAGCGGTGGCCGTAAGGTGGCCGTGGTAGTGTACTGGCTTCCAAATCGCAAGGTTCGGTGTTCGAATCCCAACCTCGCCCGAAGGACATTAATTTTTTCAGTTAACAAAAATCTAAGACGAGTAGTTTACTAGAAATCAACAACAAGCCAACTAAGAATCTCCTTATTAAATATTGAATGCCACCCATGGAACGATATTAACCACTGAGCCCAAACATCTTTCTTTCTCTCTCTATCTCATTCTCATCTGTGTGTTAAGTCCTTAAAAAAAACAAAACGCTACGAAAGACAAGGACGACGACACCAAAGAATATTTCTAAGAGCTCTTCGACAAGACATATATGTATGAGCAATGTCTGAAGTATCGCCTAGTACAATTTTAACGTCAGGATTTGAAAAGAGGACATCTTTGGTAGGACAGTTGATAAGCATAGCCTAAACGACACTACATCTGACAACGGTTTTTGCTTATTGAATTTGCTGCGGGACGAAATAACATATGACTATAGCAGGCACATGGCTTACTTATCTCAATATACACAAGGGAACATGGTGGTTTCCGTATCGTGAAACGCTAAATCAAATAGATCACATTGTGATCGATGGAAAGCATGTCTTCAGTATTGTGGACGTCCGAAGCTTTCCAGCAGCGGATGTCCCAACCGCTTTCCTTCAAAGCCCCGTCTTTGTTCGTCGACCTAGTTTCACCTGTGCCAGGTGAAAAGAAAAAAAAAAAAAAAAAAGGAAAAGTGGTGTGCTAGTGTTTTGTGCTCAATTGTTGATCCCAACGCAGAATGGGTAGCCTGCAATAGTCTCTGCGGAAAATCATCCCATGCCATATGCATCGGACTTACCCGGAGATCCATTACCTACCTCAAGGAGTATTGCAATAAATAAATGCAATAACGAGTCTATCAATGCGATGCTAACCGAGAACAATCATATTAGCAGAACTATTCTCGACAGAATAGAGAAGATTGAAGACTCAGTAAACTGCATTGACAGTAATATGGAAGCTTACAAGTCCACAGGAAGAATAATAGAAAAGCAACTGACAGCGATCCACAATCTGTCCAAAAATCAATTTCATCACGACAGCGAAGTGATCACTTGGATGGATTAAAAGCATTCCTCAAAACAAATTTTGCCAACCTCCTTAAATCCAATGTACTCACACACATAAACGACTCCATCAATCATCTCCGTACTAATCTCGACTTGCGTTTTCAATCCTCCTCCAAAACAATACATCCCACCCCGCATCCATCAGACTCTACGCTCGATGACTTAACCCTAAAAATAATAGACGTCAGCGAGGAACTCATAGCAACTCGGTTGACCGTTGCCGAAATCGGTAAAGTGAGATTGGCTTCCCACAAAATCGATGGAATCCCCGATCAAATTAAACTCCAAGCTAGTTCCCCGTACAATGTCTCAATTCATAATGAATTAGTAGACACGGAGTCATTTTCAAATACTCCTCCCGCCGCCCTAACAACGGAAACCGAAACCGCGCTGCCTATCCCGCCCGCCCCCGCCCCACGCAAACTGCTCAAACAATTCGGAACTTCATGGACCCCCTCCGAATGGAAAAGCCGACTCGAAAAGTTGAAAGAGGGAAACCATACAGCATTCTACGTTGAAGGGGCTCCTCAACACGCTGATGTTAGTTGGGTGCGGAATTTCTTTCACCGAAATTATGCCATCACCATTAGCGAGTGCGAGATGATTTCCCCTGCTGACTCCAATAGCTCCTGCAGCTTCAAAATCATTATCCCAACCAAATATTCATGGTTATTCCCCACTTCCCCTGGTAAGGCCACTAAACCTGGGAAGATAAGTATCACCAAATGCTCTGAGGAACGAGAAAACCCACGTGTCGACGACAACCAAAATTTTATAAATAAACGTAACGATAAGCTTAAAAAAAGACCGCTCCCAAACCCCTTTCCAACTAAAAAGCACGCTAACAAAAAAACGAAGCTCTAATCCCGATCCCAACTGGAGCTTCAAAACGAACTTGTTCCCCGATTTTAGTCCCCCCTCCTCACTTATCCGACACAAAGCACTTGCACACCAATCCTCTAATCCGCTAATTTCCAATGTTCCACCCAAGCCCCCGCGCCAACGCGTCTCTTTCCACTTAACCCCAACCACCCATATTATCCCTTCTCAATCTTCTACGCCACCGATCCCATCAAACGACTCATTTCCTAACTTCGACCTACAAAATGGAGCTAAGTACCCTAATTTTATTAACTCCCATACCCTAAACCCATATCCAACCACGAATCTCCATCTCCCTCCTCCACTGCCCCTATTCTTAATCCTCTTTTTCCCCCCACAAACTAATGGAACTACAGAAAGTCGCTATGCACTCTCTAGGCTTAGAGAGAGAATGATATATGAAAACATTCGTCTCTTTCTCGCCTATCTACACGACAAATCGGACTCGGTCTGCTACGAAGGGAAGACCAAAACCAGCGTCATGGTATCCATCCAGCAGGAAGGCCTCCTTACCGACCCTATCAGTCTCAGGAACCTTTATGTCAGGTACCACGAGATTTTTAGCATGTCCCCTCAGAAAGTAGCAGACGACCTTGCTGCATTCGGCCACTACGTTCACTCTAAACGAGTCTCACACCTACAGCGAAGCCGAGCTGACCACGATAAATTTTTTCGTCCATAACGTCCCCTTCTCGTCAGCACTTAAACCATCCCGCCATACATCTCCAACCCACACCATCCCTCTTACATTTTACTACCAGAATGTAAGAGGTCTTCGCTCTCTAAAACCAATGCTGTCAATTGCATTCTCTTCCCTTTGATATTTACGCCTTGACTGAAACCAATTTAATTCCCGACATAAAGAACCAGGAATTGTTTCCCCTACTTTTAATGTTTTTCGCAACGACGATCCTACCCGCCCACATGATGATTCCCCCTGTCGAGGCGTCTTACTGGCGATCAACAACAGCATTAACTCTTCTCCCATTAGCATCTGTTCATCCTCTAAAGTCGACTTTGTCGCTATAAAAATATCACTCCCCTTCAAGTCCCATGACGTTTTATGTTGCTACATCCTGCCAGCTCAACCTACCGAATCTTACCAACTTGTTGTCGATGCGATCGACTACTTAATTGACCTGTCTGACTCTACTGACGATATCTTTGTTTTCGGCGACTTTAATCTTCTTCAGCTACAGTGGATTCCATCAGACGATCAATCGTTCTTCATCGCTTTAAATGCCAACTCAGCTAAGAAATGTCTCTTCTTAGATCGCTTAACAGACTCAAGTCTATGCCAAGTCAGTGGTGTATTCAACTATATGGGAAGGCAATTGGACCTTATTTTCACAACAGATTCAATTAACTCCTCAGTCTCACTTTGTCCCCTATCTCTCTCTACAATCGACAACTACCACCCCATCTTCTACTTTCATTTTTCCATAACTCTTCTTTCCAGTCCACTCCTCCCACAACTCTCTCATCCTACGACTTTCATAAAGCAATCTTTCACAAAATCAGTGACTACCTTAGCAGATCCCCCTTTAACTTTCACAACCTAAGTGTAAATGATGCCTTATCCATTTTTCATAAGGAAATATTTAATTCTTTCAGCCTTTACGTTCCGTTTTCCCGCCTTAAAACATCATCTACTAGTCCTCCCTGGTATAATCGCAAGCTTCGTTCCTTACGAAACAAGAGAAACAAGTTATGGGCTGTTTTCCTGCGTACCAGATCCTTGTCCGACTATTTTAACTATCTTGGTGCTTATCTTCATTTCACCGAACTTTACGATTCCCTTTACCAGCGTTACCTTAACAAAGCGCAAGTCAACCTTATAAATGACCCTAAGTCCTTTTACCAATTTGTTAACTACAAAAGAAAGTCCGATGGTTACCCTCCTTCCCTCTCTTTCAACAACAAGTCATCAACCGATCCACTCACCATTGCCAACCTATTTGCCAGCTTCTTTAAACAATCCTTCACCAACGACTCCTTTGTACCAGATCCCTCCTATTTTCGTTACCTACTGAACTTCTCCAACGGCCCACTTCTCTCTCACATCTTGGACCCCTCCTATATCGAATATAAATTACACCAACTCAATGACGAATTTACACCCGGTCCAGATGACCTCTCTGCCATATTTCTTAAAAAATGTTCTTCGTCTCTTTCCCTTGCCCTTTCTGATCTCTTTCGTCTATCCCTTTCACAAGGAGAATTTCCTCAGGTTTGGAAAACCTCCTTTATAACCCCGATCCACAAAAAGGGATCAAATAACGAAATAACAAACTATCGTCCAATCGCTAAACTCTCCCATATACCCAAACTCCTCGAAAGTATTTTGTATGAAGCTCTAAGTTTCCAATGCAAATCACTTATTTCCCCTAGACAACATGGCTTCCTAAAGGGTAGGTCAACCACCACAAATCTCGTTGAATTCGTATCCTTTGCCATCTCTGCCCTAGAGAACGGCAACGAAGTCGATGTAGTTGCAACCGATTTTAGCAAAGCCTTCGATAAAATCTCTCATCGATTAATATTCTTCAAATTGTCTGCCCTCGGCTTTGAACCCATACTGTTAAAATGGATATCCTCTTACCTTGAGTTCCTCAAGGTAGCCATCTCGGCCCCCTTGTCTTTGTATTAACCATGAATGATCTCGATAGGATCATCAAATACTTGTCCGTCTCCCTTTACGCCGACGATACCAAATTTTTCAAAACCATTTCCTCTTCCCACGACTTCTTCCTTCTTCAACAAGACCTTGATAGTTTTTCGATCTGGTGCCTCAAAAATTGTTTGGAACTTAATATCACCAAATGCCAATCCATCACCTTTTCACATAAGCGGCTCAAATCTCCTCCCCGATTCTACCTTCTCGACAACCAACCAACCTCGGCATTTTGTGTGATAGGAAGCTCAACTTCCGTTTGCATATGGATGGGATAATCCTTAAAGCCAACTCTGCACTACGTTTTGTAAAACGATGGTCCAAAGAATTCACCAACCCATACGTGACCAGGTCCCTCTATATTACCTTTGTTCGTCCCCTCCTAGAGTACGCCAGTCAAGTATGGTCCCCATATCATCCCGTTCATATCTCGAGAATCGAAAGCATCCAACGCTGTTTTCTTCGATTCGCTCATGTGAGGTTTGCCCTGGGATGATTCTTCTACTCTGCCCCCCTATCAAAACCGTCTCAACCATATTAACCTAAACACCCTTGAGGAACGCAGAGATGCAGCCGACTTTCTCTTCATTCATCGACTTCTTTCAGGTCAGGTTGAATGCACGTCCCTTCACAATTCTATTTTCCTCAACACTAACCCTCGTAATCTACGTACCCCTCGTCTCTTCTATCTCCAACCAACCACACCACCTATGGCACGAACGAACCAATCTCCCGCATGCTACGAAAAATTAATTCAAACCCTATCGTCTTTGACTTCCACCGCACCACTTCCTACCTCAAATCGGTTCTCCTTCACCACAATAACCAACCTTAGTTTTAAGTTTTAGTTTAAGTTTAATTTTAAGTTATAGCTTGTATTAAGACGAATAAATGGGGGCTTTCGCCCCCACCAAAATTTGAAAATTCCTGGAAAAGACTTTCTGGAGTGCGAAAACTAACTGCTCAGAAGAGTGTATGCCTGATAAATTTAATCGTTAGGTCGATTTACAAAAAGGGAGACCTCCTCAACTGCGTCAACTATAGAGGCATACGTCTCCTCACCATGGCATATAATCTTATTTGCTATTTTGTGTGTACGTCTGAAAACCTTCCTAAGCAGAAACCTAAAAGTGCGGGTACAGAGCAGGAAAGTCCACATGCGAACGAATTTTGACAGTTCGGCATATCTAAGAGAAAATTGAAGAAGTACAAATCGATACCCACCATATTTTCATGGACTTTAAGGCTGCATAAGACAGTATTTGTAGTGACGAGCTATATAGAGCTATTTCTAATTTAGGGATCCTTGCCGAACTCGTGCAAAATGGGAATTTGAGAATCCCGTTAGTATGTCGAAGTTGGTAACGACTTAACAGAGGCCTTTGATATCAAAGAGGATCCTAAACAAGGTGATGCGCTGTCTTTTGACTTCTATAACATCATTGTGCGGAGCTCGTGAACCCTGGAGGCACAAAAAAGTTTGTGCACCTAATAGCGTACGCCGATGATATCGACATAATTGTAGAAACACAGTGTGTGAGTAAATGAGGGCAAAACCAAGCAAACACTGACAACAACAATACACAGCATCAACGAATAGAAGATAACATCACTGTCGACAGCTGTAACCTCAACTTAATAAAGGATTTTGTGTACCTCGGTTCTGCTATAAATTGTATCAACAATACCTCAGCAGAAATCAAATGAGGAATTACTCATGCCAATCGCTGTTTCTTTGCTACGAAGGCAGTTGAGTAGTAAAACCATATCCCAAAAAATTAAGGAAACTACGAGTATATACAGGGTGTTTCGATTAATGTGTCGAAGACTAAGGAAAGATTTCTTTATAAGGGTGATTCATTGTGAGATTTGATTTTTAATAGGCTTTCTTTGACAGATCACGCGTGACTCCTATCAAACTGCTTTGTCATTTTTGTTTAGTATCGTTTGGCAAGTCATCTTGGAAAGACTCACACCACATCAGCTTCTCCAAGTTGTTCAGCTGTATTACGATAATCAGCGTTCTGTGAGAAATATTTTCTACTGAAACCACTATTGTCAATACCATTCGCCAATTTGAGTCTCAGTTTACATAAGTATATGACACTCTACCGGATAGACCATATCCAGCACGTAGTGAAGAGATTATAGCAGCTGTAGCGGAAAGTGTACGCGAAGACCGCGATTCGTCGTCGTTCTCAGCAGCTTGGCTTGGCGTATTCGACAACTTGACGTATTTTACATGAGGATCTCGGACTAAAAGCGTACAAAATTCAACTTGTGCAAGAATTGAAGCCCGGCGACTTGAATTTACGTCATATTTTCAGTGAATGGGCTCTGGAAAAACTCAATGAAAATAAAGTGTTTTATCGTGAAATTTTGTTCAGTGATGAAGCCCATTTCTGGCTCAATGGATACGTTAATAAACAAAATTGCCGTATTTGGGCTGATGAGCAACTCGAAGAATACCAAGTGCTACCATTACATTACATCCATTAAAAACAAAGGTATGGTGTGGTTTATGGGCTGGTGGAATGTAGGATATGTTGGATAATTGGTCCATAGATCTTCAAAAATGAGGCAAATCAGAATGTTACCGTCAATGGTAACCGTTATCGCGCCATGTTAATGGACAATGTGCTTCCTGGAATTAAAGCACATGGTCTCGGTGAGCTCTGGTTTCGACAAGACGGCGCTAAGAGGCGCGTGAAACAATGGACTTGTTGAGAAACCATTTTGGTGAGCGCTTAATTTCACGTTTCGCTACGGTAAATTGGCCGCCTAGATCGTGCGATATCACACCTTTGGATTATTTTCTCTGGGAATATGTAAAGTCTCAGGTCTTCAGGAATAAGCCAGCTGCGATTTACATGATATCATTTTCAAAAAGTAAATGCCATGAATTATTCTTTTAACTGATAGTTAAAATTTTAAGTTCACTTTCAAATTTATGTGTCTTATTTTACATTATATATCAAACATCACGTTGAATTTTAATTAGAGAAAAAAATCGTGGAAAGAGAAATGCATTTTCTCCGAGGTATAGAGGTTTTAACTTTTAAGCAAAGCCTTATGCGTGCGTATATATATTCATAAACACTTTATTTTTTTCGAAATAAATGTTGTTTTAAAATTAATTTTTCAAAAGTTCTTAAAGATCAAAAGTTTAAAATTTTTATTTTGTCAAATTTTTTTTTTTAAATATTCTATTGACTCCATCTTTTTGCAACTTTGAAACGTGTGTTTAGTATTTGTATATAGAAAAAAGACATGGTTAATGTATGTATATAGTTTCTGCAACGGTAACGGTCCACGAGCAAAATTGGAATATCTGAGGACTACCCCAAAAGGCAGGCCATTTATTATGACATTTTCCTAGTTGAGGGGGACAGGATCAATGTAGAAATCATCGAAAGATTCATCAGAAAGCGTCACAACTATGAAGACGTTTTACATTACGTCAGGAACCATTCAAGTGGCAGTTTTAACCAACTAAGCAAACATTTCGATCCAAGCCGGACTTACATCTGGAAAATTCTACATTCAAAAGGCAAGCATGCATTCCATATACCAGTACAGGAGCTACAGCTCGAGGACTCAAAGAAGCGTTTGGAGTTCTGCAATTAAATTCTGAAAAGGCACTTTGCAAAAGCAATTTTATTGGAGTGGTTTTGTAGACGGATGAGTCCCAATTCACCAAATATGGAATCACAAATTTTCACAAATTATTAAGAACACAGAGCTTCTCGCATAAAGTCAACATCAATGTGTTGGCAAATCTCTACCTAAAATTTTTGCGAAACAATTTAAGGCAAAGATGTCTTCTGCGCCTGCACATTATGGCCATGTAGTCATTTCGATCGCGTGTATGTCAATTAGTGGATAGGGCGGGATGGGCCTTTTCTGTGGCCTCTAAGGTTTGCCGACTTTTCTCCAACGGACTTTTATTTATGGAGATGGATGAAGAACTCATCAGAAATAACAGCATTGGTTGACTAGAACCAGAAGATTGATGAAACAGCTGCAAAAGTCCCAGAAGAATTGGAAAAGATGGACATTGCTAGAGTCCTTCAAAGAGAAGCTCTGGCGTTTATACAAAGCAATGGCTTGAACTTTGAACAATATGATAAAAAGTTTGATGAAAAAATAAAATTATTGTAAATCCATATTTACATATATTTTTCTAACGTTTCTAAAAAAATTTAATTAAATGTTTTACCTGTTTCAATAACTTAAGTCGTATCTTTAAAACTGCTAACATGAGATAAAATAACTTGATTTTTTTCTCGATACTAGGTAAGTACGCGTTTCAAAGTTGCAAAAATTGAGGGTTGATTAATAAAATAATTTTCCAACTAGTAGAGGGAGAGCTTTCTGATTTCGCTTTATACTACAATATATAGGCAAAGACGAAACAAGAAATGTACGAGCGAGTTTAAGACAGTTGGTAATATTACCAAATCAATGCGTTTTCATGCTCTCGGCATATGACGAGATTCAAAGTACAGCAATAATGCGAAAATTTGGCGAATCTTCAAAGGATCTGTATACATCTTTGTCGCTTTAGTAAAAAGAAAAATGCCGTTAAACTTAAGGGTTCGTTATATATGACCATCATACTTCCAGCTATACCCTACGCACTGAAATGTTGGAAGATGTGCGTAAAATATATATAAAATAATCTGATTATAGGTGATTAATGTCGTACAAGTCTACATGATGCAAGGCTTATGGAAATGTCATTGGAGAAGTTCTTCACCAGCTTCAACTCTCGTTCCAGGCAGCGTCTTTGATGCTTTTGAACAGCAACTTTAAGGCTGTCAATTACGGCCTTTTTTTTGTTGTTCTTAATACGTTGGACAGTTCGTCTACGAATCGTGTCCGGCGCGGACACAGTCTCTTTCATGCACCTGGGTCAATGGCCGCAATTTCAGTTAGGATCCTATGTTTGAGATTTCGAATTGTCGCTGGGTTATTGACATTTTTGTTTTCTTTATTAGTTCCATTTCAACAAACGAAAGGAACAAGTTTTGATTTTATTTTTACAAATATTAGATGAATAACATGAGAAAGACCACTGTACATATGTTATGCTTTTTTAATTTGATTCAGACTTGGAGTTAACAATTGACATAAAATGACATAATATACGAGTATACAATAGAATATATACATATTTTTTCCATAGCGTCGTATTGAATTTAGTTCCAGGCGGGTTAGACATATTACATATTTCTATGTTATTGTGGTAAGGTATTTGTTGTTGGTATTTTGTTGCTCTACTTTTTATTTCTTCTGTATTGTAGCACGAAAAGATCTCAATGGATGTCGACATTTCGTCAGTCTGCATTTGTTATTGTCCGAAGAATTTTTGATTCTTGTCTCTGTATAAATTGAATGTGTGATTTTCGTGAAACTCCCCAGATTTTAATACCGTACGTCCAAATAGTTCTGGTTATTGACTTATATAGTAAAATTTTGTTTTGAAGCGAAGAAGTTTTTGTTACGCAGACAGTAGAGTTGTCTAAATTTTGGTATTAGATTGTTTCGTTTATGGATCACATGATTATTATTACTCCAGTTGAGTTTTTGGGCTACATGAATCCCCAGATATTTAACACTCGTTTTAGTTTTTATTGTTAAGTGTAAGTGAGTAATAGTTCATTATTTAGCGTGTAGTATAGATAACTAGAACTTACTTATAACTTACTTATAACTTATGTCTTCATAAGTTTCGATGGCCGAGGTATTAAACCATGCCAATAAGATGTTTAGAAATCTATGTAATGTTCCAGCGGCATTTATCAAACATTTGCCTGATGATATAACCGTGTCATCTGCAAAAAGTTACTTAAAAGAATTACTAGATGGGGTGAAAAGTAACCTCCTTGGAAATGAAAAAAAAAAAAATTTTTAAATGTGTTTTTTTTTTTTTTTTTAATATAGTCCTCTTTTAGTTTGATACACTTATTATAGCGATTTTCCAACTTCTTGATCCCGTCCGAAAAGTAATTTACCGGAAGGTCTGCAAAATACTCCTTCGTGGCGTCGATGATTTTCTCGCGTGAGCTGAATTTTTTATTGATGAGCCATCTTTTGAGGTTTGGGAAGAGATAATAGTCTGAGGGAGCCAAATCGGGCAATTACGACAGCAATTGGAGCCGTAAGTCATTGTATTTAGCCATGGTTGCGATGCTCTTGTGCGCCGGTGCATTGTCTTGTAAAATCGCTTCATGTGTGAGGCCGTTTTGCAGCGATTTCTGCCTTCAATCGCCTCAACAATGCACAGTAATACTCGCTGTTAATGGTGTTTCTCTTTTTCGAGGTAGTCCACGAAGAGTATACCATGACAATCCCAAAAAACCGACGCCATAACCTTTCCGACCCATCGAGCCTCCCTCGACCGCTTCAGAGCAGTCGTGTCGACTTCAGTCCATTGCCGGGCACTCATTCTGTTTTCTGGTGTTCAACAGTTAACAATCGACGCAAAAAGTCCGCCCGATTCTGCATCAGCAAACACTCTTTCGAAGTGCTCTCGCGTTCGTGTTTTTGGTCAGGAGTGAGTAAGCGCCGCACCCAGCGGCAGAATGCCCAAAATATGGCGTGTGCGCTCAGTACTAATCTCTGTGGTATCTGCTAGCTCGCGCACCTTCACTTTCCGGTCAGCCAACACCATTTCATGTATTTTTTTGACATTGTCTTCTGTTACCGCATCGGAGTGCCTGCCGCTGCGGACTTGATTGGTTGCGATCACCACGAAACTCTCGAACCAATATTTGACGGTGTAATCTGACGGAGCATTAGCCATAATATTTTTCCAACTTTTCTTTTGTTTCCTTCGCTGTTTTGCCTCTCAAAAAATAATGTTTTATGAGAGAACGAAAATCGTTTTTATCTATACTCAAAATGATGCCAAACACGTCAACAACAATCAGCTGTCAAAACAAAACTAAAGATAGGATCGCACTGAAATTTAGCATGTCTGCCTAAATATGAACGGACTTCAAGGCACCATAACCTTTTTTAGAGTAGCAGTGAATCGACTTTTCACTTCACCTGGTATTGTCGGTTGGGCTCGGTATGTCTGCAGTAGATAACAGATAAAGCAGGGAACCAAGGACAATGCCCTGGGGCACACACGCTTCTATTTTGGTTAGATCAGAATATTCATCATCGTATTTTACGTAAAAACATCTGTCCGAAATATAACTTTTTATAAATCTAAAGAAGTCATTTTTTAACTGTCCTTTAAGTTTATAAAGTAATCCTTCATGCCACACTTCGTCAAATGATGCCGCCAACCCAATCCGCACTATATAGTGACTTTTTTGGGATGCATTAGTTTTTCGTGAATCTCTTCTGGATTTCCCGGTCCTCAGAAACGACAATTTTGTTTATTTACGTACCCATCCACCAAAAATGGGATCAAGTTCAATGACAAATTACCATGGCGATCCAATATGCAGTGTAATTTGGACTTTATAGGCGTGCAAATGAAGATCAACTATAGGGTGAATTATCGTGAGGTTTGATTTAAAATGTAATAAACAACACAATAAAGAACAATTCATGGCATTTATTTTTTGGAAATGATATCATGTAAATGTTGGTCACGACTACATCTGAGGTTGTCCATTTGGAGGGTCTAATTTTGGGCGACTCGTTCAAGCATAGCGACTGGTATCTCGCGAATAGCACGAGTATTGTTGGCTTCCAAAGCGTCAATCGTAGCTGGCTTATTCCTGAAGACATGAGACTTTACATATTCCCAGAGAAAATAGTCTAAAGGTGTGATATCGTACGGTCTAGGCGATTTAACCGTAGCAAAACGTGAAATTAAGCGCTCACCAAAATGGTTTCTCAACAAGTCCATTGTTTCACGCGCTGTATGCCTCTTAGCGCCGTCTTGTTGAAACCATAGCTCACCGAGACCATATGCTTTAATTCCAGGAAGCACATAGTCCATTAACATGGCGCGATAACGGTTACCATTGACGGTAACATTCTGATTTGCCTCATTTTTGAAGATCTATGGACCAATTATTCCACCAGCCCATAAACCACACCATACCTTTGTTTTTAGCTACAGCTGCTATAATCTCTTCACTACGTTCTGCATGTGCACTAACCGGTCGAGTATCATCCAGTCATATAAACTGGGACTCAAATTTGCTAATGGTATTGGCAATAGTGGTTTCAGTAGGTCGATTATGCCGATCGTAAGTTCTTCGAGTCGCACGAAAAACATTTCCCACAGAACGCTGATTTTCGATATACAGCTGAACATATTGGAGACGCTGTTGTGGAGTGAGTCTTTCGATGATAACTTGCCAAACGATACTGAAAAAAAATGATAAAGCAGTTAGATAGGAGTCAGGCGTGACTATTGAAAATCAAACCTCACAATGATTCACCCTATATTAATATTCAGCGTAAAGTGCCATAAGTGAGGACCAATTGACAAATTGAGGAGCCTGGCTGGTTTTTGATACTTTCGCTCACTGTGGTGATGTTTTGACGTGATGGCCGAGCCTGCTGATATGGTGTTTGATCATTTTCTTTAAAATACTTTACAATTGCACGAATTTTGGGCTCACTACGGCGATTATGTTAACCGAAAAATTCACGATTTTTACGAAATATTACTTTTTCAGATAGCCCATTTTCGTAATAAGATTGATTAACAAGCATTTTTAAAGATTGTATGACATCTGTCAAAAAGATAAACCAAATTGAATTCAGTAATTAACAGTAATAAACAGCCAACTTCCACACCATCTGTTGGCCTACCCCTAACCTAAGGTTTATATGTAAGTAATCTGAATTTAGTTATATTTATGATGATAAGTAGAATCTCATAGAAAATAATGACCACAAATGTCACAATTTTTTTTTAACACGATAGCTCCTCGTCGCATGATTTTGTAAAACTCCACCCACCGCAAGACGAGGAAAATGTGATGGGCTGCCAACGATTTTTATAGTATGAACGTTTATAGCATGAATACTATTTACTATTGTAGTTTTTTAAACTTTTGAATTATCATATAGTTAATTCTTTAAAATTGTTCCACAATGCTTAAATTATTTTATAAAGTGAGCTTAACCGATAATTTTTTACCGATAATGTGAGTTCAATTTCTAACCGCCGATGTAAACCCAACTTTCAGACAGTTGTACAGCAGCTTTGGGTTAAAAAAATATGAGTAAGACATTACCTTCGACAGCAGAAGCTTTTTATAACGTTAACGTGACATGTAACAGATTAACAATAAGGAAAGCAACATCAATATTTTGTTTCCGTATATATGACAGCAGGACAAGCCGCTCTATAGATTTTGCTTTAATGAAATGGTTCTTGGACCCAGATTAGCTAAAATAGCAATATTAGTTAAAAGTTATTTTCTCCAAGATTTTAAAAGAAAATACAACGACTGAATTTAGATCGGGCTGTAGTGCTTAAAACTGATCCACTTGCAGGGATGATGATGAATGAGTGAAAGAATATAATTATATCTGATGAAATGACTAACTTTTTCATTAAAAACCTATTTCTTGTTTGCATAATTTTTGCCACGTCCTCTTCTAAAGACGATTATTTAGGACCTACTAGAACTGATAACGAGATTCTACATTTTAAATTAATCACAAAGTCGACTTTTCATGAGCTGCAAAGAATAGAGTGAGGTTGCCAATAACACAACGTCAACTGTGAACAAGGTTAGGTTTGGTGAGAGTGGCGGTTTGAGAACCAACACACTTGGGAATGTTTGCCCGTTGTGCTGCCACGTGGACCTATGATCCTCTTACTCATGGAACTAGTTTGAGCTTATGATAAAACGCAGGAGACGGTTTGTAAGAGAGGGCACCATTTGAATTAAATCCATACCATTTTCAGTTAGTACCAACCTTAAAGAGATACGTGTATAAATTTGACAGCTGTCGGACGATCAGTTATCGAGATATAGCGTTATGGGTGAAGCAACTTTTGTTATTGTGAAAAAAATGGGTTCAAAACAATCTCGTGTGTTGATTTATCATTGCTTTTTGATGGGAAAAAATGCAGTCGATGCAAAGAAATGGCTTGACAAGTGTTACCCGGACTCTGCACCAGCCAAAACCATTCGCAAGTGGATTGAAAAACTTAAAAGTGGTCATACAAGTACCAAAGATGATGCACGCAGTGGACGTCCAAAAGAGGCTGTTTCAGATGAAAACATCAAAAAGTCCACAAAATGATTACGAATGACCGTAAAGTGAAATTGATCGAGAAAGCTGAGGCTCTGAAGATATCAAAAGAGAGTGTTGGAAATATCATACACGAATATTTGGACATGCGAAAGCTCTGTTCAAAGTGGGTACCGCGTTTGCTCATAGTCAATAGTTGCTCAAAAACAACAACGTGTTGATGAGGAGTGTTTAAAGCTGTTCAACCGCAATAAAACCGAATTTTTGCGTCGGTATGTGACAATGGATTAAACTTCGCTCCATCACTTCATACCAGAGTCAAGTCGGCAGTCAGCTCAGTTGCGAGCAGGCGACGAACCTCGTCCAAAACCACCAACAACTCAACAGTCGGCTGGCAAGGTTACGGCATCCGTATTTTGGGATACATATGGAATAATTTTCATCGACTATCTCCAAAAGGGGCAGACTATCAACAGCGACTATTATATTACATTGTTGGAGCGTTTGAAGGACGAAATCGCAGAAAAACGGTCGAATTTGAAGAAAAAGAAAGTGCTGTTTCATCAAGACAATGAACCGTGTCACAGTCGATGGAAACGATAGCAAAATTGAATGAATTCATCTACGAATTGCTTCCCGACCCAGCGTATTCTCTAGATTTGGCCCCCAGCGACTATTTACTGTTCGCATACCTCAAAAGAATGCTCGCCGGAAAGAGATTTAAGACCGATGAAGAAGTAATCGCCGAAACATAGGCCTATTTTGAGGCTAAACCGAAATCGTACTACAAAACTGGTATCGAAAGATTGAATAATCGTTTCAATCACTGTATCGCCCTGGAAGGCAACTATATTGATAAATAAAGTTGAATTTTGTAAAAATTTTGTGTTTTACTCTAAAACGGCACTGACTTTTCAGCCCATATGTTGTATTCCTTAGATCGTTTAAGTCATTGTAGAAGAAAGCTCTTAAGTGCAGTTTTCTTTCTGTGAGAGAGCTAGACATGTATAGAGAAGGTGGAGGATTGTCTCCTCTTCCTCCTTGTCTATGCAGCTTCTATAGAAATTTGTAAAGGACCAAGCCTTTTTGCATGCTTGCATATAAGGGAGTGTCCAGTGATGACACCTATGATGGCTCTGAGATGTTTCCTATTTAGAGGAATCAGACTCTTAAAACGATTCAGATCCAGCCTGGACAGATCTGTTTAGTCGCTAGACATGTTGGCCCACCGGTCTGTTCTTTTATTATCACTCAGCTTAAATAATAATTTGCACGTAGCGAAAGGTATACCTATGTTACCCTTTTAGAGTGGTAGAGTGGTTCCAATTTTGGCGAGTTGTTCGGCCCTATAATTCCCTGTGGCCCGGCACCCAACAAAGGTGTATGTTGAACAACTCTGCCATCTCCGTAAGAGATGATCGGCATTCAAGGGCGGTTTTGAATTAAGCGAGACCGAGTCCAGGGACTTGATAGCGGCCTGACTATCCGAAAAGATGCGGATATCTTTTGCAGATATCACGTTTTTCGTCAGCTAAGACAGAACTTCCTTATTCGCTAAGCACGCTGCAGTGATTTGGAGGAGAGTTGGCTTATCTGAGAAAACACCGCCACCAATCCCGGTATCGGTCTTAGATCCATCTGTGTAGAAGTGGGCATAGTTGTCAAATAGATTATTTGTCCACTGTGTAGTTGCTTTATGGCAAATAGCTGCAATCGCAGCAACTTGCCTGCTGAAGATGTCGAGGGGTGTCAAGTGAATCAAAATGTCTAAAGCCACGGAGTGAGCTCCACTTATGCAGTTGACAGCAATGTCTATAACCGAGGTGAATTGAAAGTGAGTTATTCGAGGTTGAAGGCCCAATTTGTTCCCAATGACATATTTGCAGGAGAATAAAGCAACTGTAGCTCTCTTGACTCTTTTTTGAATGTTATGTTTCTAGTTTAGTTTCCTGTCAAAAATGAGATAGAGATATTTTTCTGTATCGAAGAATACTAAGCTGGTATAGTTTATTAAGGGAGGGTCTATAGTTGGAATTTTATATCAGTTCAGTTTTATAGGGGGTTAACTCCGGATCCACAGCGATCCACCCAAAGGGTTAATCTGTTAAGATTAAGCTGAAGGAGTTCTTTGATTGTATTATATTGCTTACCTGAGACGGCTGTAGCAACTTCATCCGCATAGGCAATCACCCGCTTCAAGGTATGTCTCAATTCATTAAGCACTAAGTTCCAGAGAAGGGGAGAAAAGACACACAGCGGCGTGCCTCTGCTGACACATCTCTTAGCATAAGTCCCACCCAGTTTGGAGCTGATTATCTCTAACACTGATCAACTCCCCGAGTGAGTTGTTTGCCTGCAGATGTGAAAGTGCAGTCGTGATTGCGAATGCAGAGCCGTTTCCACCGACTTTCCTTAGGCATGTTGAGCTGCTAACAAAAGTCTTGGATGAATTTTAGCTCGAATACGAATATTAATCAGTTGTTCTAAAGTTTTAACAAGGAAATATGATAGACTTATAGGTCCGAGGTGCATTAGAATAACATAAGAGCATTTTCGGGCTTGATAATGAAAACTACATCGACTTCTCTCCATGACAGTTGAATATCATGTCTCCATACCTCCTTATGATATTCTATAGGGTGGGCAAGATATTATTTGAGGATTTTTGTAGTTCAGCCGGTATTATACCATCCGGACCAGCAGACTTGTATGGTTTGAAGCTATGCAGCGCCAAAATCAGTTTGTCACTTGTAATCTGATCATGAATTTTGTTCACGATTGCAGTAGTCCTATTTTGGTTATTACTGGCCGCGAATAAGGAGTTACCTATAAAGTGGTTTTCCAGTAGCAAGTTTAGTGATTTATCACTTGAGGTTGTCCAAGAGCCATGGATTTTTTTCCAACAACTAGGCATCATAGGATTTGTAGTCGCGATTCCTCAGAGGTTTTGTCGCAGGATTGGCGCTTTGCTTTTCTCAGTTCTTTTTTTTATATATTTTGAGGGATTCCTTGTATGAGTCACAGTCAGTAACTTTTGTGTGACTTTTTGTGCTTTTTGCAAGGTAGAAGACTTTTCTGCAGGTGTTTGTAAGCGGTCCTAGTGCTGATGTCCACCAGTGCGGTTTTTCTTACCCCTAGGTTGAATCAGAATCAGAGGAAGCAGTTATAGCCTGATTAGGAGCAAGGGTGAATACCTTGACCTTCATGTCAAGCACATTGTTGTCACGCGGGAGACTTGAGAGTTCAGAAGGTAGTGTTACTGACAGTATTCCTTTGTATTTTGGCCAATCAGTTTTCCGATAGTTCTGGAATGCTTCTGGAATGCTGTTTGGTTGGGGCGAACATCACTCAGGCTGTAATGGATGTACCTGTGGTCTGAAAACGAGTATTCAGTTGATACCACCCAGTTCGTGAGCATTATAGTGATGTTATCTGACACGAGTCTGACATCTAGCACTTCCTGTCGGTTTCTTGTTATAAAAGTGAACTTTAACGTCGCACCCGATGATGAGGCCAGTTTTTTGCTTCCAGTACCACCCTTTCTATCACCAGGGAGAAGGCCCATATGATCGTGGTCAAGATACGCAGATGCCAGCTAGTAGGAGTCTTTGGCAGTCTCTAGCCTGGCAGCGTAATGCTGAAGTTGCATTTACGGTGACAGATTAGTGTAAACAAAACCCCCGGCAAAGGGTTATTAGGGTGCGATTGTGTTTCTGTGATTTTGATGGATACTGGCTTGCAATTGGTACTATGTGATCGTACCCAGCTCCCGGGTATCTTATCTTCCTTGCTAAGGTAACTAGTGCTGTCATTTCTTGATTGGAGGTGTTTGTGTATGGCAACGATAGAGCTGATGGTGATAAAAATTATGGTACATAATGCTCCTCCCAAATACTAGTATTGATGCCCCTGTGGGACCCAGTCATTATGATCAACTTCAATTGACAGTTGTGCCTTGAGGAGGGCAGTGCGAGGTTCAGCCAGTTGTTTCCTAGTTATGTCGAAATTAGGAGGTGACAGGCCATCATTGAAAATACCTTGATAACATTGTTTATTTTCTCAACTTCTCCGATTGGGGAAACTACATTAAACAAATTGCTGTAAATTTCGTAGCCTGGGAATCTTACTGGGTTTACGCTTGTCAGGAGTGGTATAGGTGAGTTGTTACATAACAAGTTAACTTCATTCGCTTTTTGTCTATGTGTATATGACTGCAAGATCACTCTGTAGATGATAAATCCGATCGAATTCCGCATTTACCGTGTTTGAGTTGCAGGTTACCAAGAGTGAGTCAGAAGCTATAATTTGGAGTAATTCCTTCCCGCAGTCTTTTAAACGTTTCTCCTCAATTTTATCGTGGATCCCGTAACCCAGGTCTATGGCTCAAAAAATGTCTCGTTGTCTGAGCTAGTTGCAAGTTGTTGCACAAAGTCTGCATTATCTAGCAGAATAGCGTGGGAATCGATCACTTGGACACTGATAAAACCGTATTTGAAGAATATCTTTCTTTGAACTAGGGGGATGCTGAACGTTAGAAAAACCATTCCTGTACGGATAGTCTTTGTTATTTTGTTTATAGTAAATAATGAAGATACATTAGATACAGGTGGTAATCTACAAAATACCAAGTCTTCGTTCATTCGGTTAACGTGTTCCAGTAACTAGATACTCGCTGAGTAGGCATATATTTTTTCATGAATGCGGAGCTGCTGTTGCTGCTCTATGACTGTGTCAAGTTGCTTATTCACAGATTATTTCAAGTCGGTGATGTTTGTCATGAAGTCGGACACCTTATTTATTTTACTTTTCAGTTGGGCCATTTGCTGCTCCAGAGGATTATTCTACACAGCTTGATAGACTATGCCTGCGCTCAACAATATTTGGTGACCGTATTTAGCAAGTCTTTTTATTATTACTGGTATGGCTGCTCGTTTTGATCTTCTTTTGTAGCTTGTGATACTGTGATACTTTCCTCCCCCGGCTTCTATATTAAGTGCTTATTTTACAGTGTTGGTTTAGTTTACTATACTTGTGGCTCTGATATTGGTTGCAGGATGTATTGAAATCTTGGAGAATGGAATCAATAGCAAGCAAGACGTTTCGACTAAAAATTCTAGGTTCAGAAGTTTTATCGAAGCATCCCCTAATTGTTGAATGTAGACGCTTGGGGTAAGAGATTGGATAGTTAATGCGCTAGATGATGGATAAGTGAGAGAAAGCCAACAAAAAACGACTTGAGTCGCTTTTCAGTCTTTACGTCAACTCTGCAAACATTTCCTGAAGGCGTAATGCTCGCTTACGCAAATCTGCGATGTTGAGCGTTCTGTTGGGGAACTTCCATTTATTTTTCTTCTTTGGATGGTGGAGGTATTCTTGGTGAAACCTTTCCCAAAATTGCTATTGAATTTGCTGAACTTGTAACCACCGCTTTGTTATGGGCACAATGTAAGTGTCGGTGAGTCCTACGCTTTCCAGCGAGTCTGGATGTAAGGGTTTGCTGTTGTCTGAACTTGTAACCAGCGCTTTGTAATGGGCAAAACAGTTGGTAGACCAGCGTCAATTACCGAGTTCGTGGAGCATGGGTTGAGTAATGAAATGAAATGGTATAAATGCCGGTGAGTCCTCTGCTTTTAGCGAGTCTAGATATAAGGGTCTGCTGTTTAATAAACCTTCTATTCAACACAATAGAGTGTTAAATTCCTCATAGGTTAGATTAGCGCTACTGGACATTTTCTTTACAAAATGTTTCATCGATTTTACAGTGGCTTCCCATAATCCACCGAAGTTAGGTTGAGCTTCCAAACTATTTCTTGGATCGCCGTCGGCTCCTGGCTGGTTTTAGTCACCTTACTTCATTCTTAGTTGATATTTCTTATGGCTCCAATGAAATTTATTCCGTTGTCAGAGAGGACCAGCACCGTCTATTTGCAAAACGTGAGAATGCAGCTAGCAGCAATATCTGTGCTCAAAGCCGAACAAATTTCTAAATGAACAGCCTTGGCTGCCGTTCAAAGACTGCTACCCACATTTTGATAATTTTTTTCAAATTTGGGTGGACTGGCTTTAATATGAAATGAACCGCACAGATCGAAACCTATTTTACTAAATGCAGGTGCTGGTGTGATGCGTTCCCGTAGCAGATCTTCCATGATTTGTTGGATAGTTTTGGCCTTCCATCGGATACATATTGGACAGCTCCGGATACATTTCTTCACTCGGGATCTCAAGGCAGGGATCCAGAATTCTTCTTTTATTAGATGCTCTGTCAGGGAGTTTCCACTATGGTGGTGATCGTGGTGTGGATGCCTTTGGCTTTCCGGTAGGTAGAGTAAAATCGCCGAGGCCTCCAGGAACTGAGGACATATGTTGAGATGCGAGATAGTCTTCCATAAACTCGTTTGACATTTTCTTGTGGTTTTCGTCTTTCTCCCAACGCCTTTCTTGACTAATGTTGAATTTTACAGCCGTCCTAAACGAGTTTCCTAGTGCAGGGGCGTCGAGCTTTCAAGGGATTTGACTCGAACTCCGAAAGTGTCGTGTAGACTGAGGTTTGATTTCCAATCCCGCTTCCCGGATCTCTAGATACAATCCATCCACCAAGATAAATATTTTGCAATAACAGTCCACCCTTTTTCTCTAGGCCAGGTCGTAACACTGTTGAGTAGACAGGTCCACCTAATAATAGGGATACTTCTGCTGGTCTGTTCATCTGTGGATCAGTGAGTGGCTCATCATATGAGAACTTCCAATTGATGTGACTCGGCACGCTGGGAAGTGGTCCAGTAACAGGTTTGACTACGAGTGCTTTTATTTTACGAATGGCAGTTCTGGGTTATTGTACTTGAGTTTTATGTCAGCAATATAACGGACTGCTCCAATTTCTCGTCCTACTCTTATGACTTTGACGAGTGTTCGTTTTTTTGGCAAGCGTAATCTCTGCACTAAATCCTCAGATATGTAGTTGGGTTGGCTGCTCTGATATAGTAAGCACCGAATAGAAACGCTTTCATTGTTTACCGAGAATGTAGCAACAGCCGTGGGCAGGATCATAGAGGACGCTTCAGGCTCATTTTAGCATAATTAAGTTCCGCTTGTTAAGTTGTTGCCAGTTCATTTAGTGTCGAACTTGGTTGAGGATGCATGGCCGTAATGTGATATTTTTGGCAGATTTCACATTTTAAAAAACTGTTTTAATCTACAAGGAGATTGATAGCTAAACCGATGCCTGGGGTAGTAATTTGCCGGGATTGAACTGTGGCATGTATGGTACTTAAGTATGTGGGATACAAGCATTTTTCTTGGACATCTTTTAATAATCACCTTGCTGATATTCTTTGAACGTAAAATCTTCGATTTCTTCTTAGGTGAGAAGTCTAGTTTTGAAGTTAACAGAATCTTCTAGTCTTCCACGGGTAATTGGGTTATCGCCACGAATGAGGTAGGCCATGATTTGTTCTGCAGTAACCTTATTTTTTTTAGATTGGAAGCCCGTCTTTTAGTATGGTGTTAGTATGCAAAGATCGATTCTGAATCTCCAGGGATTGTAGGGCATTGGGGTAGAGCTAACAAAGCCTCTAATTCTACTTTTGCCAGGTGCCTTGGGTTATCAAACATTCGATCCAAAAGGGACCAGGCTATAAGATATTTGTCTCCGGTCAGATCAAGATCACTTACAGCATCAAGTGCTTTTCTAGTTAGTTTGGAGTTGAGCAAAGCAAACTGATCAATGCTTGAAGTACGACTTCTTACCACCAGCGATTCAAATTGTTCCTTGAATTCACCATATTTGGTGATGTCACCACTATATTCACGTAGGCTAACTTTCAATGATAATGGTGCAATCCTGGTTTTCGGAAGCCTGGCTAGTTCATGGGTATACTGGCGAGTTGCCCGTTGCATCCGTCTTCGGGGTAGAACCTTGTTTGTTTTTGTCCTCCTCTGTTAGTTCTGGGGAATTCTACATAATAAATTCTCTGATTTTAGAGAAAATGGATGCAGTTTCTTCACTTACCTAAGCGGCAATTATTACAATTATAATAGCAAATTAGCGTACACAGTATTAATGCTACAATTTCCCAGAGTAGTCTCCACCAAGGTGTTGTTCGAGTCCTCTGATTCCGAACATGATCCCAAGAGCTCATCTTCTTCCTCTGATCGTGTAGGATCTCTTTTTATTTCGTCTTGGGTTTTCATTTCCGATAGAGTGTCAGAAGAGTAGGCCGACGGCTTAATATTCAGCTCGGATGAATTGGAGTCGTCGTTGTCCATTTCTGTAAAAGATATCGACGCTCCCAGATTTGAAGCTGTATTTGTATTTTCGGTTGAAGAGCTATGAGGTTATTTATTAGCATCCAGCTCTTACTTTTTGTAGACCCTTAGTTGTATTGCCTCGAACCCGAATCGAACCTTGCCTTAAGTCTGCGCTAGAGGGTTAAGGGGTTTCTTATTTATCACTATCAACGCGCGTGAGTCGGAAGGGTCGGGTTACTGAGCCTGATGATCTCCCGAATGCTTTCTGGAGAGGAGTGTTCGGCTGGAGTCCAGGTGCGGGTTCTATTTCTGCTAGGGATATCCTTGACTTCGAGTTTTGCGCCTGGCCAAATCTTTCCTAAACCATTTATGGCTTTCGTGAAAAGATTGAGAGATCTTTACTCGGCAAATGCGACGAGTTTGACGTCGCCTTGGTGCTAGCCAGTGTCGCTCTTGATGAGAAGTGATCCGAAACTTTAATGGTTTTGGGCCTTTTAGGAACCGGCATGTTTTCCTCCAACGATCTCTAGTACTAAGAGGAGTCCTTTAACGTTTTGAGCCCGGTGGGAGCAGTGGGCAATCCGTTTTTTGAGTTTGTTGTTGTCCCACTCAATCTTGCTCTTGATGCCCGCACTTTTTTTCACCTGACGAACGCCCCAATGATGTAATGAATGAATGAAATTTCTATATAGGATACAATGTAATACTCTTTTGATACATATGTGCGTACAATGCATCGGCTAAGTTTTGCGTTCTCTTAAGTTAGTTATAAAGGTAACAAATTGGTTACATAAAAGGAAGTTATTATATAAAGTGACAAGTGACAAAGACTATCTTAAATCGACGAAAAATGTGCATGGTTTTTATTCTTTCAGAATACTGAAAGATGAGTACATGATCAAGAGTAGCATATTCTGTCCAAAAAATTATTTTAATATATCTAACAGGTTGTCGTTGCCTAGCCATGAAATTAGTCAGTTTTGTAAGACAGTACAATTTTCTACGTTGAATTTGAGAACAAAATTCCACAGCAGTTTTCTCTTCATCAGTTCATCGTTTTCTCTCAGTCGCCTTAAGATTTTTTTACCATCCAAACTGTTGTTAAACAACACCATAAACCTCGTTAGTGCCGTATTTCCAAAAATCCGGTACCGTCCCTGAGGTAGTGTACTTGCTGATTCACTCTTGCTTTTCATTTTGTTTTTTATTCTCATACCAAGCTTTGTTGATAATGTTGTGCTGATTGTCGATGGAGGAAATAAATGTCGAACTTCCCCATTTCTTAGTTATGGCAATTCTATTACCATACTTCAGCTTCAGTTTTGACTTGATTATTCTGTTATCGATGGATGGTTCTTCGCAAATATCTTTCAATTATTGTTTTTTTAAAATTGACACATCATGATTTTCAATAAATAAAAATATTTTTTCCATCGCTAAAATAATAGAATCACTTTAAGTACGACCGATTTTACCTCCAGTTGTAGGTTTCACAAAGAAATTTTAACAATCACTGTGGTACTTAGTCTCAGCAGCAACTAAATCGTATTTATATTGAATGCGTGTAATAACACTTCTTGCTAGCTCATCAGAACGAGTCCGAGCAACCTTGAAGATGGCGTCATTAAATGCAAATGTTAAAACTTGGGACACTCACACCGAAGATGTTGCGCTGTTTCCATTTCAGCCTTTTTATCTGCTTCATTGCCGCAAAACAAACATTTTTTTGTTAAAACAAAATGAAGAATCATTCCTTCTCGCTCTAGTCCGAAGAGGGCTTACTCCAGATATGATAGTTGTTTCAACTTCGCGTTGTTTTTTAGCTGCAGCAATGCTGCGCTTGTTGTTTGTCTTTTAAATATTTATCAAACTTGATTTGATTAAAATTTTCATACCACGATCAACAACCACAATTTCAATTTCAGTGAAAGATTCACCGCAAACGAAGCAAATTTCTAAAATTTTTATAACATTTTGTAAGGCACAATTTAGAATGAAAATATCATCTACAAAAAAGTTTTTTCACTACGGAAAACCTATCAAAACTGACTGGATTTACTAGAGTTATGGTCGAAAAAAGCAGGTATATGCCTGATTCTACCCTAATAACGAAAATTCGCAGGCAGATGTTATTCCAGGTCAACCGACTTATGGAATTGTGAACGGGCGTTGACTCACTCAAAATAGTTTATTTAACACGTATATAGTAGTATTTGAGTGCATGAGTCACAAAAACCAATATTCCAATAATTTTTTCTTCAAATAGATGAGTCAATAATGCATGCTGGCCACATATGAGAGCATATTTGTATTTTCTAGGTTTGAAAATTTTCCGGTAGCTCTCACCGTTTCAAAGATATCCTACACAAGTAGGATCGATGGGGACAGGATCTTGCGCTAAAAATGGCCATGAATATTTTTATCCACCTTCGTTAACGTCGCTTGATTTCTAATAAGTTTTTATCATTGTGCACTATCTGATGAGTTTGTCAGAGATGCTAAAACAAACTGTATGATGGTTCACAGCTTTGATTAAACCAATCGAGGACATCGATTTCATGAAATCGAAAATACAAATTATTATTAGAATAAATTAAGTTCTTTGCATTTATAGTATTATTTAAAATAGTAATGCAAATATATTTCTATAAATAAGGGGGCAACATAAAACAAAACGCTAAAATAGAGTATTATAAATTAATGGAACACATGAATAAATAAATCACAAAATTCAGAAGCTGTTATTTCTATTCTACCACTTTATTAATTACACGCCTGTATTTCTATTAATAACCACAATAAGCACAGATTTGGTAAATAATAATGTTTTATTTTTATTCATCTCACTACTTAATATTCATAACAGAAAAAGATTTTTTCCAAAATGCTAATGAGGCTGGACTTCTTAAAATGAAACTCATTATTTTGAAAATATTTTTTTGTCTTCAATTTGAGAAAGTAAAAACATTCATTTCCCTACAGCGTTTGTTAGATCTTTCCATGAATTTTGTTTAAGAATTTGTTCGAAGTTGTTTCGAATGGATTTATTTCCTCATAAAAATTTGAATATTTATATTGTATTAATATTTAGAGTCTCATGCGAGGGCAAAAAGTAAGGTGGCTTGAAATTTCGCATGCAACGATTATCCATTTTTTTTTTTTGTACTCTGTTTCAAGTTTAGTTTCAAGTATATAGCATACTTTGCTTTTGACAGATAGAAAGGTTAGATGTGTTGAGGTGTGCTCGGGGATTTTCAATTATTATAAAAAATGAAGTAAAGAACTTGTATCAAATTTTGTGTAAAAGAAGGAATCAAGTGCTCTAAAACACTTGAAATGCTCTAAGTAAAAAACATGTTTTGAAAAATCGTAAAATTACCATAAGAGAAGGAAGTTGGCATATTTGTCGGCTCGTGCCTTACAATTTTTTCGGATGTTTTGGGCATGACACTTGTGTCAACGAAGTTTATTCCGAAACTTCTTAATTTTGATCAGAAGAACCGTCGCATAAGCATCGCTCAGGAGCTCTTGAATGACGTCAATGATGATCCTGAGTTGCTCTAAAAGAGTCATAACTGGTAACAAATCATGGGTATATGGTTATGATGTTGAAACCAAAGCCGTATCGTCCCAATAGCAGCACCCAGGAGATCGAAAAAAGCACGCTAAGTTCGATCAAATGTTAAGTTTTAATTACTGTTTTTTTTTCGATAACCGTTGCTTTTCCGTAATTGTGAAAAAACAATTCATGCTTTTTGCATCACGATATTGCAATTGGTCATTCATCGTTGCTTGTGAGAGATATTTTTGGCTAAAAATAACACGACATCATGCCTCAGCCACCATAATCACCGGATGTGGTCCCGCGACTTTGTAACGATTGAGTAAATAACCACAGCATTGCTGGAAGAGTTGAAGGCTATACAAAAACGTGCTTCGAGGATTGGAAAAAACTTTGGTACCAAATGTACCAAATATAATCAATATTATATATTTATATATCAATATATACAAAATAATCGGGAAATATATTTAATATATATAAAATAAAGAGGTGAAACTATTGTAGATAAAACTAATTATCCTCGTCAGTATCAAACCTAAATTTGGCTTAATGATTTCCTGCTAAAGTTAATGAATTAATGTTCAATTCTAAATTTTTTCGGACGGAGAAATCTTCAAAAAAAAATGGGGGGGGGGGCGCGATTTTCAAAAATACCTGTCATTGAATCTTGCTTCTAGATTTAGTTTAAACGTTTAACATAATTTCGCATAAATTGGGTTCAAGAAGTAATGTTGTTTCTCTAAAAATGGCCAACATATAGTTTAAAAAGTATGAGTAAGATTCTACAAGATTTGAATAATTCTCTGTTTGAAACAAAATTTGTTTAATCAGTACTGAACAATCTTCAATGTAGGCAAAGTATGACGTTATTGTTTGCCAATCCTTTAAAATGTGCTGAATAGCAGAAAGTAAGAACATAACTTGTAGTTATGTATCGTACTAAGTCCGAAAATTCGCAGTGCACGAACTCATACACTTCCATTAATACCATTTGGTAGATATTTTAAAATAAGAATAAATTTTTTAAATTATATTTTCAACGCCTATTGAAATTGGTCTATTGGTCCAATAAATATTTTAAGCAATTCTGTATTGTGTGAGCATGACAATAAGCTTTACCTATATTTTTAATTTCTTTTTGAAGAGCAGTTGAGTTTGAGTATGCACTAAAGGAAATTTCCTTATCAAACGACAAATCACACTTATTAAAACAATTTTTTAACCATAATTAACATCCCAGATGCGAAGTTAACGAATTCCTCTGAGAGAGTTCAATAGAAAAATCGCACGACCAACTTGACCGTAAATTAAACACGTACTTAAGCTTTAATAATAAGCATTTATTCTCGATAATATAATATAATGTAGTTGGTTAAACCACCGTCGAAAGACTGCCGCCACAATCCACCAGTCTCAAAATTCGTTGCCTCGTTTATGCCCAAATGAACTGCTGACACAGCTATCTCCCTCATGTTTCATCTAGCGCGTGAATATATTCAATATTGCGGCGGATGTGCCTCTTCAGCACAGGTTCTCGTGCATTGATTAAGCAATTCATGGTCATCTTGAAGTTGATAATTATCTCTAACGTGAATGCAGCTTGAATCATGTTAACTGCGCTCTCATCGGCGTTTTCAACGAAATCCAATAATACCATTTTTCAATAAAAAATACTGAATGCATATGAGGAACATTTTTTGGTTTTTGTGCTTGGAAACATGTAACTAGCACATTCCCAGCTATGGCTTCGCTTTTTGTCATTCCGGATGAAATTTTTCCCCAAATTGATGAGTTCACAATCTAATGAAATGTACGATAAATTGTTCTTGATATTATGGAAAATAACATATGTGCAACTTCGTAGGCAATCACTGCTAATTCTTTGTCACTATTTTCCGAAGCGTAAGATTTGATAAGCGTATTAGTCCAATAGTGCTGAGTACCAGAACAGTATCTCTTATAAGCAATAGTGAAAATGGAGCAATAAATTTTACAACAAACATTTTTCTTTAAACGTACTGGTTTTTTTGTGCTTCATTTGCTATGATTGGTTATATGAGCACAGCATTTTTTTTTTAATTTTACACGAACTTTTGGTACTTTTGGCCAGCGGTTTCAGCTAGACGCTCATTTATTGGGTCTATAACTATTCGTGCGGTTTGCTAAGAGATGGCGTAACTTGTATTATTTCATTGTTATTATTCCATTGGAACATGCGTTAGAAAGCTACTGTCATTGTACGTCATTTTAGTATATGTCATTCATTTGAAGCGTAAACAAAAGTAATTTTTTTTCACTCAAATATGTCGAACTTTGTGCCTGAAAAAGTGTTTTTGCGGGGAGTTCTTCTTCATTACTTAAATATGAAGAAAACTTCTGCTTGGTGGAAGTTTATGGTGAACATGCGCTAGCTCAGCGAACGTGCCAAAAGTGTTTTGCACGATTTAAAAGTGGTGATTTTGGCTTGGAAGACGATGAACGTCGTGGGCAGCCAAAAAAGTTTGAAAATGAAGAACTGGAAGCATTACTCTATGAAGATTGTTGCCAAACACAAGAAAAGCTCGCAGAATCTATGGGTGTCACTCAAGCAGCCATTTCAAAACGTTTAAAAGCAGCTGGATGTATTCAAAAGCAAGGAAATTGGGCTCCACATGAACTCAAGCCGAGAGACGTCGAAAGGCGGTTTTGCATGTCCGAAATGCTGCTGGAACGCTACAAAAGGAAATCGTTTTTGCATCGGATTGTTACTGATGATGAAAATGGATCCATTACGACAACCCCAAGCGCAAAAAATCATATGTGAAACCCGGCCAACCAGCCAAATCAACGGCAAAGCCGAATATCCATGGCGCGAAGGTAATGCTCTCTATTTGGTGGGATCAGATGGGTGTGCTGTATTATGAGCTGCTAAAACCGGGTGAAAGCATCAACGGACAACGCTACCGAACACAATTAATCCGTTTGAAGAGAGCAGTATTCGAAAAACGCCCGGAATATGCGACCAGACACGAGGCAATAATTTTCCATGATGACAACGCTCGGCCCCACGTTGCTATTCCGGTTAAGAACTATTTGAAAAACAGTGGATGGGAAGTCTTACCCCATCCGCCTTATAGCCCAGACCTTGCCCCTTCTGACTACCATTTGCTCCGGTCGATGCAGAACGCCCTCACTGAAATACGGTTCACATCAGAGCAGAATATCAAAAATTGGCTTGATTCATTCTTGGCTACCAAGCCGGCGCAGTTCTTTTGGGAGGGATCCACACATTGCCAGAAAGATGGGAAAAAGTCAAAGCTTCAGATAGGCAATACTTTGAATAACACTTTTGTACATGCACTAATAACAGAAAATTACATACCCAATAAATAATATGTATTCTTTTTAAATAAAACTATATAATTATATACATATTGTACCTTTTAACAAGAGGGGCCAGAAGACGGTTGAACGTTTGTTTTGCTTTAAGAGTGACACTTGCTCAAAATGTGAAAATGACATAACCAAACATGGTGGAACCAACTAAATCCGTACAACAAAAATAGTATCAAGATCATATTTAATTTTTTTTAGCTTTAAGAGAAAAAGGAGGACATTTCTTAAAGGAGTACGTGAGCACAAATGGCTGGAAGGGAGAACTGTCCTCCCAAAAGGAGTACGGCTGGGAACGCTATTCTGTACTGTTTTTCTCTATAGATGCTTTCATATACCGCACTGAAATCGATCTAGACTTCTTGAGTTTCTTGACTTTCTTGAATATCAATTATCCGTCCTAGCTTTTTCATGTAGTTTTTCATAGGCTATTTGCAATTAACTGCAATTTTAATTCAAGGACAATTGTATTGTATTAAAGATCAATAATACTAATACTCCTTTAATAATAAAGGAGCACCCTCCGCTGGGTCTCGTTCTCTCATGTATTTTAACTAGATACAGTTATCGTGCTATCTTCATTTGCATAATTATTTTCTTCTATATTATGCATTTTAAATTCTTACAGATTTATTACCTAAACTAGCTATAATTTACATAATTATTTTTTTCTAAATATTGCATAGGATACTATAAATTCTTATAGATTTATTACCTAAACTAGCTAAACATTGCGTGTCAAGAATCTAATACCTTTACTAGCAATTTTTATTATGAGTCCCATGGATCTTACAAATCTTGGCCTCAAGGCTTATATGATCCAATTGGTGCAAAAGCTAAGGATTTATGACTTATCTTAATCATAATAACATTGATATTGATAACAATATATTTTTCTTACGTGGATGTATTTTTGGTTTGATATATATACATATGCTTTTTAAATTGATGAACAATTGAAATTGGACTTAAGTTTTTTTATTTTTGTCAATACATTAAGTAAATATGAGTAAAAGCGAGCCTAAAAGTGATGTTGATAATGGCAAAGAATTTTTAACGAAACTTTTCACAAATTAATTAAAATTCATAATATCAAAAATTATTCAACTTATAGTATATAAAAACCTTAAAATGTTGAGCGCTTCAATCGAACTTTCAAAGAAAAACTGACAAAAAAATGTTTAGTACTTTTTTCATAGGCTTACAATCGTTGAAACCCGCTCCTAAAGGGAAATTCAAAGTTAAGCAAATAATCAAGTTCGAATTAGCGAATTCCGATATGCTCTTAAGAAAGGGTATACATCGAATTGTTCAGTGGATGATTTTTCAGATCAACTTATTCTACGAATCTTTCTACGAATTGGAGATACGTAGAAAAAAATTTGAAAACTAGAGGTAAACAAGCATAACAAGCATATATAAAGGGGGTTGGATTTCAAACATATAATAATTCATAGAAAAATAAACGGAACTCTTTTTGAATAAATCAAAATATATTTATGAAATAAGCATAGATTTTGTTTAAATAATGTATGTACCATTGTATGTATATATTCAGTTTTATTAAAAATTTTCTCCTAAGATATAGTCTCTGATGCTCGTAGATTTGTTCTACTTTTTCATACGCGTATTTTAAAATTAATAATTTGATTTATATTCAGTATCATATTTTGTTATATGCTCGACTTGTCCATTGCTCGAAATTCTTTCAGAAATATATTGGATGATGTTTAAAGCGTTTGGTTTTCAATTGTCAAAAAAAAAACACGTGTAATATTGTTTTCTAAGGCTGCAATTCGCGTTGGTTTATAGGCATAGATGAGAGATTTGACGTATAATACCAAATATATAGGTTGTTCAACATATTTCGCACAATTAATATTATTAAATTTATAAGTACTATCACATGTATCAAATGTTATATTATCTAGCTTTGAACTCATCCAATATGTATTGTAAGTAATTTTTACTTCGAAATTCTGATTGTCAAGTAATGTGTCAAAAAAACAGCACATTGTTCGAAAGGGTAGTTTTTTTCTATTATTATTCACTTGTACTCCGAAAAGGTTAAGTTAAAGCTATATTATACATCTAATAAAGTTTACTCAAATAAAACGTCTTTATTAAAGATGACAAAAACGCTTGGTTATTACAAAACGCATGGCTACACCGACGTGATATCTGCATACATAATTTTAATGTAATTATCACGATGTCCTCAAATCGCATCAACTATTTTCTTTCGAATATTTCTGAAGAAACACTTGTTGCAGAATGTGAAGTTCGTGTTGAAGCCCCCGAGTCGAGTTTCAAAACATTCCAGCTGCTCCCGGTGAAAGTGGATGAGATTGATCCCAAGTAAAAAAGAACAAAAATTGACATTTGAGCAAACTACAAAGAAATGTATTACAAAGCACGATCAAAAATTCTACATAAAATTCAATACCGGAAAGCCACGTTGCAAACCGAAAATGTCGTATCTAACCAATCAAAGTCGTCTAATCAGTTAAAACTTCCGAAACTTGATATTCCTATATTTTCAGGTGAAGTTACCCAGTGGCTGTCCCTTCATGAAATCTTCAATTCCCTTATCCATAATATTCCATCATTAACCAATGTCTCGAAATTACATTATCTCATCTCATCTTTATCTGATCAAGCCGCTCATACGGTGCAATCTCTGGAAATCACAGGAGACAACTCTGAAGGGGCCCTTAAGCTTCTTATTGAAAATTACGTCAGCAAACGACTGATTGGCACCGAACACATTAAAAAGAACTATAATGTACCCACCTATTCGGAAAGTTTACTCGACAGCTCTTCGCCAGTTTTGTGATGAGATCAACAGTCATCTTCCTGCTCGCACCACTCTCGGACGTCTAGTCAGCCAATGGGATGATTTATTAATCCAAGTACTTTTACCGAAACTCAATTCTCTGACTGAGTGAGAGAATGGAGCGAAGATGGACCTACAGAAAGAACGCCCAGTTACCAGGAGCTATTAAAATTCCTCACAAAACGCAGCCAAATTATTAGCGATGACAACTCACAGGCAAGTAATCAAAGGCATGCTAAGAATCATAATAACTCTCGCGCAAAATCGTTTTCAATTCTACGTTCGACTAATAACAACATAACGGGATCAAATTGTTTATTTTGCCAAAAACCTCACCATAACATCTACAAGTGCTATAAATTTTTTAATTTGCCTGTTGCGCAGAAATAAATATTTGCTGGCACCAATCAGTTATGCTTTAATTGCATTAAGCCAAATCACAAGCAGCAAAATGTCGTATATGCAACAATCTGCAGCATACCCTGTTTCATGACGAGAGCGTTGTGCGCAGCCCTTCGGATGTTACACTCCCAATATCTTTTCCTTGCAATATGCCATGTGCCTCAAATAACCAATCATCTACATTGAACAACACCGCATGTTCCTCCAATGACACTCCTCTACCGACAATGCAAAATTTCCATCTTCATAGGTGTTTGTACTCTACGAGTACGTCTGATATGCAAAAATCTTCCACGACTGCAATTCTTGCCACCGCTTTTGTCTTTGCTCTAAACAGACACAATTACCCAGTGCCTTGTCGTGTTCTGCTTGACTCTGCTCCTCATGTCAGCCTGCCAACTGAGCGATTCGCAAATTAACTGGAAATAAGGCGCAGAAACACAATAACATCAAACTGTGGTATAGGAGAAAATGCACTAATTTGTAAACATAAAGCAAATTTTACCATCAAATCGCGCCATAATAATTACTTTGAAATCATTGAGGCCTTTATTATTACCAGGATATCAGATTTCCTTCCCGATTCTCCTATAAACTCAAGGGATTGGTCTATAAAGTCAAACATCAGTCTATGAGATCCATTATTTGGAACACCGAATCGAGTTGATATTCTTATGGGGGCCGAACACTTCTTTGGCCTATTATTCATCGGGCAAATAAAGCTTGGACTTCATCTTCCAACTCCTCAAAACACTGCATTCGGCTGGGTGGTGTCTGGAAGTGTCGCACAAAGAAAATGTCACAATACTGTGCTTTTCACGCATGTGTTCTCCGAAAATAATGAAGACAATAATGAAGACATTTTACTTAAGTCATTCTGGGAAATAGAAAACCATGAACCAACACAATACTCATTTACGAAAAGCGAACAATTATGTGAAGAGCACTTCATTAAACATGTAAAACGTCTTGCGAATGGTCAAATTGAGGTAAGGTTGCCTTTTAAGGAGGATCCAGGTTCACTGGGTAAATCATATGCAACCGCACTTAAAAGATTTTACGCTTTAGAACGCAAATTTAAATGTAATCAAGACATTGCAGCGCAATACATTTCGTTTATGAAAGATTACAAACAACTAGCGCACATCGGGGAAGTTAAAACCCATAATCCCAACAAGCCACATTACTTTATTCCGCACCACTGCGTTACAAAGCCGGGGAGCTCTACTACCAAATTGAGAGTGGTTTTTGATGCCAGTGTCAAGTGTGAACGGCGTGGGTTTAAATGACTTATTATACGTAGGACCATTTGTACACCCCGATTTACATATTTTCGTTACTCGTCGAATTCAGGTCACACAATTATGTTTTTACTGCTGACATCACCAAAATGTACCGCCAATTTTCTCTTCACAAACACGATCGTGCATTTCACCTTATCTTGTGGAGAGACAGCTCAGATGAAGAGATAAAGATTTATAGTCTCTGCATTCTCCTACTTAGCCGAAAAAGAGAAAGGAAGATTTCCAATGGGAGCAGCAGGACTAACGTCGATTACATTCTTACTGGTGCTAATACATTAGATGAACTTAAGTGTATTAAAACGGAATTACAACCTATAGTATATTGCAAAGTTATGGACTAGAATTAAAAAAGTGGTACGCCAATAATGATCGTTTATTAGAAGATATTTTACCAGAGAACAGAGAGCCATATTTTCAAGTTAAGAATAATAATGTTCTCAAAGCACTCGGTGTGGCGAGGGATCCAAACTCTGATATATTTTTTTACCAAGCTAAAAACATTGAAAACATGAAAATTACAAAGCGAACCGTTTTAGAAGATATTGCGAATTTATATGATCCATTAGGGCTTATAAACCCTGTTATTTTCTTGGCAAAAATATTTTTACAGAAACTCTGTAAGCAAGATTTTGATTGGGATGAGTCTCTCCGCAGTCATATTTTCAAATGTGGTTACAATTCCGAATAAAATTACCAGATTTGGACAAAATCTCATTGAAAAGACAGGTCATGTGGGGTAAGGCTCAAGAAGTGCAATTACATGCCTTTTCTAAAAGCTCTGAAAAAGCTTACGGAACGTGTATTTATATACGATCTATGTTACTAGATGGAAGCATTTGTGTGCGACTCTTACGCGCTAAGTCTAAGGTAGCTCCTGTAAAGAATCTTTGCCTACCATGACTTGAATTATGTGCTGCTTTGATGATGGTATAATTAGTGAAAAGGGATCGACTTATTTTTTAAGACAACTTTAAAAATGTATATTATTGGACAGATTCTACCATCGTTATCGCGTGTTTGCCTTCGGAATCGCATGACTGGCAAACTTTTGTTGCTAATCGAGTAGCAATAATACAGCATCTCCAGCTGAATTGAAAGGCTCAAAGCTATGGTTTTATGGACCAGAATTTTTAGATCTTCCTTAAGAAGAGTGTCCTAAGTTCAGATCTTGGGATAAAACTGATGAACGACTTTTGGAGCGTAGGCCTACAAGGCAGAATTTTTCCCTACAAACAGAAAACGATTTTATAACTTGCATGAAATACAATAACAACTATAAGAAAATTCTGAGAACAATTGCTTACATGCTCAGATTTTTTTAAAAAGGCATGAGCCAAATACAAAAATTAATTAAGAGTTGGTGGACTATTAACACAAATTGAAACCAACAAGGCTTTGCATTGTATTTTAAAAATGATTCAACGAAACAAATACGCATACGATATAACACACTTGAAACAAAATAGGGCAATATCTCCTACATTTGTTCCCTTAGTTTATTCCTCGATGAGAAGGGAATATTGAGAGTTGGTGGGTTCATACGCAATGCAAATATAGGGTATGACTACAAACATCCAGCACTTCTGCCGAATGATCATGTATTTACAATCGCTTAAATCCGGGACAAACATGAAAATCATCATCACGCGAGCAATTTTGGCCAGTGCATGCGAAACCTCTTAATCGGCGAAATATCAGCCGCTGTGTTCTGTGTGCTAGAGCGCTTCCTCGCTTTGAATATCCACAAATGGGAAATCTACCAGATTACCTATTACTGCCACCTCGTCCATTCACTGTCGCAGGAACGAACTTTTGTTGACCCTTTATGGTGCACTCTAGATGTCGTGGGACTGCTGCTGTAAAAGCATACGTAGCTGTATTCATATGCCTCAGCACCAAAGCTGTACACCTTGAATTAGTTGGAGACCTCACTACTGCTTCATTCTTGAGTGAATTGGGTTGCTTCATCAGCCGACGAGGACTATGTCGCACAATCTATAGCGATAAAGTTACGAACTATATAGGAGCACGTAGTGAGTTAAGAGCACTTTATGAAAAGTTTCACAACCAACAATCTACCTCCGAAATCAAGAAGGCTTGTTTGGATGACGGTATCGAGTGGAAACATAAAACACCAAGATCACCACATTTTGGTGGTATATGGGAAGCAGCCGTGAAGTCTGCAAAATATCATATGAAACGATTTTTACATCTAGCAGCTTTGACTTATGAAGAGCTCAACACACTTATTGTCCAGATAGAATGTATTCTTAATTCCCGTCCTCTTTCTCCTCTCTGCGAAGATCCCAATGACCTTAAACATTTAACCCCGGGCCATTTTTTAACAGGTACTTCACTAGTCGGACTTGCAGAACCTGATTTGAGTGACAAAAATATCACCTATTTGAGCCGGTGGCAGCGAGTTCAATGGCTTATGCAACACTTTTGGTATTGTTGGAAAAACGAGTACTTACACAAGTTGCAGCAATGAAACAAATGGCGAAATATTAGTCCCAAACTCCAGCTGAATGACATCATAATTAACAAAGACGACAATGCTCCTCTATTGAATTGGAAGCTTGGGAGAACAATCGAAACGCATCCTAACTCCGATGGGATTGTTCGAGTGGTAATTTTAAAACTGCTAGTGAAACCTGCAAACGAACAATTGCAAACCTTTGCCGGCTGCAAGTTGAAGTACCTTCAGTTCTTCAAGAGAGGGAGAATGTTCAGCAAATTTCGCACAATTAATATTATCAAAATTATAAGAACAATTACTTGCATCAAATGTTATATTATATAGCTTTGAACTCATCCAATATGTATTGTAAGTAACTTTTACTTTGAAATTCTGATTGTCAAGTAATGTGTCAAAAAAACAGCACATTGTTCGAAAGGGTAGATTTTTTCTATTATTGTTCACTTGTGAACTCCGAAGGGGTTAAGTTAAAGCTATATCTTACATCTAATTATGTTTACTCAAATATAAAATAAAACGTCTTTACTAAAGATAATTAAAAACGCTTTGTTATCACAAGCATAGGTATAATATAACATAACACCGTATAATAACCTATAAAAAATAGTCTAAAGTCGTTTCACACGATCTAGCCGGCCAACTCGCCGGTCTATGAAAATATGAAGAAATCAAGCAAAAGCGGCCGCATTTGGCTAAGAAGAAAGTGTTGTTCCATCAAGACAATGCATCCGCTCACAAATCCCTTGGGAAAAGTGTATTAAGCTGAAAGGCGATTATGTTGAAAAATAAATAAATTTTTTAATTTTCTCTGTTGGGTCGGGTTCTTCTGGGACCGCCATCGTACTTTCATGAGTATACTATTGAATTGTATTCTCTAAGTATACTTTAGAGAAAATGCGTGGTAGGCGTTAAAATCATCGACTTAAATTTTCTTTGTATCGTAGTAAAACTATCATATTTTGTACGTTTTTTCCAGTGCATTTTGGAGAAGGTTACGTAGCATTTCGTAGTCCGCGATCCCGACCACGTTTATTACCGGTGGACGGCGGACTTCTTTTCCCGAAGATATTCGATCTGGATGGTGGAGATCAGATTTAATAGCAATAAATGGCTCTCCCCAGAATCCGTAGAGCCTACCTCTAAAAAGGGTGGACTTGACAGTAAAACTGGTTTGCCACATGGGATATTACTTGGTTTGTTTTCTTCGTTGCTGTTTTTGTACGCGCTACGCGATCGACATACGTACCTCGGGTATATTTTACTAGTATATTTTGTATTTCAGTATATTTTACTGAAATAACAAATAATAAGAGTGAATTCAAATAATAGTGAAATTAAATATCACAAACATATAAAACACATCACCGACGTCACTTCTAAGCAATGTTATGAGATGTGCATTATGCATTATACATTTCCAATGAAATGACTGTATGCTTTATAAGCGCTTATGTTCTAACAAAAATTTGCGTCAGTCGACCAACAAAAAACTATAAACATAACCCACTATTCTCTAGATGTTTCATGTACTAAGTCATTGACTTTGCAGTAATGTAATCCAATAGCATGTGCATTGGTAGAGACCAGGCAAAAACAGCAACAAAAATCAGTGATCCAGGAGATGGGTGGGGTACGGTATCCAACTGTGTTTCCCCTTCTTTTAGCACAAGCGACTTGCACTATCTATAAAATGATTACGCGCACAGTGTAAATATATTTTTTGCTAGCTGTTGCGTATGTATGTGCTTGTGGGAAACAATATCTACTTAATCAGTGTGACCAGAATGAAGTTTGCGGTTCTATGTCATTATTACATACTCCAAGCGTTTCCTTTTTTTTTTATTGTACTTTCATTCACTATTTTCTTTGGTTATTACTTTCAATAATAACATAACACTTAACACACAACATAACTGCAACACAAATAAAAGAAAATACTCTTCATTTTTCTGTACAAACGAACAATCCCTTAAGCTCTTACACCAAAACATCCACCTGAATCTATTTTTATATTTTTTTAAAATATCTTTCGAAGTTTTGAAATCAATTTATCTTTCCAACAATATTTCCTTGTCACCTCTTATTACAGAAAACATAAAAACAATTGCGATCAGACAATAAAACAAAATCATCCCTTACTTACAAGCAAGACAATTTACAAGCAAAGTTGGAATAACTTTTAAAAATTACTATGAACTGAACAAAAAAAAACTACATACCGAAATATATCTGCGGATAACACATGCCAATAAAACCATTCCTGTAGGTAATATCAGCATCCAACAGTAAACAAGCAAGAAAGGTTTGCATTTCGAGTGAATTTTTCGAGTGAAGTGCTCTACGAAGAGAACTCTTGAATTGTTGAAAAAGTCTGTGCCGAAAAGCCCACCTTCGAAAACTAAGTTTTTCGAGGTTTTCAGGCAAACAACATTTTTCCTTTGTCTGAACGATACACAATGTTGTACTTAACTTTGCTATTACATTTATTTATATGTAAAATTTGATTACCTTACAATTTTCGATTAGAATACATATTTGGTGATTCAGCATTTAATTAGTTTGTGGTTTAAGGAATTTTGTCGGTTTCCAGTTGCATCCGGTTTATTGCTGCCACAATGTGTAGTTTGCGGTTAGTTACTGGCTGTCAACATAGATGACCTTGGCGTGCTGCGATCATAATTCTTTCCCCCTTAGAGTAAAGCGATAGTATTGCGTCGAACACCGTCGAGTGCACATGTTAACTAGTGCATTCGTAAATTCGGAAACTTTCCTGTGTTGCAAAAAAAGTACTAATACAAATTAGTATTAGTACAGAGCCGGTATCGCACCTCTCCCGTTCTTGGTCGTAAGAACTACTGCTTGCACTCAGTCACTGCCTTTGCTGTATTCGGCAATTACTGATTGATAGCGTGTTGCGAGTAAGAATTTTGTTGGTGCACTGTTTCATATTGTTGTAAGGACATAATACCTACAACAATTTGATTTGATCTTCGTCTTCAGCTACAGAGCAGCTGCTTTGGCACTTAGTGAAACACATATAGATCCCCGCCCACACCTCTCAAATTACGCTGATCGGAAGCTGCCTGGCTACGAATATTGCTGAGATGTTGCTTACCAAATTCCACCGCAGTGTAATCCCTATTCCAATCCGGAATTCAAATTCATGTGGTTAAAATTCTATCTCCGAAAGCAAATTATTCATTATTGCTCTATCTACAGAAGCCCCAAACCGGACAGCAATTCGAATTTGAACGAGTTTGATGCGCTGTTTGACTCCAAAAAAGAATTGTATCCCTTGCATCCTCATACAGAAATCGCTATCGCGGGCGATTTCAATATAAACAATTCTGGGTGGCTTCGAAATTCTCGACGGACAACACCCGAAGGACGCTGTGTTGACGCTAGCTTAACCAAGCTTGTAAAGGAGCCTACACGAATACCAGACGTTGATAGTCATACCGCCAGCACAGTGGACTTGTTTTTAACTTCTCACCTTGATAAGTACACTGTTAATGTATTTTTCCTTCTAGACTCGTCGGACCATTGTGTCATATCAGTTAATTTCTCGTACAACCACCAAATAGTTAGAAAAAAGATTTTAAGAGAACTGTATCGTACTACGAAAAAGCAAGTTGGAGCGGACTTAACTCTTTAGCAATTTTATCTTGTCGTTATGTGTATAACGACGTGGTTGCCGCTGCTAATACGATCACAAACCCTATTCTTTTTGGAATGAGATCCTTTATCCCTCATCGGATGAAGAGTATCAAACCTAGGGAAAAGGCAGGGTACGACACGAGCTAAGGCTGTCAGGGTTAGAGAAATGTTTCTTCGGTCAGCGAAAACCGAAAAAAGCTTAAGCTAGCCGGGAATGTTTGCAACTCGTGTTGTTGTAGCAAGAGTACTTAAAGATCTCAACATACATAAATTCGCTGGTCCTTCCGATGGTATACATCCCCTTCTTCTGAGGAGGTGTTCTTCCACGCTGGCAAAACCACCGCCTAATCTTTTCCATCTATCCTTCTCTTTAGGACTCTTTCCAAGCAACTGCTTAAAAAGGCGAATCTTCTCTCTCCTCCTACAGACGCATTGCACTTATCTCCCTTCTTTCCAAGGTCATGGAAACGCAGATAAATCGTCAGCTCATGAAATATCTCAAAACACGAAAACTTTTCAATGACCGGCAGTACGGTTTTTGTTGCAACAGGTCCACTGGTGATTTAATGGAATGTCTCAGCGACAAGTGGAACCAAATCATACATCAATCTCGCGAAAGCAATATCTTGATCAGGCACGACATCAGGCTCGACGCCTCTTTTCTTCAATGGATCAGAAACTAACTGTCTTCGACACTCTTTTTAATTTTTATCAATGATCTCTAGTCTCTCACTTCTAATCCAATATATTCGCTTACTGACGACAGTAATCTTTGCTTTTCATATTCGTTGTCGAACCCACGCGACGTCCCTGTTCTTCGGCTGAAGAACGGGAACGGCAGCATATGTTAAGCTCATTAAATTCCTATACAGCATTAGGAACTTAATGCCTCCAAAACACAATGCTGTCATTAAAGCGAATATCCACGAATGGTACTTGCATCGTCCAAAACGAAAAACTTTTTATTCTCGGTATGTGTGTCAATGACAACTTACGTTGGAATGACCACATGTTCGATGTCGCTAAAAATGTTGCAAAAATCTAGGTTTCCGCAAGCAATGTGTTCGAGGAATTTATATCATTATATGGGGGTGGCCGAGGTGTTGTGGTATATGCATAGACTCCTCAAAAAGAGGGTCGCGGGTTCGAACCCCGTGCGAGGCAATTCTTTGAAAAAGTCTTTTCATGGAATTTGTATGTAGTTATATGTATATCCCGTCGGCGTCAACTCTGACAGGAAGGCATAACATTAGGCTAAATGTAATGAACTAACAACTAGCACGTACTAAGACCCACTGGTTGAGTATGCACTGACTCCAGTTTGACAACCACCTCTGGAAAAATATCGAAACCTAACACCTGAGCTTCAAAACTACTACACCACCCGCCCACGCCAAGTAAAGGGTATTCATATCCCCTTGGTGGCGCACGGAATTATGAAAAAATAAGAAATAAATAAGTAGAGAATATATGATAATGTAATATAAAACTAAATATAATATATGTAAAAACGAAAAAGTAAATCACTGCATTACCAAGAAAAATTATATGGAGAAAATTGCCTATATAAATGTCATTAATTAATAATTAATTAATACCCAGTATATTGCATACCTTTTGGGGGTTAAATCAAGAACACATAAAATTCATTTGTCAAAGAGTTAAGACTTGGTTTTATTTTATCCGCTCTTACAGAAAAATCATAAATATAGTTTTTTATTCCGTGTGGTGACCTTTTCATCGAGTTTCATGGTCCTTTGAGTCCTTACGGTTGATAGTAAATCAATCAATGTTTGTGATTTTTCTGGAAAAAATAAAACATTAAACATTAACTTACAAAAACTATAGACAAAAATAAAGAACAATTCAACCCGTGAGTTTTTTTTAAAGTGCGTTTTTAAAAAATATAAGACAAATTAAAGATTGCAGCCATAATCTTCATCACCGTTGTTCGACCATTTGACCGTTCCAATAAACAGTTCCGCTCACTTTGGACTACTTTGCAACAGCACATCCACCGTTGAGTCTGTTGCTACCGCAAAGACTCCGTTAGGAAAGCCGCTACAACTGTGTAACATACATCTGGGATACCGCTTAATTTTCCAATTTATTTTCTGCAAATCTTCGGCAATGGAAAGAATCTGAAGAATACGTAAGTTGAAATACATCCCCATTTTAGTTTTTTTTTTCTTACGTGTATTGTATTTTTCTTTTTGCTTGATTTCAACAATGAGAACCGCTCTGAAGCTCCAAAAGAATTTGCTTAAGTAAATTACAAAGGACTGGGAAAATTTTGGATTGAAACCCCCGAAGGAGAGGACGAAAATTACATCTCCAATAGGATGATGCTACCAAAGTGCTAGAGGAAAATTTGAAGACTAGTACCCAACATAACACCGATGGAATATCCTCAAGTGCAGGTGAAAAGGAAGATGAATTAGAGGAAATTTTCGACAGCATAAAAGCCAGTTACCTGGATTACAAAACAACGCTATTAGACAGCATGGATAAACGTCAAGCAACAGTTCAGACTCCGGAAAGTGGTAGTATAAGTACTTGTAGCGATAAAAACATTATTCGATCGTAAAAATAAATTTACCGGTCTTCGTGGGAGAATATAAATCTTGGAGATCCTTTCACGATATTTTTAACTATTTAAAATCTGGTTTAGGCGGTGAGGCTGAGCGTCTCCTTCAATATTTAGTCATTGACAACGGGACGTGTAAGCCAGCATGGGATATTCTCACATCTCGCTATGACCATAAACGTGTCCGGGTTAATGCGCAGTTAAGCATCTTTTTTGCACAATAAAATATTATCCATGAGACCGCTGAACATCTGGCTAAGCTAAGGTCAGAAGCGGAACTTGTTGACCTTAGGTTAGGATCTCTACACTCGGTCTATGAGACTTGCACCCGAGCCTTAATATTCAAATCGCTAGCTGGCTTTCCGGCCCACGAGCTACTACCAAACCAGTGGAAGCAAACACATGGATTAACTCTAGCTGACCCAACCTATTATAAACCCAAAGAAGTCGATATATTATTGGGAAACGACATCCACTCCGAAATAGTACTTTCAGAAATTATTCGTTGCGAGGAAACAAAGATACCCATTGCACAGAATACGTCACTTAGTTAGATTTTGATGGGTGAAGTACATCAACCAATTCGGACCATAAGGAATATTTTTCATGGAAGAAACACCCTTTAAGGCACATCAAACATATAATGACAAAGTATGTGAGGAGTTCTACAAGGCCACGACAAAAAGGTTGGGTAGCGGACGATATGAGGTATCGTTATCATTTAAGGAAAGGAGCAAACCCGGGCTTGGATTCTCGAAGGAAGAACCCTTGTGTAGGTTTGCTCAATTAGAGCGACGATTTAGGTACGACCCTACACTACACTTAGAGTATAAAAAGTGTATAAACGAGTACTTACATATGAAGTCATATGAAAGGAGTCGAAGTCAGCAAGGACGAAGTACTCAAGACTGCTTATCACTACTTAGTGCCACACCATGCCGTGTAAAAGCATCCAGTTCAACGACAAAACTTCGGGTCGTCTTTGATGCTGCAGCCAAAACTTCAAACGGAACTTCGTTGAACCAGCACTTAATGGCAGGACCTAAACAACGAACGGTTATAACAGAAATCATATAAAGATGGAGAAAACAAAAATATACCTTCACAGCTGACATTGAGAAAATGTGTAATGAGCAAATCCGTGTCAGCTCAGCCGACTCTTATTATTAGCTGAAAGATTGGCGTGACTGTGATATGCATCCAATCAAGGTATATCGTATACTGACAGTTATGTTCAGTACAAACTGTGCACCCTGTCTTAACATTCGATCACTCAATCAACTGGCTACTGATGAGGAGCACAACTATCCTCACGGATGGTGAGAGAAGACATTTATGTAAACGATCTGTTCGCTGGAGCTGATACTGTTGAGGAAACAGTGTTGAGGCGTGATGAAGTTAACAATTTGCTGGCAATTCCAACGAGGTACTGGATCAAATACCTGTAGATCAGCGGGCAGTTGTCTTTTCTTGCCTTTAGACACCCCAGATTACCTCAACACTTTAGGAATCAAGTAGTTTCCAGTAGACGATTATTTCATTTTAGAATATTCAACTCGACGATGCTGACCCAATAAAGAGGGCAATTCTGTCCTCCATTGCTAAGCTCTTTGACCCTTTTGGCTGGAATTAACCCTGCGTCATCAAAGGAAAAATTTTGATGCAGAAATTGTGGCGTAGCGAGCTGAAGTGAGACAAGCCTATTTCAATGGAGTTGAAAAAGGAGTGGAACACTTTTCGTGGGGAATTGCCTCAACTTGAAAAGATCCATATCGCTTGATGGATCCACATGCACAGCACTCCTAAATATCTAGAATTACTAGGTTTCAGTGATGCATCCGAGAAGGTGCCGTTATATACCTTCGAGTTCTTGATTTCAATGACGTCATCCACGTTCAGTTGCTTATGTCCAAGACCAGAGTCGCTCCAGTAAAAATACAAACATTGCCACGACTCAAGCTCTATGTAGCTGTTACTCTTGCAACATTACTGGACTATACTTCTAAGGCTTTAGGCTTTCCAGATGTGAAGCAATATGCGTGGATCGATTCAATCATTGCATTATCGTGGATTGCTGCTACTCCAACTAAGTTGGACACCTTTGCTAACAACCGGGTAGTCGAAATACAACGACTGGTGAGAACAGAGAGCTGAAAACACATTCTCAGTGAAATCCTGCAGATATAGCATTCAGAGAAGAAATGCCTTCTGCCTTACATGCCAACAGTCTTTGGTGGAATGGTCCAGATTTTCTGCGATCAGTTCAGTGTCCACAACAACCGACAAAAGAGGAGATGCGGTCAATTAAAGCCCACATGTGGATTCAGGTAAAGAATGATTTTTATATTATAATATCAAAATACTCTTATCTGACAAAACTTATAAGGATCATTGCGTACTGTCATAGATTTATAACTAATTTACGAAACATACCTGAGTCGAGAAAAGGTAACTTACTCTCTCCAGCCGAAATTCATTCTGCCACACTGTTCGCCGTAAAGCTAATACAAGCAGAGATGTTTACTCCAGACGCGAAAGCCAAAGCCAAAGCCCCAAGCTCACTTCGCCGCTATACGGTTTCTGATGATATCTTGCGAGTTGGAAGTAGATTGCAACAGGCGGATCTTAAATTCCACCAACGACACTCAATCATACTTAAAGGAAATCATTATTTCACAAAGCGAACGTTTCATGGAGGAGTACAGCAAACCATATCATACTAACGCAACAGTATGCTACAGCAAATTGTGTTAATATCTATGCAGCTACACCATCTGCTTTAGGTATCGAGCTTAACCGTCGCACCAACTGATGGGTAATCTGCTGGCCTCAAGAGTGCGCATCTCCCAACCGTTTACACATTTCGGGGTAGACTACGCATGTCCGCATCGAGGTAACGTCATGAAAAGGACGGGGGTTAAAACCTTTAAAGCGTACTTTGCAGTTTTTGTGTGTTTGGCTACCAAGCCCATACACATCGAATTGGTGAGCAGCCCTTTTACGATTCACGATGAGAAAAGGATTATGTTCGCAAGTATTTAGCGATAATAGGACGAACTTTGTGGAAGCCGGAGTAAAATCGATAAAATCCCACCTCAAAAAGGATCATCTGCACCGACACTTATACATTAGAGGAATTCGAAACGCTTCTACATAAAATAGAAGCGTGTTTAAATTCGAGACCATTGTTTCCTATGACCGACAATCCTCACGATTTTACCGCACTCGCTCCCGGACACATTCTTGTTGAACGACCTCTAAATGCCCCAACCTGAATTAGCGGAGACCAAAAGCGGTCGTCTACAACGATGGGACCGCTTCCAGAAATTACAACAGTTGTACTGGAAGCAATGGAAACCAGAATACTTGACGCGTCTTCAACAGCGCCCAAAATGGCACAAAATTTAGGAGAAACCCGAGATAGGAGATCTAGTTCTGATCAAGAGTGGTCACCTACCACCCACAAAATGGAGCTTAACACGCGTCACAAGTACGTATCCTGGGAAAGATAACCTGGTTCCGGTCGTCTAGGTGAAAACTCAAAATAGAGAAATAAAATGATCAATCCCCAAAATTTGCTTGTTTCCGACCAACAGCACATACAAAGAAGACGACGTAATTAAATCACTTATCATCTCCTATACAAACTATAATTTTAATCAATAATATTAAACATTCATTAACTCAGAATGCCGAGGGACTTGCCCAGTCCCAGTCAACACACAGTTTTGTCTCGAATTTACCTTACTCACATACTAAAACAAATACTGTATGTTTATAATAATCAAATATAACAAAATTACAAACAAACAAATATAAAAACAACAGAACAACAAATATAGAGGCTGTTTAAAGAGTCTTACAATCAGTTATAGATTTTCACACAACACACTCAGCTGATGGAGCAAGTTCTCATATTGGAACACACACAAAATTCTAAACCTTATTGCATTGGAATAACACGTCACAAATCCATGCAATCGTGGTACTCAAGCCCATGTACCCATTTCATTCACACACACACGTTAAAAAAAAAATAATAAAAAAAAAAAAAAAAAAATCCCTAATGTTCTCTTTCAAGTTTTTTTTTCTCTATGTACAAAATGGCACATTTCGCAAATTGGAGTTCAAGGACAACACTGCACTTTCACGAAAATCTGGATTGTATACAAATCTCCTAAACTTCCATTGCAACAACGACAAAGGGCCACTGACTCAACACAGAATTTTCAAATATTTTATTTAGTTCAATTTAAATTAAATAAAATAAATATTTATATTAATAAATATTTATATTAATAAATATATTACATATAAATGAATTAAATAACACAATACTTACATTTTTAATATCACTACAGAAGAAACTTTCCAATTGAAAAATTTGCACTACACTCTATACAACACACATTATGCCGGTTCCATCAAATTTCATTATCAACGAACGAAGAACGAAATGGCCTTGGGTGATTGATAAGGAGAGCAACAACATGAAGGCAGGGATACTTTGCGAGATCAAGGGTCGACACACATTGAGAACTGTGTTCACGACCGGGGAGGATGTACGAGGAGTTTATATGTTCATATTAATAAGTAGACAAAATATGATAATGTAACAATAAATACAATATATGTAAAAACGAAAATGTAAACCATGAGTAATCCACTGCATTGCCAAGAAAAATTATATGAAGAAAATTCCCTATATACTCCTAAATGTCATTAATTAATAGTTAATTAATACCCAGTATATTGCATACCTTTTAGGGGGTTAAATCAAGAACACAAAATTGATTTGTCAAAGAGTTAAGACGTGGTTTTATTTTATCCGCTCTTGCAGAAAAACCATAAAGATAGTTTCTTATTCCGTGTGATGACCTTTTTTTTATCGAGTTTCACGATGTAAGAAATACTTTTCCCCTTCTGATTCGCCCAAAATTGGAAAAAATGCACACATCTGGTCAGCTGCGTCTAAAACATCTCCGTACCTATTATGTGGGATTCAAAACATCCGGTGTGATGTTGGTATGGATTAAGGAGTTTTTATTTGCGTTTTTTTGCCTTCAGATAACTTGTTTTGATGAAGTCATTTACCTACGTGTTGGTAGGTTCTTGGTCTTCAGTCTCGCTTTTGAAGTTATTTACTTCGAAAAAAAAATTAATAAGATCATTTTTTAATCTATTGTGTTCATATATGGTAAATATTGACATTTTCCTTATTGGTAGGAAGTTTTACCAATATTTCAGATTTAGAAGGTATTATTAGGTGACTTGAGGTGTAGTTGGGTTTGGGGTAGATTTTGTTAGTAGCGTTTGTTGTGATAAGGGTTCTGTTTTCGAAATCAAGGTTAGCGTTAAGTGATAATAGTGCATCAATATCCAGTAATCTGTCAAAAGAATGGTGGAATTTGAATATCAGAAATTTTAAGGAACTGGTGCTCAACTGGTATTTTTTGAATTGTCTCACAGTGGTATAAATTTGGGGTTTATGAATTATGTCGAAGCACTAGTGTCTAGGAGGAATTGCAGGGATCGCCCGAAGAGTGACGAAATATTTATGTATGGCAAAATTGTCGGATGTTTCTTTCGGTCTATGTACCCTGTAGAATGTTCGAGGCTTGTTTGGGAAAATTTCCCTTCTTCACGATATTAGTCAGGTCACACTCGAAAAAACTGTCTCACTGTTGATAATTGTTCGCTTCTAAATTATGTATGCATTTCTTAAAAATTAAAACTTTTCTTTCTACTGTTTCTGGTTTGCTGACTTGGGCTTGCTTTAATTTGTGGCTGATAGGTTGTCAGGTTTGGATTAATTAGATTCTCCCCAGTTAGTCTTTGGTATGTTGGGTCTCTATTCTGTGTCTTTGGGTTTGTTCTAGTTTATGGATTAATTAAGTTGCAAGGTCTGGTTTGGTTTTTTTGTCTGGATCTGGAGACGAATTTCTTGAATACGTTCTGTGTTGTGGGGGATTGTAGGGGCTTATATTGATGAGGTCTGTACTGGTTTGGGTTTTGAGTATACCTTTGATACGAAATGTTTTGTTCTCTAATGCAATGATTCTATGACCAAAAAGTCTAGCTGCATAGCCCTGTCTCTAGAGACTCATTGAGTTCTCTAAAAAATGAGTTGACGTACATTTATGAGTAGAGGTACGTTTTGGCCTTGATGACATTTTTGTTGTCCTCGTGGATCAGCACATTGTTGAAAAGAATAGATTCCTCGTAAAAAGATTTAACTATTTTTTTGAGTTGTTTTATTCGGTGCAGATTTCTTACCAGGAAGGTTTCCGAATGCTTCTCGGAATAGTGTAGGATAAGATTCCTTTTGATATCATCCCAGTTGAGTGGGTTTCCATACATATTGAGGATCTCATTGGCTTGAGCTTCAATCTTATAACATGGCTCTTAACAAAATTTTCCCGTATGGGGTGTTCTTTTATTGTAGAGGAGGACTTCATCCACAATATTAAGAACCTCATATAAGAGTCTTTGGTTTCCGTCAAATTTCGGAAGATCCTTGATAGCATCCGGAATTCTTAATCAATTAAATATGTCTATGTGGTTGGTTTATACTTTCGGATCCTGCTCTAATTGATTATTGTTCATTGCTTCAGAATTTGATGATGACGAAGAGGTATCGAGAGAAACTCCTGAATCGGTAGGTTGTATGGGTTAAACCTAGATTATTGTTTCGGTATAAATTGATTTAAATGCTAGTAATATACATATGTATAATTGTATCTATATATATATAAAATTTTTATTTTTAGATTTTATAAAAATATGTTCCCTTTATTTATTATTTATTACTTGTTTTAGCTGGAGTTCCCCTCGATAAGGGTCGGAGTTCTTTTATTTTTATTTTACTTTAACTGGAGTGCCTTGCGATAAGGGTCGTAGTTCTTTTATTTGTGACTGGAATTTCTTGCAATAAGGATATGATAAAGTTTAATTTTTGTTGTGTTTTAACTGAAGCACGATACTGCACGATGCAATATTGAACTAGTTCACGATTTCATCACCTCAATTTAGAAACTTATTATTATTTTTTTTTTTTTTTAACTAAGCACTTATACCGCACTTTGCAATATCGCCCTTGTTCACGATTCAACTATTTCGTAATTTATGTTCACTTATTCGCCAGTTATTTTGGAGAATCCTCAGAATTAAATAAAAAACAACACATTTTCCTTATCTGAATGATACATAATGCTTTATTAAACTTTACTTTACAATTTTCGATCTGAATACATATTTGCTGCTTTGGCATTAAATTTGTTTGCGATTTTAGGAATTTCGTCGGGTGCCAATTGCATCCGGTTGATTGCTGTTCCAGTTAATAGCTTACTCGTGTTGTGAGGTTATAGGCGATCAAGGTAGTTGACCTTGACGTTTTGCAATCGAAACAAGCGCCATCTTCTAGAATACGGGGCATTTCAGGAAAACGTTAAATTTACTCTCACAAAGAGATAAAGAACTGGAATAACAAGCAGGAATCTTATCTTATTCTGAGCGTGGACAAGGACTCCGTCGACACCATTAAGTCTCAACTCAACTCGACTCCTATGCCTATCTTCAGGTTTGAAGGGCATTTTTTTTTTTTTTTTTTTTAAACACCTAACTTTCAAGTGGGTATGAATACATTTATAATGCCTCAGCATGTGTTAAGTTTTTTTGGAAATGGGTAAGAGAGAGAATAAAAGATGTTTGGGCTCAGTGGTTATTTCGCTCCATGGATGGTATCCAACATTTAATGGGGAGACTAAATTATCAGTGAAAGTTGGCTTGCTATTGATTTCTAGTCAACTATTCGTCTTACTTGATTTTTATTAACTGAAAAAAGAAAATGTCTTTCGGGCTAGGCTGGGATTCGAACATTGAACTCCCGATTTGGAAGCCAGTTCACTACCACTTGAGCCACGGTTACATGGCCTCCCTATGGGGGAGTATACATGCGAGTAACATCCATGCAGGAACCATATGTGTGAAATAAACGCATCTGTGGTTTCGGGTGTTTGAGAGGTTTCATATTACTATATGACGAGCGACCGGAAAACAAAGAACTTGTCTTTATTCGCCGAACTCACTCTCACCATCTAAGCTGGGACAATTTTGCAACCAAGATTTAGATGCTGCAGACATAAGCTAAGACACTAATAGAGAATGGCACAAGTTCCTTCTTGCATCTGCTTATTTCCCCTATAATTCGTTATTACCACCATCACTGAAGGCGGTAGCCGAACTCATTCTATACTGTGATTCCAGGAAAATGGGACTTATCATATGATACCATGCTTATGATTAGACTACTTTTTGGGACAGTAACAAATGCAACGTGAGAGGCAATCATCTCCCGGATTTTATACTATCATCTGGCCTGGTTGTCAAAATGTTGTTTCCCAATGAATATTTGCTTCGAAATTAAGACAACAAGTATTCAAGTTAACGCTACCTAACAGGATTAGTGGCTGGGAAGTGCTATCGAAAGTCTTCATACAGACCATACATGTGCACCGAATTTAAAATGCAAGGTCTCGAATTCGTTAAATAGAGTAATTCGCGGAAAACCAACTGGACATGACTTAATAGGGAGCTTGGCAAGTCTGAGAGTACTTCTCAAAAACTTTAGACAAAATCAAAGCTAGAGAAAGGTGTTTAGAACCAGAACAATATCTCCAACAAATGTTTTGAACGGAGATGTCAAATCATAAAATATCCTGCAGACCGCCCGTTCATTAATAGAATACAGATTTGCAGCGACTCCGTAAAGGAACCAGAAAACTTCTAAGCAAGTTAGTTAAGACTAATTTGAAGAAAAACTGGACGAAGATTTTTGCGAAGAGATCGAAGTTGTCGGTGAAACCAGTAGGCTGACCAATTTTTTCACCTGAACCTGAACAGTATCATCAAATGTTTTGAACTGAGATGTGGAATTATGAAACATCCTGCAAACTGCCCGTCCATTAATGGAACGCAGATCTGCAATGACTCCGTAAAGGAACCAGGAAAATTTTAAACAAGTCACTGAAGACTAATTTCGAGGAAAACTGGAGGAAGATTTTTGCGAAAAGATCGAAATTGTCAGTGAAACCAGTAGGCTTGCCAATGTTCTCAAAATGGGAAAATCAACCAGGCTGAAATCACTCAGAAAACCTGATGGCACTTACACTGAGTCGAAAGCAGAGGCTCTGCGTCTTACGCTTGATGCCCATTTCCTAGGTAACCTTATCAGAACCAGCTCACAAGCAACTCCTATTAACGAAGCAGCTAGTAAACTGAACAACACAACACGCCATAGCTGGTCTGTCTCATCAGTTATAGTGACGGATGAAGCTATTACTTCCTTTGATGACTTTTAGTTGCCTGGCACTAATGGTATAAACCCAATTATGTTAAGTATAGACCAGCTTCAGGTAATAATACCGAGGCCATTCTGGCGAACAGTGAGAGTAGACTTTGTACCAAAAATCGAAAAGTGAACTACACGCTAGCCAAGAGATTCAGACCTATTTGTCCAAATTACTTCATGTTGGAGAGCATGAGAGAAATGGTCGATATGCGCTGGACATTTTCGTTGACATTGATGGTGATTCCGTCGTTGTTGTCCGAAAGACGACGTTCTATCTCCACTGCTATGGTAAATGTTGGTCGACTCATTGCTCAACGCTCTTAATAGCTCTGACGTCTACGCACCAGCATACGCGAGTGATGTTGCTGTACTGTCCGTTGGAATCGTAAAGTTGTCTTGTTTATTCCCAAATGGCTTCCTAAGATTCAGTCATGTATCTATTTAATGAAGTAGTTGACTTACTCTGGACCGTGGCACGATTACCTTCATACGAGATGTCGTTCCATCTGCATTTTACCATTTTCTCTTCAGCAAACCACCTTGCATAAAAAGCGAGTTTTACTGTGCACAGTTTGGTCTTTCTTCGTTATTCTTTTAGGCCAATGTTGGTTCAATGTCATTATCTGCCTGTTGGGAGGAACAGATTTCATCTCTACTCCAACCCTCCGGGTGTGGGGTTTCCCAAAATGGGGACATTGCACATTGCTGTCACTTGAGTTATTGAAATGCCTTCAGAACACGGGCTTTTTCCATAAGTTGATTCAGGTTCTTTGCAATACCAACAAAATTTTTTATGAGAATGTTATTCCGGCTGAATTTTTATGCGAACTTCACTATATAACCGCAGGTGTTGCAGTTGTTGTATTTTTTCATCACATCCCTACAGATGATTAAGAACGTGGCAAAGGTGTCTATTGTTGGCATCCATTTTCCATTTCCACTGACTACTTCTACTAGAAGGCTTTCATTGCATAGTTTTGCTAGCGAGATTTGGATGATGACTGCTACCAAGCGAAGTTAGCGCTTAAGCGTTTCCCCGCTGATGACTTCGGTAAGTTTGACCGTCTTCTTAATACGCATTTCTGTCAGTTTTTCCTCTATTTGCTTTCTACCACAGTGAAGGCAGCCTTTTTATCGCACCGGTTTTCTACACTGCGTTCTGAAGAGCATTTAAAATATGTTACTTCTCTGACGAAATGTGTTCCTCTGGAAGCATGGTTGGTGCATCCATCGCCAGAGCGAAGGCAAGGGCAAGGGTTTCAGCAGGCGTGCTTTTCCCGGTCATCCTTACTGCTAAGTGTACTGTTGCCAGTATTTATCTTCCTCGTCAACGCCAAAGGGGTATTTTACTGCATCATGTCCCTCGTTGTTAAAGGCGTTCCGAAGTTAGAGCATCAAGGCGCATTTTTTCTCCACCGGCGCTCGGGTTTCTCTTGTTCAACTCGGATTTGAGTTGAACAAGGGACAACTGCGATAGTTTTCGACCCATTAAAGCTTTTTAAACAATCACAAAACACATTTTTTTATACACAATAAGACCTATCCCACTTCTAATACCAATGTTAAATGTTTCTGTTGGTACAAATGATAGAACTAAATAATTTCAATACAATCGCTTTATGGTACTCAATACAATTACAAATCACAATCCAATCGGTTATCGCAACCACTTTTACTTAAACCAATTTTTCACTACTCGTAAATCCCATTTCAAATTCAACTGATGAACTTGCATATTTTGGGATGCTGATATTTATACTCCCTAAAAAATTTCGAGAATATTCCGCGCCATCCAGCGTTCCATACAATTTTCCATTTTGTTAGAAAATTCGATTCCATTCACCAACGGTTGATGTTTCTGCTTTCTTATTCTTCTGCTATTGAAATTTTCTGCATCAACTATTATTGAGTGGAGAGTAAAAACGAATTTTCTAGCAATTTGGAAAATGCATGGAATGCTGCATGTCACAAATTCTTCTCGAAATATGTCATTGGAGTACAAATATACGCATCCCTGAGGTATGCAAATCAGTTGAATTTAAAGTGTGAATGAAAAAAGTGATTAAATGGTTTAAGTAAAACATAAATAAAAGTGAAGAGGTTCAGATAAGCAATTAAAGTGTGAATTATAACTGGATTAAATAAAGAGATTGAATAGAAAGTAATAAATTTTATTATTTATACCCACACAAACATATAACGTTGGTGTCAGCTATAAAGGGTCGAAAATTATTGCAGTTGACCCTTGTCCAACTCAGAGAATGTTCTTTAAGCGGTCTAAAGAAAAAAGAGTTGAAGCCTCCTTTATTCGATGGTCAGACCTCATGGCTACTTATAAGAAACAGTTTGAAATGGTTGCCTGTGCGAACGACTGGGACAATGCGGAGTTGTGCTTTGCCCTAACAATGACCTTGCACGTTCCAGCAGCGGAAGTGGTGCAAACGATAGAGATCCAAAAGCATAAAGATTATGTGGCTCTAGTACAGGCTATCGAGAAACGGCTTGGGGATAGCCACGTGCAGGAAATGTATAAGATCCAAATGCAAAGCCGAATACGGCAACGAGGAGAAACACTGCAGCAGCTCTAAGCAGACGTGAGTAGACTGGCATATTTGTCATACCCCACCGCGGGCCTGGAAATTATCGACGAAATGGCAAAGGATGCATTCATTAGAGGAATTTCAGATTTGAAGCTACAGTCGGCAGTAAGGAATGGCCGGGAAAGGAACCCTTGCTGAAGCACTTGCTTTCGCTCTGGTGATGGAAGCAGCCAATCGGGCTTTCAAGGGAACACATTTCGTCGGGGGAGTAACATCTATTGAATGCTCCTGCGCAAGAATTAGTGCCCAGGAACGAGATACTCCACGGAATAGATGAAGAATGCGCTGTTGGGACTGCAACAAAACTGGAGATTTTCAAAGGCAGTGTAAAGAACTGGTGCGAGGAAAAGGCTGCCCTCACTGTAGGGCAAAAATGCCTATCAAGAAGCCAGTCAATCTTCTCGAAGCCATCAGTCGGTGGTAGCAATCGACGGCCCCAGGACCATTATGTTACGTACAAGAACGGGAAGGAACTTGCATTGGCTGATGTTCTTAGCCGAGACTGCAATGTGTCAAAAATATTTCAAGAAGCTAAGCCAGGTGATAAATTGCAGATAAATTGCTTAATTAAAATTTCGGAAAAAGCACGGGACCGATTAGTGCAGGAGACTTAAAAAGATTTAGACCTTCAAATGGTAATTGAATATGTCATGAAAGGATGGTCACAAAATATATCACAGCTTTCTCAGAACGTCAGGCGATATTGGACTTTAAGAGAGGAATTCAGTGTTGATGGAATATTAGTAAAAGCTGAAAAACTCGCAATACCTAAATGAGAATGAGTATGTTGAAAAAATTTATGAGGCTCATTAACGGATCCAAAGATCAATCAGTCGGGCTATGTCAAAGAAATCCGAATTGCTCCAACCAGGTGAAATGTTATGTATTCAAAGTGACAAAGGAAAAACACCACGCTCTTTCATTGTGCAGACAGATGATGGAACTCTCATACGCCGAAATTCATTGCTAATTCTCAGATCGTTTCAGAAAAATCTATATTGCAGGATGTAACTTACGAGAACAATACCATATGAATGAGGTTCTGACAACAGTTTTTCGAAATACTCAACTTATGCCCAACAGGGAGCCAAGCAGCGTAACCCGTAATCGTGGCACTGTTACCAGCGAACCATACAACCATACTAAAAGTGGTCGAGTGTAAAAATCTGTTGTCAAAGTTGACCTAAACTTTAAAGGCAAATACTGTCAATTAAATGTTGTTTTATTCGTTTATCCTCTATTGCATCTGCTGTTATCACATCATATCATATACGTAAGGAGTGATTCATCGTAATTTTTGCTTTTCAATAGTCTTTTTTGACAAATCGTGCCGAGATCGTGCGATATCACACCTTTGGACTATTTTCTCTGGGGATATTTAAAGTGTTAGATCTTCAGGAATAAGCCAGCTACGTTTGATGCTTTGGAGGCCAGCATTACTCGTGTTATCCGCGAGATACCGTAGCTATGCTCGAACGAGTTGCCCAAAATTGTACCTTCCGAATAAACCACCTCAGACGTAGTCGTTTTTAAAAAGTAAATGTCATGATTTTTTTTTTAACCGATAATAAAAATTTTAAACTTACTTTCAAATTTATGTGTTTTATTTTACATCATAAATCAAACCCCACGATAAATCACCCTTTATATACATAAGTATGTTTTCAACTATTAACTCTCATACGTTATACATTCAAACATTTGTAATACAGTATACTGAATAAACATCGCATTGCTGTATCAACCCCGGACGTGTTAATATAGTTGAGCTCCGATAGCCTTTACCTGTATTCTTCTGGGAAAGCATGCGGTGAGTGTACAGCATGATTAAACAAGAGTCTTCCTACATCTCTGTCATTAAGAGCAGAGATTTTAAGAATTTGAGTATCCTTTACAAAATGAAAACATTTTTGGGGAAGCGTATAATGAATTTCTATAATTTATACAACCTACAGGTAAAAAGCTTGGATCAATTCTATTCTAGTCCTTCGTTGTTCAAAAAAAAAAAAACTAACATAATTAACTTACTTCGTTCCCATAAAGTTTCTTGTTACAATATTTAAAAAAAGTAGGGTCTTCAAATCACGCTGATAGAATTTTTTGTTAGGCGAGATTAGATTTTCTCGAAATTAAATCAATTGGGTTTCGTTATCCTTTTAGTCCTTTCTAAACCAGCTCAGCGCCGTGCACGAATCGCAAATAAATTTAATAGATAAATCAAATACTAGGTTTAGTGAAAAATAACCTCTTTAACCCCCAGAATGCGCTGTTGGAAGTCCGTTCTTATTTAGGTAGACATGCCAAATTTCAGTGCGATACTGTCTTTAGTTTTGTTTTGACAGCTGATTGTTGTTGACGTGTTTGGCATCATGTTGAGTATGGACAAAAATGATTTTCGTTCTCTCACAAAACATTATTTTGTGACGAAAAGTTGGTTAATATTATGGGGCTAATGCTCCGTCAGATTACACCGTCAAATATTGGTTTCGAGAGTTTCGTGGTGGCCGCAACTCCACTACCGATCAAGTCCGCAGCGGCAGGCCCTCCGATGCGGTTACAGAGGACAATGTCAAAAAGATACATAAAATGGTGTTGGCTGACTGGAAAGTGAAGGTGCGCGGTCTAGCAGATACCACAAAGATTAGTATTTAGCGCACACGCCATATTTTTGGCAATATTTTGCATATAAAAAAGTTATCCTGCCGCTGGGTGCTGCGCATACTCACTCCTGACCAAAAACACGAACGTGAGAGCACTTTGAAAGAGTGTTAGGCGTCGATTGGTAACTGTTAAACACCAGAGAACAGAATGAGTGCCCGGCAATGGACTGAAGCCGACACGAGTGCTCCGAAGAGGCCGAGGGAGGCTCGATAGGTCGGAAAGGGTATGGCGTCGGTTTTCTGGGATTGTCATGGCATATTCTTCGTGGACTATCTCGAAGTGGGAAAAAACATCAACAGCGAGTATTACTGTGCATTATTGGAGCGTTTGAAAGCCGAAATCGCTGAAAATCGGCCTCACATGAAGCGAAAAAAAATTTGGTTTTTGCAAGATAATGCACCGGCGCACAAGAGCATCGCAACCATGGCTAAAATCAATGACTTATGGCTCCAATTGCTGTCGCATCCAACGTATCTGCCCACTAAACTAATTTTTAGTTTGGTTTACAAATAAATACAATACACTTAGCAAAAAAAAAAAAAAAACAAACCAAAGAAATCTTGCACTGCCGCTCAAATCCACGACTGGTTTTTTTTGCCTTTTATGAAATTAAATTATAACTTCTTCAAAAAGCGTAATAAGATTTTTTTTAATCGCGTTTTTCTATTTCTCTATCTCGAAAGGTGTTATTTTTCGCTTAGGAGTGCACATTGTGGAAATCCGTGGTGAATTCAGTATCGTCGTTCTACAAAATGGGACGAAATATTTTATCTTCGATAGCCATCACGATTCAACTATTCAAAATTCCAGCCCATAATGACATTAAATTAAGGTTAAAAATCTCTTTGTTTTTCTGTTTATTTAAATCGAAAGGTGTTATTTTTCGATAAGGAGTGCACATTGTGGAAATCCTAGGTGAATTCAGTCTCGTCGTTCTACAAAATGGGACGATATATTTTATCTTCGATAGCTATATCTGTTGCAAATAAGACTTGCTCATCATCAAATAAAAAAAAAATTAAATTTGTGATATGCTAGATTACAAGCCCTATAAGCAAATATTTATAAAATATTATAGTTATGAACGAAATAATAATTTTGTTTTTATTTGTTACTATGTACATATGTCTACTTAAGCGTTCTAAAAAAATAAGATATTAACTTTTAATTCAAAATATTTTTATTTTTTAGCGATCAAGAAATACGTTTGTTATGGGATCGATATATGCAAGTGATCAGTTTATGTTTGGAGAGGATGTATCATCAATAATGTATAGAATTTTACGAAATCTTGTCATCGGTATTTCATAAAAAATGATTGTTTGGCTAGTTTACTTATTTTATAGAATACCTTTGAAAAAAATTGGTGTAAAGTAAACATACATGAATAAAATACTTTTTTGAAATAGTTTATTTTTTTACATTTTATGAGAAGCACTTTTTCATGTCTTTGTCTGAATCAATCAGTGTAGTAAATATAGGGTTTTCCAATAGGGACTTCACAACTTTGAGTTTAATTTGTGAACGCACTCTTTCACTAATCATCAAACTATCACTGTCAATTTATTCAGTAAACTCAACATTTTCATCATGGTAAACGTACACTTACGAGCAACGTCTGCAAATTATAAAAATTGTCTACATATATTCGAAGTCGCAAAATCAACTTCAGTGACAAAGCTCATTTTTGGTTCAATGGATTCGTCAATAAGCAAAATATGCGTTATTGGTCGGGTGAAAACCCACGTGTACTTCATGAATCACCACTTCATCCACAAAAGATAACTGTTTGGTGCGGTTTGCATGCCGGCGGCGTTATTGGGCTATATTTTTTCGTCGACGATAACGATCGTCACGTTACTATGAATGGTCAGCGTTATCGCGCCATTATCACCGATTATTTTTGACCCGAATTGGAAAATATGGATTTCGACGACATGGGGTTTCAACAGGATGGTGCCACAAGCCACACACACGCTACAATCGATTTATTGAAGAGTAAGTATGGTGAGCATATTATCTCAAGTCATGGGCCAGTCGATAGGCCGCCTCGTTCGTGCGATTTAACGCCGCTTGACTATTTTCTGTGGTACTACGTTAAGTCATTATTTTATGCCAACACGCCGACGACATTGGAAGCGCTCAGAGCCAACATTGAACGCGAAATAGCGGCGGTTTCGGCCGAAATGTGTGGCCGAGTCGTTGAAAATTGGGTGAAGTCGAATTCCGTTCATAAATGTTTTGATTGTACTTCAAGCCAATAATAAAGTTTTTGAAATATCTCAAATGGTTTGCCTTTTATTTAAAAAAAAAAAGTTGTCAAGTCGTTATTAGAAAACCTTATACAAACACTTTTAAAGGATTCGTTAAAATTGAAACACTGAATGATAAAATAACAAAGTTTTATTTAAAAAAAGATCAACACTTAAAAAAAATTTATTAGTTTTTTTACAAAAGCAATTTTTACTACAATAGATAAATTAAAAAAAAAAAAAAAACGCTGCAGTATATGTTCACTAAGGAGGCCTAATATATTCCTATGAATATTTTTCTCTGAAAAATTAAAACAAATATATTTATTTCAACACATTTGTGAAAAGTAAATAGAAAAAGTTTCAGACCAGAATGACACGTAACAAACCCTGAATTATTCAAAACGACTGTTCTATGTAGTGTACATTGTACATATAATATGAGTACAACAAATTTGAATGAGAAGAAACAACAATTGAGGATTTTGCTTTCAGAGCTTAATAATGCAGAAGGGTGTTGACTCAAGAGCATGCAACGCATAGTTGCGCAGCAAAAGCTGGTCATAAGGTAAACAGCAGTAGACTTGCACGTCTGTTCCCGTAACTTTTTGATTGCGATAACCAGGCAGGCGCCTTATTTGTTTACAATAAACTGAAATGAAAAATTGTTTGAAATGAGTGATATTCGTGGTATAGACTTCGTTCCGACTGGATGAAAAAATTCACTTCTAGCAGATTTTTTAGCAATTTATTTACCATGAATAGGGTTCGGAGAAGGCAAATTCCGAAGCAGCATTATCAGAACATGGACAAAGCATCAGAACACAGACAGAGCCAATGACGATGAAGAAGAAGAGAAACTACAAAATTCCTTCTGGCTTATTACGCTTAAACGACTTCCTTATTTACCAACCTGTGATATGCATTTGGTTTAATTCTGGATAGAATGATATCTACTTTTGTTCATCTTTTCTGATGCATTTCTTACTCGTGTAAAAAAAAAAATAAATAAATTCATCTACCGCCCAAACAATTCCTCCACCAGTTTCCACAAACTGACGGAAAAACCTTAACCGTGTTAGTTTCTGTTTAGTATTTTATGTTTAGCGTTTGTGTTGGGCGTTTGGACAAATTTAGAATGGGACGAAACAGATGCTTTTAAGGAAGGATCTGCATGATATTGTAAAGATTGATTCATCGTGAGGTTTGATTTATAATGTAAAATAAAACAAATCTGAAAGTGAACTTAAAATTTTTATTATCAGTTAAAAGAACAATTCCTGGCATTTACTTTTTGATAATGACATCATGTAAATGTTGGCCTCGATAACGTCTGAGGTGGTCCATTGCGAAGGTCCAATTTTGGGCGAGTCGTTCCAGCATAGCGACTGGTATCTCGCGGATAACACGGGTATTTTTGACTTCCAAAGCGTCAAAGCTGGCTTATTCCTGAATACGTGAGACCTTACATATCCACAGAGAAAATAGTCTAAATACGAATACGCCAAGCCGATTCGGCGACGAATCGATTCATCACAGTCTTCACGTACACTCTCCCCTATAGCTGCTATAGTCTCTTAACTACGTGCTGGATGTGATCTAACCCTTCGAGTATCATCAACTAATGTAAACATTGTTGCGAATGGTATTGGCAATAGTGGTTTTAGTAAGTCGATTATGCGCACCGTAAGTTCCTCGAATCGCACAAAAAACATTTCTCACATAAGGCTGATTTTCGTCATACAGCTAAACAATTTCGAGACGCTGTTGGAGTGTGAGTTTTTCTACGATGACTTTCCAAACGATACTGAACGAAAATGACAAAGCAGTTTGACAGGAGTCACGCGTGATGACGTACCATACTGTTGTAATCCATGAAAACCGTGAGCATTGCCTTCTTTTTTGAGTGAAAACGATGTGGTTTTTTTTTTTGGTCTCGGCTCATTCGCTGAACGCCATTCAGTTGCCTGATGTTTAAATTGCATGTTGTACTCATAAACCCAGCCTCCAGTAATGATCCCTTTGATGAATGTGGGATCGGATTCAGCCTCGAAAATCTTCTCTTTTGCGACGTCAACACTGATGGTTAATGGTTAATTTGCAGTTATTGACCAACCTTTCTTTTACTTCATCAATGTTTTTGTCGGTTTTCGATGTCGATGGTCTGCCACTGCGTTCATCATCTTCGATTGACTCACGACCACTTTTGAACCACTCATGCCACTGATTAACGACGGTTTTCTTAAGAGAATCGTTGCTGAAATACTTTTCCAACATTTTCAACGTTCGCGCACCATTAAATCCGTTTTTTAAGCAAAATTTAATACAAGTTCGGTATTGCAACTTTAAATCCATTTCTAAAATTGCAAAAAATCGCCAACACACAAATAATAGATGTACTCTTGGCTACATAACTTTTGCAAATGTCAAGTTATACGCTAAGATTAAGAGGGAATGTCAATAACAGATGTACCAACCTAATAGAAAAAACTCAAATCGGAACAATGGGAGCGCCACACGGTGACACCATCGTGAACTTTTTGAACAAGGTGGTATGTTGCGATGATTAATTTAAAACATCCCGGCCCCGTTGAACTAGTTCAGGAAACAGGTAGTAAAGCCAGTTTGGTGATAGGTTTAGTGTATGTGCCTGAAGCTGTCCGTATTGTAGCTACTCGCAATCGTTGATTTTGGCCTGGATGAACCTCAATAACTCGACTCATTGCCAACTTGTTTGCTGGAAGGTTTGGCTTTCTTTAGTACGACGAGATCTAAGCGGCATACATTTTATATTGGATCGTTGTCATTTCGGTCTTTCCTGTATGGATGTCAGATATTCTTCATGCCAGCGCTTCCAGAACCCCTAGACCATACGTTGCAACGGCTGGTAATGTTTCGACCGGTAAGGCGGAACCTCTTGGTAGTTTGGTTCAGTATTGACGTCATCGGCTCGCCTATAACAAAGTGTGCAGAAAATAATGGATTTGAGTCACAATCGCAAATTGCACAAGGAGGACGTGAATTAACAATAGAGATGCTGCAAGAGCAGCAGCAATGATTTCGTTGTGTGCCTGCGACATGGTTAGCTTATGCATTTCGCTCAGACATCGACGGGCACCTTGGAAATTTGTGCCATTTTCAGAGTATATGTATATTCGCACAACTTCTCCGTCGAGCAACAAACCTTTTCAGCGCCGAAAGGAAGGCCTCAGAAGTTAAGTCATTCACAAGTTTCAGGTGGAGTGCCTTGGTGGCCATATAGGAGTATACAAACAATGCAATGTAGGCCTTCGATTGTTCAGCAGTTTTTAGCTTGGAAAGCTTAATTGTGATTGGATCATCATATTCACAACCAGTATTCATAGAGGACGGAGAAGACTGCGGTTCTTATCAAGTTTCGGCTGTCAGAATTGTTGCCGAACAAGAGAAATATTTGCCGAATAAGAGAAATTGTTGTCGAACAAGAAAAATTGTTGCAGTTACACCAGGGTGAGGTTGTCTCTGTAGAATTTCCCTAATTATAATCCTGGAGATAGGGTTACATATATATTTCCAGATATGTAAAAAACTGGGAGAGTCGATAAGCACTATGTTGTTTTGCGCGCATATTCTGAATGAATCGCAAGTAGTACAATACTTCACGTTGCATTGAATACCAGGAGGAACATTTTTCTTGAAGGCACTCTATAAAGTTATTGTTGTTAGAGACTAAGATTTGGTGATATGGGCTTCTTTCTTAAAGGTTAACGAAAAGGCTTGGTTCGCTGTTAAATTTTGATGTCGTCCAATTCCTTCTGTCAGTAGCTAACGACGAAGGTCCATTCCACCAAACACGAAGACTTGGCAGGAGTGACGGTAGAAACCCAGAGCCTGCGCCAGAGAATCCGTTGAAAATATACATATTTTTGATCCATCAAGATTTGCCGAAATATTTTCACCACATACGCAGTGAAGACGTACCGATATTGTCTAAAAAGAAGGCACATTCTAACATTCAAATGGCGTTGAACTAGTAGTCCCACCATAAGCATGTCATTTAAAGAATTGTCAGTAGAACCCTTTGATGACCCATCAAACACAATTGGTAATTTCGTAGTGGAACAATCTATTTCCAATACCGAATGATGTGGTTAGTAAAAATGTTTTTCAGGAGGTGTTAGAGGTTGATATACTCTTTTATTAACTCGACGTACATACCTCGAAGCTTAGGCTTGGACTAAAAGCAACTTTCCATTGATGATAACCATGATACCGCTGTAGACAATGACTCACCAAATGAAGTGTTTGGAACCTTAAAAGGCACCGAAACGATGTCTCTCCCGTCAGGCGAAAGACGAGTAGTATTTTCAAACTGCTGCTTAGTTGGATCCAAAACACAAACACCTGTTCAATCTCCTAAAACCGTTTGAGTAGACTATCGAATTTTTCCAGAGCCCATTCACTGAAAATATGACGCAAATTCAAGTCGCCTGGCTTCACTTCTTGCACAAGTTGAATTTTGTACGCTTTCGGGCCGAGATCCTCACTTAAAATACGCGAAGCCAAGCTGCTGACAATGACGACGAATCGATTCGTCACGACCTTCGCGTACACCCTTAGCTACAGCAGGATGTGGTCTAACCGGTAGATTATCATCCACTCATGTAAACTGGAACTCAAATTTGCGAATGGTATTGGCAATAGTGGTTTCAGTAGGTCGATTATGCGCACCGTAAGTTCCTTCCGCCTAAATTCTCACAGAAGGCTGATGTTCGCAACACAGCTGAACAATTTGGAGACGCTGTTCTAGTGTGAGTTTTTCTATAATGAATTGCCAAACGATACTGAATAAATAAGGGAAAGCAATTTGATAGGAGTCAAGCGTGACCTGTCAAAAAAAGGCTATTGAATATTAAACATGACGATGAATCACCCTATATATACTTCGAATAATGCATCTAGTGCGTTTTCATTGCTTATTGACTCTCTAAAAAGGTACATTCTTTGTTGTTCTTACTCCTTGCCTCCCAACAAATTATTTAAAAAACTTAAGCCATGGATATCCACTTACTTAATGTTTAAAATTAAGAATAATAATAAGCTGATGATCTTGTGTAAAAAGTATTCCGATAATTCGGATTTGAAATGTAAATATAAGCAATTGAGCACAAAGTGAAAAAAGAAGTTCCGACGTGTCGTGATAAATATTATTATGATTTATTTAGCTAAGGAAAGGGAGATTTGAAATACGAATGGCAAGCTGTAAATAGCCTCCTTTTTTTATTACTCGACAACTCTGAAGTGTATGACAAACTTGTAATGGTTTATCCTTTTAATTGTTATTTTGTCAATATTGCCTCCAGTCTACAAACAGGTTCTGTCAAATCGGTTTGTCCTATTTGTCGTCCCCTACATAGTTTTATTGAGAATATAGAAAGAAATACCTTTGTTTTTTAACCCATTATTCCTCTGGAGATTTCGAATGTTATTGGGTCCTTACAAAATTATACTAAGTAGATTGCAGGTTTTTTGTTTGATGGCTTGCCTTTTATTTATAACCGTTGTGTTTTTGAAGGGATCTTTCCCGAGAATCTTAAAGTTGCCGATGTCATTCCTCTTCTTAAAAAAGGTTCCGATCTCGTTACTTCCAGTTTTCAGTAAAAATCTTTGAAAAACTAATAAAAAATTATGAGTTTCTTAATTAAGACTAATGTCTTCAATTCAATTTGGGTTTCAGAACGGGAAATCAACAGAAGATGCACTCTTACAATTCTGTTCCCAAATTGTATCACACCTTGGTGCTAAAAAATTTACCGCAGGATTGTTTATTGACATCACCAAAGCTTTTGACATTGTCGATCACCACTTTTTGTTAAAAAGTTAGAGAATGCTGCTTCTCGTGGATCTATCCTGTATTCGTTTGGGTCCTATCTTAAAAATGGGTCAAAAAGGAATAAGATCGACGGTATTAGAAGTGGAAAGATTTTTCTTAATATCGGTGTCAATCAAAGTTCTGTCTTAGGTCTCATTCTCTGTTCATTATTTTCGCTTAATTTCAGAGGTTCGCCGACTGCATTTGCAGATGACATTGGCTTCTCTTATGGCTCGAAAAGTGCTTTAGACATGGTCTCTGACATTAACTGGGATCTTGATTTTTTAAGGCATTGGTTTTCTACTCATAATTTGTATGATGTACAATCTATTTATGTCTCTCCTCAAATAACAATTGCGAAACAAATATTTACTTTCACTCACAGAAGTGTAGAAGATACTGTCATAAACATGCTCGTGTTCGTCTGATTTCTCCTGTTGCTCTTATAATAGTAATGTAAAACGTAGTAATAAATGTTTCCTTCTAGAGAAAGTTGTTGAGTTCAAATATCTGGGACTTACCCTTGATTCTATGATGAGCTTTGTTAACCATAAAATATATTAAAAAAATTACTTTCGATACACCCTTCGTCATTTTTATTATATGCGTAACGTATGTTTAATCAGTCTCTTAAGGACTATGTACTATGGCATCTTTCAATCTAGATTTCAGTATGGACTTGCTTGTTGGGGGTGTGTGTATCTAAGTAATATTCAATCATATTTTAAGGTGTTGAAAATGTTTTACATGAAGTTCAGTAACCGTAATTTTCGTGTAATTTCTAGTCACAATCTCCGTGGAAACTTGTCTTGCACTAATTCCATTCCTTATTTTCGAACCTCTGCGTTTTGTTGTTTTTTTTTTTTTACTTCAGTCAGATGCGGCTAATATACTCCAATCAGATTTGTGTGCTCTCTTTCCTTTTGTTGACAGTGAATGTTAAATTCAAAATAAGATACAATTCACAGTCAACACCAATTAGCTGATGGACTGTCTGCACTTTGTAAAGAAACTTGATAACGCTTATACAAATTAGTTCTGGCAAGATACTACACCGACAGTCTTAAAGTAATAAGAGAATTTGTCGTGGATATTTTTAGAGTTATTGGAAGAATTGTTGCACTTTGTCGGCTCCAAATCTGTCAAAAGGTCATTTGCGTTTGTCATTTCCCAATATTCACTTGATGGAGTTTCTTAAATAAGTTAACGCATTCTTCATTTTTAAATAATTGTGTAAATAGCACCAGGCAGATGTGTTTTCCACGACGCGTTGACCACTTGAAGGTCTGTAATTAATCTGCTCGATCGACAAATAAGATCGCCTGTACAGTTTCATCAGATTTTCAAAAGAGGAAATGCATCGTCTATTATGAAAACCGTTAACACGTGTCTTCAGACAGTCGTAGTTTTTCCGGCACAGGTAAATAATGAAGCCATTGATAATACAAATTCTTTAATTGGATTGCGCGAAAACACCTACATCTGATGTTCTGCACTTTCACTGCTATGAATTCATAATTTGCATTGACCACCGCCAATACTAAAATTATTTTTGTAATTAAAATAGTAAGACCCAGATTTTACGATTTTTTTAATATGTACCATATAAAGGGTGATTCATCGTGAGGTTTGATTTATAATGTAAAATAAAACACATAAATGTGAAAGTGAACTTTTTTTTTATAATCGATTCATTTCATGCCATTTCCAAAGGTGTGATATCGCATGATCTAGGCGGCCAACTTACCGTAGCAAGACGTGAAATTACTCGTAAGTGCTTACCAAAATGATTTCTCAACAAGTCCATTGTTTCACGAGCTGTATGGCTCGTAGCGCTGTCATGTTGAAACCAGAACTCACTGAGACCATGTGCTTAAATTTCAGGAAGCACATAGTCTGTTCACATTCTAATATGACCGAAAACTTAGTCAAAAATTATTGCATATCCCAAATATAGTAAATATTTTTGGTCGTTTGTCATTTAGATTTTCTCCTCCATATCCTCCACAATGACATTAAAGATGCCAGCTTTTTGGACAAGGCCAATCTGCTTGCTGCACTTATTTCAGCTAGCTCTATACTTCCAGATTGCGCTTTGTCTCCGCCTACACATGAGTGGGCCGAATTCTCAATGGGACGAATCCAATTTTGCACCAATATTGTATCAAGAGTATTTAAAGGTCTTAATATTAATTAATTCGCTGGTCCAATTGATGTATCTCCCCTTCTTCTGAAGAGGTGTTCTTCCACGCTGACAAGCCACTGCGTATGATTTTTCATCAATTCTACTCTTTAAGGTTTTAGGAGTCCTTCTGAGCAGATCAGAAACTGCATTTGTCTAGCCTGCTCATCCCTGTCGAAAATTCCTCTCTCTGCTTCTATATACCCGTTGCATTTACGTCCTTTCTTACCAAGGTAATGGAAACGCTGATAAACCATTACGTTCGAAACACGAAAACTTTTCTAACCGACAAAATGGTTGTCGTAGCAACAGGTTCACTGGTGATTTGATGACATTTCAAACCAAAAAGTGAAGCCAAAGCGCACATCAATCCTGTGAAAGCAAGAGAGTTGCTCTTCATATTTCTAAGGCATTACCAAAGTTTCGCATAAAGCTGTTTTGTCGCAAAAGCGTTTCATTGAGACAGACGAATCTCTTCCTGAATGCATAAGAAATAATCTTTCGGAATGTTCAATGCAAATTGTCTTGGATTGTTTCAAATCTTTGCTCTGGTTTTCATATTCGATTCCGGACTCTCCCCTTCGGCTTCAGAATGGAAGGCCAGCGTATGTTAAGTCCATTAAATTCTGATTTTAACAGCATAACTAACTGGGGAACCATTAATAGAGTAGATTTTAATGCTCCCAAAACGCAATTCTATCTGCTGTATTTAAGACGAAATTTAAACACCCAGCCATTGCTAATGAATGGCGCTTGCATCGTCTAAACCGAAAATCCTTTCCATTCTCGGTATGTGTGTAAATGACAACTTACGTTGGAATGAACACATATTCGATGTCGTTAAAAATGCCGCGAAATATCTAGGTTTCCTCAAGCGATGTAAGATATACTTCATACCCTCTGATCTGGCCTCAGTATATAACGCATTTATTCGCTCGAAATTAGAGTACAAAGCGCACATCTGCGCATCTCTGCGAAACTGCAGATATGCTAAATAGGATTTAAAACCGTGCGATAAAGCTCTTGGCTGATACTTATATCAAAATGGACGCCCTCGAACAACGACGTAATGTCTCTTATCTTACTTTATTTTACCCTTCTTTCACCATCAATACTTCAGCGAAGTCACCAGTAGCATTCTGCTCCTTCAAACCTTTAATCGTGAAACTCATCTTGCTAGGAAAGCTCACCAAATTTCGGACGCACTCTAAAATATTGTGATTCGTTTCTAGGCGTACAACTCGCTTATTCAATGCCCTGCCCATTTATTATTTTATTTATTTTTTCAAGAAAGAAAAGCATGCTGTTGGTCCATCTGGTGGTTAACCCCCAGAACGGCGTCTATATAAAAATATATATTCCATATCCATTAATTCCATATCCACATAAAATCTATAATCGGAAAGTTTTAGTGGAAGACAGCATAATGTAAGTATGTAGGAATATACAGTTTGAGTTTCATGTATTATTTTCATACTGAATGCATATTTCAGATTTAATGCCATCTACTCCTTCTCCGGTATATTGTGAATCGTCAACACCATTCGTATTGGAAACTCCGACTACAGCTCCAGATGATGATTCATCATCCACTTCAAGAGCTGAAAGAAAAGGAAAAAGCAGCCTTAGCTTTAGTATGGAAATGAAGAAGCCGATGACAAAGGTTGACCAGATAAGAGCGTGTAGTATAAAATAATTATATAGTATTAAATTAATACTGGCAATACCGGTTCAGTTTTCCATACTTATTCTAATACTTATTCCGTCTGAAAAAATCTGCCAAAAAGAAACATTTTGCAAGCTAAGTGACATGGTCACATATACTGTGTATGTTAATGGATTTCCGACTATGGATGCATCACTGCGTCACTGAACGAGAGCAATGATTTTGCAAAAATCGAAAGCTGAGGGGACACTTCAATTTGAACAGGTATGCGTCGCAATGAACAGGGAACAAAACACGGTGTTTGCTTAACAAGCACCCAGTTGATAGCCCACATAAAAAACTGGTGTGGCTGGCGAAGACACAAGCAAAGCTGGTAAACTGGAAGTATGTTTGGTTTACCAACAACAAAATTCTAACTAGAAAAACCGACGGCGGACGCATTATTGAGATAGCGAATGCTTATGATATAGAGAAAATGACAGCATAATTTTCCAATACAACATTCATACACATGGATAGAAATGAAATATATAAAATTGTAAATACCTATACACTTTATTAACTTGGAAACGAAAACAAAAGCAGAACAATACATTAAGAATAAAAATGCTTGCATCTTAACATAATCAGCAAGAACAAATTGAAATGCATATATACTAAGTATTAATGGTTTTCTGCAAGATCTAGACATAATTATACTGACTAAAATAAATATATATACAGAAGAAAACAGCGTATATAAAATAAGTGGTTTTAATAGCAAATACTCGAACAGAAATTCAGGTCGTGGAGGCATTGCGGTTTTTTTAAGAGATAACATTACATATGGATTCGAGGATAGATTCAGTGGATTTGCCAAAAAAGGAAAGGTGATATGTCAAGGATCAGAATGAGTCTTATGCAGAAAATTATTTGTCTATGATTGAAACGAAGGCGCTTTGCAACGTCATACAATCCGATAAATGGATCGATCTAGCGCCAAAAACTAGTTCGTTGATAGATCACACCTTAGCACGTGACTTAGGCAAAAAAATAGAACAAGCCGTTACAGAAATAAGCATATCGATTATTATGCTCTATACTGCAAGCTTAGTGTATAAAATATCACTGAAAAGAAACATAAAACGATGTAAAAATACATTAACAGTCGCAAAATGACACAAGGAATGACAAATATGAACTGGCATGCATTAGACCAATATGACTGCGTAAACGAATTTTATGAGCAATTTAGAAAAAGGTACACGGATATAATGTAAGCGGCAACAACAACAATGGAAGAAAAAAGAAAAAACACAGGGTGTGAATGGACGACATTTGAATTAAAGCAGGCTTTCAAAGAAAGGGACAGATTATATAGAATATACTAGACGGAACTAAGAATATGAAAAGGCTTACAAAATCTTTTGAAATGTCTTAAACAAAAGGATCAATGCGACAAAATCTGGATATTATAAGGAGAAGTTTCGAATTGCAAAAGCAAGATATTGGGGAGAATATCCCTCAACCTTGCTGACGTCTTATCCAAAAACTTTGCAAGTGAATCTAATATACCTACAAGGTCTTGCGAACAAATTTGCAACTGAGCTATCACTGGAGGTAAGCAATATAGTGCATAATTGTAGTCAGCAAACCTTCATAGGCTCAACTTCTAGAGGAAGTAACCGTGAGAGAAGTGCAAAATATTGTCTGTACACTAAGTGATAAGAAATGAGCAGGAATAGATGGTATACGGCCAAAGGACCTCCAACAAAACGCTGAATTTCTATCACCAACAATCTGTAAATTGGTAAATAAAAGTATAACACGATCTCAAGTTCCTGAACTGCTCAAAGTCTCTGACTGACTCGAACTGCAACCAACTTTATACTGCTATAATTTCCAAACCATTTATAACAGTGAGCTCAAATTTTGACTCAAGACAGATAATTTTATTATTTACAAGTTTTTCAAATGATTTGCGTCTCACTTGTGTTGAAAAATTTTTATCCGCGATGGAATTCAAACGTGATATTGTGATATTGCTTTATATTTGATTGGTAGCTATCGTTAGAGCCCTCCAGCACTGAATAAATCATTTGTGTCTCGAACCATAGCTCGTTACAGTGATATGGCAGCGTTGCAAAACGACATGGAGGTAGTCATAAAAAAACAGCAGCATCGGCAGAAATGGTTCGGAAAGTGAAGGCTCGAATGGAGAGAAATCCGCGTAGAATTGGAAGAAAAATGGCTCCTGAGCTCAACATATCTTTGGAACGGATGCAACACATACTGAAAAATACACAATACACAAATGAAAAATGAGTTTGGGCTTAAGTCATTGAAGCACACGATCCTACACCGCAACACAAAAAAGTTAGAGTCGAAAGAGCGAAGGAGTTGCTAAGCTTGCACGAAAATGGTGAGTTGCCGAATTTGGTTTTTTCCGATGAGTCGCCATTTGTTATCGAGCAATATGTCAACAAACAAAATGACCGGGCTTACTTGCCAGAGAGGTCCTAAAATTTACACCTTCGGACGGCCACTAGAAAGCAAGCAGCACCAATGGTGATAGTTTGGGCCGCCATAACCGCTGATGGTCGCTCTGCGCTCGTATTTTCGGACCGTGGCGTCAAAATTAATGCGATCGTATACCGTGAAACTGTCTTAGAGGCAGTACTGAAGCCTTGCTCAAACAATCATTTCGGTCGGAGACCGTGGACATTTCAACAAGACTCGGCAGCGTCTCACAAATCGCGCTTCAAACAAGATTGGTTAAAAAACAATGTTCCACACTTCATTTCTTCGACACAATGGATTGCAAATTCTCCGGATGCAAATCCGATGGATTTCTCTGTCTGGGGTATTTTGAAGGTGAAGGTTGGTACTAAAAAATACCAAAGTTTGGACCATCTCAAACAAGCACTTCGCTGGGAATTTGCCAAAATACCGCAGAGCCACTTGCGTGCAGCGTGCGATGCTTTCTTTGACCGTCTCAAGGCCATTATTCGCGCCAAAGGTAGACATATTGAAAACTACTGATACAATTTAAAAATTGATGTATTTTCCAACACTTTTTGCCTTGGCACAATAAGATTTATCAAAAAATAAAAAAAATATAGCATTTTAAAAAGTTGCAGTTAGAGTCAGTCACACTGTAGTGCGGCCACAAAAGTTGTAAAAAAAATTACTAATTGAACTATAGACCCAATTCTATTCTTCAGTAGTAGGTTAGGTGCTCAGATAGGCTTTACCGATATCTAGAAAGATATAACGTTTTAGAAACAGTATATGTTTAGGAAAAACAGAAATTAATCAATTACTGGGAGAGTTCACCAACCAAATAAACAGCATCCTAGACAAAAACTATAACACAGTTGTCTTATTCATCGATTTCAAAAATGGGTTCGATACTCTGAGTCACAGGAATATATTATGTCAGCCAGACAAAATCGGCGTGTGAAGAATCATCCTAAAGTGGTTTGAAAGTTACCTAAAAAGCCGTAATTTTAATGTTTAAAGTAAAGAATATTAAAGCGATCCGGAGAATACACTGTATGGAGTGCCGCAAGGATCAAAACTCGGGCCATTGCTTTGCATAGTATATGTGAATGATCTAATTTCTGTTCTTCGGCAGAGTAAGGAATATGTGTATGCAGTAAGTGATACGGCGATAGTTAGCAATCATATATGTGCGGAAACTGCAGTAAAAATAATGGAAGAGGAATTCAATGCAGTTACATCTTGGTGTCATGATCGTCGTCAAAGCAAACAAAACAAAAATAATGCACATACGCCCACATATTCAAAAAGCAACAATAATAATAAAAATGCATGATACCAAGTGCTTTCATAATGCAAAGAAACATATGGAACTACAAAGAGATGACGGATGCGAAACTTTTATTCAAAACGTGTTAACCTATAAATATTTAGGGGTTATAGTGGACCACAATTTTAAATGGAGCTATCAGATAAGAGCGCTTGAGACAAAATCTTGGCAAACGACTTAGGCCCTGTTCCATCTCAGGAGCCTTAGTACGGTAGAGGTTCTAAGGCAGAGCTATTTTAGACTAATTGAATCTCATCTACGACATGGTATGCGTGGAAAATGCGCCTCAGATTAAATCACTGCAGCAAATACAAACACGAATCCAGAAATTAATAATCTGTACAAAAGCAGGGAAGCGTCACGACCGACAGATCAGCAGTAAGACGAAAATTCTTAACATCGAACAGCTGCATAAGATGGAAATTATTTCAAAATTTTGGAATGATAATACTTACAAAATACCAGCTCAACATAACTTCAACACATGAAGAAGACAATAAGGACGATATAACATCCCGCGACTTTGGAAGAAGATGATATGAAGTAGTAGTGAAGAAAATATTTAATGAACTTCCAATCAATTTCAAAAATCTTTCAAAACCTCTTTTATTGAAAAAAGCGAAACAGTACTTTTTGAACTTAGAATGACATATCAACATATGCATCTGTATATTCACACTTTTTTCTTTTGTTTTTGAATCTGTTATATGTATACAAAATGTGAACTTGGAACTTAAGTCGGAATATGTACAGGTTGATTCATCGTGAGGCTTGATGTATAATATAAAATAAAATACATAAATTTGAAAGGGAACTTACAATTTTAATTATCAATTAAAAGAACAATTCATGGTATTGATTTTTTGTGAAAATGATATCATGTAAATGGTGGCCATGACTACGTCTGAAGTGGTCCATTCGGAAATCCAAATTTGGGCGACTCGTTTGAGCATAGCGACTGGTAACTCGAGGATAACACGAGTAATGTTGGCTTACAAAGACTCAATCGTATTTGGCTTATTCCTGAAGACCTAAGACTTTACATATCCCCAGAGAAGATAGTCCAAATGTGTGATCTAGGCGGCAAATTTACCGTAGCAAAACGTAAAATTACTCGTAAGTATTCACCAAAATGATTTCTCAACAAGTCCATTGTTTCACGCGCTGTTTGGCTCGTAGTGCCGTCCTGTTGAAACCAGAGCTCACCGAGACCATGTGCTTGAATTTCAGGAAGCATATAGTCCGTTAACATGGCGCGATAACGGTTACCATTGACGGAATATGGACCAACGGTCCTCGGGTCATTTTTGACACATTTTAAAAAAGAAATTAAGTTTTCCCTATGGCAACATTTTTGAAGGACATGAAATTTCTTGAATTTTTGTACAGTGTTGAGCTATATACAATTACATATGATTTTATAAAAAATATTAGGAACTTTGCGACGTACAAACTTTTTTACGTCTGCGTCCCTCGGGTCAAATGTAAACAAACGTATGAATCGAACGGTATTTGCAGTTTACTTTGATTTCTAATAACCTACTCAATTTTGGTCATTTATGACCCATCCTGCATGTTGTTGTTTCAGCTGAGATTTTGTATGTATTATCTATCTTTGCATTGTGCAATTGTACACTTTTTATCAAAAAAGTTCATCAAAGAATAGAGATCTATTTCGCATTCTTGTTAGTTACGTGTCGCGGGATAGTTCATTTCAAAATGTTAAATAATATATTTAGAATATAGAATTATGCTCAAAGAAAAGAAAACAAGAATGAATTGTTGACTTTTTTATAATCCACACAATTTCAAAGATGCAGTTACATTGTTTGACTTTTTTAGTATTGCAGTAAACATTAAGTGATTAGTACGTACCTTTGATTTGAAATTGTACCATTGTAGCTATGAGTGATGGCGAAAGTGAATTCTCTTTGACCGTATTTTCGGAAGAAGAAGAATCTGGTTCTGAGTTCGAAGATCATGTTGAGGCACCTGATTCATCAGACAGTGATTTTAGTGATGTTGAAAATTTCTTTGTGTCTACCGAAATGTCAAAAAGTGGTCAAATAAATTACTCAACAAAACTTAATAAAAACAATGCCGGAAGAGCTTCAAGGAAAATATTATAAAATTGATGCCAGAATAATATTATAAAATTACAGAGTCGAATTTTCCAGCCTTGAATTATTTTTTCCACCTCCTTTGATACGTACTATTTTGATCTCTACCAACCTTGAGGACAGAGGCATATATGATGAAGAATGGACTAATGTTGATAGCTTCGAACTATTTGCATTCATTGGACTACTTTTATTGGCCGGCGTTTTTCGATCAAACAACGAAAGCCCTGAAAGTTTATGGGACTCTGATAAAGGAAGACCAATATTTGCTGCAACCATGTCATTGAAGATTTTCAAGAAAATATCAAGAGTAAAAAGGTTCCACAACAGGGAAAATCGAAGTGAACGACGACTGTTAGAAAAATTTGCTTCTATATGTGAGTTCTGGAATCAGTGGGTTGACATATTGCCAAAAGCTTACCATCCATCCAAAAATGTGACAATAGATGCGCAGTTAGTAGCTTTCAGAGGTAGATGTCCCTTTCGGCAGTACATGCCATCAAAGCCAGCGAAATATGGAATCAAGTTTTGTGTGCTTTGTGATTCTGCAACGAGCTATTTTTGAAATATTCAACCTTATACTGGCAAGGAAATCGGAAGTACTCCACAAAAAAAATTAAGGTATGCGTGTAGACCTTGATTTGATTGTAGGGCTAAAAGGACACAATGTCACAACCGTGACATGTCATATCAATGGGCACAAATTTACTGGAGAGGCAGTTCACTAGTAGGAACAATACGCCAAAACAAGCCTGAATTACCATCAGAAATAGTAAATATAAAAGTAAGACGAATATATTCATCTAATTTTGCATTTACCGAGAATACTACTCTCGTATCTTACATTCCGAAAAAAAAAAATTAATGTGTAAATCTACTTAATACTTTACATCATGACTCAAAAGTAAGTGATCGCCCGGATAAGAAGCCAGAGATAATCTTGAATTATAACAAATGTAAAGGAAGGGGGTGTAGACACATTGGACAAAGCAGTAAGTGGCTACACTTGCAAAAGGACGACAAAACGTTGGTCTCAAGTAGTGTTTGGTAATACGGTCGATATTTCAGCTTATAACGCTTTTGTTTTATTCAAATCCGGTAACCATACATGGAAAGACGGCTGCCTCTCAAAGCGCCGCTCCTTTTTGGAAGGTCTTGATATCCAGTTTGTTACGACAAACATTTTAACTTGAGCACATTTTTCACTTGAAATTGCCCAAAAAATTCAAAGTGATTTTCAAACCGATACACAACCATCTCCATCATCTCATCGCGATATAGTTCAGGAAGAAGAACAACTAAAAGAGATCGATGTCAATTATGCCAAAAAACAGATTATAAAACGGGAATAACTTGCGACATTTGTAATAAGTACATATATATGCTAACAGAATTTTATGTATGTAAAATCATAGCTTTGTGTACGAATTGTAATAACTAATTGTAGTTTTTCCTTTTATTATTGAATAAGCTTTGTTAAAGTATTTATGAAAAACATGAAGTTGAATATATGAATAAAAGCATGAAAACAGAGTACTGAGTCGAATTTGACACGAAGACCGTTCGCGTCAGTAAATTTGAGGACCGTAGGAAGGCTAATGGATGGATGTAATGGTAGCTCTTGGTATTATTTGGATTGCTCATCAGCCCAAATACGGAAATTTTGTTTATTAACGTATCCATTGAGTCAGAAATGGGATTCATCACTGAACAAAATTTACGATAAAACACCGGATTTTCATTGAGTTTTTCCAGAGCCCATTCACTGAAAATATGACGCAAATTCAAGTCATCGAATACGCCAAAACAAGCTGCTGAGAATGACGACGAATCAATTCGTCATGGTCTTCGCGTACACTTTCACTACGTGCTGGATATGGTCCAACCGGTCGGGTATCATCCACTAATGTAAGCTGGGACACAAATTAACGAATGGTATTGGCAATAGTGGTTTCAGTAGGTCGATTATGCGCACCGTAAGTTTCTCCAGTCACACGAAAGACATTTCTCATAGAACACTGATTTTCGTAATACAGCTTAACAATTTGGATACGCTGTTGTAGTGTCACCCTTTCTATGATGACTTCCCAAACGACACTGAACAAAAATGACAAAACAGTTTGAAAGGAGTCGCGCGTGATCTGTCAAAAAAGCATATTGAAAATCAAACCTCCCCCTATATGTTTGCCAGCAGGAATTTCTTTTAATTCTTCTGCGTTGCTTGGAATCTGAAGTAATAAAAGAAATTTTTCTTTCAGACTTCAAATTTAGTTATGTTTTTGATTAAGAATGCGCCATGATAAAAATTTATCATGGGAATAAAAAATTTATGTTAGGCGCATAATCGATGAAAGGCATATGCATGGTCAGTTGAGCCACCTTTCCTATTCGACCAACCTTAACCTTTGAGTACAGCAATTTACTCATGTAATGAATCCTGTTGTTCAAAAATTCGTAAGCTCAACTCCAGTTTCCCATTCGCAAACTTCGTCATCACCGATTAATTTGTCAATGTTTTCACACCACTAAAATCAAATGCCGTCATAGATTCTGTAAGAGTTATGTCCTAGGAAATTATAGACGCACCGAATGCATTTTGATACCTTCTTTATATTTTAGTGTGAAAAAGCATTCCAAGAACTCAACCGGTAGCTGCGCAATGCCCACATTTTTAGTTACTCCACGCACGGATCGTGGACGCAGACCGTAGCAATGTTGGGGTTGGAGCTGTGACCCCTCAAGTTCATGATGATCAAGAGACAGTGGTTGCATATTACAGCAAGGTACTCTCCAAATCTGAAGGAAACTACTACGACACTCGGCGCGAGCTTGTACCTTTATAGACATAGAAGTACATTCTTCGCACAGATCACGCAGCTTTTAAATGGATACTTCAAATTAGGAATACTGAAGGCCAAGTCGCGAGATTGATTGAGAAGTTGCAGTGCTACAATTTTGAAGTACAACACCAAAAGGGAAAACTACACTCAAATGTTGATGCCTTCTCTCGTCGACCGTGCGGAGTTAAGTGTGAACACTGCAACCGTAAAGAAGCGAAAGAACAGGCCACTATTCAAATGATCAGTACCGAGCCAATAGAGCGTTGGAGTACAAAATAAATCCGTTTCTCCCAACAGGGAGATAATGACATCGATGCAATATTGGCTTGGAAGTAACACAAGGAAAGACTGAGCTGGCAGAAGATATCGGACTGGAGCCAAACTCGGAAAGCATATTAGGCACTGTGGGACGCGTTTTGTGTGCAAAATGGTTTGTTCAAGAGAGAATGAGAAAGTGCAAATGGGACAACAGCTCGTATGCTGTCCAGATTCAACCAAGTACTCCATGAAATAAATAACGGGATCTCAAGGGGCCACTATCTGGAAATACAGAAGACAAGGACAACGCCATTATACCCTCAATATTATGGAATTGCCGATCGATTCAATGGGAAACTGAATGAGCATCGTCAATGCTCTTAGGTATTCGGCAAGTACTAGCGGGACTGGGATCGACACATACCGCTCTTTTTAATGGCCTACCGAAACGCGGTCCATAGTTAGTTAAACAGGAGACACACCATTCGAGATCTCATTTGGTCAAACAGTTCGTATGCCAAGTGAAACAAAATGCGGACCCCACATACGGAGTTCAAAGAGGTGATCGATTACGTAGATGACTTGCGCAGCAGAATTCGTAAAGTGCATGAAAACACCCGAGAAAGGATGAAGCTAGCGAGCAACCACAGGAAGACTAGGTACGACATCAAGGCGGAATCTTCCGACTTCAGCGAAAAAGATCTGGTCTGGCTGCATAATCCTCAGCGTAAGAATGGCAAGTCACCAAAATTGCAAAAGGATTGGGAAGGCTCATACAAGGTGATAACCCGCATTATTGACGTTGTCTACTGGATTCAGCGTGGAGATCTAGGAAATTTGAAGGTGGTCCATTTGGATTGAATGCGTTATTTCAACGGAACGACGAACGCCGGAGTTGTTCGGGACGAACAACTTAAGAGAAAAGCTGTATGATAACCAGTGAGCAGCGTCACTTATATTTCCATAGCAGAAGATTTCCTTATGTGAGTAGCAGAAACCATAACCACTGGTGAATGGATTCGAATTTTCTAGCGAAATGGAAAATTGTATGGAATGCTATATGGCACAGATTGTTCTCGAAATACGCAAAAGGAGTGTAAATATCAGCATCCTTAAATATGCAAGTCAGTTCAACAGTTGAATTTGAAATGTGACTTACGAGTAGTGATAAATTGGTTTAAGTTAAAAGTAAAGAGAAATAAAAGTAGTTGAGATAATCGATTAGATTGTGCATTATAATTGTTCTGAACATGTCGGAAGTAACTTTTGCTTACATCTAATAAAAATAATAAATTAATTGGTGATATGTTAGATTTGCAAACTTTTGCGTCTACCACCTTCTTTAACACAATATTTTAGAATAAAAACACCGTTTATTTGTTCTACTACTATATATACATATTTATATATATTTATTTTTCCGTTTTGAAATTACTGAATTGAATAAGACTGTTCCACTCTGTGTTTTGATCTGGAATGAATTCAAATACATATTCTTTCATTAATCAAATAAAATCTTATTTTGCCATCGAGCCCGACATTTATATTGCGAGAGCATCTTACAGACGCGATTTATGTTCGGGCATAACTATTTATGTGTAAGATATACTACATTACCCCCCTTCGGAAAATATGACTTTTTTATCATTCACATTTGCGTTGACTTTTATGACAGGTTTTATTCGGTCTATTGATACACTTATCGGTTTTCGATCCCTTTCAACAACAAATTGTTTTCGTAATTTTCGGATTAAATTGAATGGTCAATCATAAGGAGATTCGAAGATCCTCATAACTCGGTGGTTGCACACGAGAACCTGATCGCAAGTGTTTAAATGATTTGGAAGATGAATATTTGTGTATTTTTTCCCGGTTTTAGATGTAGGAATATTTTTGAAATATACGTGTCTTTAATTTCTTAACGAAATTTGCAGGATCTTACTGTTCTTCGGAGGATGTTATGGATAAGTCAAATAGGAGGCGACTGTTTTCACCGTATAATAATTCAGCTGGAGTATATTTTGTGTCATCTTTAATGCTGGTGCGTATCCCTAGCATAATTATTGGAAGTACTTGCGTCCAGTTGACTGCGTTTTCTGATGCACGAATAGCTGCTTTGAGTTGACAATGAAATCTTTCCACCATTTCATTTGCTTGTGGATGGTAGGCTGGAGTTCTTATACGAGAGGTTCCAAATATATAATTTAGTCAATTCGCTAAAGAGTTTTTACTCGAATTGAGAACCTTGGTCGGTTGTTATTTTGGTTGGTACCCGTATCGAGAAGCATGTTCATGTACATATGTTTTTGCTATTGTTCCAGCAGTTATGTCATGAATGGCATAAGCTTCAGGCCATCGGGAGAATCTATTTACAACTGTCAAGATATATTTGAAGTTCTTTGAAGGAGAGAGGGGACCTACTATATCCATATATATGTGTTGAAAACGCCCTGGAGGAAAAACGATTTGTTCACATGCCGATTTTTTATGAATATATATTTTTTTCTTTCTGGCATGTAACACACTTTCGTGACCAGGTTTTGATGTCACGATTCATGCTTGGCCAAAAACACATTTTTGCTATTTGTTGTGCGTATACCTCGATGAGAAAGTGCGTGAATAGCTTTATATATTTCAAGGCGTTTATTCTGAGGAACAAAAGGTCGTTTATATTGAGTGGAAACTCAATGGGTTAGGTGAGACGTTAGAATGGGAACAGATTCAATTTTTACGGATGAGTTCATTGGTATTGTATTTTGTTATAAGGTGAGCTCTTTGTCGTTGCATTGTTCTTTAGCCAACTTTTCCAAATATTGTGAAAGAAGTTCAATAGAATCTGTGTTTGGACTCCTGGAAGTTTAAAATCTGCAACGACATTAAGTGAGCCTTTGAGGTATCTAATATCGCTGGTGAACTGCGATATGAAATCTGGTGGACTCTTGGGCTTTGTTCTGTTTTTGTCCAGAGAGCGGTTGTTAGAATCTTAGGGTCTGTAAGCACAATGAAGTCTCGGCCTTCAACAAAATTGTGAAAATGTTTAATTGCTAAGAAGATTTCCAACAATTCTCGGTCAAAAGCGGAATACCATGTTTGCGTTGGTTTAAGCTTCTTGCTGAAGATTGCGATTCCCATTCTTCTTCGGCCTGCTGTTGTATCACCGCTCCTACGTCACTATAAGAGGCTTCAGTTGTAATGCTAAGTTCTGCGTATTCGTGCGGGTGATTAGGCAGGGTTGCTTTTGCAAGAGTTTATTTTGCTTGGGTGAAAGCTTGTTGACATTCTATAGGCCATGTCAACAGTGTTTTCTTCTTTGATTTATTAAATATTGCTATGTGGATACGCGCTAAATGAGGGATAAAATGATGAAAATAGTTCAACATTCCGACGAACCTCTGGACATCTTTTACTGATTTCTGGTTAAACTTGTCTGTAATGGCTTTGACTCGATCTGAAGAGGGTTGAATCCCTTCTTTAGATACTTCCAAACCTAGAAATGACAGCTTTGGCACTCCAAATATGCTTTGACGCTTTAATACGAAGGCCGTAATCAGATAGTGGTTGAAACAAAGTCCTTAAATGAGTTTTGTGTTCTTTGATTGATTTACTTGCAATCGAGATGTCATCTATGTACATAGACGTATTCGAAATTTAGTCCTTGTGTAACCTGATGCATGAATCTTTGGAATGTTTGACCTGCATTTCGTATTCCGAAAGGCATTCGTGGGAACTCGAAGAGTCCGAATGGTGTGGTTACTGCAGTTTTTGGTATGTCTTCTTGTGCGACTGGAATGTTGTGATATGTTCGAATCAAATCAACTTTTTGTAAAAATGGAGCAGCCGTGAAGATTTGTGACGAAGTCATGAATGTGTGGTAATGGTTATCTGTCGGATATGATGATTGAATCCAATCATTGGATTCACGTTTTGTTGCCATGTGAAGAGGTGAGATTGAATAAGACTGCTCCACTCTGTGGTTTGTTCTGGAATGAATTCAAACACATTCTTTTATTGATCAAATAAAATCTTATTTTGTAAATATCTTCTTTCCGTCGTCCCCGACATCTATGTGTATTGCGATATCATCTTACAGGCGCCATCTATGTTCGTTCATAACTATTTATGTGTAAGATACACTACATAAACTCTATAAGCACATATTTATATTATGGTTATAAATATGAGAATTATTTTGATTTCATATGTTATTAAATGTAGATGCTGTCCGAAAAATTAACGTCAAGCCGGAAACGGGTTATAGGTCAAGTGATGTCGGTTATCAAAAAATTATAAAAAAATTTAAATCATGTACTTTTAAAATTAATGGCATACAAAAAAAATATTTGATAAGATCTGACACCCTGTGACGATATTTTGTGTACTGTGACCGCAAATTATATATTTACTTTTCTTATATTTTTTTTTTGTCACGTAATCTTGATTAATTGTTCTGTATATTACGGTCCAAAATTGACACATAACTGTATCGGTTTTAACTAAAATATTAATTTTTTTTCCATCTATGTATCTGAAATTAGTTACCCAACTTGAGCTGACAAAAAAATTTCCTTTGCAAATTTGTAGTAACTTTAAAATATAGTGTATTTAGTCTGGAACCTAAAATAGTATGACACTTGCTTGACTAAAGCTTAATTGAGGACAAAAAAAAAATATATATATTTTGTTAAAGAAACCAGATTCATAGTTAATTCTTTTCAATAAGTTAAAATTAGTACCAAGTGTGAGCGAGACAGACAGTGACGCCGTGATTGAGATGGATAATCACACAATTTCGACTTGTGTGAGTGAAGAGTGATAAATATACCCTGCTGGGACACTCTATATATGTATGCCTACTTAAGCGTTCTAGAAAATAGCAAGATTAATTATAAAAATTGATTGTTTAACTATTATATGGAATTCTCATTGACAAAAATGGTTTAAAGCTTACATTCATAAATAAAATATCATACTTTTTTGAAATAGTTTTATTTTTTTAATTTTCTAGGAGAAGCATTTTTTCACGCCTTCGTCTGAATTATTCAGGGTAATAAATACAAACATTGAAGTTGTATTTAAAAAATGCTCTTAAAAAATTCGTTAAAATTGAAACATTGAATGATAACGCAGTCTTATCAAAAAAAATTAACACTTGAAAAAAAACTTAATGTTATTATAAAAGTATTTTATATGCTTGTTTAGGAGCCCTAATATTTTCTTAAGATTATTTTTTTCTGATAAATTAAAAAAAATACTTATTTTGAACACATTTTTGAAAAGTGGAAAAAGTTTGAAACCAGAATGACACGTAACAAAACACTTAAAATTGAATTATTCAAAACGTCCATTTTGTTTAGATGCACATTTCTATGTAGTGTAATCGTACGTTGTTGGCTCTATAATATGAGTACAACAAAATTGAATAAAAAGAAACAACAATTGAGGATTTTGCTTTCGGAGCTTATTAATGTAAACGGGTTGTTGAGCCAAGAGCATGCTACGCATAGTTGCGCAGCAAAAGCTGGTTCTGAGGTCAACAGTAGTAGACTTGCACGTCTGACCCCGTAACTTTTCGACAGGCTTCTTATTTTTTTAAACTGAACTGAAGAATTGTTTGGAATGAGTGATAATCGTGGTATAGATATCGTTCCGACTGCATAAGAAAATCCACCTCTAGCAGATTTTTAAGCAATTTAATTACCATGAGTAGGGTTCGGAAGCAGCATAAGCAGAACATGAACAAAGCAATATCAGAACGCAGATAAAGCAAATGACGATGAAGAAAAAGAGAAACTTCAAAATTCCCTCTGCCTAATTATGTTAGTGGCAGAAGCTTAAGCGAATTCCACATTTACCGACCTGTGATATGCACTTACTTCTATTTTGTATAGAATGATATCATTTTTTCGTTCAGGTTCTCTGATGCACTTCGTAAAGTTATTGATGACAGACACCTGGGAGAAATAGACTTGCTCAGAAGAAACCAAACCCTTTATTTTACTATTTGATTTTATACTAAATGTTCGAGTCACTTTCGTGCGCGCAGTAGCACTACGGTGACAGGAGCAAACCCAATACTACTACATATACCCTACATATACTCGTGTGCTTCGCATACGATACGGTGCCGACGAAAACGCTAGTTTTCTAATCGTTCTCCTCCTGTAGACACTTCACTAATGGTTAGATATCTGTTGACTCTCATGATCATCTGGATCAATTGGCAAAATACAAATTTTCTGTACTGCTCTGGCTAGCTGTCCGGTATCGGTTTATACTATCACTGACCTCGCTATTCCATCCATGCTTAATATCAGTTGACAAACTCTTCCCATAGACCACTGGGTTGGCGGAAATTTCTCACTTTTGATCAACACTAACTGGCCTACTTTCATGCTTTCTCTCTCTTCTCTCTATTTCTTTCTTTCTTGCAAAGTCACCAAGCACTCTTGCTATCTTTTCCAAAAATGGTTCAACATAAGTTGTCTCTGTTTCCATAGCTTTACCCCTTTCGTCACTGGCTGTTCCACTGTCGCAAATGGTAGTGGCAACAGTATTGGCTCACTAATCAAGAAATGTGCTGGTGTTAAGGCTTGCAAATCTGTTAGATCATCATTAAGTGAATGAAGTGGGCGTGATTTTAAAATGCCCTCTATCCCGATCAACAATGTTAAGAACTGCTCGTACTCTAGTAATTGCTGTCCAACTATCCTTTTCAATTGATGTTTCATCGATTCACCTTGATGTGGCTGCTGGCACCATAAAAATCCATTTTGTTCCTTTCAGGCTTAGACGACCGAACACATCGTTCTTTTGCCACTCTTCCCAAGCTTGTTTTATTTCCTTTGCCGCTTCGACAAACGATGACCCATTATCGCTGTACATAGTGCTAATGAATAGATCGAAACAGGCGAAGAAGGCTACTGACGTCAAATCACCGACTAAGGGGGTGGGCATGGTGTAGTGGTATATGCATACACTCCCCAAGCAGAGGGTCACGAGTTCGAATCCCGTGCGAGGCAAGTCTCTGAAAAAGTCTTTTCGTAGAATTTGCATGTAGTTATATTAGAATCCCGTCGGCGTCAACTCTGACATAAAGGCATACAACTTATGTTGGAGTGCTTGCTGGCTGGGCTAAATGTAACGAACTAACAACTAGCACGTACTGAGACCCACTGGTTGAGGATGCACTTGCTCGTCCCGTCCAGTTTAACAACCACCTGTGGGAAAAATATCGAAACCGAATACACCTGAGTTTCAAACTAATACACCAACCGCCCGCGCCCTGGATAAAACCAGTAAAAGGGTATTCATATCCCCTTGGTGCGCGTTCGGGATTATGAAAAAAAAAAATAAAATGTCGATGTGAACCGCTCTTGTCCTTAGGCATACAAGGGAATTCTCTGAAAAATACTTTTCATAGAATTTGTATGTAGTTATATGAAAATCTCGTCGGCGTCAACTCTGACATGAAGGCATAAGACTGATATTGGAGTGGTTGCTGGCTGGGCTATATGTAACGAACTAACAACTAGCACGTACTTAGATCCACTTGTCAAGGATGCACTATCTCGTCCCGTCTAGTTTGACAACCACCTCTGGAAAAAATATCGAAACCAAACACACCTGAAATTCAAACTAGTACACCACCCACCCGCGCCCTGGAGAAAAGCCAGTAAAAGGGTATACTCTTTGTGCGCAGGCGGTATTATAAAAGAAAAGAATAGCTGGCAAATGAATTGCATCATTATCTGTACTGCGCCATTTTTTGTTGTTCTATGCGCACTATCGATCACCAACCACACTAATCTCGACCCTTCCGGTACAATCGCTGGATGGCGCATCTCATACTCTGCGCTGGCTCTGTTAAAGCGTCCATCAAAACGCATCACTCCCTCTTTATCGAAAATCGGTCTGAGTGACTCGACTCTGCTGTGCTCAGGTAGCTTTCCATAACTCTCTAGCATTGCATCGCAGATATTCTTTCGTTCGCTGTCATTCGCCGCGTCATCGTCTCTTGTTTCCTAGTTTCATTCTCAGAATGTGCAAAAAACGAAACACATATCCAAGAATACTTAATGCTTTCTCTAGACTGCTGGCATATTCAACTATCGGTATTATCTCTTGCTGCCTTGGCATCCGTATGCCAAGACTTTTCTCGAATCTCGCCACTATACATACATGCATCTCGTTCAATGTTGCATCCGGCATTGTCTTTGCCATCGGATTTGCTGACTACTCGTTCTCAGCTAACCGTAGACATGCTGGCCCGTACAACCAAAATTCATTGTTTACCAACTCTGCTGGCCTTACTCCGCGACTTAACAAGTCAGCTGTTATCGCCACCTTTTCACATCTGTATACCTTTGTATAGCTGACACACGATTGGCTACATAAGTCTTAATGTTACGTGGAAGTACAACGCTACCATCGAATCTATTCATAATACGTATTCAACTGTCGCCCATTCCATTGCTGTGTGTATTGCTATCACTAATCGACTCAATAACTCTGCTTCAGCCGATTCTAAACGTGGTATATTAACCGGTTTAAGCGGTGCTACTCTTGTCTTTGAGACGACTAACTTGCTGGCTATCTTTCTATTCTCTTGCTCTACTCGCACATATATTACCGCTTCATAAGCGGCCATCGAAGAGTCGGGGAAACCGTAAATTTAGATTTTCGCTTCTTTACTGGTTCCGAGCCATCTATTTATTCTGAACTGTTCCAAATTCAGTCTTTCTACCATGTTATCCACCTATTCTTTAGTTCAACAGGCACCTCCTGATCCCATTCAAGGCTCAACCTACACATGTCTTGGATTAAAATCTTTCCCAATATAGTTAGTTACTGGCACAATGTATATATTTGGATCGTATAACTGAGCCACACAATTCAATATATTTCGCTTTGTGACCTTTCCGTCTATGTCTGTTGTTTTAACCACAAATGTGAATTGATCAGCGTCGACCAACCACTGTAAGCCCAAAATAGGAGCTCTTCGCTGTCGAAAATCATTGTTTTTTCGCTGTCCAAACTAAACTTTCTTTCTAGATATTTACTTTTCGACTTCGATTTTCGTAACTCAAACCCTGCTGTTCTTAATACTTTATCAATTTCCTTCGCTCGTTGAACGGCTTCTTGCTCGCTGTAGGCGCCTCGTACACAGTCATCCATATACAGGTCATTTTCGATTACTTGCGCAGCATCAGGAAATAATTGCTTAGCATCGTGACCACATTGTATGACTGCTCGTACGGCATTGTGTGCCGACGATGTCATACCATATGTGATAACTGATAGCCAATATTCGTGTATCCTTTCATTCAGTGACTCACGCTAGAATATACGTTGTAATTGCCATTGCTGTCGTGCTATTTGGATTTGCCTGAACATCATTTTGATGTGGGCACTAAATTCTATCCGATACCTTCGGAAACGCATCACTATCTCTGGCATTAAAAACTACTCGGAACTTTTTCGTTACACAATGATGTGGGGTATATTGGGTCTATAACCCAATATGTTATATGTCGATAACTATACCCAATAAACAACTTCCAAAGTGATTTTCTTATTGGAACAATTTATTGACCTGAAAAGTTTCGAGCTTGCTGGTTGTTAACTTCAGTAGTTTTAAGTATAAATAGAGTTTAAATATTGGGTTTATAACTTAATTCCCCTTAAGTGGTGACACTCTATAAGATGTGTGTACCCGTTACCATACAAATATATTATGAAACGCTTAAACCTGGTAGCAACATCAGTTTTTCTCCAAAGCAGAACTTGTCCAATCGGAACGAAGAAATAAGTTGTCTTCCAGCAAAGTTTCACAACTGCTATTTATAAACGGCAATATGTGACTTAATTTTTCATAAAATGAACTTCTTGTTTTAACTTGAAGTTATCTTTTGTTTTTAATGTGTGTGATATTCTGTATTCATTGTGATACTATTATAATATATTGAAATGAGTAATATGAGAGTTCACTTTATTCGACTTACGATCCGTTTCACCCTGCCTTCTGACAGGCTCTCATATAGTGTTACAACTTTACAATTTTTATCCGTTGTTCAGTGCGAACAATTGATGTATATACATGCATTTTTTTCTTTTATTTTGTCTATAACGCATCTTTCGGTTTGCTAAGAGATGGCGTAACTTGTATTATTGTAGTGTTATTATTCCATTGGAACATGCGTTGGAAAGCTACTGTCATGGTACGTTTAAGTAAATATCATTCATTTGAAGCGTAAACAACAATATTTTTTTTTTCACTCAAATATGTCGAACTTTGTGCGTGAAAAAGTGCAGATGGGCAATACTTAGAGTAATACACTTACTCGCCGGGATTTGGCTGTTCGATCGCTCTGGTCATGTGTCCCAGACGTTCATGCTCTCGCATGAAGTCAACATATTTCTCTTTTAAGGCTGGCTCCCTATCTCATTTTCTTTCCAAAGACATGATCTCCTCAACGCTGTTCCTCTTGAACTTTCAATATCTTTCGTACCTGGTTTCAAAGGATTCAGAACGACGAATCGGCCTTCATCGTCACGTCGTGCTGTCCGAACAAAGTTGTCTTCGACTTCTTGTTCTTCTTTCGTTCTGACTCGCTGTGAGCCGATCTGATCTATTTCCCAAAGCCGTCTTACCATGTTGCCCAAATTATCCATTTAAACACACTTTGCTGCTGACGAAACGTCACATGTTTCACTGTCCGTATTGAATGAATAAGCACCAAATACCACTGTCCCATATGCTGTCCCAATCAATCAATCCCATGGAACTTAACTGACCACTATTTTGGCAAAAAATTTGACACCCAATAAGCTGGATCGGCCAATGGGAGATCAGAATCGTTTACTATCGGCTCTAAATCTATCTGTGGTGTAAGGATTGTCCAATTTTATTCTCTTGGTAGGATCCAGAATTCATCTTCTATGTATGAATCGGAATCGAACCAGGGCACTTTCCGTACTGTCTCTCGCTTACGCAATCGAAATGGATTACCATATATCCCTATAACATTCCGAGCTGAAGGCGTCGCTGTAATCTGCAGTGCATGCAGAATGCTCGTACTGATCCCCAAAGCCTACTATAGAACTTTACTCTTACCATCACTGTTGGCATTAAAATAGCTGTCGCTTCTGCTGTAGAATTAGAGGAAGAATTAAAAGAATCCAAATAATTGGCAACCAAACTCTTATTAACTTTATCGACTACTTTTCCACTAACAATGTCCATATTTTTACACTTTCCATTATTAAGTCTGTTTTCTAGCTTGTCAAGTAACGCTGTCTGCCTTTCGTCGATAAGGTTGCGTTTCTTCTCTGAGTAAGGAGAATCCCCTTCTTTGGCTAACTTCGTCTTATTTTCCACTGTTGGCACTCCCAGTCATGCTAGACGGTGTCTGCACTTGCCTCTCTCGCTTGCATATTGGATTGGCATGACAGCCACTGGATTGCTTGCTTTCCTAGATGGGTACAGGGCGCTGTTGTGCATCTGTCTGGCTGGGCCACGAGGACACGGTCCTTGATAGCAACCGTCCACTAGATTCCTCTTCTTTAAGCAATTCTCGCACAGAGCCTTGGTTTTAACGAAATCCTTCCGTGCGCGCAGATTCAGGTGTTCCCAAGCCTCGTGATAGTTGTATGTGGGCTTCCATTCGCCCATGGTTCGCGCTGCTTTTCCGGACAAAGATTTTTTCAGGTATGAAAATTTGTACGCTGGCGTGACTAGCTCGTTGTCGTGTATGGCTGCCACGAATCTATCGTGGAAGCCTTGCCGTTTAATGAGCTAGCCATCAAACTCACCCCATGTGTTCCGGATGCTATGCTGCTACATCGGCATCTGTACTATGCTGGCGTCGTTTCGCTGTATCAATATTACTGTCAGTTATGTATGTACAACCCATTTTCTCTTCATCGCAGAATGTTATGTTATTAAACGCCTTCAAACAAGTTGTTTCTTTGTTCATAATATATGTTTATTTGTAAATTTTGAAATCCAAAAATAATAATTCAAACAATTCATTAAAAAAAAATAATAGATAAAATAAAAATTTTCCGTTGCATTCAAAAATAACACAGCAAAAGTGTTGATACTCTTGGTTTATGCATGTTGTTTTACAAAAATAACAGTAAATTTTAAGTGATAAGGATTGTCTGTCAGAGTATGACGATCTTCGATGCAACGTAAAAGTAAATTTATTTAGTTCGACAAAATCCGAAGTTAGGGAGAAAAGAATTAACAATAGAAGAAAGAAAAATTATCATAAACTGTCATAAAGATGGAAAATCATATTCACAAATTGCTGCAATAATTCACAGAATTAAACATATAAAAAGTAATCAACAGATACAAAACAGAAAAAAGAATCGAAAACAAAACAAGATCTGGGCGTCCTCGGGCCTTAATGGCTCGAGATGAACGAGCGATTGAGAAAATTATTCAAGAAAATCTTTTTGAAAGAGCGACGAAGATAGCCACAACGCTGGAGAAGTCTCTATATATAGTTGGTTCAACTGACAAAGACACAGGTACATAAAAAGAAAGGGGTATAGGTCCTGCATTGCTAAAAGAAAGCCTTTAATCAGCGAAACAAATAAAAAGAAAATATTGGACTTTGTTAAGGAATTCAAGAAGAAAAGATTCGACTTCTGGGATAAGGTAATTTTTTCAGACGAGTCAGAGTTCAATATTTTTTGCTCAGATGGGCGTTCGAAGGTGGGGAGAAAACCGAATGAGGTCTTAAATCCGAAAAAAACACGAGAAAAACGGTAAAGCACTGAGATGGTTGTGTTATGTTATGGGGCTGTATGTCCACGTTTGGTGTCGGAAACTTAGTCATATTCGACGAAATCATGACAAAGAAAGTGTATTTAAAAAAAATGCAAGAAAATTTGCTTCAAAGTGCACAAAAAATGGGAATTTTTTCTACTTTCAACAGGACAATCACCCCAAACATATCGCCCAAATTGTAAAAATGTGGTTGATGCATAGAGGCCCTCATTTGCTTGTTACACCACCACAAAGCGCGGATATCAACCCAATAGAGCACCTTTGGGATCATTTAGAGAAACGCTTACGCAAACATGTTCTAACGTCGAAGCCCCAGTTGAAAGCCTTACTTTCGGCAGAGTGGCAAGAAATTTCAACTGAATATCTAAAAAAATTAACGCAGAAGGAACGCCTTAAGGAAGTTGAAAAACTCAACGGATATCCAACTGATGCAAAATTATAGTATAGTTTAAGATTTGTTATACTTTTCTTCAAGGGTATCAACAATTTTGCTGTGTTATTTTTGGATGCAACGGAACATTTTTATTTTTTTTTTATTGAATTTTTTTTGAATGAATTATTGGTTTTTTATTTTTGGATTTCAAAATGTACAAATAAACGTATATTATGAGCAAAGAAACAAAACTTGTTTGATGGCGTTTAATAACATAATATACTGCGATGAAGAGAAAATGGATTCGGGTATCAAGACTTTTGCTGCAGATTGTATATGTATACTCGTACATTTACTGTGACTGTCCGGCGTACAAACAGTAAATCTTCCAGGCATTTTCTTTTGAAGATTCATAACTGTCCATTGAGAGCTGGAAGATCATTCGTCGCAACCCTCGACTAATACACTGTTAACTTGCAAGTATGCTTTCTACTCCGTACGGTAGGTACCAAATATGTGAATCATCGAATTTCATCTTTTGTGAATATTCGGACTTCCCGCTGTAATCACTATCCCCCTTGTAACATGCACATGTTAAAACTGTACAACTTGCCGTTGTGCTCATCCAAAGTAAAGACACAGAAAACTTACTTATCCGTTCCCGGAATCGATTCAATCTTATGCGTCGCTGTTCGTAACTAGCCAGCTGCACATTAACCAAAAAAGGCAGAACAACGGCGCCGCTGCATTACAGTATCGAGAATCGTGTTCGCACATGCTCATAGTGTTTAGGTATTTTTGTGAAATCTTACACCTAATTTAGTTGACAAAAATCAACAAATCAAGATAAGGAGAATCAGCTTGAAAGGACACATACATACACCGCAATGCAGCCATCGTCACTTTTTTACTATCCGCTGTGTGAACAAAGAAAAAAAGGAAAAACGCACATGAATCGACTCCACTTGCACACTTTCGCCAAAAATATGTTACTGTACGTTTGTTTGTTCGCCACTTTTATTGAACACTTTCATTGAACTATTCAACTACCTACTGACTATCATTTGTTCCGGTCGATGCAAAACGCCCTCACTGAAATACGGTTCACATCAGAGTAGAATATCAAAAATTGGATTGATTCATTCTTGGTTGCCAAGCCGGCGCAGTTCTTTTGGGATTGGATCCACAGCGTATTCGCATACGATACAGTGGTTTCACTTGACCTTTCTCACAAAGTATAATTTTGCCGCGAAGTATCAGTATCGTGAACATTTCGGAAAGTGCTATTGCGTGTACTATATTCTCTTATCTTTTCACCACATTTACCTATACCAACATAAGCAAAGAAAAACTTTCTTACACTATTGGAACCGCCCGAAAATCAATGATGGTCATACGATTTATGAAGACACAAGCGTCTACTGTTAGGCCTCTGCCTATTAACTCCTTCCTTTATCTCCAGGTAGTGAAGCCTGGGAACTAAGTACATATACCTGAAGGTAGGGTATCCAACCCCTTATGTACGTCATTGACTGCTATCAAGGAGAGAAGTTAGAGTAGCAGGCAGAGTGTGTACCAGCGAACCGCATAGATAAATCTCACATTTTGTCGATTCACAGCGTTCACAGATCTAGTCAATTTGAGCTACTTGATGTACTCCTTGGATTTACTTTTTGAGTCAAAACCTCCAATCTGCGTTCTTGCTGGGACAAATACAAATCCAGTCAGGGAAACGGCGATCTCCAACGGTAAAAGGCAATCAAGAAGAAGGTTTTACTCTTATATTAAAGGCACAAAAGACTGTGGAAGATTTGAAAAGGGCAGTATAAGGAATCATCAGTAGCTGGAGATCTAAAACTGCGGTTATTCCATATTAGCTACACGAAATTTAGGTTCTGAGTGTCTTGCTACAAACTGAGGGGAATTTTAATTCCCATTTAAAGTTGTAGCATATGGACATGTGCCAAATTGCTGAAGGTGAATCTCCTCTCTAAACTAATATGCCCAAAATGTAAAAACACGTAGATGGGTTTGCATGAAGTTCTCAGCACGATTTAAAGGTTAAACGATAATGAATACATATTTGCTCAAAATGTTGTCAACAAGTTATAAGAGAACTTGCTTCTGCAGCTGTAGTCAAACAAGAAAGTTGCTCTTTAGCTCTACGAGTAGAAAAGAAGGGAAGCCACGGATCCATGGAAAGAAAAAGAAAAAGCACCAGATGGGTGGGATCGAGGAAATGGGCAGACTTTACTGTAGAACTGATATTCAAAAGTTTTATCAGAAAATAAAACAAACATGCCATTGTGTAACAGAAAGGAAGCCAGTATAGGAGTAGATGAACATGGAAAGCTAGTAGTTGAATCACAGTCGGTGTTTTTTGGTATAGAAAGTCTAATTCTGCAATCAGAATTGCGGTTATACTCGCAATGATATTCAAAGTTTCAATGCCAGGAAGAATGAACCACTCGCCCTGGACCATGATGATAGAGAATTCCGTTCCCCTCCAGTCTAGAAAAGAAGCCGTCGCACACAGACTATTTACAGTAACTGAATGTGACCTGATTTTGAGCATGTATCAGTTCATTTGTCCGATGAAATTGACTTTTTTTTTTATTAAATTGCCGTCGGAACAGTCGTGCACAACTTATTGGCCGAAAAAGGCGCACGGATTGGTATAAGTCCGCGCAAACACTTGTGTATATGGCTGACATTGATGAGATTGAACAGTAAGCCTTCAATAAAGCTTTCGTGAGCATTGAATCAGAAGTGGCCAAAATGGCCACTGCAAAACGACGCAAAACATCGTATTTCTTGTCATCCCAAAAAGACGGACATCACTAACGGCATGCGCAGAAGGCAAAATTGGCAGTTTAAACTTCAAGGTAGTTAAGGACTTCGTCTACCTTGGCTATTCAGTAACAAGCAGCAACCACATCAGCACAGGAATCAGACATAAAATTACTCTTGCCAATCGCTGATTTTTTGAGCTCAGATGGCAAATGAGTAACAGATCCCTTTCTTACAACACCAAACTAGGTGTATGCAAACCTTTTCTATCCTTACTCTTACTCTATGGTGCAGAAGCTTGTAGGTAGTGGAAGCACTTTGTCGTTCCGAGAGAAAGATAATGTGTGTGATTCTTGGTCCGGTTGGTATAAAGGGGATTTGAGAAGGAGGTTCAACCTCTTTAAAGTGAAGAGCCAAACCTGATTTTGAATCCTAATTTTTTTTTTTAAAGAACTTAGCACTCAAGTGCTAAGCAGCACAACGTGGCAATAGTCCTAAGTGGGTTGGTTGTCCAACCGCTACTCTCAACTTACACTCAAATGGGTATGACTAGACTTTCAACGGCAAAGCATGTTTTCAGTTATTCGGAAAATGGGGCAAAAAGAGAAATAAGTAAATGACGGCATCCAACATTTAATGAGGAGACTACATTATAAGTGTAATTTGACTTGTTGTTTTACTCTAGGTAGCCAATCGTCTTACATGATTTTAGTTGCCTGAAAAAGTGATATCTTTTGTGTCCAGAACTGTCCGATTTAAAAGTGAACGACTTGTGCCACGAACACCCATTGCTCTTTGGAGCATTCACATCGAATACCGACTAGGTTTTGTTTTACACTTGTATCACCTGTGAAATTTGTGTAGTAACGATTTTTAATTTGGAAACATAATTGAGTTTTTCTCTCATTTGTTTAAAGACAGTATGAACTGATATCATTTACGACTGATAACATTTTATGGAATAAGTACTGAAAATTATTTGAAGATTTTGTTGGCATTGAAATCTGGGGTCAAAAACAGAAAAAAAGAATTTGTCAATTACTCTTAGAAATCTGGAAACTTTGAAGAAAAAGATGAATTCTTACGAAAGCAATCGGGAAACGTGACAGATAGATGTGGAGTAAGGTGAGGCTCTTTATAATAATTAAAAACAAGATAGAAAAGAGTTGCTACTTATATTATAGATGCGCACTATAACCTTTTGGAAACAATAGGTGGTTGAAAACCACGAAATTTCAGAATGTATTGTCAAACATTTGAAATACTGTGCGACGAACTAAGAGGTTTCGAAAAGAATAACACCAATTACAGAAAACGTATTCCATTTCGAAAAAGAATTGCAATCGCAATATATGCTCTTGGTTCATGTCTTCATCTTGGTTAAATACAGGACGGTTGTAGTTTTGTTTGGCGTAGGAATACCAACAGTTTGTGAGATAATAAAATCTTTTTGTGAAGACGTTTGGTAGCCTTAATATCTATACTCCTACTATAGTTAAAGAAAATGCGAATGGATTCAAATAACCTGGTCTTTCTCATTTTTTTTTTGAGCTATAGGTAAATATGAATGGTACAATTGAATGGTTATCATATCGAAATCCTACTTTCTGTGCTAGATGCTGTGAACTGTCAAAATGATAAGGGCTGGTATTCAACGTTTACTGTCTATTATTGATTATCGGTAAAACATGACTAACAGTACCTTTCCTATCATACTCATAATTATTATATTTAAATGCTTGTCGATGCAGATTTCTTAACATAAACGTCTAAAACCTGGGCCATTGCAACAATTCAGAAATTTATGGAAATTCATATGCAAAGGAACAACATCAAAACCAAATCTTGGAACAAGTGTCAATAAATTTTTGCGGCGGTTATGTTTCGATGGATTAGATTAGATTCAGATTTTCAATAGAAATCAATAGAAGAAAAACTTCAATTACGTTGTGTCGAAATATCGAAGCGTAGTTAAAAACTGTTTTGGACATCTAAAGGCAAGATTTAAACGAATCCGAAAAGGTCTTGTTAAACTCAGTCCTCAACAGGCAATCGCCGTGTAAAGACGTAATTTTATTGAGAAGAATTTTTTCTGAGTGTGAAAAGTAAAGTCAAGGTTAGATTTCTCTGTCGTTAGACATAATATTTTACCTTCTTCTCGCTAAGCGAAATATATTTTTTTCCCTATATATACATATAACGAGCTGCAAAACTTATTGTACAATCTCGCAAAAGGAAAAGTAAAAAATAGACCGGGGACCATCCCTTTTTCGTAATCGGTTAAATGACCTTCCACCAGAAGTGGATTTAAACAAAAATAAGTAACAAGCCAAACAAAAATTGGTAGAAGACGATTTTCTTCAATTACCAGGGATTACTTATGACACTAACATACCACGCTATATTGTTATCAGTCGAACAGAAAAGAAAGGAGAAAATTTGAGTCCATTCGCATCGTATAATCCATTCCAAGTAAACCGCGGCTTGAACTACATTTCAAAATACATTTTAGAAGTCAAAGCAATGAGACCGGGAGACTATCTACTCAAAGTCGTAAATGTTCCAACTGCAGACAAATTCCTAAGGGCAAAACCATGTCAATCTGAACTCCGTCCAGGGTAGAATCTACCCGCCACATATCATTGATAAACCAGAAGCTGAACTACTGGAAGAGTTGAAAAAGTTCAACGTAAAGGAAGTAAGTACCTGCAAGCTCAGTCATTATTACTTTTGATTTAATTCCCCGTCCACAAGCCATCAAAATCGGTAGGATTAACTCTAAAATCGATTAAATCATACCTTACCCCTTACACCTGGCGCTTTGTATCATGCCAAAAGCAAGGATACACTAAAAACCGTTGCACCAATGCTATTTTTTCCGATAAATAGAGAACACAGTTTATAACGAACTCGGAATAACGCAGTTTTTATTTTTGAATATACATGTATACCAGGTATAACGGTATGAAGTGAGCGTCAAGATACAAATGTCTCGATAAGGCACATTTAGTGTGAACGGGCCTTAACTTTTTTTTTTGTTTGGTTGCTATGACGCCTTCCAAATATATTTAGTATACATCAAATCGTTGAGCAAACATCATATTTTTTCATAGTGTTAAAAAATGTCGAAATTTGTACCAGAAAATGATGACTTGCAGAAAGCATTAATTTTTTGTTTTCATTTGAAGAAAAGTGCTACAAAGTCGCAACGAATGCTTTTCGAGGCATATGGTGATCATGCTCTATTAGAAGCAGCGTGCAAAAGATGGTTTGAGTGGTTCAGAGGTAACGATTTTAAGGTGAGAAATGAAGAAGCCGAATCGCAAACAATATTGGATGAAGATGACACTTTGAGTCAGAAACAAATGGAAGAAATGTTAAATGTTGCACAGCAAACAATTTCTGACCGTTTAAAAGCTATGGGAAAGATCCAAACGTCTGTAAAATGGGTGCCACATGAATTGAATGAAAGACAGATGGAAAACCGAAAAACCACTAGTGAAGTTTTGCTTTAAAGACACGATAAAAAATCAGTTTTACATCGATGAAAAATGGATTTATTTTCAGAATCCTAAACGGAAAAAATCATGCGTTAATCCGGGACAACCATCAACTTCGACTGCAAAAGCAGATCGATTCGGCAAGAAGACAATGCTGTATGTCTGGTGGGACCAGAAAGGTGTGGTGTACCATAAGCTCCTGAAACCAGAATTACGCTAGTGATCGAAAAATGACCAGAATGGGCCAGAAGACACGGCAAGACAATGTACCTGCACACAAAGCAAAACAGGTTCAGGACACAACTATTGTAAAACATTTGGCTGGGAGCTGCTACACCACCTGCCGGATTCACCAGACTTGGCTCCTTCAGATTTCCATTTGTTTTTATCGATGGGACACGCATTAGCTGAACAGCACTTCGAATCCTACGAGGAAGTCCAAAATTAGGTGACTTTTTGGTTTGCTTCAAAAGACGAACAATTTTATTGGTGTGGAATCCATTATTAGCCAATAATTTAAATAAAATGTTTTTTACTTTACCACTTAGTGTTTTATTTTAAATAAAATAATACCAGCTACACCTGGTGTTTGTTAATAGTAGTGCATCTGATGTAGTCAATTTTTGTGCAGGTGTAGTCCAAGGCTCGGAGCATTATTTTATCCTTTGTGGTAACGTCTGATCTCTCAAATCTTCCCTATTGTGAAGATGCTATTTATGATGATTATATCGTTATACTTTTTTGCATAAGCTCGTTTTCAACATTGAGATGAATTTAAAAAATACGATTAAAATATTGCAAAGTTATCTGTCTAAGTGGAAAACCAAATTGAACGTGGAAAAATGTAAGTTACATTTTTCACCCGAAATAGAAGGCCTTGCTTTCTTCCAGCTAGTCAGTTAAGAATCAATGGTCACCTTATATATATATGAAAGCCAATTGCTAAAAACCTGGGCATATTTCTTGATTAAAAACTGACATTTAACAAACTCGTTTTAGTAAAAATAAATAAAGTTAAAATAGCCATACAAATTAAACACCTTCAATAATTGAAAATCATTACTTTTAAACGATAATAAAATTGTAATTCATAAGCCGATTTTCCAATCTGTCTTACTCTACGGTTGTACGATGTGGGGTAATTGTGCTAAGTGCTTTATTAAAAAGCTTGAAATGATAAATAACTCTACAAAAGATTTACACGATAGAGCTAACGTTGAATCGATCTCTTCTAGGATATGCAATTTCACTTATTGTGACACATAAAGTATTATTATTATTTTTTTGTTCATTAAGTATCGATGTATCATATATGTATTATCATTTCTTATTCACTTATTTGTTTTTGTTTTTGTAAATTTAATTATTTATTTGATTATTACCAAGCTTCTGTAATGTTTCTTTGTCTGAACATTTAAATATCTACAGATTCATTTATATATCTATATATGTATATGTTATGTATCTCTGCATACCTACTTATTTATAACTTATTTATATAGGGTGGTATCGTGAGGTTTGATTTTCAATAGGTCTTTTTTGAAAAATCGCGCATGACCACTTTCAAACTGCTTTGTCATTTTTGTACAGTATCGTTTGGCAAGTTGTCATGGAAGGACTCACATGACAACAGTGCCTCCAAATTGTTCAGCTGTTTTACGAAAATCAACGTTCAGTGAGAAATGTTGATTCGAGGAACATACGGTGCGCATAATCGACCTACTGAAACCACTATTGCCAACACCATTTGCAAACTTGACCACATCCAGCAGCTGTAGCTCAGAGTGTACGAGGAGACCGTAAAGAATCGATTCGTCGTCATTGTCAGCAACTTGGCTTAGCGTATTCGACATCTTGGCGTATTTTACGTGAAGATCTTGGCCTAAAAGCGTACAAAATTCAGCTTGTGCAAGAATTAAGGCCAGGCGACTTGAATTTATGTCACATTTTCTTTGGAAAAACTCAGTGAAAATCCGGTGTTTTATCGTGAAATTTTGTTCAGTGATGAAGAACTTTTCTGGCGGTATGATGTGGTTTATGGGCTGGTGGAATCATTGGTCCATATTTCTTAAAAAATGAGGCAAATCAGAATATTACCGTCAATGGTAACCGTTATCGCGCCATCAAGCACATGGTCTTGGTGAACTCTGATTTCAAAAAGACGGTGCTACGAGCCATACAGTGCGTGAAATGGACTTGTTGAGAAATCATTTTGGTGCACACTAAATTTCACGTTTTGCTACGGTAAATTGACCGCATAGATCGTGCGATATCACACTTTTGGACTTTTTTTCTGGGGATATGTAAAGTCTCAGGTCTTCAGAAATAAGCCAGCTAGGATTGATGCTTTGAAAGCCAATATTACTCGTGTTATCTGCGAGATACCAGTCCCTATGCTCGAACGAGTCGCCTAAAATTGGAAGTTCCGAATGGACCATCTCAGACGTAGTCGTTTCTAAAAAGTAAATGTCATGTTTTTTTTTAACCGATAATAAAAATTTTAAGTTACCTTTCAAATTTATGTGTTTCATTTTACATCATAAATCATACTTATATACATAAGTATGTTTTCAACTATCAACTCTCATATGTTATACATTCAAACATTTGTAATACAGTATACTAAATAAACATCGCATTGCTGTATCAACCCCGGACGTATTTATATAGTTCAGCTCCGATAGCCTTTACCTGTATTCTTTTGCAAAGCGTTGTATTCTTCTGAAAAAGCATGCGGTGAGTGTACAGCATGATTAAACAAGAGCCTTCCTTCATCTCTGTCATTAAGAGCATGGCATTTCTTTTTAAGATTTTAAGAATTTGAGTATCCTTTACATTTTTGGGGAAGCGTATAATGAATTTCTATAATTTATACAACCTACAGGTAAAAAGCTTGGATCAATGCTATTCTAGTCCTTCGTTGTTCAAAAAAAAAACTTCTAACATAAAGTTTCTTGTTACAATATTTAAAAAAAGTATGGCCTTCAAATCATGCTGATAGAATTTTTAGTTAGGCGAGATTAGATTTTCTCGAAAATAAATCAATTGGATTTCGTTCTCCTTTTAGTCCTTTCTAAACCAGAAGCTCAGCGCCGTACTTGACTCGCAAATAAATTTAATAGATTAATCAAATACTATGTTGAGTGAAAAGTAACCTCTTTGACCCCCAGAATGCGCTGCTACTCCAAAAAAGGTTATGGTGCCTTGAAGTCCGTTCTTATTTAAGTAGACATGCCCAATTTCAGTGCGAGACTGTCTTTAGTTTTGTTTTGACAGCTGATTGTTGTTGACATGTTTGGCATCATGTTGAGTATGGACAAAAACGATTTTCGTTCTCCCACAAAACATTATTTTTTGAGAGGCAAAACGACGAAAAGTTGGGTAAATTGAAATAGTGTTAGGACTTGCTGATGCGGAATCGGGCGGACTTTTGGCGTCGATTGGTAACTGTTAAACACCAGAGAACAGAATGAGTGCCCGGCAATGGACTGGAGCCGACCCGAGTGCTCCGAAGCGGCCGAGGGAGACTCGATGGGTCGGAAAGGGTATGGCGTCGGTTTTCTGGGATTGTCATGGCATATTCTTCGTTTACTATCTCGAAAAGGGAAGTACTATCAACAGCGAGTATTACTGTGCATTATTGGAGCGATTGAAGGCCGAAATCGCTGCAAAACGGCCTCACATGAAGCGACAAAAAATTTGGTTTTTGCAAGACAATGCACCGGCGCACAAGAGCATCGCAACCATGGCTAAAATCAATGACTTATGACTCCAATTGCTGTCGAATCCACCGTATCTGCCCGATTTGGCTCCCTCTCTTCCCAAATCTCAAAAGATGGCTCATCCATAAAAAATTCAGCTCGCGCGAGGAAATAATCATTTTGCAGACCTTCCGGAAAATTACTTTTCGGACGGGATCAAGCAGTTGGAAAATCGCTAGAATAAGTGTATCAAACTAAAAGGAAACTATATTGAATAAAATAAAAAAAAAAAGTAAAAAAAATTTTTTTTTTCAATCCTATGGAGGTTACTTTTCACCCCATCGGGTATTCTTAATAAACTATAATTCCAGCGGAGAGAGCAGATTTCTCTTTCAAACTTGTGAATTCTTTTTACCATTGTACAATTTTTTATTGATAGTATTTTCTTTGTTAATGTTTCGTAATGTTTTCCGATATGTTTTTAATTTTTCCAGGCCACTAAACTAATATTTAGTTTGGTTTACAAAATTCTACCCGTGTACGAGAAAAGTAAATACAATACACTTAGCAAACAAAAAAAAAAAAAACATAAACCAAAGAAATCTTGCACTGCCGCTCAAATCCACGACTGGTTTTTTTTGCCTTTTATGAAATTAAATTATAACTTCTTCGAAAAGCGTAATAAGAAATTTGGATCGCGTTTTTCTGTTTCTCTATCTCGAAAGGTGTGTTTTTCGCTTAGGAGTGCACATTGTGGAAATCCGAGGTGAATTCAGTGTCGTCGTTCTACAAAATGGGATGAAATATTTTATCTTCGATAGCTATATCTGCTTTTTCTGGTAACTTGTTCTGTAAAGAACGCAAACACAGATTCGAGCTTGAAATTTATTGAAGCCATCACGATTCAACTATTCAAAATTCCAGCCCATAATGACATTAAATTAAGGTTAAGAATCTCTTTGTTTTTCTGTTTATTTATATCGAAAGGTGTTATTTTTCGATAAGGAGTGCACATTGTGGAAATCCTAGGTGAATTCAGTCTCGTCGTTCTACAAAATGGGACGAAATATTTTATCTTCGATAGCTATATCTGTTGAAAATAAGACTTGCTCATCATCAAATAAAAAAAATTAATTTTGTGATATGCTAGATTACAAGCCCTATAAGCAAATATTTATAAAATATTATAGTTATTAACGAAATAATAATTTTGTTTTTATTTGTTATAATGTACAGATTTCTACTTAAGCGTTCTAAAAAAAATAAGATATTAACACTTAATTCAAAATATTTTTATTTTTTAGCGATCAAGAAATACGTTTCTTATGGGATCGATATATGCAAGTGATCAGTTTATGTTTGGAGAGGATGTATCATCAATAATGAATAGAATTTTACGAAATCTTGTCATCGGTATTTCATAAAAAATGATTGTTTGGCTAGTTTAATTATTTTATAGAATACCTTTGAAAAAAAAAATGGTGTAAATTAAACATCCATGAATAAAATACTTTTTTGAAATAGTTTATTTTTTTACATTTTATGAGAAGCACTTTTTCATGTCTTTGTCTGAATCATTCAGTGTAGTAAATATAGGGTTTTCCAATAGGGACTTCACAACTTTGAGTTTAATTTGTGAACGCACTCTTTCACTAATCATCAAACTGTCACATTTTCATTATGGTAAAGTACATTAACGAGCATCTTCTGCAAATTATAAAAATTTTCTACAGATATTCGGAGTAGCAAAATTATCTTCAGTGACGAAGCTCATTTTTGGTTCAATGGGTTCGTCAATAAGCAAAATATGCGTTGGTCGGGTGAAAACCCACATGTACTTCATGAATCACCACTTATCATCCACAAAAGATAACTGTTTGGTGCGGTTTGCATGCCGGCGGCGTTATTGGGCCATATTTTTTCGTCGACGATAACGATCGTTACGTTACTGTGAATGGTTAGCGTTATCGCGCCATTATCACCGATTATTTTTGGCCCGAATCGGAAGATATGGATTTCGACGACATGTGGTTTCAACAGGATGGTGCCACAAGCAACACAGCACACGCTACAATCGATTTATTGAAGAGTAAGTATGGTGAACATATTATTTCAAGTCATGGGCCAGTCGATAGGCCGCCTATTTCGTGCGATTTAACGCCGCGTGACTATTTTTTGTGGGGCTACGTTAAGTCATTGGCTTATGCCAACACGCCGACGACATTGGAAGTACTCAGAGCCAACATTGAACGCGAAATAGCGGCCATTTCGGCTGAAATGTGTGGCACAGTCGTTAAAAATTGGGTCCAACGAATCGACCGCTGCAAACGTGCCCGCGGTGGCCATATGAACGAAGTCGAGTTCCGTTCATAAATGTTTTGATTGTACTTCAAGCCAACAATAAAGTTTTTGAAATGTCTCAAATGGTTTCCCTTTTATTTAAAAAAAAAAAAAATTTGTCAAGTCGTTATTAGAAAACCCTATACAAACACTTTTAAAGGATTTGTTAAAATTGAAACACTGAATGATAAAATAACAAAGTTTTATTTAAAAAAAAGATTAACACTTAAAAAAAATTTATTAGTTTTTTTACAAAAACAATTTTTACTACAATAGATAAATTAAAAAAAAAAAAAAACGCTGCAGTATATGTTCACTAAAGAGGCCTAATATATTCCTATGAATATTTTTCTCTGAAAAATTAAAACAAATATATTTATTTCAACACATTTGTGAAAAGTAAATAGAAAAAGTTTCAGACCAAAATGACACGTAACAAACCCTGAATTATTCCAAACGACTTTTCTATGTAGTGTACATTGTACATATGATATGAGTACAACAAAATTGAATGAGAAGAAACAACAATTGAGGATTTTGCTTTCGGAGCTTAGGTAAACAGCAGTAGACTTGCACGTCTGTTCCCGTAACTTTTTATTTGCGATATTAAAGCAGGCGCCTTATTTGTTTACAATAAATTGAAAAATTTTTTGAAATGGGTGATATTCGTGGTATAGATTTCGTTCCGACTGGATGAGAAAATTCACTTCTAGCAGATTTTTTAGCGATTTATTTACCATTAATAGGGTTCGGAGAATGCAAATTCCGAAGCAGCATTATCAGAACACGAACCTTTGTTCGAAGATGAAGAAGAAGAGAAACTACAAAATTCCTACTGGCTTATTACGCTTAAACGACTTCCTTATTTACCGACCTGTGATATGCATTTGCTTCAATTCTGGATAGAATGATATCTACTTTTGTTCATCTTTTCTGATGCATTTCTTACTCGTGTAGAAAAAAAAAATAAATTCATCTACCGCCCAAAAAATTCCTCCACCAAATTTCCACAAACTGACGGAAAAATCTTAACCGTGTTAGTTTCTGTATAGTATTTTAAGTTTAGCGTTTGTGTTGGGCGTTTGGACAAATTTAGAAAGGGACGAATCAGATGCTTTTAAGGAAGGATCTGCATGATATTCTAAAGAGTGATTTATCGTGAGGTTTGATTTATAATGTAAAATAAAACACAAATTTGAAAGTGAACTTAATATTTTTATTATCAGTTAAAAGAACAATTCCTGGCATTTAATTTTTGATAATGACATCACGTAAATGTTGGCCTCGACTACGTCTGAGGTGGTCCATTGCGAAGGTCCAATTTTGGGCGAGTCGTTCCAGCATAGCGACTGGTATCTCGCGGATAACACGGGTATTTTTGTCTTCCAAAGCGTCAATCGTAGCTGGCTTATTCCTGAATACGTGAGACCTTACATATCCACAGAGAAAATAGTCTAAATACGAATACGCCAAGCCAATTCGGCGACGAATCGATTCGTCACAGTCTTCACATACACTCTCACCTATAGCTGCTATAGTCTCTTAACTACGTGCTGGATGTGATCTAACCCTTCGAGTATCATCAACTAATGTAAATATTATTGCGAATGGTATTGGCAATAGTGGTTTCAGTAAGTCGATTATGCGCACCGTAAGTTCCTCGAATCGCACGGAAAACATTTCTCACATAAGGCTGATTTTCGTCATACAGCTTAACAATTTCGAGACGCTATTGGAGTGTGAGTTTTTCTCCGATGACTTTCCAAACGATACTGAACAAAAATGACAAACCAGTTTGACAGGAGTCACGCGTGATCTGTCAAAAAAAGCCAATTGAAAATCAAATCCCTCTAATATTCACTCCTTAGTATACTTATGCATCGATTCCTCGAATGGCACAAAGATTGTTACATTTAAATAACCATCGGCTGCGGTTTCTTCACAACTTCATTTTACGGTGCTAGCTATCACAACACAACCAACTAAACTTCACTACGTGTTCTTTGACTGACTCAGAATTTTCATTCCAACTGGAGCTAGGGCCTTCAATGGTCCAATCAGATTTGTGTGCGTTCTCTCTCTCCCAGAAATTATTCAGAAAATTAAAAATACAAGTGTCTTCATCTAAATCTATATTGTCCCCTTTAAAGTACTCCCCTTCGACTGTAACACATTTATGCAAGCGCTTGTTGTAATTATCGAAACATTTTGTATTCGGTTTGCGTTACTATGGTACAAAATCCACGAGTTTTTTGCAGACAATTCTGGTCTCTTTCGGCGAAATGCTTCACGCAAACGTCTCATAATATTCTTCGTTTACTGTTTGGCCTTCTGGCGAAAATTCATGACGCACTATACTGTTGTAATCAATGAAAACCGTGAACATTGCCTTCTTTTTTGACTGAAAACGATGTGGTTTTTTTTGGTCTCGGCTTATTTGGTGAACGTCATTCAGTTGCCTGATGTCTGGATTGCATGTTGTACACATAAACCCAGTCTCCAGTAATGATTCGCTTTGATGAATGTGGGATAGGATTCAGCCTCGCAAATCATCTCTTTTACGACGTCAACACTGATGGTTAATGGTTAATTTGCAGTTATTGATCAACATTTCTTTTACTTCATCAATGTTTTCGTCGGTTTTCGATGTCGATGGTCTGCCACTACGTTCATCATCTTTGATTGACTCACGACCACTTTTGAACTACTCATGCCACTGGTTTACGACGGTTTTCTTAAGAGAATCGTTGCTGAAATACTTTTTCAACATTTCCAACGTTCGCGCACAACTCCGTTTTTTAAGCAAAATTTAATACAAGTTCGGTGTTGCAACTTTAAATCTATTTCTAAAATTGAAAAAAATCGCCAATACACACAAATAATAGATGTAGTCTTGGCTACATAACTTTTGCAAATGTCAAGTTATGACGCTAAGATTTAGAGGGAATGTCAATAACAGAAAAAACTCAAATCGGAACAATGGGAGCGCCACACGGTGCGATGATTTATTCAAAACATCCCGGCCCGTTAAACTAGTTCAGGAAACAGGTAGTAAAGCCAGTTTGGTGATAGGTCTAGTGTATGTGCCTGAAGCCGTTCGTATTGTAGCAACTCGCAATCGTTGATTTTGGCCTGGATGAACCTCAATAACTCTACCCATTGCCAACTCGGTTGGTGGAAGGTTTGGCTTTCTTTAGTACGACGAGATCTAAGCGGCATACATTTTATATTGGATCGTTGTCATTTCGGTCTATCCTGTATGGATGTCAGATATTCTTCATGCCAGCGCTTCCAGAATCCCTGGACCATACGTTGCAACAGCTGGTAATGTCTCAACAGGTTAGGCGAAACCTCTTGGTAGTTTGGTTCAGTATTGACGTCATCGGCTTGCCTATAACAAAGTGTGCAGAAAATAATGGATTTGAGTCACAATCGCAAATAGCACAAGGAGGAAGTGAATTAACAATAGAGATGCTGCAAGAGCAGCAGCAATGATTTCGTTGTGTGCCTGCGACATGACTAGCTTGTGCATTTCGCTCAGACATCGGCGGGCACCTTGGAAATTTGTGCCATTTTCAACAAACCTTTTTAGCGCCTAAGGAAGGCCTCAGAAGTTAAGTCACTCACAAGTTTCAGGTGGAGCGCCTTGATGGCCATATAGGAGTAAACAAACAATGCAATTGTTTAGCAGTTTTAAGCTTGGAAAGCTTAATTGTGATTGGACCAGCATATTCACAACCAGTATTCATAAAGGACGGAGAAGATTGCGGTTCTTATTAAGTTTCGGCTGTCAGAATTGTTGATATACTCTTTTATTAAATCGACGTACATACCTTGAAGCTTAGGCTTGGACTAAAAGCAACTTTCCATTGATCGTAACCATGATACCGCTGTAGACAATGACTCACCAAATGAAGTGTTTGGAACCTTAAAAGTCAACGAAACGATGTCTCTCCCGTCAGGCGAATGACGAGTTGTATTTTCAAACTGCTGCTAAGTTGGATCCAAAACACAAACACCTGTTCAACCTCCTAAAACCGTTTGAGTAGACTATCGAATTTTTCCAGAGCCCATTCACTGAAAATATGACGCAAATTCAAGGCGCCTGGATTCACTTCTTGCACAAGTTGAATTTTTCACGCTTTAAGGCCGAGATCCTCACTTAAAATACGCCAAGCCAAGCTGCTGACAACGACGACGAATCGATTCGTCACGGCCTTCTCGTACACCCTTAGCTACAGCAGGATGTGGTCTAACCGGTAGATTATCATCCACTAATGTAAACTGGAACTCAAATTTGCGAATGGTATTGGCAATAGTGGTTTCAGTAGGTCGATTATGCGCACCGTATGTTCCTCGCGCCTAAGTTCTCACAGAAGGCTGATTTTCGTAACACAGCTGAACAATTTGGAGACGCTGTTGTAGTGTGAGATTTTCTATAATTAATTGCCAAACGATACAGTATAAATAAGGGAAAGCAATTTCATAGGAGTCAAGCGTGACCTGTCAAAAAAGCCTATTGAATATTAAACCTGACGATGAATCACCCTATATATACTTCGAATAATGCATCTAGTGTTTTTTCATTGTTTACATTTGCGTACATTCTTTGTTGTTCTTACTCCCAACAAATTATTTAAAAAACTTAAACCATGGATATCCACTTACTTAATGTTTAAAATTAAGAATAAAAATGAGCTGATGATCTTGTGTAAAAAGTATTCCGATAATTCGGATTTGAAATGTAAATATAAGCAATTGAGCACAAAGTGAAAAAAGAAATTCCGACGTGTCGTGATAAATATTACTATGATTTATTTAGCTCAGGAAAGGGAGATTTGAAATACGAATGGCAAGCTGTAAACAGCCTCCTGAACAAATCAACTACGTCTTAAAAACCAAATTTTTTATTACTCGACAACTCTGAAGTGTATGACAAACTTGTAATGGTTTATGCTTTTAATTGTTATTTTGTCAATATTGCCTCCAGTCTACAAACGAGTTCTGTCAAATCGGTTTGCCCTATTTGTCGTCCCCTACATAGTTTTATTTTTTAACCCATTATTCCTCTGGAGATTTCAAATGTTATTGGGTCCTTACGTTGTGTTTTTGAAGGGATCTTTCCCGAGAACCTTAAAGTTGCCGATGTCATTTCTTTTCTTAAAAAAGGTTCTGCTTCTGAAATTGTTAACTATAGACCGTTTTCAGTAAAAATCTTTGAAAAACTAATAAAAAATTGTGAGTTTCTTAATTAAGACTAATGTCTTCAATTCAAATCAATTTGGGTTTCAGAACGGGAAATCAACAGAAGATGCACACTTACAATTCTGTTTCCAAATTATATCACACCTTGGTGCTAAAAAATTTACCGCAGGATTGTTTATTGACATCACCAAAGCTTTTGAAATTGTCGATCACAACCTTTTGTTGAAAAAGTTAGAGAATGCTGCTTCTCGTGGATCTATCCTGGATTGGTTTGGGTCCTATCTTAAAAATGGGTCAAAAAGGGTTAAGATCGACGGTATTAGAAGTGGAAAGATGTTTTTTAATATCGGTGTCCCTCAAAGTTCTGTCTTAGGTCTCATTCTGTTCTGTTCACTATTTTCGCTTAATTTCAGAGGTTCGGCGACTGCATTTGCAGATGACATTGGCTTTTCTTATGGCTCGAAAAGTGCTTTAGACATGGTCTCTGACATTAACTGCGATCTTGATTTATTAAGGAATTGGTTTTCTGCTCATAATTTGTATGATGTACAATCTATTTATGTCTCTCCTCGAATAACAATTGCGAAAGAAATATTTACTTTCACTCACAGAAGTGTAGAAGATACTGTTATAAACATGCTCGTGTTCGTCTGATTACTCCTGTTGCTCTTATAATAGTAATATAAAACGTAGTAATAAGTGTTTCCTTCTAGAGAATGTTGTTGAGTTCAAATATCTGGGAATTACCCTTAATTGTATAATGAGCTTTGTTAACCATATAAATATATTAAAAAATTACTTTCGATACACCCTTCGTCATTTTTATTATATGCGTAACGTTTGTTCAATCAGTCTTTTAAGGACTATGTACTATGACATCTTTCAATCTAGACTTCAGTATGGACTTGCCTGTTGGGGGTGTGTGTATCTAAGTAATATTCAATCATTGTTGATATTACAAAAATATGTTATAAAAATAATTCTAGACATTCTAGTTTTCCGTTATTCTGTTACCTGAAAATCCTTCACATTTGTCATTTGTTCTATTTTAAGGTGTTGAAAATGTTTTACATGAAGTTCGGTAACCGTAATTTTCGTGTAATTTCTAGTCACCGTGGAAACTTGTCTTGCACTAATTCCATTCCTTATTTTCGAACCTCTGCGTTTCGTTGTTTTTTTTTTACTTCAGTCAGATGCGGCTAATATACTCCAATCAGATTTGTGTGCTCTCTTTCCTTTTGTTGACAGTGAATGTTAAATTCAAAATAAGATACAATTCACATTCAACACCAATTAGCTGATGGACTGTCTGCACTTTGTAAAGAAACTTGATAAGGCTTATACAAATTAGTTCTGGCAAGATACTACACCGACAGTCTTAAAGTAATAAGAGAATTTGTCGTGATATTTTTAGAGTTATTGGAAGAATTGTTGCACTTTGTCGGCTCCAAATATGTCAAAAGGTCATTTGCGTTTGTCATTTCCCAATATTCACTTGATGGAGTTTCTTAAATAAGTTAACGCATTCTTCATTTTTAAATAATTGTGTAAATAGCACCAGGCAGATGTGTTTTCCACGACGCGTTGACCACTTGAAAGTCTGAAATTAAAGGTTTGCTGCTCGATTGACAAATAAGATCGCCTGTACAGTTTCATCAGATTTTCAAAAGAGGAAATGCATCGTCTATTATGGAAACCGTTAACACGTGTCTTCGGACAGTCGTAGTTTTTCCGGCACAGGTAAATAATGAAGCCATTGATAATACAAATACTTTATTTGGATTGCGCGAAAACACCTACATCTGATGTTCTGCACTTCGACTGCTATGAATTCATAATTTTCATTGACCACCGCCAATACTAAAATTATTTTTGTAATTAAAATAGTAAGACCCAGATTTTACGATTTTTTTAATATGTACCATATAAAGGGTGATTCATCGTGAGGTTTGATTTTTAATGTAAAATAAAACACATAAATTTAAAAGTGAACTTTTTTTTTTATAATCGTTTAAAGAACAATTCATGCCATTTCCAAAGGTGTGATATTGCACGATCTAGGTGGCCAATTTACCGTAGCAAGACGTGAAATTACTCGTAAGTGCTTACCAAAATGATTTCTCAACAAGTCCATTGTTTCACGAGCTTATGGCTCGTAGCGCTGTCGTGTTGAAACCAGAACTCACTGAGACCATGTGCTTAAATTTCAGGAAGCACATAGTCTGTTCACATTCTAATATGACCGAAAACTTAGTCAAAAATTATTGCATATCCCAAATATAGTAAATATTTTTGGTCGTTTGTCATTTAGATTTTCTCCTCCATATCCTCCACAATGACATTAAAGATGCCAGCTTTTTGGACAAGGCCAATCTGCTTGCTGCACTTATTTCAGCTAGCTCTATACTTCCAGATTGCGCTTTGTCTCCGCCTACACATGAGTGGGCCGAATTCTCAATGGGACGAATCCAATTTTGCACTAATGTTGTATCAAGAGTATTTAAAGGTCTTAATATTCATTAATTCGCTGGTCCAATTGATGTATCTCCCCTTCTTCTGAAGAGGTGTTCTTCCACGCTGACAAGCCACTGCGTATGATTTTTCATCAATCCTACTCTTTAAGGTTTTAGGAGTCCTTCTGAGCAGATCAGAAACAGCATTTGTCTAGCCTGCTCATCCCTGTCGAAAATTCCTCTCTCTGCTTCTATATACCCGTTGCATTTACGTCCTTTCTTACCAAGGTCATGGAAACGCTGATAAACCGTCACGTTCGAAACACGAAAACTTCTCTAACCGACAGAATGGTTGTCGTAGCAACAGGTTCACTTGTGATTTGATGACATGTCAAACCAAAAAGTGAAGCCAAAGCGCACATCAATCCGGTGAAAGCAAGAGAGTTGCTCTTCATATTTCTAAGGCATTACCAAAGCTTCGCATAAAGCTGTTTTGTCGCAAAAGTGTTTCATTGAGACAGATGAATGTTTTAGAATGTATTAGAAATAATCTTTCGGAATGTTCAATGCAAATTGTCTTGGATGGTTTCAAATCTTTGCTCTGCTTTTCGTATTCGATTCCGGACTCGCCCCTTCGGCTTCAGAATGGAAGGCCAGCGTATGTTAAGCTCATTAAATTCTGATTTTAATAGCATAACTAATTGGGGAACCATTAATAGAGTAGATTTTAATGCTCCCAAAACGCAATTCTATCTGCTGTATTTAAGACGAAATTTAAACACCCAGCTATTGCTAATGAATGGCGTTTGCATCGGCTAAACCGAAAAACCTTTCCATTCTCGGCATGTGTGTAAATGACAACTTAAGTTGGAATGAACACATATTCGATGTCGTCAAAAATGCCGCGAAATAGCTAGGTTTTCTCAAGCGATGTAAGATATACTTCATACCCTCTGATCCGGCCCCAGTATATAACGCATTTATTCGCTCGAAATTAGAGTACAAAGCGCACATCTGCGCATCTCTGCGAAACTGCAGATATGCTAAATAGGATTTAATACCGTGCGATAAAGCTCTTGGCTGATACTTACATCAAAATGGACGCCCTCGAACAACGACGTAATGTCTCTTATCTTACTTTATTTTAACCTTCTTTCACCATCAATACTTCAGTGAAGTCACCAGTAGCAATCTTCTCCTTCAAACCTTTAATCGTGAAACCCATCTTGCTAGGAAAGCTCAACAGTATACCCTCAAGCTCAATTTCAGACGCACTCTAAAATATTGTGATTCGTTTCTAGGCGTACAACTCGCTTATTCAATGCCCTGCCCAGCTCTTAAGTTCCTAGTCACTATAACCATCAAACATTTAAAACCAACTTTCACCGGTACCTAACGTAATATCCTCCCGGATTTTTTTTGCCCACAAGCATTCAAAGGGTACTTACATTTTTTGAGCGCGTCCAAAGTGCTGTGGACGCATTTTTCTCGCCCAATGAGTCCAAAATAAAATTGCATGACCTGTTATACAGGTACAGTTTACAAGCTTCCGTTTTTGTATGGAGTTCTTTTCTTATTTATTAATTTTATTATTTTATTTATTTTTTCAAGAAAGAAAAGCATGCTGTTGGTCCATCTGGTGGTTAACCCCCAGAATGGCGTCTATATAAAAATATATATTCCATATCCACATAAAATCTATAATCGGAAGGTTTTAGTGGAAGACAGCATAATGTAAGTATATATAGTTTGAGTTTCATGTATTATTTTCATACTGAATGCCTATTTCAGATTTAATGCCATCTACTCCTTCTCCGGTATATTGTGAATCGTCAACACCATTCGTATTGGAAACTCCGACTACAGCTCCAGATGATGATTCATCATCCACTTCAAGAGCTGAAAGAAAAGGAAAAAGCAGCCTTAGCTTTAGTATGGAAATGAAGAAGCCGATGACAAAGGTTGACAAGATAAGAACGTGTAGTATAAAATAATTCTATAGTATTAAATTAATACTGGCAATACCGGTTCAGTTTTCCATACTTATTCAGTCAGAAAAAATCTGCCAAAAAGAAACATTTTGCAAGCTAAGTGACATGGTCACATGTACTGTGTATGTTAATGGATTTCCGACTATGGATGCATCACTGTCACTGAACGAAAGCAATGATTTTGCTCTCATTATTACAAGCCTCTCAATGAAAGAAACAGCTGCCATTTTTCTGATGTTATCAGTTGCACGGAAATTGAGAGGGCTAAAAGCGGATTTAATTCGGGAGTTTGATCGAGTATATGGTATACGCAGCAAGAAGTTTTCCGTCAATAAGCAGACTGAAAGAAACTACCTAACGAAAGATTTAGCTCCTACGTAACCATCATGCAAGAGATGGCTCGGGTTAGTAGCGTATCGGAGGCAGATTTGCTAGAGTTCATAATGAGTTGAATACAGGATACGTCATCGGTTCCCCCAGTGCAGGAACAACCATTCGAAAAACTTAAGGCGCATTATATGTATATATATATAATCTGAAATATTAGGTAAACATACATATATACTTATACCATAATACATATTTCTGATGCTTAGTTCGCATAACATAACGTAACATATTTTTCCGGTAAGCCTGATCTATTATGGCTTAGTGCACGAGGTGCAATGATCATCTACAGGCTGATGGAGATTTCATTTCATGTTCGCGTGTAAGGCTCAATTTCACTTTGAATGCTCCACTCTCGTATAGTACATACAGAAAGATGACTACACAAACGAAAAGTGCATGGAAGTGTGGGATATGTAGGGTGAAAACTAAATGTGAAGAAGACACCCAACTAGCAAAAAGAGCCACAACTGTGAAGTCTCCGCGATTAGTAGCAGGAACAAGTGCATAATATCAAACATCGCAGCAGCAACCATCTCAATTCAGAGAAAACTAATTAAAAGAGATAAAAGAACATTTAAACGAATATGCGAGCACGGGGGAGTTAACTAGCACAAGGTATGACGAAATTAACAGCGCACTAACAAAACACAACGAAATAATTGAGAACTTGATGAGGGAAATCGGGAAATATACCATAAAAGACAAAACCAAATCAAATATGCAATTATCGCAAGTCTACAAACGAAAACTCTGATATATCAGAAACAAATAAAAACAGTATAGAAATAAAAAAATATTCCTATGCAGAGGAGCGATAATGCAATTGACGTCGCTGGAGTGGGCAAGGCAATAAATGCCGAAATAACGGAGTCGGACATAGAAGACATTCGCACATATTACGATAAAAAAAACAAATAATTAACTAACATGGCAATTAGTTGTTCGCGAAAACAAACAAAACAAATATTTATGCAATAATCGAAAGCTGAGGGGACACTTCAATTTGAACAGGTATGCGTCGCAATGAACAGGGAACAAAACACGGTGTTTGCTTAACAAGCACCCAGTTGACAGCCCACAATAAAAAACTGGTGTGGCTGGCGAAGACACAAGCAAAGCTGGTAAACTGGAAGTATGTTTGGTTTACCAACAACAAAATTCTAACTAGAAAAACCGACGGCGGACGCATTATTGAGATAGCGAATGCTTATGATATAGAGAAAATGACAGCATAATTTTCCAATACAACATTCATACACATGGATAGAAATAAAGTATATAAAATTGTAAATACCTATACACTTTATTAACTTGGAAACGGAAACAAAAGCAGAACAATACATTAAGAATAAAAATGCTTGCATCTTAACATAATCAGCAAGAACAAATTGAAATGCATATATACTAAGTATTAATGGTTTTCTGCAAGATCTAGACATAATTATACTGACTGAAATAAATATATATACAGAAGAAAACAGCGTATATAAAATAAATGGTTTTAATCGCAAATACTCGAACAGAAATTCAGGGCGTGGAGGCATTGCGGTCTTTTTAAGAGATAACATTACATATGGATTCGAGGATAGATTCAGTGGATTTGCTAAAAAAGGAAAGGTGATATGTCAAGGATCAGAATGAGTCTTATGCAGAAAATTATTTGTCTATGATTGCAACGTCATACAATCCGATAAATGGATCGATCTAGTGCGAAAAACTAGTTCGTTGATAGATCACACCTTAGCACGTGACTTAGGCAAAAAAATAGAATCAGCCCTTATAGAAATAAGCATATCGATTATTATGCTATATATTGCAAGCTTAGTGTATAAAATATCACTGAAAGGAAACATAAAACGATGTAAAAATACATTAACAGTTGCAAAATGACACAAGGAATGACAAATATAAACTGGCATGCATTAGACCAATATGACTGCGTAAACGAATTCTACGAGCAATTTAGAAAAAGGTACAGATATAATGGAAGCGGCAACAACAACAATGGAAGAAAAAAGAAAAAACGCAGGGTGTAAATGGAAGACATCTGAATTCAAGCAGGCTTTCAAAGAAAGGGATAGATTATATAGAATATATTGTATAAAAATAATAGACGGAACTAAGAATATGAAAAGGCTTACAAAATATTTCGAAATGTCTTAAACAAAAGGATCAATGCTATAAAATCTGGATATTATAAGGAGAAGTTTCGAATTGCAAAAGCAAATCGAAAAGAAACATGGAACTTGTTAATCAGATATTAAGGAGAATATCCCTCAATCTTGCTGACGTCTTATCCAAAAACTTTGCAAGTGAATCTAATATACCTACAAGGTCTTGCGAACAAATTTGCAACTCAGCTATCACTAGTCAGCAAGCCTTCATAGGCTCAACGTCTGGCACAACGCGTTCGATGTATCTAGAGGAAGTAACCGTGAGAGAAGTGCAAAATATTGTCTGTACACTAAGTGATAAAAAATCACTAGGAATAGATGGTATACGGCCAAAAGACCTCCAACAAAATGCTGAATTTCTATCACCAATAATCTGTAAATTGGTAAATAAAAGTATAACACGATCCCAAGTTCCTGAACTGCTCAAAGTCTCTTTACACCCTGACTGACTCGACCTGCAACCAACTTCATACTGCTATAATTTCTAAGCCATTCATAACAGTGAGCTCAAGACAGATAATTTTATTATTTACAAGCTTTTTAAATGATTTGCGTCTGATTGCTTTATATTTGACTGGAAAACCACAAGTAGCTATCGTTAAAGCCCTCCAGCACCTCAACGTGAATAAATCATTTATGTCTCGAACCATAGCTCGTTACCGTGGTGGTCATAAAAAAACAGCAGCATCGGCAGAAATGGTTCGGAAAGTGAAGGTTCGAATTGAGAGAAATCCGCGTAGAAGTGGAAGAAAAATGGCTCCTGAGCTCAACATATCTTTGGAACGGATGCAACACATACTGCAAAATGAGCTTGGGCTCAAGTCATTGAAGCACACTATCTTACATCGCAACACAAAAAAGTTAGAGTCGAAAGAGCGAAGGAGTTGCTACGCTTGCACGAAAATGGTGAGTTGCCGAATTTGGTTTTTTCCGATGAGTCGCCATTTGTTATCGAGCAATATGTCAACAAACAAAATGACCGGGCTTACTTGCCAGAGAGGTCCTTCGAAAATTTACACCTTCGGACGGCCACCAGAAAGCAAGCAGCACCAATGGTGATAGTTTGGGCCGCCATAACCGCCGACGGTCGCTCTCCGCTCGTATTTCCGACCGCGGCGTCAAAATTAATGCGATCGTATACCGTGAAACTGTCTTAGAGGCAGTATTGAAGCCTTGGGCAAACAATCATTTCAGTCGGAGACCGTAGACATTTCAACAAGACTCGGCACCGTCTCACAAAGCGCGCGTCAAACAAGATCGGTTAAAAAACAATGTTCCACACTTCATTTCTTCGACACAATGGATTGAAAATTCTCCGGATGCAAATCCGTTGGATTTCTCTGTCTGGGGTATTTTGAAGGTGAAGGTTGGTACTAAAAAATACCAAAGTTTGGACCATCTCAAACAAGCACTTCGCTGGGAATTTGCCGAAATACCGCAGAGCCACTTGCGTGCAGCGTGCGATGCTTTCTTCGACCGTCTCAAGGCCATTATTCGCGCCAAAGGTAGACATATTGAAAACTATTGATACAATTTAAAAATTGATGTATTTTCCAACATTTTTTGCCTTAGCACAATAAGATTTTTCAAAAAATAAAAAAAATATAGCATTTTAAAAAGTTGCAGTTAGAGTCAGTCACACTGTAGTGCGGCCACAAAAGTTGTAAAAAAAATTACTAATTGAACTATAGACCCAATTCTATTCTTCAGTAGTAGGTTAGGTGCTCAGATAGGCTTTACCGATATCTAGAAAGATATAACGTTTTAGAAACAGTATATGTTTAGGAAAAACAGAAATTAATCAATTACTGGGAGAGTTCACCAACCAAATAAACAGCATCCTAGACAAAAACTATAACACAGTTGTCTTATTCATCGATTTCAAAAATGGGTTCGATACTCTGAGTCACAGGAATATATTATGTCAGCCAGACAAAATCGGCGTGTGAAGAATCATTCTAAAGTGGTTTGAAAGTTACCTAAAAAGCCGTAATTTTAATGTTTAAAGTAAAGAATATTAAAGCGATCCGGAGAATACACTGTATGGAGTGCCGCAAGGATCAAAACTCGGGCCATTGCTTTGCATAGTATATGTGAATGATCTAATTTCTGTTCTTCGGCAGAGTAAGGGATATGTGTATGCAGTAAGTGATACAGCGATAGTTAGCAATCATATATGTGCGGAAACTGCAGTAAAAATAATGGAAGAGGAATTCAATGCAGTTACATTTTGGTGTCATGATCGTCGTCAACGCAAACAAAACAAAAATAATGCACATACGCCCACATATTCAACAATAATAATAAAAATGCATGATACCAAGTGCTTTCATAATGCAAAGAAACATATGGAACTACAAAGAGATGGTTATTGTGGACCACAATTTTAAATGGAGCTATCAGATAAGAGCGCTTGAGACAAAATCTTGGCAGTCGACTTACGCCCTATTCCATCTCAGGAACCTTAGTACGGTAGAGGTTCTAAGGCAGAGCTATTTTAGACTAATTGAATCTCATCTACGACATGGTATGCGTGGGAAATGCGTCTCAGATTAAATCACTGCAGCAAATACAAACACGAATCCAGAAATTAATAATCTGTACAAAAGCAGGGAAGCGTCACGACCGACAGATCAGCAGTAAGACAAAAATTCTTAACATCGAACAGCTGCATACGATGGAAATTATTTCAAAATTTTGGAATGATAATACTCACAAAATATCAGCTCAACATAACTTCAACACACGAAGAAGACAATAAGGACGATATAACATCCCGCGACTTTGGAGGAAGACGATATGAAGTAGTAGTGAAGAAAATATTTAATGAACTTCCAAGCGATTTCAAAAATCTTTCAAAACCTCTTTTATTGGAAAAAGCGAAACAGTACTTTTTGAACTTAGAATGACATATCAACATATGCATCTGTATATTCACATTTTTTTCTTTTATATTTGAATCTGTTATATGTATACAAAATGTGAACTTGGAACTTAAGTCGGAATATGTACAGGTTGATTCATCGTGAGGCTTGATGTATAATATAAAATAAAATACATAAATTTGAAAGGGAACTTACAATTTTAATTATCAATTAAAAGAACAATTCATGGTATTGATTTTTTGTGAAAATGATATCATGTAAATGGTGGCCATGACTACGTCTGAAGTGGTCCATTCGGAAATCCAAATTTGGGCGACTCGTTTGAGCATAGCGACTGGTAACTCGAGGATAACACGAGTAATGTTGGCTTACAAAGACTCAATCGTATTTGGCTTATTCCTGAAGACCTAAGACTTTACATATCCCCAGAGAAGATAGTCCAAATGTGTGATCTAGGCGGCAAATTTACCGTAGCAAAACGTAAAATTACTCGTAAGTATTCACCAAAATGATTTCTCAACAAGTCCATTGTTTCACGCGCTGTTTGGCTCGTAGTGCCGTCCTGTTGAAACCAGAGCTCACCGAGACCATGTGCTTGAATTTCAGGAAGCATATAGTCCGTTAACATGGCGCGATAACGGTTACCATTGACGGAATATGGACCAACGGTCCTCGGGTCATTTTTGACACATTTTAAAAAAGAAATTAAGTTTTCTCTATGGCAACATTTTTGAAGGACATGAAATTTCTTGAATTTTTGTACAGTGTTGAGCTATATACAATTACATATGATTTTATAAAAAATATTAGGAACTTTGCGACGTACAAACTTTTTTACGTCTGCGTCCCTCGGGTCAAATGTAAACAAACGTATGAATCGAACGGTATTTGCAGTTTACTTTGATTTCTAATAACCTACTCAATTTTGGTCATTTATGACCCATCCTGCATGTTGTTGTTTCAGCTGAGATTTTGTATGTATTATCTATCTTTGCATTGTGCAATTGTACACTTTTTATCAAAAAAGTTCATCAAAGAATAGAGATCTATTTCGCATTCTTGTTAGTTACGTGTCGCGGGATAGTTCATTTCAAAATGTTAAATAATATATTTAGAATATAGAATTATGCTCAAAGAAAAGAAAACAAGAATGAATTGTTGACTTTTTTATAATCCACACAATTTCAAAGATGCAGTTACATTGTTTGACTTTTTTAGTATTGCAGTAAACATTAAGTGATTAGTACGTACCTTTGATTTGAAATTGTACCATTGTAGCTATGAGTGATGGCGAAAGTGAATTCTCTTTGACCGTATTTTCGGAAGAAGAAGAATCTGGTTCTGAGTTCGAAGATCATGTTGAGGCACCTGATTCATCAGACAGTGATTTTAGTGATGTTGAAAATTTCTTTGTGTCTACCGAAATGTCAAAAAGTGGTCAAATAAATTACTCAACAAAACTTAATAAAAACAATGCCTTAAGAGCCTCAAGGAAAATATTATAAAATTGATGCCAGAATAATATTATAAAATTACAGAGTCGAATTTTCCATCCTTGAATTATTTTTTCCACCTCCTTTGATACGTACTATTTTGATCTCTACCAACCTTGAGGACAGAGGCATATATGATAAAGAATGGGCTAATGTTGATAGCTTCGAACTATTTGCATTCATTGGGCTACATTTATTGGCCGGCGTTTTTCGATCAAACAACGAAAGCCCTGAAAGTTTATGGAACTCTGATAAAGGAAAACCAATATTTGCTGCAACCATGTCATTGAAGATTTTCAAGAAAATATCAAGAGTAAAAAGGTTCCACACCTACATGTGAGTTCTGGAATCAGTGGGTTGACATATTGCCAAAAGCTTACCATCCATCCAAAAATGTGACAATAGATGCGCAGTTAGTAGCTTTCAGAGGTAGATGTCCCTTCCGGCAGTACATGCCATCAAAGCCAGCGAAATATGGAATCAAGTTTTGTGTGCTTTGTGATTCTGCAACGAGCTATTTTTAGAATATTCAACCTTATACTGGCAAGGAAATCGGAAGTACTCCAGAAAAAAAAAAAGGCATGCGTGTAGTTCTTGATTTGATTGTAGGGCTAAAAGGACACAATGTCACAACCGTGACATGTCATATCAATGGGCACAAATTTACTGGAGAGGCAGTTCACTAGTAGGAACAATACGCAAAAACAAGCTTGAATTACCATCAGAAATAGTAAATATAAAAGTAAGACCAATATATTCATCTAATTTTGCATTTACCGAGAATACTACTCTCGTATCTTACATTCCGAAAAAAAAAAAAAATAAATGTGTAAATCTACTTAATACTTTACATCATCACTCAAAGGTAAGTGATCGCTCGGATAAGAAGCCAGAGATAATCCTGGATTATAACAAATGTAAAGGAAGGGGTGTATACACATTCCACAAAGCAGTAAGTGGCTACACTTGCAAAAGGATGACAAAACGGTGGTCTCAAGTAGTGTTTAGTAATACGGTCGATATTTCAGCTTATAACGCTTTTGTTTTATTCAAATCCGGTAACCATACATGCAAAGACGGCTGCCTCTCAAAGCGCCGCTCCTTTTTGGAAGGTCTTGGTATCCAGTTTGTTACGACAAACATTTTACCTTGAGCACATTTTTCACTTGAAATTGCCCAAAAAAATTCAAAGTGATTTTCAAACCGATACACAACCATCTCCATCATCTCATCGCGATATAGTTCAGGAAGAAGAACAACTAAAAGAGATCGATGTCAATTATGCCAGAAAACAGATTATAAAACGGGAATAATTTGCGACATTTGTAATTAGTACATATATATGCTAACAGAATTTTATGTATGTAAAATCATAACTTTGTGTACGAATTGTAATAACTGACTGTAGTTTTTCCTTTTATTATTGAATTAAAAGCTTTGTTAAAGTATTTATGAAAAACATGAAGTTGAAATAAATTTAGCTTAATCTTCAAGCAAAAAACAAACAAATATATGAATTAAAACCTGAAAATAGAGTACTGAGTCAAATTTGACACGAAGATCGTTCGCGTCAGTAAATTTGAGGACCATAGGAAGGCGAATGGATGGATGTAATGGCAGCTCTTGGTATTATTCGGGTTGCTCATCAGCCCAAATACGGCAATTTCGTTTATTAACGTATCCATTGAGTCAGAAATGGGATTCATCACTGAACAAAATTTCACGATAAAACACCGGATTTTCATTGAGTTTTTCCAGAGCCCATTCACTGAAAATATGGCGCAAATTCAAGTCACCTAGCTTCAATCCTTACGTAAAATACGCCAAGTTGTCGAATACGCCAAAACAAGCTGCTGAGAATGACGACGAATCAATTCGTCATGGTCTTCGCGTACACTTTCACTACGTGCTGGATGTGGTCCAACCGGTCGGGTATCATCCACTAATGTAAGTTGGGACACAAATTAACGAATGGTATTGGCAATAGTGGTTTCATAAGGTCGATTATGCGCACCGTAAGTTCCTCCAATCACACGAAAAACATTTCTCACAGAACACTGATTTTCGTAATACAGCTTAACAATTTGAATACGCTGTTGTAGTGTGAGCCTTCGTATGATGACTTGCCAAACGACACTGAACAAAAATGACAAAACAGTTTGATAGGAGTCGCGCGTGATCTGTCAAAAAAAGCATATTGAAAATCAAACCTCCCCCTATATGTTTGCCAGCAGGAATTTCTTTTAATTCTTCTGCGTTGCTTGGAATCTGAAGTAATAAAAGAAATTTAGTTAATCCTAAGAGAGAGATGAATTATATGTTTTTGATTAAGAATGCGCCATGATAAAAATTTATCATGGGAATAAAAAATTTATGTCAGGCGCATAAACGATGCAACGCATATGCATGGTCAGTTGAGCCACCTTTCCTATTCGACCAACCTTAACCTTTGAGTACAGCAATTTACTCATGTAATGAATCCTGTTGTTCAAAAATTCGTAAGCTCAACTCCAGTTTCCCATTCGCAAACTTCGTCATCACCGATTAGTTTGTCAATGTTTTCACACCACTACAAACAAATGCCGTCATAGATTCTGTATGTTATGTCCTAGGAAATTATAGGCGCACCGATTGCATTTTCATACCTTTTTGACAGCAATAATACAAATAATTTACACATGTTTCGTAGGTAAATATTTTTAATATTTTTTATATTTCAGTGTGAAAAAGCATTCTAAGCACTCAACCGGTAGCTGCGCAATGCCCACATTTTAAGTTACTCCACGCACGAATCGTGGACGCAGACTGTAGCAATGTTGGGGTTGGAGCTGTGGCCCCTCAAGTTCATGAAGATCAAGAGAAAGTGGTTGCATATTACAGCAAGGTACTCTCCAAATCTGAAGGAAACTACTACGTCACTCGGCGCGAGCTTGTACCTTTATAGACATAGAAGTACATTCTTCGCACAGATCACGCAGCTTTTAAATGGATACTTCAAATTAGGAATACTGAAGGCCAAGTCGCGAGATTGATTGAGAAGTTGCAGTGCTACAATTTTGAAGTACAACACCAAAAGGGAAAACTACACTCAAATGCTGATGCCTTCTCTCGTCGACCGTGCGGAGTTAAGTGTGAACACTGCAACCGTAAAGAAGCGAAAGAACAGGCCACTATTCAAATGATCAGTACTGAGCCAATAGAGGGTTGGAGTACAAAATAAATCCGTTCCTAACAACAGGGAGATAATGACATCGATGCAATATTGGCTTGGAAGTAACACAAGAAAAGACGGAGCTGACAGAAGATATCGGACCGGATCCAAACTCGGAAAGCATATTAGGCACTGTGGGACGCGTTTTGTGTGCAAAATGGTTTGTTGAAGAGAGAATGAGAAAGTGCAAATGGGACAACAGCTCGTATGCTGTCCAAATTCAACCAAGTACTCCATGAAATAAATGACCGGATCTCAAGAGGCCACTATCTGGAAATACAGAAGACAAGAACAACGCCATTACACCCTCAATATTATGGAATTGCCGAGCGATTCAATGGGAAATTGAATGAGCATCTTCAATGCTCTTAGGTATTCGGCAAGTACTAGCGGGACTTGGATAGTTAGTTAAACAGGAGACACACCATTCGAGATCTCATTTGGTCAAACAGTTCGTATGCCAAGTGAAACAAAATGAGGGCCCCACATACGGAGTTCAAAGAGGTGATCGATTACGTGGATGACTTGCGCAGCAGAATTCGTAAAGTGCATGAAAACACCCGAAAGAGGATGAAGCTAGCGAGCAAGAACAGGAAGACTAGGTACGACGTCAAGGCGGAATCTTCCGACTTCAGCGAAAAAGATCTGGTCTGGCTGCATAATCCTTAGCGTAATATTGGCAAGTCACCAAAATTGTAAAAGGATTCGGAAGGCTCATACAAGGCGATAACCCGCATTATTGACTTTGTCTACTGGATTCAGCGTGGGGATCTAGGAAATTTGAAGGTGGTCCATTTGGATAGAATGCGTCATTTCACCGGAACGGCAAATGACGGAGTTGTTCGGGACGAACAACTTAAAAGAAAAGCTGTATGATAACCATTTTAATGTGAGCGGCGTCACTTATATTTCCATAGCAGAAGATTTCCTTATGTGAGTAGCAGGAACCTTAACCACTGGTGAATGGAGTCGAATTTTCTAGCGAAATGGAAAATTGTATGGAATGCTATATGGCACAGATTGTTCTCGAAATACGCAAGGGAGTGTAAATATCAGCATCTTTAAATATGCAAGTCAGTTCAACAGTTGAATTTGAAATGTGACTTACGAGTAGTGATAAATTGGTTTAAGTTAAAAGCAAAGATAAATAAAAGTAGTTGAGATAGTCGATTAGATTGTGCATTATAATTGTACTGAACATGTCGGAAGTAACTTTTGCTTACATCTAATAAAAATAATAAATTAATTGGTGATATGTTAGATTTGCAAACTTTTGCGTTACCACCTTCTTTAACACAATATTTTAGAATAAAAACACCGTTTATTTGTTCTACTACTATATATACATATTTATATATATTTGTTTTTCCGTTTTAAAATTACTCCTTAAATTGAATAAGACTGTTCCACTCTGTGTTTTGATCTGGAATGAATTCAAATACATATTCTTTCATTAATCAAACAAAATCTTATTTTGTAAATGTCACATTGCCATCGAGCCCGACATTTATATTGCGAGAGCATCTTACAGACGCGATTTATGTTCGGGCATAACTATTTATGTGTAAGATATACTACTTTACCCCCCTTCATGAAATATGACATTTTTATCATTCACATTTGCCTTGACTTTTATGACACTTTTTATTCGGTCTATTGATACACTTATCGGTTTTCGATCCCTTTCAACAGCAAATTGTTTTCGTAATTTTCGGATTACATTGAATGGTCAATCATAAGGAGATTCGAAGATTCTCTTAATTCGGTGGTTGCGCACGAGAACCTGATCGCAAGTGTTTAAATGATTTGGATGATGAGTATTTGTGTATTTTTTCCCGGTTTTAAGTGTAGGAATATTTTTGAAATATGCATGTCTTTAATTTCTCAACGAAATTTGCAGGATCTTACTGTTTTTCGGAGGATGTTATGGACAAGTCAAATAGGAGGCGACTGTTTTCACCGTTTAATAATTCAGCTGGAGTATGTTTTGTGTCATCTTTAATGCTGGTGCATATCCCTAGCATAATTATTGGAAGTACTTGCGTCTAGTTGACTGCGTTTTCTGATGCACGAATAGCTGCTTTGAGTTGACGATGAAATCTTTCCACCATTCCATTTGCCTGTGGATGGTAGGATGGAGTTCTTATACGAGAGGTTCCAAATATATAATTTAGTCAATTCGCTAAAGAGTTTTTACTCGAATTGAGAACCTTGGTCGGTTGTTATTTTGGTTGGAACCCGTATCAAGGAGCATGTTCATGTACATATGTTTTTGCTATTGTTTCAGCAGTTATGTCATGAATGGGATAAGCTTCAGGCCATCGGGAGAATCTATTTACAACTGTCAAGATATATTTGAAGTTCTCTGAAGGAGAGAGGGGACCTACTATATCCATATGTATGTGTTTAAAAAGGCCTGGAGGAAAAACGACTTGTTCACATGCTGATTTTGTATGCCTATGTATTTTTTTCTTTTTGGCATGTAACACAATTTCGTGACCAGGTTTTGATGGCGCGATTCATGCTTGGCCAAAAACACATTTTTGCTATTTTCTTCCTAGTTGTGCGTATACGTCGATGAGAAAGTGCGTGAATAGCTTTAAATATTTCAAGGCGTTTATTCTGAGGAAGAAAAGGTCGTTTATATTGAGTGGAAACTCAATGGGTTAGGTGAGACGTTAGAATGGGAACAGATTCAATTTTTACGGATGAGTTCATTGGTATTGTATTTTGTTATAAGGTGAGCTCTTTGTCGTTGCATTGTTCTTTAGCCAACTTTTCCAAATATTGTGAAAGAAGTTCAATAGAATCTGTGTTTGGACTCCTGGAAGTTTGAAATCTGCAACGACATTAAGTGAGCCTTTGAGGTATCTAATATCGCTGGTGAACTGCGATATGGAATCTGGTGGACTCTTGAGCTTTGTTCTGTTTTTGTCCAGAGAGAGGTTGTTAGAATCTTAGGGTCTGTAAGTAAAATGAAGTCTCGGCCTTCAACAAAATTGTGAAAATTTTTAATTGCTAAGAAGATTACCAACAATTCTCGGTCAAAAGCGGAATACCGTGTTTGCGTTGGTTTAAGCTTCTTGCTGAAGATTGCGATTCCCATTCTTCTCCGGCCTGCTGTTGTATCACCGCTCCTACGTCACTATAAGAGGCATCAGTTGTAATGCTTCGTTCTGCGTATTCGTGCGGGTGATTAAGCAGGGTTGCTTTCGCAAGAGTTTATTTTGCTTCAGTGAAAGCTTGTTGACATTCTATAGGCCATGTCAACAGTGTTTTCTTCTTTGATTTATTAAATATTGCTATGTGGATACGCGCTAAATGAGGGATAAAATGATGAAAATAGTTCAACATTCCGACGAACCTCTGGACATCTTTTACTGATTTGTGGTTAAACTTGTCTGTAATGGCTTTGACTCGATCTGAAGAGGGTTAAATCCCTTCTTTAGATACTTCCAAACCTAGAAATGACAGCTTTGATACTCCAAATATGCTTTGACGCTTTGTTACGAAGGCCGTAATCAGATAGTGGTTGAAATAAAGTTTTTAAATGAGTTTTGTGTTCTTTGATTGATTTACTTGCAACCGAGATGTCATCTATGTACATAGACGTATACGAAATTTAGTCCTTGTGTAACCTGATGCATGAATCTTTGGAATGTTTGACCTGCATTTCGTAACCCGAAAGGCATTCGTGGGAACTCGAAGAGTATGAATGGTGTGGTTACTGCAGTTTTTGGTATGTCTTCTTGTGCGACTGGAATGTTGTGATATGTTTGAATCAAATCAATTTTTGTAAAAATGGAGCAGCCGTGAAGATTTGTGACGAAGTCATGAATGTGTGGTAATGGTTATCTGTCGGATATGATGATTGAATCCAATCATTGGATTCACGTTTTGTTGCCATGTGAAGAGGTGAGGCTCATGGTGAGGAAGACGGTCGACAAATACCCAATTGAATCATGTGTTCAAATTCTTCTTTTGCTGCTTTTAATTTGATGGCAGTTAATCGTCTACGGGAAAGTTAAAATTAGCTGTTTCCATGAGGGTTGGAAATTCGTTAAGAATGTGTTCTATGTATGTTCTATGGAGAAAAATCGAGGGCTTAAAATTGTTTCTGTGCATGGGGTACCCTGAACGCTAATTTTTGTCAGTGGATCTATTAACTTTAAATTTTTAATGTCAATTACCAAACCGGTTTTCTGTAAGAAATCTGCACCGATTATTGGTTTTGTTACTGATTCTATGAGGAAGGTGTGGGTAAAACCTCGGCGAAAACCGATGCTGATTCGAATGAGTTTAGTGCCGAAAACTTGTATGGTTCAACCGTTGGCTGTTGATATCATATGATCAACTTTATTCTTTTCTTTTTTAAAAATGGGAATGGCTGAAACATCAAAACCAGAGCCTACTAAAAATTTTATGGATAAAATGGGATCTTTTATGAAAAGACAGCATTGTGCACTCTGTTGTGAGCTGTCACCCGTCGCTACGCTGATAGTCTCTATTAGTTTGGGATTTGGGGTGTGTATTTGCAAAGCTTTTCGCATTTCCTTGCCTTATTTTTAAATTTAGAATGGAACCAACAAATTCCATTGTTCCTAGAGCGCGACCTGTTTCTATTTCTTTTGGGAATAGAGCGATTTTTAAAGCGATTAAGGTTGAAATTGTTAAGAGTCGACTTTATTTCAAGGATTTCGGCTTGAAGTGTTTGATTGCTAAAAGTAAGCTCTTCTCACGTTGATTTTGATGTGGAGGAGATGGAGAAGGATGACCAGCTCTGTTGGCTTTACTATACTTATGCACACATATACACACATATGTATATACAGTATGCAGCAAAAGTCTTGATACCCGAACCCATTTTCTCTTCATCGCAGAATGTTATGTTATTAAACGCCTTCAAACAAGTTGTGTCTTTGTTCATAATATATGTTTATTTGTACATTTTGAAATCCAAAAATAAAAAACCAAACAATTCATTAAAAAAAAATAGATAAAATAAAAAATTTTCCGTTACATCCAAAAACAACACAGCAAAAGTGTTGATACTCTTGGTTTATGCATGTTGTTTTACAAAAATAACAGTAAATTTTAAGCGATAAGGATTGTCTGTCAGAGTATGACGATCTTCGATGCAAAGTAAAAATAAATTTATTTAGTTCGACAAAATCCGAAGTTGGTGTAACAATAAAGTGGGTAGATAGCAATTTTTTAAAATGGGGAGAAGAGAATTATCAATAGAAGAAAGAAAAATTATCATAAATTGTCATAATGATGGAAAATCATACAAATTGCTGCAATAATTCAAAGAACTAAACCTATAAAAAGTAATCAACAGATACAAAACAGAAAAAAGAATCGAAAACAAAACAGGATCTGGGCGTTCTCGGGCCTTAGTTTTAAATGCATTTTATTGTCTTAAACACTAACTCTTACATACTGACAAAAAATGCTAGCTTACAAATACTTAACAATCTTATACTAACTTACTGGCCCCACACAGGCACTCTAAGCTACTCTAAATTCGTATATCTATGTCTTTCGACTTGATTTACATTTTATTTAAAAAATTTTATTTTATATACTTAGGGCTAAGAAAAAATTGTTTACAAAAAACTTAGCCTATGGATGTAATTTTTTATTTTTTATAAAAACTTAATATCTAACTTAAAATAAACCTTAGTCTACCTAATCCTACATACACAATATACACATACACACACATTACAGAGCAAATAGATTGGTCAGCTCTGCCTCATTAGTGAGGCTGGTCCCTACTTGACGGAAACGACGACGAAACATCTTCTCCATCATTCAACCACACTTCTATGTGCGACGTCTCTGTTGTAGTTGAGTCGCCTGTCCCCAGCTCTCCGAGCGACATGGAAGATTAACGGAACCGCTGATCTATCCTAGATCAACCCTATCTGATCTAAGTAGAGGAATACTTCCGGTGGATCGAAGCCGTCAGAGCGCACATTCTCGTGGTAAATGTAATTGGGGTAGTAAGCCCCAGATAACAGGTTATTCGTCGAGGTCATTGCTCTTGCAATGTGCCTTCGAGTCAGCTTAATTACGAAGTTGTCCACTCGTATTATGTTAGCCCTGTTGTAAAGGACCTCATTAGGACAAAATTTCTTGTACTCCGACTCTGGTGTTCTGTACAAGCGAAGACAAGCCCTAAGGCAAGCCCTCTCAAACACCCGAATCTTTTCCATTAAGCTTGCTCGTACATTGAACCACACGGGACACCCAAATACCAGCATGGGCCGGATGAGGGCCATGTAGCAGATTACATTTACCCTTGCATCGAATTGGCTGCTTTAAAACAGTCTTTTTGTAAGGGCAAAAAACGCTTTAGGTCTGGCCAAAGCAGCATCTAGGTTTTTGTCAAAATACAGAAACCGATCTAACCAGACCCAAAGGTATCTGACCACATTTCGACAGGCAAGAGGCTGCCCGTGTTGTCCAATGATCGAGAAATTTCACCAATTTTTTTTGGTATCCCTAGAGGCTCTAGACAACGGCGTCTTAAAGAGAATGGTTTCCGACTTCTGAAAGTTGATTTTCAACTTCCAGTCATCGCAAAATCGTCTTATCTTATCGAAGTCACGCTGCAAGAGAGTATTAATGACCTCGATTTTTGGACCTGTGCTGTACCTATCAAGTCGCTTGTATAAATGTTGAACAGGATCGGCGAATTGACTGCGCCTTGCTGCAGACCATTTTAAATTTGAAATATTCCAACAGAAGTCACATCACCATTTTTCACGATGAACTGTCTGTTGGTTAGCATATTATAAAGAATGTACAAGAGTGGTTTACTGATCCCCAGCCTAGTCAGCTTATAGAAAAGACCCTCTAGCCATACGGTGTCGAAGGCCTTCTCCAAGTCAACAAGGCAGGCACCAGTACATTGGTTTTTGCCTTTATTCCATTGCATGTCGGACACCAGTTTAGACGCGGCATGTGAGATATCATTTCTCGCATTAAAACCGAATTGATTATCCGGAACTATATGTTTGTCCTCAACCCACCTAGACAGAGCTCTATTGATTACTCTTTCAAAAACCTTACTGATATTCGGAAGGAGACTTATCGACCGGAGATTCGCCGGATTGGATATATCCTTTAACTTTTTGGGGATAGGTTGAACCACCGCCGTTTTCCAATGCGCTGGATAATGTGCATTATTCATTGCATTATTAAACAGGGTGGTATAAATGTCCACCGCTTCTAGAGGAAGATGTCGAAGCACAATGTTCGGAATACCATCGGTTCCCACTGACTTTTTAGCTCTGATTGTGTCAAAGATGTCATGGAGTTCTTCCTTCGAAATGAACGGGGGTAAGGCACCCTCTCTGGTAATGACATTATTTGCCATGTTTTCGTCGCTGAACTGGGTGAAACCAGAGCCCTCGGATCGCCAGTTCTCTACTTCATTTCGAATGTAGAAGTCGTGCACCAAAACACGATCGTCCAGGTCATAATTAGGGCCAATGGTATCATTGGCCTTGTATAGTTCCTGGAAAGTCGCCCCTATGGACTCAACCTTCTCCTGTGGATCCTCGACCACAAAGAAGTCGTCATCATCAGCGGCCTCATTTGGGTCAATACCTGCTACTGTCAGTAACCGTTCGTTGTCTGATGTCCGGGCTATTTTAAGACACTGAAGGTCGTTTTGATTTTTTCTTCGAAATAGTTTATTTATTTGCGGGAACATATTCGGGTTACTGGTGTTTACAGCCCGAACCTTGTTGTTCCAATACAAATTTACAGAAATTCTGTAATTCTTTTTTATTAACGTTTGCAGATTTTTAATCGACGACTTCAATGTCCTGATCACCGGGTGTTGTCTGTCGGTAAACTGTCTGTACAAGTTTTTGAGTCGTGTCAGAAGTCTACTTTTCTGTCGGTGCAGTGCGTCAATAGTAGGATTGCGAAACAGGTCTTCGTTAGTCGTTCGTCGATACCGCAGTATTGTAGTGTCCATAGTTTGTTTAATTGTCTCGTCCATTTTTTTTAGGTAATTGTCGATCTCCTCGTTTGACAAATTCCTATTGGACGGTGGGTTAACCGTGTTCGAGGAGAGCGCTCTTGTCAAGGTTGCGGAGAAGCGTGTCCATCGAGACTTACAGTAGTTGTAAGAATATCTTTGGACAAACTCCTCCAATTCCGCAATTTCGTTGGGAACTGTAATTTCGGTGCTAAAACCACAATGGTCGCTGTCATACACGCATGTGCGCAGACAGCTTAGCGTTTGTAAATTCGTACCTGTCAGTCGTATACGTTCGTTGTACAGCAGTAGATCCAAATAAGACCCGCCTCTGGGAAACGACGGGTTATCCGTCGCTTTAAGACTGAGTCTTAACATGACATCGTGCTGACCCCACCAATCGAGTAGTAGGTTCCCTCTAGTATTTGGCAAATTATTTCCCCAATCTCTGTGTTTAGCGTTGAAATCTCCGCCGATTACAAAATAATTCTCCGCCGATTCCAGCCTCAGAAGTCGAAAAAGCGTCTCGAGCTCTGTAATGAATAAGGTGGATTGTGAAGCCTCAGGTGCATAAACAGAGGCCAAGTACAGCCGCTTTCCACTGCGGAGCGGGATGCAAATGACCACAGCTTCCAACACCCGGAACCTGCGTAACACGCCCTTGTACACTCTGTGAAATTTTATGCCTTCTTTAATGAAGATCGCGACACCACCTCCACGTTTGGATCTGGGCCGGTTTCTTCTTCTAACAATATAATTATTGTACTCCAGTTTGTGATTATCGGTAAGCTTGGTTTCGCTAGCGAGAAGCACATCAGGAGTTTGGTCTGGTAGCAATTTAAACATCGCGGCTCTTCGTTCGATCCTAATCAGTGAATTAACATTCACCGCAAGGACCTTCAAAGTTTGCTCCACCATGTGCGTACCCATTTTGACTTGTGTTGCGTTAGGCCCGGCAGCAGCGCGTAGATCTGGTCCACCCGCTTGGCCTGTTCTTGCACCTGCTTTTGCAGCTGAGCCATCTGCCCTTGGATTGCGAGCAAGATGTTGTTGTTGTTGTTCTCGGCATTGGCGCCGGAGAAGCAACAGTCGCTTTCTGTACCGTAGCCCCCCTACCTGCCGCCATTTGGGCGTAGGAAATTTGGGACGTGACGGCTGGTGTTTGATACCTAATAGGTGAACGTTTGACCTCCACCTTCTGCTGCCGAGCAGAAGGCGAACTTAGGACAACCCCGATAGTTTGCGGTGTGTCCCACGTTTCCACATAACACGCACGAGAGCTGCGACCTATCGGATGCTCCGTCAATACCCAGAGCACACTCCTCGGAACTGTGGCTCTTGGCGCACTTCACGCATCGAGGCTGCATTTGGCAGTTCGACGCTGCGTGCCCGAACATCTGGCAGCGAACGCATTGTATAACGCCTTCGCTCATCTTTAATTTTTCCCAGTGAACCACCTGGTAGTCTAGGACATTGATACTCCTTAGACTATCCAGACGGCTTTCGGGACTGAGCTGCACCAGGAAGAACGGCAGACTCCGCTTCTCCCGCCTGGCTCTAGCTGTGGTAAATGGCTTGACCGCCACAAACTTGAGTCCTTCGCACTCTTTCTCTTTGAGCAGTGCCAGAATCTCCTCAGGATCAGAAGACGGTTCTAACCCCTTCAGCAGCATCGATTGCCGCTTTTCACACTTCGGTGTGAATGAGAAGTGCTCCGTTGTCGTTTCTTTTAGGAGCTCTTTCACTTTCACGTATTACAGTGGATGGCATGACTATCGTTCCCCAATCTCTTGATGTTAAAATTGTTACCAATGACCAACTTACACAGGTCCTTGGTTGCACTTACCTCTAATTTATAGGTATTGATGGGAGGCACCTTCTCCTTGTTGTTGCTGCTGTTGCTGTTGTTGTTGTTGCTGCTGCTGTTTTTTTTTTTTTGCTGCTGCTGCTTTTTTTCCAGCTGCTGTGGTTTCAGATGTTTTTGCAGATGTTGCTGTATCTGCTTCTGCTGTTGTTTCTGCTGCTGCTGTTTTGTTTGCTGCGGTTGTTGTTTCTGCTGCTGCTGGTTTTGTTGTTGGGAGCTCGCTGCTTCTGCGTGCTTTTTGTTTTTGCTTAATAGCAAGCACTTTTTCTTGCAGCTTTTGTATTCTGCTGTTAATGTCATTTAATTCTTCATCCTCATCTTCCGACTCGGATGCGGCTAGAGAGGCTAAGTTGTTATTGCCTCCCTCATAATTGACCTCATCAGCCGTTAAAACGGCATTTACTTTCCTTTTAGTAAAGTTAGGAGGGGTTTTCAGACTCCCCCTCCTTTTAATGGCTTCGCCAAGGCACTGGCTACACCATTGTTGCCTTTTCCCACTCCCGTTATGGGAAGAGCTGAGCGCTCTCCACCATCCATCACGTGATTTGCTTTTGTTTTATTACATTTTATTATCAAACAACACTTTGACGGGAAACAAAAAAATATATATATATACATATAAAAGTCCCAAGTTTGGCTTGGACTCGAACCCATGTCCCACCACTCAATAACCGACGCCGCTGGTTGCACGACTACCGGGTCAACTGACTAAGCTTCAACTAATTATGTTGAGCAGAAAACTGTTTCACAATTTTTTTTTTTTTTTTTTTTTTTTACTTTTTGTAAAGCCGAAGCACGTGTATTCTCTTCTGAGATCTGCGAACGACTGCGTCCTCGCGCCTTAACGGCTAGAGATGAACGAGCGATTGAGAAAATTATTCAAGAAAATCTTTTCGAAAGTGCGCCAAAGATAGCCACAACGCTAGAGAATTCTCTATATATAATTGGTTCAACTGACACAGTACACAGGTATATAAAAAGAAAGGGGTATAGGTCCTGCACTGCTAGAAGAAAGCCTTTAATCAGCTAAAAAAATAAAAAGAAAATATTGGAAAAGGTAATTTTTTCAGACGAGTCAAAGTACAATTATTTTTGCTCAGATGGGCGTTCGAAGGTGGGGGGAAAACCAAATGAGGCCTTAAATCCGAAAAACACGAGAAAAACGGTAAAGCACGGATATGGTTGTGTTATGTTATGGTACTGTATGTCCACGTTTGGTGTCGGAAACTAAGACATAATCGACGAAATCATGACAAAGAAAGTGTATTTAAAAATACTGCAAGAAAATTTGCTTCAAAGTGCACAAAAAATGGAAATTGCCAACGATTTTTACTTTCAACAGGACAATGACCCCAAACATATCGCCCAAATTGTAAAAATGTGGTTGATACATAGAGCCCCTCATTTGCTTGTTACACTACCACAAAGCGCGGATATCAACCCAATAGAGCACCTTTGGGATCATTTAGGGAAACGCTTACGCAAACATGTTCTAACGTCGAAGCCCCAGTTGAAAGCCTTACTTTCGGCAGAGTGGCAAGAAATTTCAACTGAATATCTAAAAAAATTAACGCAGAAGGAACGCCTTAAGAAAGTTGAAAAACTCAACGGATATCCAAATGATGCAAAATTATAGTATAGTTTAAGATTTGTTATACTTTTCTTCAAGGGTATCAACACTTTTGCTGTGTTATTTTTGGATGCAACGGGATATTTTTATTTTTTTTTTTAATTTTTTTTGAATGAATTATTGGTTTTTTATTTTTGGATTTCAAAATGTACAAATAAACGTATATTATGAGCAAAGAAACAACTTGTTTGAAGGCGTTTAATAACATAATATACTGCGATGAAAAGAAAATGGATTGGGGTATCAAGACTTTTGCTGCAGATTGTATATGTATACTCGTACATTTACTGTGACTGTCCGGCATACAAACAGTAAATCTTCCAGGCAATTTCTTGTGAAGATTCATAACTGTCCATTGAGAGCTGGAAGTTCATTCGTTGCAACCCTCGACTAACACACTGTTAACTTGCAAGTATGCTTTCTACTGCGTACGGTAGGTACCAAATATGTGAATCATGGAATTTCATCTCTTGTGAATATTCGGACTTCCCGCTGTAATCACTATCCCCCTTGTAACATGCACATGTTAAAACTGTACAACTTGCCGTTGTGCTCATCCAAAGTAAAGACACAGAAAACTCACTTATCCGTTCCCGGAATCGATTCAATCTTATGCGTCGCTGCTCGTAACTAGCCAGCTGCACATTAACAAAAAAAGGCAGAACAACGGCGTCGCTGCATTGCAGTATCGAGAATCGTGTTCGCACATGCTCATACTGTTTAGGTATTTTTGTGAAATCTTACACCTAATTTAGTTGACAAAAATCAACAAATTATACATACACACACCGCAATGCAGCCATCGTCACTTTTTTACTAACCGCTGTGTGAACAAAGAAAAAAAGGAAAAAAAAGGAAAAACGCACATGAATCGACTCCATTTGCACACTTTAGCCAAAAATATGTCACTGTACGTTTGTTTGTTCGCCACTTTCATTAAAATATTCAAATATAATCTTATCTTCTCTTTCCACTAATTAGTTTTACGCCTACCTACTGACTACCATTTGTTCCGGTCGATGCAGAACGCCCTCACTGAAATACGGTTCGCATCAGAGCAGAATATCGAATATTGGCTTGATTCATTCTTGGCTGCCAAGCCGGCGCAGTTCTTTTGGGATTGGATCCACAGCGTATTCGCATACTTACAATGTATAATTTTTCCTCGAAGTAGCAGTATGGTGAACATTTCGGAAAGTGCTATTGCGTGTACTATATTCTCTTATCTTTTCACCACATTCACCGATACCAACATAAGCAAAGAAAAACTTTATAACCCTATTGGAACCGCCCGAAAATCAATGATGGTCAGACGATTTATGAAGACACAAGCGTCTTCTGTTAGGCCTCTGCCTATCAACTCCTTCCTTTATCTGCAGGTAGTGAAGCCTGGGAACTTAGTACATATACCTGAAGGTAGGGTATCCAACCCCTTATGTACGTCATTGACTGCTATCAAGGAGAGAAGTTAGAGTAGCAGGCAGAATGTGTACCAGCAAACCGCATCGATAAATCTCACATTTTGTCGATTTACAGCGTTCACACATCTAGTCAATTTGAGCTACTTGATGTACTCCTTGACGTATTCAAAGCCCAAGTATAAAGGGAGGCCCACGGTTATGTTAAGACCCTGGAGTAGAGATGGTGACGCAAGAACTCTGAATGGACCAACGACGACACTTATAAACTCAGTGAGGCTACAGATACTGGAACTTATGTCTTAGCTCTTAGTACAGGGGTTTAATAACGACGTGATTCCTAAGGTTAGCGATTGCGTGGCACAACCAACTTTTTTCGATAAGAATGGATATAATGTTGCTGACCTCAGTTTGAAGGACAACGAATATCGGCTTTCCACATGAAATATAAGCACCTTTTTTTAACAGCCCACGTGCTGAATAACTTACTTCTATAAAGCAGACATTATCGCAATCCAAGAAGTGTGATGGAATGGATTGGACAAAAAGTGATTGTAAAACTACGATATCCATTATAGCGACTGCTACAAAGAAGGAAGACGACGCTTGTTTGGATATGGATTTACTTTTTGAGTCAAAACCTCCAATCTGCGTTCTTGCTGGGACAAATACAAATCCAGTCAGGGAAACGGCGATCTCCAACGGTAAAAGGCAATAAAGAAGAAGGTTTTACTCTTATATTAAAGGCACAAAAGACTGTGGAAGATTTGAAAAGGGCAGTATAAGGAATCATCAGTAGCTGGAGATCTAAAACTGCGATTATTCCATATTAGCTACACGAAATCTAGGTTCTGAGTCTCTTGCTACAAACTGAGGGGAATTTTAATTCCCATTTAAAGTTGTAGCATATGGACATGTGCCAAATTGCTGAAGGTGAATCTCCTCTCTAAACTAATATGCCCAAAATGTAAAAACACGTAGATGGGTTTGCATGAAGTTCTCAGCACGATTTAAAGGTTAAACGATAATGAATACATATTTGCTCAGATCAATTGAACAGACTACAGCAGAGTTGGCTGTAGCAGACGCTGTGGTTCACTAAAAGATACCCTCCTCATTTTATGGCACTGTCTCAACTTCTGTAATCTGCGGCAAAGAAATTACCTTTTCCATGATCTCTGAGAGCTATCTGATGTTTCATGTTCACATTTCACTCAAGTTCTTTTGAAATCCTAGCTCCCAAACACAAGAATGCCAATTAAAATGTTGTCAACAAGTTATAAGAGAACTTGCTTCTGCAGCTGTATTCAAACAAGAAACATATAAAGCTGCGCTGCACGAAGAGAGTTGCTCTTTAGCTCTACGAGCAGAAAAGAAGGGAAGCCACGGATCCATGGAAAGAAAAAGAAAAAGCACCAGATGGGTGGGATCGAGGAAATGGGCAGACTTTACTGTAGAACTGATATTCAAAAGTTTTATCAGAAAATAAAACAAACATGCCATTGTTACACAGCCAGAAAGGAAGCCAGTATAGGAGTAGATGAACATGGAAAGCTAGTAGTTGAATCACAGTCGGTGTTTTTTGGTATAGAAAGTCTAATTCTGCAATCAGAATTGCGGTTATACTTGCAATGATATTCAAAGTCTCAATGCCAGGAAGAATGAACCACTCGCCCTGGACCATGATGATAGAGAATTCCGTTCCCCTCCAGTCTAGAAAAGAAGCAGTCGCACACAGACTATTTACAGTAACTGAATGTGACCTGATTTTGAGCATGTATCAGTTCATTTGTCCGATGAAATTGACTTTTTTTTTATTAAATTGCCGTCGGAACAGTCGTGCAAAACTTATTGGCCGAAAAAGGCGCACGGATTGGTATAAGTCCGCGCAAACACTTGTGTATATGGCTGACATTGATGAGATTGAACAGTAAGCCTTCAATAAAGCTTTCGTGAGCATTGAATCAGAAGTGGCCAAAATGGCCACTGCAAAACGACGCAAAACATCGTATTTGTTGTCATCCCAAAAAGACGGACATCACTAACGGCATGCGCAGAAGGCAAAATTGGCAGTTTTAACTTCAAGGTAGTTAAGGACTTCGTCTACCTTGGCTATTCAGTAACAAGCAGCAACCACATCAGCACAGGAATCAGACATAAAATTACTCTTGCCAATCGCTGATTTTTTGAGCTCAGATGGCAAATGAGTAACAGATCCCTTTCTTACAACACCAAACTAGGTGTATGCAAACCTTTTCTATCCTTACTCTTACTCTATGGTGCAGAAGCTTGTAGGTAGTGGAAGCACTTTGTCGTTCCGAGAGAAAGATAATGTGTGTGATTCTTGGTCCGGTTGGTATAAAGGGGATTTGAGAAGGAGGTTCAACCTCTTTAAAGTGAAGAGCCAAACCTGATTTTGAATCCTAATTTTTTTTTTAAAGAACTTAGCACTCAAGTGCTAAGTAGCACAACGTGGCAATAGTCCTAAGTGGGTTGGTTGTCCAACCGCCACTCTCAACTTACACTCAAATGGGTATGACTAGACTTTCAACGGCAAAGCATGTTTTCAGTTATTCGGAAAATGGGGCAAAAAGAGAAATAAATAAATGACGGCATCCAACATTTAATGAGGAGACTAGATTATAAGTGTAATTTGACTTGTTGTTTTACTCTAGGTAGCCAATCGTCTTACATGATTTTAGTTGCCTGAAAAAGTGATATCTTTTGTGTCCAGAACTGTCCGATCTAAAAGTGAACGACTTGTGCCACGAACACCCATTGCTCATTGGAGTATTCACATCGAATACCGACTAGGTTTTGTTTTACACTTGTATCACCTGTGAAATTTGTGTAGTAACGATTTTTAATTTGGTAACATAATTGAGTTTTTCTCTCATTTGTTTAAAGACAGTATGAACTGATATCATTTACGTTTGATAACATTTTATGGAATAAGTACTGAAAATTATTTGAAGATTTTGTTGGCATTAAAATCTGGGGTCAAAAACAGAAAAAAAGAATTTGTCAACTACTCTTAGAAATCTGGAAACTTTGAAGAAAAAGATGAATTCTTACGAAAGCAATCGGGAAACGTGACAGATAGATGTGGAGTAAGGTGAGGCTCTTTATAATAATTAAAAACAAGATAGAAAAGAGTTGCTACTTATATTATAGATGCGCACTATAACCTTTTGGAAACAATAGGTGGTTGAAAACCACGAAATTTTAGAATGTATTGTCAAACATTTGAAATACTGTGCGACGAACTAAGAGGTTTCGAAAAGAATAACACCAATTACAGAAAACGTATTCCATTTCGAAAAAGAATTGCAATCGCAATATATGCTCTTGGTTCATGTCTTCATCTTGGTTAAATACAGGACGGTTGTAGTTTTGTTTGGCGTAGGAATACCAACAGTTTGTGAGATAATAAAATCTTTTTGTGAAGACGTTTGGTAGCCTAAATATCTATACTCCTACTATAGTTAAAGAAAATGCGAACGGATTCAAATAACCTGGTCTTTCTTATTTTTTTTTGAGCTATAGGTAAATATGAATGGTACAATTGAATGGTTATCATATCGAAATCCTACTTTCTGTGCTAGATGCTGTGAACTGTCAAAATGATAAGGGCTGGTATACAACGCTTACTGTCTATTATTGATTATCGGTAAAACATGACTAACAGTACCTTTCCTATCATACTCATAATTATTGTATTTAAATGCTTGTCGATGCAGATTTCTTAACATAAACGTCTAAAACCTGGGCCATTGCAACAATTCAGAAATTTATGGAAATTCATATGCAAAGGAACAACATCAAAACCAAATCTTGGAACAAGTGTCAATAAATTTTTGCGGCGGTTATGTTTCGATAGATTAGATTAGATTCAGATTTTCAATAGAAATCAATAGAAGAAAAACTTCAATTACGTTGTGTCGAAATATCAAAGCGTAGTTAAAAACTGTTTTGGACATCTAAAGGCAAGATTTAAACGAATCCGAAAAGGTCTTGTTAAACTCAGTCCTCAACAGGCAATCGCCGTGTAAAGACGTAATTTTATTGAGAAGAATTTTTTTCTGAGTGGAAAAGTAAAGTCAAGGTTAGATTTCTCTGTCGTTAGACATAATATTTTACCCTCTTCTCGTTAAGCGAAATATATTTTTTTCCCTATATATACATATAACGAGCTGCAAAACATATTGTACAATCTCGCAAAAGGAAAAGTAAAAAATAGACCGGGGACCATCCCTTTTTCGTAATCGGTTAAATGACCTTCCACCAGAAGTGGATTTAAACAAAAATAAGTAACAAGCCAAACAAAAATTGGTAGAAGACGATTTTCTTCAATTACCAGGGATTACTTATGACACTAACATACCACGCTATATTGTTATCAGTCGAACAGAAAAGAAAGGAGAAAATTTGAGTCCATTCGCATCGTATAATCCATTCCAAGTAAACCGCGGCTTGAACTACATTTCAAAATACATTTTAGAAGTCAAAGCAATGAGACCGGGAGACTATCTACTCAAAGTCGTAAATGTTCCAACTGCAGACAAATACCTAAGGGCAAAACCATGTCAATCTGAACTCCGTCCAGGGTAGAATCTACCCGCCACATATCATTGATAAACCAGAAGCTGAACTACTGGAAGAGCCGAAAAAGTTCAACGTAAAGGAAGTAAGTACCTGCAAACTCAGTCATTATTACTTTTGATTTAATTCCCCGTCCACAAGCCATCAAAATCGGTAGGATTAACTGTAAAATCGATTAAATCACACCTTACCCCTTACACCTGGCGCTTTGTATCATGCCAAAAGCAAGGATACACTAAAAACCGTTGCACCAATGCTATTTTTTCTAATAAATAGAGAACACAGTTTATAACGAACTCGGATTTATTTTCAGAATCCTAAACGGAAAAAATCATGCGTTAATCCGGGACAACCATCAACTTCGACTGCAAAAGCAGATCGATTCGGCAAAAAGACAATGCTGTATGTCTGGTGGGACCAGAAAGGTGTGGTGTACCACAAGCTCCTGAAACCTGAATTACGCTAGTGATCGAAAAATGACCAGAATGGGCCAGAAGACACGGCAAGACAATGTACCTGCACACAAAGCAAAACAGGTTCAGGACACAACTATTGTAAAACATTTGGCTGGGAGCTGCTACACCACCTGCCGGATTCACCAGACTTGGCTCCTTCAGATTTCCATTTGTTTTTATCGATGGGACACGCATTAGCTGAACAGCACTTCGAATCCTACGAGGAAGTCCAAAATTAGGTGACTTTTTGGTTTGCTTCAAAAGACGAACAATTTTATTGGTGTGGAATCCATTATTTGCCAATAATTTAAATAAAATGTTTTTTACTTTCCCACTTAGTGTTTTACTTTAAATAAAATAATACCAGCTACACCTGGTGTTTGTTAATAGTAGTGCATCTGATGTAGTCAATTTTTGTGCAGGTGTAGTCCAAGGCTCGGAGCTTTATTTTATCCTTTGTGGTAACGTCTGATCTCTCAAATCTTCCCTATTGTGAAGATGCTATTTATGATGATTATATCGTTATACTTTTTTGCATAAGCTCGTTTTCAACATTGAGATGAATTTAAAAAATACGATTAAAATATTGCGAAGTTATCTGTCTAAGTAGAAAACCAAATTGAACGGGGAAAATGTAAGTTACATTTTTCACCCGAAATAGAAGGCCTTGCTTTCTTCCAGCTAGTCAGTTAAGAATCAATGGCCACCTTATATATATATGAAAACCAATTGCTAAAAACCTGGGCATATTTCTTGATCAAAAACTGACAAACTCGTTTTAGTAAAAATAAATAAAGTTAAAATAGCCATACAAATCAAACACCTTCAATAATTGAAAATCATTACTTTCAAACCATAATAAAATGGTAATTCATAAGCCGATTTTCCAATCTGTCTTACTCTACGGTTGTACGGTGTGGGGTAATTGTGCTAAGTGCTTTATTAAAAAGCTTGAAATATTTTAAAATAAAGTTTTAAAAATGATGCTTTATTTTTCCTGGAATAACTCTACAACAGATTTACACGATAGAGCTAACGTTGAATCGATCTCTTCTAGGATATGCAATTTCATTTATTGTGACACATAAAGTATTATTATTACTTTTTTGTTCATTAAGTATCGATATATCATATATGTGTTATCATTTCTTATTTACTTATTTGTTTTTGTTTTTGTAAATTTAATTATTTATTTGATTATTACCAAGCTTCTGTAATGTTTCTTTGTCTGAACATTTAAATATCTACTGATTCATTTATATATCTATATATGTATATGTTATGTATCTCTGCATATCTACTTATTTATAACTTATTTATATAGGGTGGTATCGTGCGGTTTGATTTTCAATAGGCTTTTTTGACAAATCGCGCATTATCACTTTCAAACTGCTTTGTCATTTTTGTTCAGTATCGTTTGGCAAGTTATCATGGAAAGACTTACATGACAACAGTGCCTCCAAATTGTTCAGCTGTTTTACGAAAATCAACGTTCAGTGAGAAATGTTTTTCGTGCGATTCGAGGAACATACGGTGCGCATAATCGACCTACTGAAACCACTATTGTCAATACCATTTGCAAACTTGAGTCCCGGTTTACATTAGTGGATGACACTCAACCGGTTAGACCACATTCAGCAGCTGTAGCTCAGAGTGTACGAGGAGACCGTCATTGTCAGCAGCTTGACTTAGCGTATTCGACATCTTGGCATATTTTACGTGAGAATCTTGGCCTAAAAGCGTACAAAATTCAACTTGTGTAAGAATTGAAGCCAGGCGACTTGAATTTACGTCACATTTTCTCTGGAAAAACTCAGTGAAAATCCGGTGTTTTATCGTGAAATTTTGTTTAGTGATGAAGAACTTTTCTAGCGTTTATGGGCTGGTGGAATCACTGGTCCATATTTCTGAAAAAATGAGGCAAACCAGAATGTTACCGTCAATTGTAACCGCATTAAGAAATAAGCCAGCTACGATTGATGCTTTGAAAGCATATATTACTCGTGTTTTCCGCGAGATACCAGTCCCTATGCTCGAACGAGTCGCCTAAAACTGGAAGTTTCGAATGGACCACCTCAGACGTAGTCGTGGCCAACATTTACATGATATCATTTTGAAAAGGTAGATGCCATGAATTGTTCTTTTAACCGATAATTAAAATTTTAAGTTCGCTTTTAAATTTATGTGTTTTAATTTAATCAAACCTCATGATGAATCACCCTTTAAATACCCTTGATATCGTGTAGAGTGAAGGTCAAAGTTTTTTGCCTTACCAAGCAAATACGTTACTTATATTCAATTGTGATAATCGGATTTCAGCGCCGTGCAACAAATGATTTTACTCATCAGTTGAAGGCATAAAGCGTAAGTCCCCATTTTCGTTTCTTATATTCTTCTTTTTATTTATAACAAAGCAAAAAAAAAAAAAAAAAAAAATCCAAGTATGTCCTTTGGCGAACTTCAAAATTTGCTTTTGGGACAAATAGAGCGTGATAATGCCAATTTCAAAAAGACGGAAAAAGAATTTCGCCATACTTCAGATTACCTTTCGATTCGTCTTTCAATGTTAGGAGACAATTTTGCTACAGCGAAGAGGTACCATGAAGAAATAGTGTCAGGCAAGTTGGAAAAGGGTGTGGTTAAAGAGGATTTAATCGTGGTCTACGAAAAATTGTAAGTGAGTTACCGGGACTATCGCAGTGATCTCTCGGATGCTATTGGAAAGAGATCTCAGGACTAGAGTGAACTACTGAACTTCGGCTTCCAAAAATCAATATACCCGAATTTTCCCGATCAAATTCAAAATGGGTATCTTTTCATGACATCTTTGTTTCGTTAATCCATGATAATAAGTCAATCAGTGAAGTTTAAAAACGGCATTATTTGAAGTCAAGTCCCACCGGCGAATCAGCACGACTTCCTTAACATATGTCGATAGATGCAGGAAATTATGACAAAGTTTCGGAACTGCTAATAGTCAATTTCGATCACAAAAGAGTATTGGTTCATGCCCAACTCAACCTATTTTTGGTCAACCTGCGTTAGTAAAAGTCTGCACAAGGTATTAAATCTTTGTTAGATGTTTCCTCTGAGTACTTGCATGCGTTAGAGAACTTAAAATTACCAGAAATTGGCAGTAACAAAGTCTTACCAAACAGGAAACAATTTACAGAATTTTTAGAGTTAAGTTTAAAGAGTAGAACATTGGAGGTTATAGCGGAGCAAGGAACGTCTCTGTTCAACACTTTTACATTTTGTAACAAATACACATACATCTGCACATACAAAGATTTAGTGCCCGTTTTACTAGATAATTGGAATCATATCTCCGGTTTACAACTAGCAGACCCATATTTTCATGTTCCTGCAACAATAGACCTTCTTTTTGGTACCGACGTCTATTACGAAGTTATACTTCCAGAGATCATCAGGAGTGCTGACTTTGAAGCACCCATCGCACAAAAATCTCAACTAGGATGAGTGTTACTGGGAAAAGTTTCGGAAATTCCTCGAAGGCTTCAAAGTTTTTTACAATTAGTGGATCTTGACCTACAAATGCGTACCTTTTGGGAGATGGAAGAGGCTCCGTTTCCAATTCAACCATCGGATGCGAACGACATTTTACCACACACACAAGACGAATATCCGACGGCCGTAAGAAGGTATCGCTACCGTTTAAAGGATTAAAACGACCAGCTTTAGGGCATACCCAGGAAATCACGCTGAAATGATTCGCGTATCTGGAACGACGTTTGCAAAAAGATGAGAAGCTTCGAACAGAATACAGTCGATGTATCAGGGAGTATCTTACCATGAATCATATGGAGGAGATTGGTCTAGATAACGACGCCATTTTGAAGTCACCTTACCATTCGTTTCTACCACATCATACTGGGGTGAAGGATGGAAGATGAAGGATGAGGACAAAAGTAAGAGTTGTTTTCAAAGCAGCATCAAAAAGAACCGATGGTATCTCCTTAAATTATCATCTCATGGTGGGCCCTAAGCTTCAGACAAACATCACCAAAGTCATCTTAAGTTGGAGGAAATACGAGTACCGAGAAGCTTGGGTAAACCAGGCGGATAGGAATTATCAAATAATTCTCTGGAGACTAGGAGTAGGTGAACCGATCAAAGGGTTTAAGCTCAAAACCATCACGTTCGCCACAGCGTCTGCTAACTTTCTGGCCATTCGCAATACTCAGCAAGTCGCCGGTAATGAAGCAGACAAGTTTCCAATACGGGCAGCGGTTATCAAGGAGATGATGTATGCCGATGCTTATTAAGTAGTGCCGAATTGGTTGAAGAGGCGCGTCAGAAACGGAATGAAGTCCGGGAAATTCTCTATTCAGATGGGTTGAAACTCCAAAAATGGACATCGAATCACAAGGAGTTGATCAGCGACATTCCTAAACAGGATCGGAAAAGTAACTTCGTAACTAACATGTCAAGACCTTGGGCATCAGATGGTTTCCAGCAACAGACTCATTCTCTTTTCGAATTTTTCGACTGATGGGGAAGAGATGACAGAAAGATGAGTTTTTTTGTCGATAGCGAAACTTTTTGATTCTCTTGGATGGACAGCACCGTGTACCATCAAAGCAAAAATCTTGATGCAACAGTTATGGAAACGAGGTAGGGATTCGGGTCAACTGATTGCAGAGGATTTGAAGCGCGAGTGGGAGAATTTTCGATCTGAACTTCCACTCATAAAACATATACTGATTCCATGATGGATTGAAACACGAAGTTGTTACTCTATTGAATTTCAAGGTTCTTGCGATGCTTCTATGAAAGGTTATGGAGCAGCCGTATACCTACGAGTGGTCGATAGCGGTAGTCAAATTCGCATAAGCTCACTTCTCTCAAAAATAAGAGTAGCTCCCATAACTACGGTAAATCTTCCGCGCTTAGAGCTTTGTGGAGACGTAATTCTGGCGACACTTTTAGAACATGTCAGAGCTGCTCTTCGTATGCCATTCATGAGGGTTTATGCGTTGTCAGACTCCACAATCAATCTGGCCTAGATACGGGGACCTCCGACCAAGTGGAACACTTTTGTTGCTAATAGGGTAGCAGAGATTCAGCGACTCACCAGCATCAACGATTGGAGACAAATACCAACAAAACACAACCCCGCTGACTAAGCTTCGCGATGTGTGGCTTCATCCGTGCTAGGATCGCAGGATATATGGTGGAGAGGCCCTGCCTTTTTAAGGAATGGCTGGCAGTTTGAGAAACCGAGGCAACCAGACAGTTTTATCATTGAAAATGAGGCAAAGGGAATCAAATCGCACCATGTTACAACACATCACACGAACGAAATAATAAAGATGATGCAAAAATTCTCGACACTTTCGAAGTTGGTCCGGGTCCTAGCGTACTGTTTGCGATTTGTTCAAAACTGCAAAGCGGAATCGAAATCAAAACTAGCCGGAGTTCTTAACCCTCAACTGGCCGGGTGGTTTTTTTGTAACATAACGGGCGGGTGCGGTCAGCGCGACCGCATCTACTGTAGGTATAATATTTTTATGTTATTACCCAAATAATAAATAAATAAAAATACACAGAGCTACTGATAAGTAACACTTAACAAAATGTAATTTTTATTAATGTTAAATATTATTCAAACGCTAAAAATAAACAAAACCTTCTATAAAAAGTTCTAAAAAAAATCTAAAGTAACTTTTGGAAAAACATTTTGGTTTTGTTATCTTAAGAGATCACATAACATGAAGAAAATAATAAATAATCATAAACGATATTACTAATAAAAAACTGACAACCGTCATTTATGTTCTTGTTTCGCGACAATCGCAACACATCTACAATCGCGGCTACATTCGATACATATTGGCTTTCTACAACAAAAACATATATGATGGGTTTTACGTTTTTTTTTTTTTTTTTTTTTTGGATTGCAAGTATAGCATGTTTTTCTAGTTCCCAGCTTCCAGTTTCTACCTAGGGTATAGGTTCTTCTATGTTTAGTACTCTTCCTATAGCTAAGCAAAGTTCTCGAGTCAGATGTTAACTACTTGCCCGTCTTTGTAAATGCGGTTTGGCAAGACTTAATGCGTCTTTTTATCTTGTCCTCTCGCATTAGGGCCCACAATATAAAGCAAACGATAAAAAATTGTCATCGGCCTTCTACGAGTACGTCGAGCAGAGCCATAGTTTGAACATTTTTGATCTAATAAGTCAACCCCATATTTAGTCTCGTTATAATACATTATTACTCTAAGTTTTTTCTTGACATTTTCTATTGCTGTATCGTGATGCACGCTTGATCCAAATATAACCGACCTATTTTATTTGGGGACATAAGATGCTAGTGTCAATTTATTTGTGAATCCAAACAAGGAACTTTCTACTTTACCTGTTTTTGATGACAAAAATTCTTTACGAATGTCTCTTTGGTTTTTTTTTTCATAGTGCCAACAAATATAAAACCTTTTTTCTTCAACTCTTCCATTAACTGTATTGAAGTAAATCAATTAGCGGCTGTAATATTGCAATGTGAACCCTCTATTTTGTCTACAAGTTTCAAAACAGATTGGGTCGGTTTTTTGAAGTGTTTGAACTGTTCTGGTTAATCTTTTTTATTAGAATCTTTACCCACATAAATGTAGGGATACACTGAATTTTCAAGCCATATATTGCGGGTTTTTTGGCATGTACATTTCAAATTTGCATCTGCTGCGAAATGCAACCAGCATCTCATCAACACAAGCTGAAGTTCCAAATTCGTGTACGTCTTGACAATTACCAATAAAATCATTAGAAATTTCAGATATTGGAGCTTCGAGATCATTTTCACGTCGTTCAGTCATATCCAAATCATAAACGTAACTTTTGTCGTCATACTTGTCTCGCATCTTTTCTAAGTGACTGTTGGTAAGTGTTATAATATTTTCACGAATACCCTCGCGAATACCCATACGTCTTCTACTGACGACTCTGTTGCAAGGCTGTTTCGAAGAATTTGACGTGTTCCTGATTGTACATCCATTATGTTATGACTTCTTATTCTACTTCGGGCGGCGGATGGAACAGAAGGTCAGCGAAACATATTTTGCCGAAATAGTTTTTATCCCTCAGTCCAACTTCCTCGTTATCAAAAATACTTTCACTTGGCTTGCGTGAGCGCTTACGACTCGATTGAAAATTTGATCATTAGGTAAGGTAACTTCTTTTTCAGGTTCTGAGTGGCGTGACTCATAAACTACGTGATTTGGTTCGATATCCTGATGAATATCAGTACATTCACCATCGCCATCAAAGGCAGGGCCATCATTATCACCTTGCGTTAGCCACTCTTGTATTCGTTTTACAAAACAATCCATTTTGTTAGGAAAATGTAGACTACACCGAGTAAGGGATTCCATTAATTAAAATTAAACAACAGGCCAGGTGCGGTCACTGTGACCGCTGCAAATTTTTTAAACATTAAAAACTCAAAACAAAAGACGCGTGCGACTATTGCTAGTCCGCTCCTCGTACTAATCGACTGAGTTACGAAGGTACCGGGAGGGACGAGTACCATCGAATATTGGAAGAGTATAATATTGGTAGTACCGCCACCTACTTCGGTCATGGTGACCGCACCCGGCCTGTTAAGGGTTAAATCAGAAAAGCTGCAATCCGCAACAGCAGAATTGGAGGAGCTGGAAGTCAAGAACACGATACCAAAATCATTTAAGTCACTAAATGCATTCTTGGATGGACATGGTATCATACGCGTAGGCGGCCGACTTCAAAATTCCCTATTGAGCGGAAATTATCTATCTCGTCTACAACAAAGACTAAAATGGCTAAAAATCTAAGTCAACCTGAAAGCCGGTGACCTAGTAATTGTTAGAGACGAACGATTATCACCAGTCCAATGGATGCTTGCACGCATTTCGGAAGTGCATTCTGGAACCGATAAACTTGTTTGCGTAGTTACTTCAAAAATAAAAACCGGAAAACTCAAACGATCGATAACAAATATATGCTACCTACCGTCAAACAAGGCAAATGCGAAAGACACTACTGTTAAAAAGAAAAAAAATATTATAAAAATAAAAGAATAAATAGTATCTTAAAGTTAGTAAGTATATTAATAATAAGCTGAAAAAAAAGGAAAAAACAACCTCACATAAATAAAATAACATAGCTATATTTTCTACATGGAACACATTCCACTTCATAAACAAAAAAATATATATATATACATATTGTTATGCAGTTACCCAGACGCTACGTCAGCATTACAATCGTTTCTCGCAAACAACTAACTCAAGTTGCAGAAAACGTTCTCTCGCTGAGTAAGCAAGAAAAAAATATTAATTAAGGGAAAGTCGCAACAAATGTGGGAGAGGAAGTTGAACCGTGTCAGAACAATATCATTAAGTTTCAAAATCATTAGCAATAAGAGAACGTAAAATAAAAACTAAGTTTATAAGATCTCAAAGACAATCCTTCAATTCATCTCGGTTTTGCTGTGTGTGTTGTACAAAACTCTTGGGAAAAAAATTAACTATTGACTTAAAAGTCAATAACTAACTTTAACCCTCTAAAGCACTGTAGTCAAGCAGAAGGAAATGCCAGAGCCGAAATCCTAGGCAATAGTCCGGCCTGACGCTAAAATAAAATATCGGAATAAATTCATATAGTGGACATAACTATATATGGTAAAATATATATATGGTATAATATATATAAAATATAACAAAATATATGGTAAAATGCAAGAACAACAATTTTTACTATACCGATCTTCCTAAATACATAAGTCAAAATTAAACAAAAAATCGACGCGTAAATCCGCTCATACATCACAAATGCACAAAAAAAACACTCAATATCAATTTTCAATTAACACCAATCCATTAAACTGAAAGAAAAAAAAACTATTTGGCACACGCAGTACCGTAGGGAATAAAAATTACATTTACTATTATTTATTAAGATACACAAACTTACCGGGAAATATCCATGGACTTCTTACTTAAATTCCGCATAAAAAAAAATAATTATGCGGAACAACAATTACAAAAAAAAAAAAAAAAAATAAATAAATAAAATTAAAAAAACGATTAAAAGACACTCTGCGGCCACGATCACACAAAACTTTTGCATCGATTTATCCATACCCAGCGAGGAGAATACCGACGCAACGTAACGCATCACAAAAAAGGCTTTTCACGTGCACGCATGCAGTCTAAAGAGCGCAACAGGATTATCGCATATTAGCAATATCACCTGCTCGGGACACAGTGGAATGCAGCCATCGCAGCTTAGCGGAAGCTTATTCTGTAATCATGTTGCTCTGTTTCTTATTATTGATATGCTCGTGCATGTCATTTACGTTTTATTAATGGCTTTGTTTCTTTCCATGTATACCTGGACAAGAGTTCAAAAAGAACTCGTTTCATCGATGTCGTACACGAATAGAATTGTTGCAGACCCTCTTCTAACCTGCTCCAACAAACAATTGAAATTAAAACAAATAGACCGATAAAATTTACAAATTTATGCAGAGAGCACAGTGTAGAAATCACCCCAGAAACCCTAAATGATATTCCGTTGACCAAAAATATTCACTACATTATTGTGCGAAATATATGTTAAATACACACAATATATTATGGCTTTCAAATAAAACCAACCTCTCTGGATCGCGGTTTGAAAATTTTGCCAACGATCATAATCTAGTCATCCTTAACGAAGGGATGATGCACTAGGAATACCTTCACGGTGATAGATGTATCTCTTGCATGCTAAGATATTGCTCCTTTGTTTCACTGGGAGGTTGAACCTTCGGGTTCGGGGAGCAGTTATCATATACCAGTTATTATACAAACGCACGTTTAAAAGAAAATATGGCAAACTGGAATCTGTTCAAATCGACAACGCCAGCTCTAACCACTACACGACACACGTCACTCAGCATTAACCAGCAAGCTGCAAAAATTAAAAAAAATTATCAGAATTGCAGCATCGAAAGGCATTCCGGTAACCAAACATAAAGGCCACAAGTCAAGTCCAGTCTGGTTCTCGAAAGAAATTTCAGCTCTGGTAGGAAAAAAATCTAGCTTGGGTTAAGGTACGAAAAAGCCCAACTACCGATAGCTACATTCTTTATAGGAAAACTTCCGCAAAACTTCAAAGGGAATCCATTCAGGCTAAAAGGTTTTCGTGGGAATTTTGTCAACACCATGGACCCGTCTATGGACCTAAAAACATTGTGGAGCAAAATTAGATCAATTCGTACCTCGAAGCCACGTCAAGATTTTCCATATATATTCGTGGGTCATATCTTTCAAAATGACCCGGAGGTCATAGCTAACACTTTTGCAGAAAAATGGAAAGTTTATAGTGCGGACACCACCTATCCAGATGGCACGATTCAAAAAAAGACTAACTTTAAAATAAACGACCAAACTGGCCAATGGGAATATCTTATGGAAGCAATAACACTGGCTAAACTCTAAATGACCCTACAGACTGCGAAAGGGACAACACCGGGAGATAGTGATGATAGTCTCAAAGAAAGAGTTTGCGTTTTATACAACAACATAATAAATAATGGGAACTTTCCACACGACTAAAAGCGGACAAAGCTAAAACATATACTCAAAAAGTCACACAACTACCATTCTATCGAAGAATATCGTCCAATTTCACTTCTTCCTGTTATCTTCAGGATTCTTGAGAAAATCCTTGCAAGACGAATCGGATGGATAATAAAGAAAAATATGCACCCAGGACAGCACGCTTTTAGACCCAATAGAGGAGTTCAGTAACTTTTACACATATCAGAACACAAAATTACTAAAAAATTATCCGGAACCCAGCATAGTGTGGTCATGTTTTGGAATCTAGAAAAAGCTTTTGATAGAGTCCTGGTTTCCTCAGCTATTAATCAGCTGAATTCATGGGAAGTCCCGAAAAAGATTCTTAAAGTAGTTCAGTCTATTTTATCAGGAAGAACATTTCACGTTGACGGTTATAACTCCTCCTCAGTAAAGCTGAGGATTCCACAATGATCGCCACTATCAGCGGTTATATATGTTCGAGATTAAAATTAGAACAATTAATTATATGTAATAAAATATATGATAATGTAAAATATAATATATGTAAAAGGGGAAATGTGAAACATTAGTAATCCACTGCATTACCAATATTAATGCTAATCCCAGTATAAATGATTATAATTAAGACCCAGTATATTGCATACTTTCTGGGGATAAACACAATAAACTTGATAATCAAAGGAAGCGGACGTGTTTAATTTTGCTCCGCCTTTTTTAATATGAATTGGTTCGTGTGGTGACCAAAATCCCTTTTATTGATTTTCATGGTCCTTCCAGTCCTAACGATTGATAGTAAATCAATCAGCGTGTGTGATAAAACTATGATATAATAAAAAATAAAAAAAAAAAATAAAAACAGACATTAACTTAAAGAAGACAAAAGTGAAGAACAAAACTACAAAGAGTTTTTTTTTTAAGGTGCAAATTGGTTTCCCGCGTCGTGCATTTTCTTTCATTTTTTTTTTTTAATTGTGTTTTAAAGACCAACAAAAGACAAAAGATTACAGTTAATTTTCAACCTCTACAGTCCAGATTGCAGTAAAATCGCAGCTATAACCGTCATCTCCGTTGTTCGACCATTTTGCCGTTTCAGTGAACAGTTCTGCTCACCGTTGGACTACTTTGCAACAGCACATCCACCGTTGAGTCCGTTACTACCGCAAAGGGTCCGTTAGGATATCCGCTATAACTGTGCGACACACATCTGGGATACCGTTTCCATTTCAGATCAATTTTCTGCAGATCTCCGGCAATTTAAATAATCTAAAAGATACGTAAGTTGAAATACACCCTCATTTTAATTTTGTTTCTCTTACGAGTATTTTTTTTTTTTAATTTTAATTAATTTCTAAAATGAGTACTGCTCTAAAGCTCCAAAGCAATTACAAAGGATTGGGAAGATTTTGGAAAGAGATACCCGAAGGAAAGGACAAAAAATTACATCTTCAACAGGATTGCCGTGCTGTAGGAAAATTTCAAGATTAGTACCCAACATAACACCGATCTAATATCCTCAATTGAAGCTGGAATGGAGGATAAATTAGAGGAAATCTTTGACAGGATTAAAGACAATTACTTGGACTACAAAACAGCGCTATTAATGTAAGTACCTCTAGCGGTAAGAACATCATTCGAATGCTGAAAATAAATTTACCAGTCTTTTTGGGGGAATATGAATCTTGGAGATCATTTCATGATCTTTTTGTGTCTTTAATACATACAAATATAGCACTAACAGAGGTTGAGAAATTGCATTATTTAAAATCTAGTTTGGGCGGTGAAGCCGAGCTCCTCCTTCAACATTTAGTCATTGACAACGGGAACTATAAACCAGCATGGGACATTCTCACATCTCGCTATGACCATAAACGTGTCCTTGTTAATGCACAGCTGAGAATCTTTTTTGCACAAGACAACATTAGCCACGAGACCGCTGCACATCTGAAAAAATTGCTAGATAAATCAGTGGAATGTCGACACGCTTTGAAAAATCTCGATTTATCGGTGGAACACTGGGATGTTATCCTTAACTTTTGTTTAGTGAAAAAACTTCCCAAAATAACGCAACAACTTTGGGAAGAAAAGCTAGGGACAGATAAGGAATTACCAAAGTTTAAAAGTTTCACTGAATTTTTAGAAGCGAGGTTTAGGACATTGGAATCAGTTGGTAAATGGGAAGATATAGGAGGCAGTAAGATCTCTAGGGCACCATTAACAAAAACAAAATCGTTTAACTTGAAGCAGAATCAAAAGAGTCAATTCAGTTGTAAAGTGTGCGGACCTGCAACCGGTTTTTAAAAATGGACATCGCGTCTTGCAGGAATATCGTGAATAAAATCGGCATATGCGAGAATTGTCTGGCATACATTCACGCAACCCAACAGTGTCCCAGCAGAGTCCGGTGCAACTTTTGCCAACAGCTTCACCACTCCCTTTTACACATTAACCCCCTTAACACTCTCAATTCAATTCACACACAACAAAGACCCAACACTACACAACACATGCAGCGCCTAATTCGGTCACCACCACTCAACACACATACACCCCCACCGAATCCCATTTATCTACAGTACACTTAAACGCTACCCCTTTTCAGCCCACACAACACTTTTCACGCAGTAGAATCCCATGTAGACGTGTTACTCGCAACAGCGCTGCTGAAAGTAAGATCCTCTTCAGGTATAGACGTTACACTCCGCGGATTGATAGATCCGGGTTCAGAGGCCACATTTATTACTGATCGGGCAGACAAGAGATTAGGTATGAAGGCAAAACGGACTTTCGTAGAGGTATCCGGGTTGGGGAAGGTCAGCAGCGGAGCTTGTCACAGCTGCGTTGACCTCAGGTTGGGATCTCTGCACTCGGTCTATGAAACCAGCACCCGAGCCTTAATATTTGAATCGCTGACTGGCCTTCTTCCGGCATACGAGCTAATACCAAAGCAGTGGAAACACATACACGGATTAACTCTAGCTGACCCGACCTACTATAAACCCGCCGAAGTCGATCTGCTATTGGGAAACGACATTTACTCCGAGATAGTACTTCCAGAAATCATCCGTGGCGAAGAAGCAAAGTCACCCATTGCGCAGAATACGTCACTTGGGTGGATTTTGATGGGTAAAGTACAAAAACCCATCCGAACCACAAGGAACTTCATTTAAGTACTTGATGTCAGCCCGCAACTCCAACGTGTCTGGGAGATGGAAGAAACAACCTTTAAGGCACACCAAACCTACAAGGCAACGACGAAAAGGTTGGATGGCGGACGATACGAGGAATCGTTATCATTTAAGGAAGGGAGCAGACCTGTGCTCGGATCCTCGAAGGAAGGAGCCTTGCGTAGGTTTGCTCAACTAGAAAACACTTATGTAGACGATCTGTTCGCGGGAAGTTGGCTTTTCTTTGCCCTTAGATACCCCAGATCACGTCAACACTCTAGGAATTAAGTGGTTTCCAGTAGACGATAGCCTTTCTTTTCAGAACATCCAACTCGACGGTGCTGACCCAACAAAAAGGACAATTCTATCCACCATTACTAAGCTCTTCGATCCTTTAGGATGGATTTCACCTTGCGTCGTCAAGGGCAAAATTTTGATGCAGAAACTGTGGCGTAGCGAGCTGAAGTGGGACGAGCCTATTTCATTGGAGTTAAAGAAGGAGTGGAACGCTTTTCGTGAGGAATTGCCGTAACTTGAAAAGATCCGTATCCCTCGATGGATCCACACGCACAGCACTCTTAACGAACTAGAATTACACGGTTTCAGTGACGTATCCGAGAAGGCATACGGTGCCGCTATATACCTTCGAGTTCTCGATTCCAACGACTTCATCCATGTACAGTTGCTTATGTCCAAGACCAGAGTCGCTCCAGTAAAAATCCAAACAGTGCCACGACTAGAACTCTGTGGAGCCGTTTCTCTTGCAACACTGCTGGACTATACTTCGAAGGTTTTAGGCTTTCCAGATGTGAAGCAATATGCGTGGACGGACTCAACCATTGCGTTATCATGGATTGCTTCTATTCCAACTAAGTGGGCCACCTTTGTTAACAACCGGGTAGCCGAAATGCAACGACTGGTGAAACCAGAAAGCTGGAAGCACATTCCCAGTGAAATGAATCCTGCGGATTTCATTTTTCTGACTTACATGCTAACAGACTTTGGTGGAATGAGCCAGATTTTCTGCGAGAATCTTGGGAGTTTCAGGGTCCACAACAACCGACGAGCTTAACTACAAACGAGGACAAACGGTCAATTAAAGCTCACATGGGGATTCAGATAAAAAATGATTTTTATACTCTTATATCAAAACACTCTAATCTTACAAAACTTATAAGGATCATAGCATACTGTCAACGATTTATAACAAATTTACGAAACATACCTGAGTCGAGAAAAGGTAATTTACTCCCTCCAGTCGAAATACATTCTGCCACACTGTTCGCCGTAAAGCTTGTACAAGCAGACATGTTTACTCCCGACGTGAAAGCCAAAGCCCGAAGCTGTCTCTGCCCTCATACGGACTCTGATGGAATCTTGCGAGTCGGAGGTAGATTACAACAGGCGGATCTTCCATTTCATCAACGACACCCAATCATACTCAAAGGAAATCATCATTTCACAAAGCTTTTGATTGCTGATGCTCATCTGCGAACGTTTCATGGAGGACGTGGAGGCAAATCACAGCATACTTGCGCAACAGAGCTAAAACGTCGCACCAACTGATGGGCAATCTACCGGCCCCAAGAGTGCTCATCTCCCAACCATTTACACATTCCGGGGTCGACTACGCAGGTCCAATCGAAGTAAGGTCATGGAATGATCGGGGAGCCAAAACCTTCAAGGCGTACGTTGCCATTTTTGTGTGTTTGGCTACCAAGGCCATATACATCGAATAGGTGAGCGACCTTACTACAAACGCATTCATCGCAGCCCTACGACGATTCACAGCGAGAAGAGGATTATGTTCGCATATATTTAGCGATAATGGGACGAACTTACTTACTTCCGACCAACAGCACATATAAAGACGACGAATTAATTCAATCGCTTGTCATCTCTTACAAAACATACACAATAAAAATCAACAACAATAAATGTTCATAAAATATATTTATACAAAACCTTCAAAATGCTGACGGAAAATCACAAAATTCAAAATGCCGGCGGCAAATCACAAAACTCAGAATGCCGGCGGCAAGTGCAACACACAGAATTCTAAAATTTATTGTTTTGGTACAACACATCAACAAAATCACAACCATTTACACGCAAGCAAACACATGCGTAACCATTTCACTCGCACACAATTTCGCCGCGAATCGAAATACCAATACCCAAACGCGCCGTCGTTTTATTATTATTTTTTTTTTTCATACAATGCACTTATTTTTTCTCACAAGTTTTTTTTCTCCAGGCACAAAATGTACATTCGCAAATTGGAGTTCAAGGACAACACGACACTTCACGAGAATCTAAATCGTTTACAAACTTCCTACACGTACTACGATCACGAAAGAGAGAAGAAGAAGGATGAGCAACTTTCATTGAAAAATACGATGCACAGTTGCAACAACAATAGCCATTGACCTCATAAGGCATATTCAAATATTTGTATAATTTATTGCACTTTAAATTACCTGGTCAACACACCATACTTACAATTTTCAATATTGCCATACTTCAGAGTTTGAATAAAACCCTTTATTCCTTTTATGTTTTATCTTTTTTTTATTCGACACAACATAACACTTACTCTACACATTATACCGGTTCGGCAATCAACACAATAAACATCAATAAAGAACGAAGTGATCAAAACAAACGAAGAAGAAGATGGCTGTGGGTGATCGACAAGGAAAGCACCAACATGAAGGCAGAGACACTTTACGAAATTAAGGGTCGAAAAACATTGAAAACTACGTTCACGGCCGGGGAGAATGTTCGAGATTAAAATTAGAACAATTATTTATATGTAATAAAATATATGATAATGTAAAATATAATATATGTAAAACGTTAGTAATCCACTGCATTACCAATATTAATGCTAATCCCAGTATAAATGATTATAATTAAGACTAAGTATATTGCATACTTTCTGGGGATAAAACACAATAAACTTGATAATCAAAGGAAGCGGACGCCTTTAATTTTGCTCCGCCTTTATTAATATTAATTTGTTCGTGTGGTGACCAAAATCCCTTTTATCGATTTTCAATATACAACGCCTACATTTATTCTCTTATTACCATCTTTATCTTTAATTGGGCACAAGAAAGAGGGGCAATATTACCATCAACCAAAACAGAAGCTCTCCACGTTTGTAGAAAAAGAAAATGTACAACGTCCCCGGTCATCCTTCGTGGATGTTCAATTACTCTCCAAAGACAACTCAAAATACGGGGAGTTTGGTTCAGCGTAAATCTTGAATGGGATTTACAGTTTAATGTCTGAAACTAGTTAAAATTGCGAAATAATGCAATGAAGACGATATGTTTATGCCGAAAGGAGCCACACCTTGAAACTGCTCTCCAAATAGCAAAAACACTTGTGGAAGGCACTCTTCAACATGGTATGACAATATACATGTAGACTACGAAAAAGAATTCGGAAAAAATTGACACAGTCAGGAGGGCATTGGCCGACTTCATGCATCCATTACCCAATATTACTAAGGCGACGCTTCTTAGCAAAAGCTTCAGAAAGAGCTGTACCCCCGCTATAAGCAACATGGTGTCCTTGCTATGTAGCCATGCTATGATACCTTTTAAATGATAGATTTAAATCCTCCTTCACCTTGTAAAAGGAATTCACTGAAAATTAACTTCACATTGGAAATAACATATACTGGAAAAACGAAACACCGTTTTTTTTTCCAAGCTTTACACCTAGATATGAATGTTTTTTCGAACGAAGTCCGATTTTTATATACCGACAGCTCATGCAAGGACAATAATTCCATCTACGCTGTGATTGAGTTTAATAAAGACGGGAAACCAGCCAGAGGGGACTCCAGAGAGAACTCCTTCCGGAACTAGCCTTCAGTTACACAGCTGAGCTAACGGCTATCGAGAAAGGGATTTTCATCGTACAGACTTGGTCAGAGAAAACTATTACTTTCAATGACAATTTAAGCATTTTAAAAGGACAATGAAGTAAATAAAACAAGTGGGCAAATTAGAATACATCTCAGCTCTAACGAGAATTTGTCCTTAGCATGGGTACGCGCGCACTTCGGAATTAATGGTAACGAATTTGCAGACACAGCTGAAAAAGAAACCATCAAATACTCTTTGCTAGAAACAACCCCCAACTTCTATCAGCCCACCGGAAATGGGAATCCTGTCAAACATTCCTTCGAACGCACCACAATCGTCATACACGTATTCCATAGAATAAAACTTTCAGCAGACCGCATAAGACTGTTGCGAATCAGGGTAGGAAAAACTCTTTTCAGAGCTAGGCATCTTTAAATTGAGAAACACCCGAGGAATTATAACATTGTGGTGTAGTTCTCACAATTTGGTAAATCATGGTCACCTGCCTAATTTCCAAACCTACCCATGACCCAGGACTTATCGAACAGCAACTAGTCGAATTTCTGACCCCAGCAAAGTCTCAAGCCCTTGAACATATCAAAGAAGCCACATCTTGTCATCTCGTCATAAAAAAAAAAAATAAAAAAATAATTTTATAGTAAAATATGAAATATGAAACGACGACTTTGATGCCCAGTTGTCTTCAAAAAATAGTTTATAATGGGTCTATAACTTAGTGCGGTTTGCTTAGAGATGGCGTAACTTGTATTATTCCATTGGAACATGTGTTGGAAAGCTACTGTCATTGTACGTCATTTAGTATGTCATTTATTTGAAGCGTAAAAAAAAATATTTTTTTTTCACTCAAATATGTCGAACTTTGTGCCTGAAAAAGTGTTTTTGCGGGGAGTTCTTTATTACTTTAATATGAAGAAAACTGCTGCCGAATATAATCGGATTTTGGTGGAAGTTTATGGTGAACATGCGCTAGCTGAGTGAACGTGCCAAAAGTGGTTTGCACGATTTAAAAGTGGCCTTTTTGGCTTGGAAGACGATGAACGTCCTGGGCAGCCAAAAAAGTTTGAAGATGAAGAACTGGAAGCATTACTCTATGAAGATTGTTGCCAAACACAAGAAGAGCTCGCCGAATCTTTGGGTGTCACTCAAGCAGCCATTTCAAAACGTTTAAAAGTAGATGGAAGTATTCAAAACCAAGGAAATTGGGTTCCACATGAACTCAAGCCGAGAGACGTCGAAAGGCGGTTTTGCATGTCCGAAATGCTGCTGGAACGCCACAAAAGGAAGTAATTTTTGCTTCGGATTGTTACTGGTGATAAAAAAATGTATCCATTACGACAACCTCAAGTGCAAAAAATTATGTGTGAAACTCGGCCAACCAGCCAAATCAACGGCAAAGCCGAATATCCATGGCGCGAAGGTAATGCTCTGTATTTAGTGGGATCAGATGGGTGTGCTGTATTATGAGCTGTTAAAAACTGGTTTGCCCCTTCTGACTACCATTTGTTCCGGTCGATGCAGAACGCCCTCACTGAAATACTGTTCACATCAGAACAGAATATCAAAAATTGGATTGATTCATTCTTGGCTGAAAAGCCGGCGCAGTTCTTTTGGGATGTGATCCACAAATTGTCAGAAAGATGGGAAAAAGTCATAGCTTCAGATGGACAATATTTTGAATAATACTATTTTACATGTTTTTCTTAAATAAACGTTCAAATTTTGAAAAAAAACCGCACGAATTAAAATATATACCTAATAAATAAGTTTTTTGTAAACTATTTAAATATAAATAAATAAGGTCTTGTTAAGCTTATTGACAACACTTATTTAATGTGTTTTGCATAATTTTCTTAACGAGCACAATGATAAAACTAATATGCTATAACCATAAGAAATGCCATAAACACATAACGTATGATATTTAGGTAAGAACAACTTTTCTATTTGTATAAAAAAGAAGAATAATTGTTTTATATTTTAATTTCATTTATTTAAAATTGCCAAAACTGCATTGTTTTAGGTTATTTCTTTGAAACAGGCATAACTTTCTTTAGAGTATTTTATAATTTTTTTTTCTCCCCCACCTACCGCGCCCAACACTGCTTGATTTCGGTGATCTAGTGGGAACCGATGTTTTCAGTGTGGCGAGGCCGTTGACAAGAGATAATTATCGCAAGAAATTCGCGAATTTCTAGCCAGCATTGAGGCCCATTGAAAAATGTGCCGATAGATAGGTAAATTGCATTCGTACAATTTTTGTCACTTTTTTCTTAGAGCTTATTTTTGAGTATCGCCACATCCAACCGAACTTTATATTTTTGCATTTTTCCACCTTCAACAGTGGGGGAGTTGATGTTTTAGTGGGAATTAGACCAATTTCTTCTAAAAAAGCAATGCAGTTTTTGTTTCCCGACACCAAATCCGCAAACGAACAAAATACTGAGAAGGATGGATTAGAGGATGCTTAGCCGCCATTGCTTATTTACAAAAAATAATTCAACTAAGGTTGAACATACTAGATATAGAATGACCTTTGTGAATATCAATATTCAAACTTTTTTTTATTTTTATTTATTTTTTTTATTAAAATTTTGGGTTTGCATGCGAATTTCCTAAATACTATTGATACAAATATTAAAGCTGGAACTTAGGGTTGAAGAATAGGTTTTGACTTTCAAATCTGGTGCAGTACTTTATTGTAAGCGTTGCCGTTGTTTTTATAATTTTTTTTTCCCATTTTAAGTCATTTTTTAATGAAATTGGCCCTACCTTCTAAACGGAGCGAGATAGACCCCTCTTTCATAGTAAAAAATGCTTGTTTTTGACCTCTCTATAAAAACCGTTATCAATTTTTGGCCCTAAAGTTATGGTACTTTGTTAGTACGTTTGTTAGTTAGTACTAACCTTCAAAGATAGCTGTTAAAATTTCATGACAATCTGTTCATTAGTGTGTAAGTAATTGTGATAAAAGTGACGCTACTTTTGTTATTTTCAAAATAATGGATCAAAAACAAATTCGTGTATTAATTTCACATTGCTTCTTAATGGGAAAAAATAGGAACTCCGCTCCATCAGAAACAACAATAAAACGTTAGTAGGCTGACTTTAAACGTGGACTTCAAACACTAATGCAGAACGCAATGGACGTCAAAATAAGGCGGTAACACATTAAAAAGAATCGCACGTCGACCAACATAGGTGTGGCTCCCTGCTTCACAACCTGGAGTCAATTTCCGATAACCGCTAAGCGTTCCTTAACATTTTTAATGAACTCTTGCGGATTAAACTGTTCTATTCTTCTAATGCGGCCTGCTATTGCCCTGAGTAACTGAGCCTTAATCTCATCCATACTAAATAATATTACCTAGAAAGTATTCGAGTGAACGCAGTTAGAATTGAGAGGTAACGAAAATACAACGACAACATAATAACTAAAGAAGTCGTTATTCTAAAATAAAGAAATAAAAGTTTATTTGTATTGTGTTTTTTTTTTACTATATAGTATATTTCTTGCAATCAATATCGGTGCTTGTGTTTATGTTATGTTATTATTTTTTTATGGATATTTTCATTTGTTTTGTCAAAAGGATGACGTTGAATATTAGTTTTCTAGATGCCTGTTAATCGCTCTCCATTAACTTTCGGGGTAGGTACTTTAGTTAGAAGGCATATATAGATCCTTTTTAGTCGTTAATAAGTTAAAAATCGCAGCAGACGACTAGGGTATGTGGATCTTTACTACTGGGGATTAAAAGTAATTAATTCTAAAGTAAACCGGCCTCTTTTTTTTTATGAGAGTTGGCCCTTAGGCATAGTTTTAAGTTATGAATTCAAATTAATATGGAAAAAAAACTACTTGAGTTTTTTCTTATTTTTTCCTCACTTCTATAAGTAGGAATTTTAATACATTTTGTTTTTTCGTTAGTATTCTTTTTCTTATAACTTTCTTACTATATTTATAGAAATTAAGGACAGAATGTATTGTATTTATCCCTTTTAGTTAACTTATTAGTTTTTTATCTTCAAGATCACACTTTCCGTTTCTTTTATTTATCTTTTTTTTACAATACACCGTTTGCGTAAAATTTTATTTCTATATTTCTATGATTTATTTTTTCGGTCGAATTCAGTTTTAGGGAGTTATGCTAATTTTAGTTTTAAGGCTGTTCTTGTTCGGGCGCCAGAAAAAGTCCTTTAGAAGGAGCTTTCCAGAAAAACGCACTCTGCGCAGCCAAGTCGCGCAACTGGGAGTATTATTTACTTACAAACTGGGGTATGTTTTTGCAGCATTGTTGATAGTTGGATGGTGTGGTTTTGTTTAGAATGTACCCATGAGAAATTTATGTATGTCCCATTCGGAGACGCAGGTAATATGTTAGCATTTTTTTTAACAGTTGGATGGGTATATTGTCGAAAGGCTTCCGGGGTTGATCGATGAGTAGTGATGTGTGCAGTTTTTCCAAAGTATTTGCCTTTTAGCTTCAAAAAGTCTTTTGAATTCCCTCTGAACATCTATTCTGTTAAGGCAGTTGAATATTTGATGTGGTTCTTTGCTACTTCATCAGCGTTCTTGTTTCCTAGAATTCTCATATTCCCAGGTACCTCTCCCTACTACATCAAGCAACACGACTTAAACACTTAAACAATTTTTCTCCGTCTCCACGAGAAATGGCCGCGCGATATCAAGCAGCGACTAGTTCAGCAAGAGCACAGCACGAGCAGTGAAGGCAGATGTCATCAATAATGAAGCTAATACAAAAACAATGTAATGCAATTTCTTCTCTTTGCGTTTTTTCTTGGTGCAAAAAACTTTGTTCTTTCTTTTCTTCCATTTTTTCTTCTTTCCTACTTTCCTTCTCTCTTCTCTCCATCTTTCTTCTTTCTTTCTTATTTCTTTCCACGTTTATTTGCGACTTCACATCTATTAAGAATTAGTTTTTTGTTATTATTTATTTTTTTACATCGCTCATTTTTTGAAGGTGTTTGTTTTACTCGTTGCGGACGTTGTCGTTGTTTTTGCGTTAACCAAAATGCATAGCAATTTACTAAAACGGGGTAGTTCCATTGACGATGCAAAAGTTTTGATTAATATTCTTTGGAAACAAATAAAGGGTCTTAACATATGTTACTTAAATGCGCAAAGTTTGAAAAACAAAATAGAGGAGTTCCGTTATTTGTTCACTGGTAGTATGGTTGATGTTGTTTGTGTTACTGAAACTTGGTTTGATCCAAGATGAAGTCTAACCTAGTAAAAGTCGGTAATATGAATCCTATTCGAGGTAACAGGTAACGTATTTAGAATTTAGATAAAAAAGTTCCATGTTGTTAAAAAATCATCACCATTTGTGTTTATATAGAAGAGTACATTTTCATTGAAACTAGAAATGTTAATGAAACTTTTTTACTTGGGTGTGTATACATGGCCCCTGATATTGCTTACTATATACTAATAAGGAATGCGCTTGAAGAACTTTCCCCTCTATAATCAAAAATTGTAATGTGCGGTGATCTTAACCTTAACATCTTAGATAATGAAAACAAGACACTCGACTTACACTCTTGCTATTGCACCCGATAGAACACCGTCGTTAATCGATATTGCGTTAGTGTCTGAACCAAGTTTTTTATAACATTTCGATCAGCTTCTCGCCCCAGCTTTCTTGCATCCCGATATGTTTTTCCTTACTGTAAACGCAAATCCAACACCTAAGAACAACGAGTTTTTTGAATTATATAAATATTCTAAAATCAATTTTGAAGCGCTTTTGCCATATAAATTGGCTGCCAATGTATAGGGTTTTTTAATAACGACTTGACAGCTTTTTTTTTTTAATAAAAGGCAAACCATTTGAGGTATTTCAAAAACTTTATTATTGGCTTGAAATACATTCAAAACATTTATGAATGGAACTCGACTTCGTTCATATGGCCACCGCGGGCACGTTTGCAGCGGTCGATTCGCCGAAACGGCCGCTATTTCGCGTTCAATGTTGGCTCTGAGCTCTTCCAACGTCGTCGGCGTGTTGCCCAATTCTTGAGAACGCCGTGGAATTGACTGATTTGGATCGTTTGCTACGGACGTCTGAACGGCAGCGATATTTTCGACACTTTGACCAACCCGTTGTCTCACTGACACGGCAACATCACACAACGAATATTTTTGCACTAAACTTGTTATTGCCTGTCTACTAGGGCGAGAATTACGACCGAAAATTGGAGTTAACGCTATTAAAGTTGCAGTCATCGACTCTGAATATCTGTAAAAAAATTTTATAATTTGCAGACATTGCTTGTTAGTGTACTTTACCACAGTGAAAATGTTGAGTTTACTAAAAAAAAAATTGACAGTGACAATTTGATGATTAGTGAAAGAGTGCGTTCACAAATTAAATTCAAAGTTGTCAAGTCCTTATTGGAAAACCCTATACATATACAAGATAATAGCATTTCGTCTTTTTTTGAAAAAACTTGTGCCAGTGATGAAAATAAGAATTAAGAGTTGTAGTTTACCTTGGTTGATGCATAAGGTCTTTCATATAATGAAAGTCCGGAATGACTTATATTCTAGAGACTTTACAAATATCTTCCAATTCACAAAAAGTTTAAAGTTGCTCCCAAGGCAGTAACTTCTCTAGTTAGAAGAAACAAGAAGGATTCTATTTCAACAAGTTTAGCTCAACTAGTTCAAGTTCCGATTTTTATAAAAAAAAGTTGGCTCACTCGGTTTGTCTGCAACAAAGCCGGCACTTCCAAGCAACATTGATCTGAATGAACTTAATGCTTAATTTGTATCTGTCTGCGACTCACAAAAGTCAACCCGTCAGAGGCTGCCTGCAATTCGATCCAGGAACGAGGGTATATTTTCATTATTTTGCGTCGATGATTTTGATGTTGGTAGAACAATTTTAAGCATAAAATCAAATGCAGTAGGCTTGGACAACATTGAGCCAAAGTGTGGGGAAGCTGTAAATTTTGCCAACACCTGTTGTTGGTTGTTTGGTTGTGGGGCAGTAGGGGTTAGCCGCAAAGATTGTAGGAAGTGTTCGGGAAACGAACAACGGACTCTTGGGCGAGCAGGGCAAGAGCGGCGGCGTCGGTAGACTGGTCACCTGCTGGAGAACAGTTTGTTGATCAAGTTAGGCTGAATTTCACTTTGGGAGCAAACGAAGGGGACAATCGTCCCTACTTAGGAGTAAGCATTTATTTATTCGATTAAGTTGTAAGGTTTATTAGATTCAGTAGCGTCGAGAACTATTATATGTAGAGACGGCTGGAAGATTGGACGATTGGAAGATAAAGACTTGTAGTAGGGTAGGGTTAGAGTTAGGTCTGTTTCACTAGCTGATGGTGTAGGAAAAGGAGTTTTGGGTTCTACCAATCGTGTTCGCCAAGAGGTCCGTCCTTCTGGAATCCCTCGTAATTTTCATATGTCATGATCCATGGAACTGATTTTTGGGTACTCTCAGGAATAGTCCCAGATCTTAGATCAGGCATTTTCGGGCTAAAAAGAGGTGGCAACACTATCACTGATACAAGAGAAAGCAGACTTAGAAGAGACGGAAGAACAACAGCTGGAAGAAACATGGGGTAATGCTTTTAACGCAATCCCAAAGGGCTTAGGGTACATACGTTTGGTAGAGAACAAGATTAGGACATCGGCAAAACTTATCAAGCAAAGGTATTGTCCTGTTTCTTCTGCGATTCAGGTATATATAGATAAGGAACTACAGGAGATGATGGACGCAGGGGTTATATATATAATTAAGAAAAAAGACGGGGTGTATAGGTTTGTGTCGACTACAAAAAGCTAAGCAAGGTCACTGGTAGGAACGCGCATCCACTTTCCTTCATTTCGTCAACATTAGATAAACTTCAGAACGCACAATATATGTCCTCTCTACATATAAAGTCACCGCAGATCCCGATGGAGGAAAAATCGAGACCATTCACCGCTTTCACAATACTGAACCGGGGTTTCTTTTAGTTTAAGAGGATGTCATTTGGCTTACACAATGCACCGTCGACTTGGCAGAGGTTCATCGACAGCGTGTTGGGGGCGAATCTCGAGCCATTCGTCTTTGTCATCTACATAGTTTAGCTGTCAAATTCGTGGAAACAGACTGGCATGTCGGCCTCTGAAGTCTCTACAACCCAGTAGATAAAGTGCGTTAAGAAATGGCTATAGTTGCTCTTCAAAATAAGCACATTTCCTCGGAGGTAAGGGTGGGGTTTGTTGCGGTTAATTTTACTGGACTCTTTTTCCTTGAAACCTTCGCTCCTAAAACCTCTCTGAACCCGCTTAATACGATTCAGAAGAATGCGATGAGACTCATTGGTGATACTATACTACCGATAACCTTGAATACCGACGAAGCGTCTCTTATCTCACATCGCTATTGTCACCACCAGTGCTATATAACTCCCAGTAGAATTCCGTCCCTTTAAACCTTTTACCGTAAGACCCGTTTCGCTATGAATGCTCATCAAGACCTAAATCGAAATATCGTGATTCTTTCTAGACGGAGCTTCGTGACCGATTATCCCACTAAGATTACTTTCACTATAATATGATGTCGTTGTTCAAAAGCAAGATTTGCCGAATGATTTCTTTGTCCAGCGAAGAAGTCAACGGACTAACATATAGAGTTCTATCTACTCTCTGTGGAAGCCATTTTCGTTGGGTACATTGAACGGATAAGGTAGTTGCAGTATTTAATCCTTTAGGTTCTAGGATTCCAAGGGCTCGTTCTGATTTCTTTTTCAGGACATTGGCCACACCGTTTAATGTTGCGTATAAGTTTGGCCAGTGTGACGGATTCGCATGACTCTAGACGAGAAAGTGTTGCTGGGCTTATTGGTTCAATTTAAAATTTGGTCATGAGAATATACTTACGGACCTCTCGCTATTAAGTAAACTACTGAATCATATGGCCTTTTAGAGGAAATACAGAACCTATAAGGCTGATTACAATTTGTATTGTAGATCATATTAGAATATTTTTTAATTATATTCAATATTGTAGATGATCATTGTCGACTTGTTCGCCCACTGCTGCTATGAATCCAAAATTACTGCATGAGCACTTTCGCCTCAACAATGAAGAGTGCAATCGAACTCATTTTACGAAATGAAAATATGTTTGTTCTTATAACTATTATCCGTAGGTCACAAATAGAAATACCGTTGTATTAAATAAAAAAAGGGACCATACGAGGTGTGTTCAAATTACGCGGGCAACGTACATAAGAATATCGATTTTTTCAACTGTATTGGTATACATGTCCCTAACATATGTTCACAGTTTCAGGTATATAGCAGACTTAGTTTGTTTTTGACAGATGGAAAGGTTAAACGTGTTTTGGTATGCCCGGCGGTTTTCAATTATTATAAAAAATGGAGCAACAATTTGCATTAAATTTTGTTTAGAAAATGGAACCAAGTGCTCTAAAATACTTGAAATGTTGACAGTGGCACACGGTGAACCTGTTCTAAGTATAAAAAATGTTTACAAGTGGTACAAACTCTTCCAAAATTGTTTTGAAAAATGATCGAATAAGGGAAGTTGCTGAGGATGTTGGCATATCGGTCGACTCGTGTCATGCAATTTTTCGGATGTGCGCCAGCGAAGCATGCTACGAAACTTTTTATTTTGATCAGAAGAACCGTCACATGAGCATTGCTCAGCAGCTCTTGAATGACGCCAATGATTATTATGACTTGCTGAAAAGGGTCATAACTGTTTTCTGTTCCTGTACCTGTTCCAAAAACTAAAGGGACCTATGAAAGGACGGATATTTGCAACGATTGAGGAAATAAGAACTGCATTGCTGGATACTCATGTATGTACCAAAAAGTGCTTAAGAGAAGTGCTTCTAGGATTGGAAAAAGCGTTAGTAAAAGTGTATTATATCTGCGGGGGATTACTTTGAAAGGGACAATATTAATGTTGATGAATAATTAAATTTTTTTTATGAAAATATAAAGTAACCTTACTTTTTAAACACAGCTAAAAATTTGAAAAGGAATTGAAAAAAAAAGTTTGTTAAAAAAAAAATTAAAAATAATAAAAAATAAAATGTCAAAAGACGACGATCCATAAAGCGCCAGCACATCGGGAGACTCAGAGTGAACAGAAGCAGAAAATATTAACATCCTAGAAAACCCCGGAACAAGCTTCATCCGACCGCCAAATGAACTCATTAAAACAGGTGACGCAGGAACATACCTAGGAAATCGAATCCAGCAATACGAATGGTTCGAAATACAAAGCTACAGAATTCCAAAACAGACCTCAAGGAGTACATGTAGCAACATTGATATCAACGATCGGTTCAGAAGCAGTAGCGATATACAATACATTTTAACTCATTGAGGGTTAAAAAGTACAAGTAGTATTGATAAAAAATAAATTTAGTATTTATTTAATTATTATTTATTAAAATGCACCAAAATGAAGGCGAGCCATTCGACGAGTTCCTTACAAAAATTAAATCTCAAATTGAAATATGCGCATTCGATAGCCTGGAAAACAGTTTACTTGAAGAGAAAATAGTAATATGAATTCTTAACGATTTTCTTAGAGAAAAACTACTTTCAAAGGATGATTTAAGCTTGGAAAAAACAATTAATATCTGCAGAGAGATCACCTCCAACAATTAAAATAGATGCGTAAAGAGGAAAAGTTAGATGCAGTGTAGAAATCGAAAGCTAATGACAAGTAACTCAGCAAGTATATAAAGAAACCACCCGCCGAAGACACATTCATCTGCGGGAAAAAATCCTGCATTTGGCAGTAGGTGTACAGTAGGTGTACAAATCAAAACAGAAACCACTTTTCAGAAGCAGCAAAAAAGTATTTGTATTGTATTAAAAAAAGAGGAATAAAGTGGAAGACTATGAATTAAATGAAGTCTCGGAAAGCAACAAAACTTCATTCAAGTGCCTAATGTTATATGCTACCAATGTGCCTAGTTAAGGAAGCAGAAATAAAAACAATACCTTCTACAATTGACGCGGAATTAATAACATTCAGTTAACATAGATTACCTGTAATAGCGGAAGTTGGAATGCATCCCATTATCCGAAAAAAAAAAATGTTTTATCCAGTCGTAGTCGATTCAAAAGTCTCACGAATTTTTTGCAAAAAAGTCTGCGAGGAAGCCAGATTAATCATTCGAATAAATGCGAACCATTTACAATAATGTAATATTTATTAATTCCTTAATATACTTATATTACTTAATACTTAATAATAATTTAATTATTAGACGAAAAATATATTTGTGAATGTGAAACCCAGCAGTGGCACGAATGAGATCAAACCACGTTTTTTAATGACAACTATAACAGTCATGAGATGACTGATGAGTTGACTGTGTTCCGTGTAGTACGTTGCCATACATATTATATCTTTCCTACTTATTTTGATGGCGTCCAAATAACGATACATTCTCCTTTAAATATGAGATAACATTGCTCCATTTATCCAGTGATGGCCTCTGGAGTAATTGCGGACGTAAACTGTTTCATATATTTGGAATTTACCTGTGAAGTAGTTGGATAATTTGTCAAGAATGTGTCTATCCGGGACCATTTGCGAAAGTATTGTGCGGTGCTGTCTGCCGTGAAGGATTTCTTCTGCAAGGGACTTCCCTGTTTGAGGATTTGACGTTATGCGGTATGTTTCCAGGCATCTTAATAATGCTATGTCGATGTGCTTTTCCTCTTCGATTGTTTTCTTTAGATTGGCCTTGAGTGTGCGTGATGAAAGGGGGCTGTTTTCAGTGATTGAATTCCATTTTGACAGGAAAAGTTGACAAATTCGGTGCTGGTAAATTGTGGTCCATTGTTGCTCACAATGGCTTCTGAAATACCTTTTAGCGTAAAAATGGTTTGCAACGCTTGGACGGTTGCTGAGGTGGTTGTTTGCTGCATCTGTATAACGAATAGAATTTTTGATAAAGCATCAATGCATACTAACCACATTTTTTCCCGGAATGGTAATGCAACGAACTAAATTCTTGCGGTGGTGCGGCGCTATTACACTGGCAAATTTTACTCGATTTTACTTTTGTCTCGATGTCGGTGTCTATTTGCGGCCACCAACAATGCCTTCAGGCAAGAAGCTTCATCGACAACACCCCAATGTCCTTAATGAAGTAAATTTAACCCTTGTATGTTCGGCTTCTAAGACTATAATCCCTCTGTATTGCGTATGTGATGCTTTACGACTGAAGTATTACTGTAGGCTCTTTTTGCCTAATGGCAATCGCATAGGCTTGGTTACATATGTAGGACATTGTTTTTCACAGAGTTTAATTTCGTGGCTGCAGTCACATCTTTGACTTTTATTGGAAAGTCGTCGATTCCATCATTTTGATATCTTAATATTTCAAAGCAAGATACTTCGTGTTCATCAAAACTTACATCGGGGCCAATAGCAGGTCTGGATAGAGCGTCCACGCTGGTATGCTTTTTCGTAGGTCGATACTGAATGTCATATTACATATATAAATATGTAATATTCAGCCCAACGTTGTAAACGACTTAAGGTTGCTGTGGGAAGAATTTTGTCGGGATTGAAAATGATTAGAAGAGGCGTGTGGTCAGTTAACAATATGAATTTCTGACCAAAGAGATTTGTTGACCCCATATATTATACCCAACGCCTCCTTCTAAATTTGACATTAGTTCAGTTGATGCTCAGTTAACGTTTACGAAGCGAATGCAATAGGTTGCTCGGACGCATCTGTCATGATGTGCGACAAAATAACTCTAATTCCATGCGACTAAGCATCAGCTGCAAGGATGCTGTGGTTTCGGGCGATAATGAGCAAGACATGCTGCATAATTTGCTGCTTAAGTGCATTTAATGCGTATTCTCGGCCTGCTTTAAATGTAAATTGGACACCTTCTCTGCGCAAATGTTTTTGATGTGTATTTCATGCAACAAGGATGTCGTCTAAATATGTAAATTTCGCAATCAATTCCATTCAAAATCATTTTCAATGTTCGCTGATAAATAGCAGGAGAGCTTGCAATACCGAATGGGAGGCGAATGGTATTGGAAAAGTCCAATTGGCGTGTTGACGACAGCAAGAGGTTTCGATTCTGCATCCAACTCTAGTTGTAAGTATGCGTCAAACATATCGATTATGCTCAAGAATCTTCCGTTTGCAACCTGGTAAAACAGTTCTTCGGGTCTAGGGATCGGATATTGTTCTACCTCCAGCTGGTGGTTGAGTGTGACTTTAAAATCCTCACATATTCTTAGCTTGTTCTTACGCTTTGTAACTACTTCAATGGGGGCAGCCCATTGGTTGAAGCGATTTGGCTTCCAAATCGCTCCTTGAAACGCTTTGCTTCTGTCTCGAATGCTTTCAATTAAAAAAATGCCATTGGTCTTTTCTTTAAAAAAAACTTAGGTTTGGTGTTTGGTTTTAAGTAGAGGTGTACTTTATAGGAAGTACAACAGCCTAAGTTATTCGCAAATAGATCGGGATAACTCAAGAGCAGTTTGTCTATTTCCGATGCTGGTGGTGTCACGTGCTGGTTCTCTTGACACACAGGTAATACGAGTTTTGTGATTACTGGTTGAGAAAGATACCACGAAACTACATTTTTTAGCTCAACTGAGTCCGCAACTGTAGTCGGGTGTATTAGCTATCAGTATAGGGAGTTTATGAATTTCACCATTAAATTTGACAGTCACCGTGGTTTTATCGAGAATTGGTATTGCGTTGGCACCAAACGCTTTGAAACTACACGAAGGTGTATGATACTCAGGGCAATTAAGTTGTTGAAAACCAGGCATCATTGTCACTGTCGTACTCGATCCAGTGTCCAATAAAAACCCTATCTTCACAGCTTATTATTTTCTTCTCGTAAAGTTTTAACAAATAAAATGCGTTCTATGTGATAAACATGCTCTGGGGCAATGTGACCAATTTTCCCGCATTTGCGATAAATTGCGCTTAGGAACTTGCATTTTTTGCTCTGATGATGAACATTCCACCCCGAGCAAGATTGCATTTTGTTTTGCTTGTATTTATAAGATTGTGCTTTTTGCCAAGTCTTTTTGCACTTATTTGACTGATTTCATTGTTCGCTGCCTCTTGTCTCATCGTTTGTAAAGATCTCACATTCGATAGCGACGCATTAGGTTTTTGTAGTGTAGCGGATCGCACACTATCATGCGGCGTATATAAAACAATGACGTCACGGATCATATCGTCGACAAATTCACTAGAGCAGTTTTTGGCGGAGCAAACGAATTGACAAGATGTGAAAGGCCACGCAAGTCCGCAATCCAGTAAGAGTAGTTTTGATTAGTCTGCATTCTGATCTTTAAAAAGTCATGAGCTGTGCATACGTGAACCTTCGACAAAAAATGTTCTGAGAACTTTTGTGTGATGTCGTCGTACTCTCGGCTGGCTAATTTACTTGAATCAAATAATTTTTATAGGAGTTCATATGTTTCTGGTCCTAACCACGATAAATGATAAGCCCTTTTTCTGTTCACTTGTATTGACGTTGTACGCATTGAAATGTTGCTCCAGTTACTGAAGATAAGTTTCCCAGCTGCATTTTTCTTTGTCAAATGGCTGAAATTGAATAATATGCTAATAATTGTTGCTGCTTACTGTGAGTTGAATACTTTTATCCACAAACTGTTTTTGTTGTGCCAATATATTATTCATAGAATCTTGCTGAGATTTTAGAAGTTTTGTGACTACATCCAAAATGTTAGGATCGGTCATTGTGGCGGAACAATACTTAAGTATGTGGGAAACGTTTACTGGGTTCACGTACGCAAATTTGTGATTTTCAACACACACGCGGTTTCTGAGTTCTTGTCGCCAATGAAGTATATGGTAATATGTCAAATGCGAACCATTAACAATAATGTAATATTTGTCAATTCCGATATATTATTACTAACAAGAGATACTTAATTATACTTTAATTATTAGAAGAGGGATATATGTGTAAATGTGAAACCCAGCAGCCGCACGAATGAGAACAGATCACGTTTTCTAATGACAACTTTAACAGTCATAAAATATGACAACTGATGAGTTGGTTGCGTTGCATAAGAATTAAATCTTAGATTCTGTTTTCTATCAACAAAATGGTCTTCATCTAAGCTGAATTCCAGTAATGTTTTGCTGTTGCGAAGGTCTCAGTTTGCTGATGATTTTATTAACAATGATAACATCCTTGATAGATTGGCTACATACCAAACAGTTAATATAAATACCTAAACCTTTAATATGCTTAAAGCCCAAACAAAGTTCAAACGAGTCAGGTATGGCTGCAACGTCTTTCTTAAACGTGTTAAATTCCAATATAACCGAAAACTAAGACAAAAATTATTGCATATCCCAAAGATAGTTCGTCATATAGATTTTCTCATCCGTATCCTCCACAATAACATTAAAGATGTTAGCTTTTTGGACAAGGCCAATCTGCTTTCTGCACTCATTTCAGCTAGCCCAACACTTCCAGATTGTGCTTTGCTTCCGCGTACACATAAGTGGGCCGAATCTTCAATGGGACGAACTCACTTTTGCACTAATGTAGTATCAAGAGTATTTAAAGGTCTTAACATTTATTAATTCGCTGGTCCAATTGGTATTCTTCCCTTTTTTTGAAGAGGTGTTCTTCCACGCTGACAAGCCACTGCATATGATTTTTCATCAATCCTACTTTTTAATTTTTTAGGAGTCCTTCTAAGCATATGAAAAACAGCATTTGTCCAGCCTGTTCAAACCTGTCAAACATTCCTCTCTCTGCTTCTATATACCCATTGTATTTACGTCCCTTCTCTCCAAAGTCATGGAAACGCTGATAAGCCGTCATATTCGAAACACGAAAACTTCTTTAACGGGCAGAATGGTTTTCGTAGCAACAGGTTCACTGGTGATTTGATGACATGTCTAACCGAAAAGTGAAACTAAAGCGCACATCAATCCGTTGAAAGCAAGAGAGTTGCTTTTCATATTTCTAAGGCATTACCAGAGTTTCGCATAGAGCTGTTTTGTCGTAAAAGGCTTTCATTGAGACAAACGAATCTTGGTTGATTTCAAATATTTGCTCTATTTTTCATATTCGATTCCGGACTCGCCTCTTCGGCTTCAGAATGAGAAGGCCAGCGTATGTTAAGCTCATTAAATTCTGATATAAACAGCATAACTAATTGGGGAACCATTTATAGAGTAGATTTTAATGCTTTCAAAACGCAATTCTATCTGCTGTCGTTAAGGCGAAATTTAAATACCCAACCATTTTTAATGAATGGCATTTGCATCGTCTAAACCGATGTCACCATAAGTCACTATAACCATCAAACCTTTAAAACAAACTTTCATCGGTACCTCACATTCTATCTTCCCGGACTTTATTTTGCCCGCTCTGTGTGCAATCATTTTAAAGATATTTTAATTCTTTGGCGCGCTCAAAGCACGCTCATGCGGTGAACGCATGAGATCAAAATAAAATTGCATGACCTGTTATACAGGTAACGTTCACAAGCTTCTTTTTTGTACGGAGTTCTTTTCTTATTTATCAATTTTATTATTTTATTTATTTCTTCAAAAAAGAAAAGCGGGCTGTTGGTACATCTGGTGGTTTACCCTCAGAATGGCATCTATATCAGAAGATATATTCCATATCCATTAATTCCATATCCATATAAAATCCGTAATCGGAAGGATTTAGTGGAAGATAGCATAATGTAAGTATGTAGGGACATAGAGTTTGAGTTTCATGTATTATTTTCATACTGAATGCCTATTTCTGATATATTCTCCGATATATTGTGAATCGTCAACACCTTTCGAATTGGAAACTCTGACTACAGCTCCAGATCAACCACTTCAAGAGCTGAAAGAAAAGGAAAAATCAGCCTTTACTTTAGTATGGAAATGAAGAAGCCGATGACAAAGGTTGACCAGATAAGAACGTGAAGTATAAAATAACTATATAGTATTAAATTAATACTGGCAATACCAGTTCAGTTTCCCATACTTATTTCGTCAGAAAAATTCTGACAAAAAGAAACCTTTTGCAAGCTAAGTGAAGCGCGCAGTAACTTTGTGGTGAGTTCAATTCTAATAAATTCCGCACCATCCGTATACAAGTGCTACGTAATTGCATTGACGAGTTGTATATAACCCATTAAAAGTTCTAGTTCTGGAGAAATACCTACTTAAGGTCTGACACTCGTCGGCTTACGTGTCAACAATTGGCCGAGTTGTGGTAATTACAGAGAAGGTAATTGAATTTCCGCACAGTGCCACATTGAATCAATTGCGATCCCTGTATTTGGAATACGAGACTGACGATGACCCCATTCCGCCCTTCGATAAGGCGTCCGAAAATCAAACACCGCTGGTTCGACCTTCGAGGAATGATGTTTCTAGCTCATTGTAGACGGGTGCGCTTCTTACGGGTAACAGCATGGCCCGACCGTCACAGGCTGATGTCTATGGCACATCTCAGACGGACGCTCCCATTTGAACTGCCCCAGTTGTTGCTGCGTCACGTAGCATGTTAAGAGCGTCGCCGAAGAATTGCATTTCTCCGAACCCCGGAGAGCCATAATTCCGTCATACGTTTGCCGACATCGAGGACACATTCGCCCCATTCACCGGTGGTCACACGTACTGTGTACGTAAATGGATTTCCGACTATGGATGCATTATTGCGCCACTGAACGAGAGCGATGATTTTGCTCTCATTATTGCACGCCTCCCAATGAAAGAAACAGCTGTCATTGGAGAGAGCTAAAAGCGGATTTATATGGTATTTGATCGAGTTTCTGATATACGCAGCAAGAAGTTTTCCGTCAATAAGCAGACTGTAAAAAACTACCTAACGAAAAACTTAGCTCCTACGTAATCATTATGCAGGAGATGGCTCGGGTTCGCGTATCGGAAGCAGATTTGATACAGTTCATAATAAGTGGAATACAGGATACGTTATCGGTTGCATCAGTGCAGGAACAACCAATTCAAAATTTAAGAATTTGATACCTAGGTACGAAAATCTTAAAGTGCATTATTTACTAGGTGGGGTGAAAAGTAACCACCTGGGGAATGAAAAAATTTTTTTTTTAAATGCTTTTTCATTTCATTAAATATAGTCGCCTTTTAGCTTGATACACTTATTCTAGCGATTTTCTAACTTCTTGATCCCATTCGAAAAGTAATTTTCCGGATGGTCTGCAAAATACTCCTCCGTGGCGTCGATGATTTTCTCGCGTGAGCTGAATTTTTTAGTGATGAGCCATCTTTTGTGTTTGGGTAGAGATAATAGTCAGAGGGAGCCAAACCGGGTGAATACGGTGTATTGTCTTGCAAAAACAAAACTTTTTTTCGCTTCATGTGAGGCCGTTTTGCAGCGATTTCGGCCTTCAATCGCTCCAATAATGCATAGTAATGGTTTTTCCTTTTTCGAGGTAGTCCACGAAGAGTATGCCATGACAATCCCAGAAAACCGACGCCATAACCTTCCCGACCAATCGAGCCTCCCTCAGCCGCTTCGGAGCACTCGTGCCGGCTTTAGTTAATTGCCGGTTACTCATTCTATTCTCTGGTGTTCAACAGTTACCAATCGACGCCAAAAGTCCGCGTTCGTGTTTTGGTCAGGAGTGAGTATGCGTGGCATCCAGCGGCAGGATAACTTTTTTATATGCAAAATATTGCCAAAAATATGGCATGCGCGCTCAATACTAATCTTTTTGGTATCTGCTAGATCGCGCACCTTCACTTTCCGGTCAGCCAACACCATTTCATATATCCTTTTGACATTGTCCTCTGTAACCGCATCGGAGGGCCTGCCGCTGCGGACTTTATCGGTAGTGGAGTTGCGGCCACCACGAAATTCTTAAAACCAATATTTGACGGTGTAATCTGACGGAGGATTAGCCCCATAATATTTATCCAACTTTCCTTTTGTTTCCATCGCCGTTTTGCTTCTCAAAATATGTTTTAACAGAGAACGAAAATCGTTTTGGTCCATACTCAACATGATGCCAAACACGTCAACAACAATCAGTTGTCAAAACAAAACTAAAGCCAGTATCGCACAGAAATTTGGCATGTCTGCCTAAATATGAACGGACTTCACGGCACCATAACCTATTTTGCAGTAGCAGTGCATTCTGGCGGTCAAGGAGGTTACTTTTTACTCAACGTAGTATCTGCAGCCTGAGGCAAATGGATATTCACAGAGGTGGTGCTGCCCGGTGTTTTTATCACTTTCATAGCAAGTATCGCAAGATATATGAATATCACCTAGCAAGTTCACCAGCGATTTCATTTCCCATGATATCATTATGACCTGGGACATACGACATAATTGACCTTATTAAGGCCGTGTAGGTACAAAGGACCCTTTTCGGTGACCTGTCCTATGACCTACCGACAAATCTTTTGCTATGCCAGAAGGCCGAAAGCGCTTTAAAAGCTTTCCACTTAACAAGTTTTGTCCATAGAAGTTTTTTTTTCATCCAGGATGTCACTAACCACTTAACTTGTTTAGAGGATTGGATGACGATGCCTTTAAGCATTCAGCTTCCTCCTTTTCGTAATAAGAGCAACCCTTGTTTACCCTGCAATGACAGATTGGGCACACTCAGCATCCGAAATCAGTATCCTATTCACCAGCATTGTCTTTATCTACAAAACTTGTGATTCATCTACACTGTGTTGTCTGGACGAGTTGCACACACCGTTAAAAATTCCGTTGTCAAAAACACCCTAAATGTTGGTGAAAATGCCCAGCGCGTGTTCGTGTGTTAAAGAGTGTCTTTAATTCTGCCTACCAGATTTTGAAACGCACCCTAGCAAGATTTTTCGCACTGGTAAACATGTTGCATCTTAGACAGAGGATGAATTCGCGAAGGAGTTTTGTGCATCTTAATCATCTTAACCATTATTCCTATATATATAGGTCAAACTTATATGCCAGGCTTCGACCTGTTCTTAAAAGTCATTATGAGGGGCACTGTTTTCAATCCGAATTAGCTTATTATATTTTTTATTATTTAATCTATAAAGGCTCCATTGTTTCTCCTATTAGTATTAAGTAACCTGTTTAGAAGTTGTCTATTTGGCATAAAGTGATTTCAGATCTGCGCTCCACCAAAGAACAACAGATGATCTGCAGGATTGCTTTCTAGCTGGACATGCCGGTTTAGAATACTTGGTGAAGGTCTCGTTTAAGAGTTCAATAGCTTCCTTCAGCTTTTGTTTTATCCTCTAAGCCGACAGAAGCCTTGTGTAAGCCCATAACAAGAGAAGAGCTGTTCTTATTTTCCTGACTCTTCCTCTCCTTGCGATAGTAAATTTTTCACTTTTCAATATCGAGTTCAGGATTCTGGATATGAAGACAGATCAGCACATCCCTGCTCTGAGTTGCTGCGGAACCCAGATAATGATTTTGAAAGGCTTAATTCCCAGAGGTTCAACCATTCAACAGTTTGCCGAGTGGAGCACTTTTTTTAAGAGTTCCGGTGTTCATGTAGTGGGCCTCTGCTTGAATGTAAAAATTCTTTGCTTTGGCTAGCTCCCACAGTTGATCGATCATTCAAGCATCGTGAACGGAAGGATGCATCGACAGTGGACGTGCTGCAAAATTTTCTTTCTCTGTTCGGGATGGAAGAAGAGGGAGCAGTTTCAGTTCTAATAGGTTGTCCGCTCCCTTTCTCGACTTTTAGCACTAGCACCTTCGACAGCTTTTGCCATCTTTTTAGTTTGTTTCGCAGGTTTCCCCACTTCGTCGTTTTCTCTTTATCTGCCCATAAGACGGCAGTCCTTCAGAGTGTACTTCTTCAGGAGCCCGTTCTACCTTTTTGGTTTCCCGGGACAAACACAGCTCAAAAACAAGCCTCTGTCCAAACACTGATCTACTCTGATGGAGTTAAGTCGTAACAGGCAGAGCCACTTCGGTACTCTATCCATCGTTTTCGCTAATTTACTAAACGTGTAATAAAGTGATACAACAGATCCTGGGTCAGGGTCTAAATCTGAAGGGTTTTTAGTAGTATGTTGGTTGGGGTTCCAAGAATTGTATAGTCAAAAACGACAACGTATGGATTTTTGCTACTGCGAGTAGCACTTGGAGAGTAAATCATACTTAATAGTATGATAATATTATGTGTTTTATTTTACATTACAAATCGAACGTCACGATTATTCACATATACAGATACTAAGTATATCTTAAATTAAAACAACAATACACAAAATCTAATTAGATAAATAAACCTCCAGCAATTATAGCACTTCAGGTAAATAAATATGAATGATTGTTCAAATAAGTGGAAGAAAATAAAATAAAAGTAAGATCAGGGCTAATTAATACTAATGACATCTTAAGAAAGTGCAATGGTATTCTTGTGAAAGCAAGCAATCCAGTCTAAGAAAGCTAGTAGTGAAAAAATTGAGGTAGTGAAGTTCCAAGTAGTTAAAAAACAATTATAAAAATTAGTGTAAATTAAAAGTTGTTACCATGATTACTCGTAGATACAAAGCAAGTTGTCACTTTCAACGTTTTGCATATGATGAGAAAAATAATAATTAAAAATATTATATTAAATACTTGGACGGAAATCTTAACTTGTTCTGCAATGTAAAAAATTTCCAAAAGTTCCGTCGCACATATAAATACTGCAGCGCATATCCAAAATGTGTGGCAAGTGACCCTACATAAAACTGTATGAACAAAAATTATGAACCGGCAAAGTGCAGAAAATCAAGAAAAAGTTCAAGAGGTTATCAAATAGCGCTCCATACCAAAGATAACCGCGCGTACAAAAATGACATATCACAGCATCAAAAAGCACAGAATACGAATACTAAAGAGAATGGATGTTGCTGCAGTATGCACGCATAATATACATTTAACTTTTTAATTTTTTGAGGTACAATATTAATTTTACTATTGTAAAAGGTTCAATTTGAATGTTTTATAAGCATAAGTTATAACCATAAGAACTAAGCCGTTGTTTTTGTAATATAATGTCATTTGAATGAGTGTAAGATAAACATTTTTTGTGGCAAAAGAAAAAAAATTAATAGAAGAAAGAAATTAATAATGATTGAAATATTTCTTAATTAACAAAATAAAGAGTGTATGTTTGCAGACTAAACACTGGTCCGCGGCGCGAAAATAGACATAAGTTGAGGCGAATACCATACATGTATGTATTTATAGGTGAGTGAGTAGTAAGTTGGCTTCCAAACCTATAATATAGTATACAAATTAAATAAACAAAATGAGTCTTAGAGTACTCCAAAACATTTGAATACAAACAAGCAAGATGAACAAACAAACCAAAATGTTCAAAAACTACCTTCAGAGCTGTCTTGTTGTTCTTACTTGTAATGCCAACATAGATGCTAATAATGCCGATACTGACATTAAAAGCTCAAAGATTGATGAAATGTTCGATGTGACTAAGGAACTATATGTGACTTAACGTGCGTTGTACAGAATCACCTTGAGAAAGTTAGCGCCACTTTCGTTTCAAGCAAAGTTATTTCAGCAGTTGCATCGAATAAAAGCAATGAACTACGGCTAAAAAAAATTAGCCACAGTTACGAAAACTGGAGATTATTTCATGACATTTTTTATTCCTTGGTCCATTGCGACTCAATGTTGACTTGAAAATGTTGTTGAAAAACCTCACCACCAGCTTAAACATTAATCAACAGAGAGGTGGAAGAATCATTACAACATTTCAGTTTAGACAGTGTAATTACCAGATGGCTTTGGACATCCTTACAAACCGGTATAACCGCAAACGGGTGTTGGTAAACACGCACGTAAACACACAGTACGTGTCTACTGACCGCGTAGACATCGTCTGCATGCGATGAAAAACTTTGGGGTTCAGACAGACAACTGTGATTCAATAGTTATTAATGTCATGCTTCAGAAATTTAAAGCCCTAACTCAGCAGTAGTCACTCAAGTGAATTTACGTGAATTTATCGTTCGGCTCACTTCATTCAGAAAACGGAAGGCACACCCGAGCCTTCTTCTTTAAATCCCTTCTATAAATGAACAGATCCTAGCTACCACACCTCCGCTACCGTAGATCTACTCCTGTGAAGCGATGTGTATGCCAAAATTCTGCTACCAGATATAACAAAAAGCAGAAATGATCACGGCCCTAGAAGCTTAAAAACTCAACTTTCCTAAATTTAGATGGGAAAGGCTCCGATCATATCCCAAACAATTCGAAGCTTCGTCAAATTTTTTTGTTTAGACAGTCAGCTTCAGATGGATGAAGTGGTATATTTACGAAAAGTTGGTTGTTTGGTTGTTATAATTTGGAGCTTCTCTATTTGTGTAATTCCTATTAGAATTATAATAGGTGAGGGTGCTATCGTACGAAATGGTTGCTGAAATCTAATTGATTAACTCATTGTTTGAGTGGTATTGTTCATTGAGTGTTGAGTGAAATGAAGACTGTGAATAAAAATTTGAAAATTGAGGTTTGTGTGTCCTGAAAATAGTGGCAATTTTGTGCCTGAAGACAAAAATGATAAGCTTTTCAAAGTTTTTTTGATCTCATGGACCTAACTGTAGATCCTAAGTCCTGACAAAAAGGTGTTTAAACACATTACTTCGTATAAATACAATTTTGTTTTAATAACGTTAGGGTCTGTTTCATGAATTTTAACCTGATTTGTCATTGCGGAGAGTTCAAGATTATCTTAATTCTGTAGTAATTGATGAAGGTTGCGGATGAGACTTAACTCATTTCTCTTATAAGAGTAATAAACTATCAAATTATTCTTTATTTCATTCCAATTTCTATAAAAATTTATTATTTTATTTATTTTATTTAGCACGTAATATAATCCTATAATATAAAGAACCTTAAAAGTGTGGCATGACACTAAGCATCTCTTCTTAATTGGTCAAGAAATCGAACAAAAACCGTGGGTTTCAATCACATGTGGACAAATCTTTAACAGCATCTAGTATCCTTAACGAATTAAAGATACCACCCGCAATCCAATATTAAGGTTTAATGTTCTTGTCTCGACGATACGCTTTTATCATAAAACAAAAAACACAAAAATTAATTATATTTCATTTTAAGATAAGACCACTTAAAGAACTCATTTTTACTTAAGTTTTTTGGTCTTTTGGAATTAGGGGACATGGAAAAGCTAATTAATAGGACTCACCTTGCAAAGAAATTCTCGTGGCGTATTTCTTACACCTTTAAATTATTTCGACGTCTATATATTTGCTAGACTTGTTGTTTTCTATATCTCACCTTACAGAAAAATTCAGGTGGCTGATGTCTTCGGAATACTAAAACGTTTTTATTCGGTAGACATGTGGTCCTCCATATCTTCGCTGATGCTCGCTTGTAGTGTATGCTGTGCTTATTGATTAAGCCTCCACCTTGATGTTTTTCCAATGTGTGCTCTTCAATTTGTTTAAGCTATTTGATTTTTTATTAGCAATTCTCGAATAAAAGCGGCTTACCGACTGCGCCAGTTACCTTACTTTAATGCAATAGATATACTTTAACGTAAATATTAAATAAAACTACTTGTCCAGCATTTATAATATAATCCAGCATGATGTTTATTTATTGAATGCTTTCTACAGATTAACTTAAAGTAGAATTTTTACATTTGTCGCCTTTTTCAAAAGGTGCAGAGATTCACGCTTAGCGAAAAGCACCAAAAATAGTATTTAAGTGTGTTACAATTAATTTGAGAAAATCAATCAGGATCCCCCTGAAAGCCTGTTTCTATTGCAGCAGTCGTCGATTACGTCTAGGATTGCCTGCGCTTTAGAGCAGACAGTCGCTTAACACGGTCCAAGAGACAGTACAGCTTTTTTTTTTATTAAAGTTGGATGCTAATTAGAAGACAGACTTTAGGTGGACTGTTGAACCAACATGTATAGCGACCGAATAGAACTGACAAAAGTTGGCTCTAAGGGTCTGATCCTTCTAAACAGGAAACACCTCAGCGCCATCACAGGTGTCATAACTGGACACTGCCTTAAAGGCAAGCATGCAAGAAGGCTTGGCGCTTCAACAAACGATTTCTGTAGAAGCTGCATGGACGAGGAAGAAGAGGAGACAATCTTCCACCTTCTCTGTACATGACCAGCTCTCTCCCAAAGAAGAAAACTTCACTAAGGACTTAAACTTATCTCTTGACTTAAACGATCTCAAGAATAAAGACGTTAACAGTCTTCTGTTCCGTAAGTAAGAACATCCCAGATCCACGTGGCATCACAATGGGCCAATGGGCCTAAGTAGGTTGGTCCTTTCTAATCGCCACTCTTACCTACGTGCCTATAGAGATATAAGATCTTTTCTGCCATATTGTGTGAACGCCTGAAACTCTTCATGAACAAACTGATTGGCCCTTATCCGTGCAATTCCAGACCGGGAAATTCAACAATCGCCAAAATTAAGAAATTCAAATCGATACCCTGCATATTAAAATATGGAAGATAGCAAAAGAAATTTAACAAATGTGTTTTACAGATTTTAATCTTAAAAAATTGTTCAAAAAAACTTGTGTGACATTAATATACTTTCCATTTTTTAAATTCACAATCAAAATTCAATTTCTTCTTTAGTTGCCTTAATTTTTAATGTTTAACATTAAACATTCATGGAAAAAACATAAACCCTTAAACTATGGATGTCTGTAGTGAGTACTCCGCAAATCTTCCCCATGCAGGTGATTTCGTGACCTGTTATAGGTGTAGTCGAAAAATGCATCTTAAATGCACCGCTATGTCCAAAAGAACCAACGAAGAGAGCAAGGAGTAGTCCAGGTATTAGTACAAACAGAGATGCAACCATACTGAAAGAGCTAAATTAAGTCCCGCTGTGAATTTGTCGCCAGGAGATAGCATTTTATGGTAGTTCCCATAAAGAAAAAACCAAAACAAAAAGTATCCGTACACTTAATTTCTTTTTTTAATAATTAACTTAGCTTAAGAAATAATAACGTTTAATTTGTTTTAACGACCACTTGCATTCAGGTTTTCATGGAATGGTCTTATTCGGAAGTTGTAAATAGTGTGATTTTCGTTCATTCTTTAGATATTGTGTACTGACAAATTTTTTTTTTTTTTTTTTTATTTAAATGAGCCCACAGATGCTCTATTGGGTTGAGATTTAGTGATTGGGTAGGATGTTTAATTTGCGTTCTGACATTTTACAATATTTTACTAGCAACGATTGTATTTTTGGAATACAAAACTGTTCTGAGACCAAGTTTTTGAGCACCAGAAAAAAAGATTTCCTTGAGTATATTCAAGTACCCACATTTCTCCATCATGTAATCAATGAACACAAGATTTCCAAAGTCGGAAGAGGCCATACATTCCCACACCAATACTTGACCGCCGCAATGCTTCACAGTGAGTGTTAAGTGTGGCTGAATTTCTAAATGCAGTACTGCCTTCATTGTGCATTTGCAAACATTGCTTAGTGTAAACACAAGCATCGTTACATTGCATCACGTTTCAAAATGAATTGTGAACAGATTTTACTACGCAAGCAAATGCAAACCAACAAATTTACAGTTTTATTTTATTTTATGCTGGTTTTTGCACATATTGACAAAAGTTGAGTGATTCGCCTACGGCATAGGTAATATTTATTGCAAAGTTCTTATTTCGTAAATCTGCAGGAAGAAGTGATTTAATAGCCAAATCAAATTACTGATGACAACAAGATTAAACCTTGAATTTTCTGTGCAAGAAAAAGATGATCTTGAGAAATATAGGTATACCTTTAAAAAAAAATATGTGCCCGGAATTTCCATTTTTCCTTGAGCAAATAATCAAAAATTATGTAAAACACACATCTGATCATATGCAACACACGCCGTTCCATATTGTTAGCATTTTCTGTCTTCAAATAAAAACGCATCTGCGTTAAAGATGTTAGATTTACTCTCGTCAGTACTTATAACTTTATAGCATAACAAATTATAAGTGTTTAAAATAAATGACTGCTTGCGGCTAACTCAAACATGAAATCCATTATTGTTCAACATATTTCTTATTTTCTAAGGACACATATTATTGTCATCCGTGCTTTTCAAATTGCCGGCAATAACAGTTGCACTTTGCTTAAAATCTTCTGTAACACTCTTTACTATTCGTTAGTTCTTTGTTTGTTTATATTATTTTTTTTTAATTGTTGCAAGGCATACTGAATAAAAGTCTTTTCACTACTCTTACAATTTTTGCAAGAGACTTTGCTTTACTTTTCAATAAATAAATCAATAGTTTTCTTGTTAGCCAATGAAATTTGTTTATTTCTTTGTCCACAAATTAAATTTATTAATTTATATAAGCTACAATTAAGAACACTAAGCCTCACCAAAAAAATAAGCAATTTCTTACACATCGAATGATCATTATCAAAACGGTATTCTCGGTTCACAAATATGTTTGAAATTCGGTTAATAGGCGAGGGGTGTTCATTTTAGTTTTTATATTAAATCCTTTACTTTTCTTTTCGCAAAAATATGAAAATTAACCTGCGTATGGCGACGTTTTGGACTATGTAAGTACTTACATAAAATGAACATTTAAATTAACAATATTCCACAGATGACGAACGAAAACTTAATCGAAGTTACACTAGGGATAAGCAAAACAATAGGTTGCCAGTAAATAAAACTAACATAACTGACGTATGCAGAAAAAAACCAAAAGACCCAAAAAAATAAACCAGCAAAATCATTTTCATTAAAAAAGCAAACGCAATGAGAAAAATCCAGCTGAATGAAATAAGAGCAAATCAAAAAGGTGAGTAAAACGAATATGCTAACATTCAGGAATATGTCTGATAACAATCAGCTGACTCCTGTAAGCCTTGGCTAGTAAAAAACAGTGCTAGAGAGTTCAATTGAAAATTTGTGTGGGAGATAAACGGGATAATATTTGAAAGAAAGTCTTAATATATATAAAATCAATTAGCTTAAAAAATCACGAATAAAGTTGAGGAGCAAAGCAATTTGGTAAATATAATGGAGAAACAATACACTAAAGTTGAGGAGTTGGAGGAGCTACAAAAAAAAATTAATTTCTGTTGTGTTTATTTTAATATTACATCGTTGTAAAACGATTATTGAAGGGATTCAAGGATTTCCGCATTATATGGATGTTATAGTCTTAAACGAAATCAATATAACGGAAAAAGAGACTGAATTCTATTATGTTTTCTAATTTCTAAAATAAAATAAAAATAAAAAGCCCAAGTAGGTGGGTGACCACATGGGAACTCAGTACTAAGCGTGCTGTTGACAAAACGCGCCACATGGGCATAGTACCTGGCGTTAAATCCCGGACCCTACAAATTAATTTGTATCGTTCCCTTGATAATAAAAAAAAATCAGTTTATATATGAATAATTAATGAATTTATTTAAACTAAGCTTAAAACTAAAATAATGTAACAAATGTAACATTTTAATTTAAATGTAACCAAATAAACGTAACCTAGGATCCTATACGAATGTATTGTATGACAATTTAAAACTAAAGATGGATGTTATTTCCGATAGAATAAACTAAGTCTCTTTGATGTAACATCAAGAAAAAAACCGCATTTGTTGACCCCTATTTTACCCTACACGTACCCTAACACAAAGATTAAACCTTTCACATCTGGTCCTCTTTATGCCTTGCACTTTGCACTTGCACTTTTATTGTTTAAAATTTTTATTGTGTGTAGTATATATGTATGTCCCATACATATATGTATGTATGTTTTTTTTATCCAGAAACAGAAATTAATACAATAATGTTGTATTTTTGAGGTTTTATACAATATATTTATATATCATTTTATTTTAAAAACTAAAGGCCATTGTTATACTTTGATTGTTATTTTAGATGGCTTTGTTATTCTGAATTTAAATTAAATGTCCGTACCCTTACTAAGCTTCTGAAGGAGCTTATCTTCCGGTTCATACTCCAAAGGAATCAAAGCGTTTGGAGCATTTGGTGTGACTTTAAGATAAAGGCCATAACTTGATGGGAACCTGCGTTCAATTTCTTGCATTCATTTTAAGTAATCATTCTATACCTTTGAAGCATCATAGCTTGCTGGAATGGATCTACTGTAATTATGATCATATGGTATATATCGCGTGGTGAGTAACCATAAGTATCTCTTGATACAGGTAAATACCTGTACCCTGTACTCCTATAAGTTTGAAGAGAATCTATGTAAGCACTGTATGGCCTTCACGATCGTACTTTAGGTGTTTTATGAGCCCGAATATCCTCTGACCCTTTTAACGATTTAATATACGAGTATGATTGCCAGATATGGGGGTTTCATTTCTTTAAATCATTTTTAAGTGGTTTTTAAACATTTTCCCCTTTTTAGTTTAAGATAAGTCCACATAAATCAATCTTATAATTTGATTTTCCCTTAAAAATTTTGAGATACATCGCAATCCGTCTTTGCTTTACTTTGTGTGAAGTCTTGTCTCCATGAATTGATTCTGTTTGCTTGGTGATGGGCTTGAGATGTATATGTATGTCTTCGTTGACCCCCTTTAGTGAATTGTGTAGCACTGTGGGATAACTGCGCCTATTGATGCTTCATCAAGCGTTTCCGGCCCAAAGAGAATAATTATTTGGCCTTTTCGACCACCAAAATTGTTAATTTGCTCCGCAATTTAGTGGAATTACCGAATTCAGAGCACGTGAGTGTACTTATTTTGGTGTACTTATTTTCTTATATTAGGTCTTAGCCTTCGGATCTTGAAGAACTTTCAGGACAGCCACAATGCCTGTTACCATTTTTACGAGATGATGTAGGCGGAGTGATGGTAAACTTATATTTTCTAGTCATCTGGCGTAGTCGAAATTTTATGTTTTACAATATAAGAGTAGATACTCGTATATCAAAAAAGAAAAAAAAAAAAATAGAACACAAAAACACTGTAGCTCCACAAAATGTCTTCATTCACTAAGCCTAGAATCATAATACAAATGTATTGTATGACACTAAAACTAAAAATAAATGTTATTTCCGATAAAATAAATTAAAACTCTTTACTATAACATCAAGAAGAAGAGACGTGTTTTACTCAAACCGCATTTTTCGACGTCTATTTTACACTACACGTTAGGAATTATGAACGGTTTTTGTAAATGGATGTGAAGCTTCGAAAACAAACTGTGAGTAGAATACTGTTTGGCATACAGCCATTTCAAACGAAATGTCCCAGTGCGAAGTGCTGCCATTTCTGTAAGCAGCGCCACCATTCTCTACTACACGAAAATATGCGCAGCACGGGCAAACTGCACACGGCACACCTTTCGCTACGCAATTTGCTCCTCATCCATATACGTCCAGCCACACAAATAACAAAAAGCCACCCCAAACTTCCAGCGTTATTCCAATTGCTTCTGAGTTCCAACCACACACATCGAAAAACACTCATCTCAATAGCTATCAGGTCAACATATACCAAACACCAAGGTTTTGTTAGCTACAGCATTGTTGAGGGTTAGATCGTCAGGTGAAGGTATTAAAATCTTGAGAGCTTTAGTAGATCCATGGTCTGAGGCTTCGTTCATCACCGAGTCAGCGGTCCAACGACTTGGTTTGAAACCAAACAGAATCTTTATCGACCTGAAACTTGAGTCGTTCACCTCAACCTACACAGGCAAAGCGCAAGAATTGGTCTTTAGAACACTGACTGGGCTTCTCTCGACCCAACACATTGACTGTAGTAAATGGAGTAGTATTCTAGGTTTACCTTTAGCGGACCCCACATTTAATATACCGTCAAGGGTAGACATGCTATTAGGTGGTGACATTTACAGGCACATCCTTCTCAGTGAATTCATTAAGGTTGCGGGAAACTCCAGTCGCTCAAAAGCCCAACTAGGATGGATTTTATAGGGAAAAATACCCAGCAACGATCCAGTAAGCAGTTTTTTGTGCTAACACGACCCAACCATAGATACAGCTCTCCGAAAACTATGGGAGATCGAAGAAGAACCATTTCCAAGGTATGAAGCTGAGGCACATTTTATAATAAATACCACAAAATTACCTAGTATTCGGTATCAGGCTTGTCTACCGTTTAAGGGTGGCAAGCATACCACTATGGGACCAATACGTCACGGTGGTTTTAAAAGATTTTTAAAGTTGGAGAGGGAGTTGTAACCCGACTCTGCTAAAGGAGTATTTAAACGAAATGCAGGAATATCTGAAGTTCGGTCATATGTCTCCTGTAAATGAGTCAGATGTTCTTCTTCAAACACCTCATCATTATTTTATTCCTCACCAAGCGGTGAGTCCATCACAACAACCAAGCTGCGAATGGTTTTCGATGCGACATTTAAACCAATTTGTGGCCCCACATTTAGCAATGTACCGTTAAATTCAAGTCAGCAGTCAGGACTCCAATTATCAACACATACTCTGTATGTGCATCAGTATTACCTCGCTATCAGAGTTTTCCAGAGGTTGGCAGACGACGGAGCCCACAGATTTCCGTCAAGAGGAACCCTATATCGAAACTATTAGAACAACTAATGGGCAGCCTTCCAAATGCCAGAACGACGGTATCCAGACGTTTCACATATGCTGGCGTGGACTACGCCGGACCGATGGAGGTGAAAACGTGGAGAGGTACAAACGCGATACGATACAAAGGCTACTTTGCATTATTTGTTTGCATGGCGACCAAGGCGATCCACATCGAGCTAGTGAGCGAAAATACAACACAAGCGTTCATCGCTTTAAGACCTGCTTCCCTGCACTTTGGACGTCTATGGGAAGCAATTTTGAAATCGGTGAAGTTTCATCTAAAACGGATAGCCGGTAATTCGACGTTGACGTTCGAGGAGCTCACTACACTTCTAGCTCGGATAGAAGCATGTCTGAACTCCAAATCACTGTGCCCACAATCAGACGACGTTAACGATATGCAGCCAGTAACACCAGGCCACTTTCTCGTTGGTTTACTATTAGTTTTACCACCACAACCACACTAGAGTAACACTAGAGCAACCTAGAACGATCGAAACGAGTGCAGGCGTCACTGCAATCGTTCTGGAGATGTTGGAGTTCGGAATACTTGTCGCGACTCTAGAAGAGACCAAAGTGAATGCAGACAATACATGACCAAATCAAGGAAGAGACTAAAACCAGAAAATGCGGAACTAGAACGACCAGTTACGAAGATGTGCCCACTAAAACTATCCGAAATAGTTTTATACGAACAAAAACACACAGTAGCGACACTCTTAAAATAACAACAGACAGAATAACGATCATACCTTAACCAGCGGAACCGAGATTGTATCGCCAATCGACCGTACTCGAACCACTAGCATCGCAAGATTTCTAGAGGCAATCACGGTCGCCAAAAACCTTGCAAAACAACAACACATCAAGTAAAATGGTAACAAGCATTCCGGATAGAACAACCACACAACACAACACACAGCAGCAGAAAAAAACACTTTAGTAAAAATTAACCTGTCAAATCAAAATCGACAATAAACTATATAACTTTAGAAAAAGGGGCAACAAATAGAGGAATGTAAGCAACGGCAACACTGATCAATTATAAAATCATAGTCTACTCAAACTCAAAATCCATTCAACGTTATTGCAAAATTATTCTTCCATTCATCATACATCCCATTCAACAGAGCAATAGTACGAAAAAACAGTACAACCAGCTCAGTCCAATCAAACATAAATCCATACATAAACATCTGCACATACATTCCACAACACAATACAACCCAATCAGACACAAATTCCCATTCATGATCAGAATTGCAACCATGAACACTCACACACACACACACACACACACATACACACAAAGTCTTATGCACTTCAAACAAAAAAAATTAATTAATTGGAAATACAACACACATCTGCACGCAATAATGCATATGAATGGAGACGAAACTAATAAAAAAACGATTTAAAAATATCATACAATTAAAGAAAATATACATTATAACAAAATAACTTACCTGAAATATTGAAAATACACAAATAATTTAGACAAACCTTAACTCATCACTCGAATTTAAAATATACAATAAATATTCACAGCAGTTACCGCACGTCACAGCCGCTCCAACAAACACCACATCACACAACAACAAAAAAGGCAAATGGCAACCGACCTTGGATCTTGTAGGATAAGAGAGGGCACAACAAAACTCTACATACTCTTTTAACTTATATGTCAAGAAGAAAAAAAAGAAATAATAATAATAATGATTTTATTTCTTTTCATGAATTAAAAATGGGAGAAAGGTTTGAAATTGACGATAATGCAGATCATGAAGGGTCAGCGATACCAGCTTTTACCACAAAGCTGTAATAGTTGCGAACTTTGTTCACGGCGGATGAGAATCTTTATAATTGAAACATTAATTAAAAATGTAAATTTGATTTAATCCAATCTATTAAATTATTTAATGTAAACGTATTAAAACGAGATTTAAAATGTTCACTTCTCTCATGCAATAATTTCAAATGTTAGAATTTATATCAATAGAGATTAATGGTTCAATAAAAGAATTACGCTAATTTTATAACGTGAAAAACCACCGAAAAGATATAGTTGTTTTAACTGAAAAGGGGGCCCGTTAATTTTTGACACAAATTTAATTTAAAGGAGTTTTTTTTTTTTGGCAAAGAAACGCATTATTTAAAATCATCTCTTACAGGTGAAGCTTCTCGTTTGTTATTGCATTTAGGGTTGTATTCCGGCAATTATGACAAAGCATGGTAACTGTTTCTCGCTAGATACGACCACGCGAATTACATTTATTAACGAATGGAAAAATGAAACTACTCTGCTTTTGGTGTCGTCTCGATTCAGACTGACTATTTTCTTTATTTGAACATATTACTTCATGGCATATCATAAACACATTCCGTTTCCGATGGTCTTCAGATAGCACCATTGACACCGTAATTTAATTGACACTTTTGTTATTCGTTGCGAAGCAATATAAATGTGCTTTCAGCAAGTTTGCTGACTTGCATTTGTGTAACTCGCGCAAGTTTTGGTAAACGCCCACTTTTAACTTTTTTTGAGCAGCAGCAGTAGACAAAGGAGACAGCAAGTAGCATAAAGTCGGATGTTGAACACATCCCAGGAATGTTTCCATTCCCTGGAAAATTTAGAATTGCCAGTAAATTCTTGAGAGGACATATTTTTTTATATATTGGTACAAAAATTACCTGATTTTACTTAGCGTTTGTGGGAGGAGGAGCGTTTGTTCGAAGGAGTTGCCCAGACTAACACAGCTTACATAGTTTCTGGAAACACGTTTTCGGAGCTTGGAAGCAGTAGCTGGAACAAGTGGCCTTAAGGGCAGCGGTTCTTCTTTACACAAAGCTGTTTCATATCGCGAAGAAGCAGTTTGCATTCCAAATATGTGGTAGAGGTCAACACTCTTAGGACTTGAAAAAGTTCACTGACAGAGAGATCTGCAAACGATCGACGGCAGTGGACAGAATCGGGGTTTGTCCGAACAGTTTGTCATACAGTCATAAGACAAACCAATGCCAAAGCAGTGTGCTATTACTACAAGCAGAAACACCATTCTCTGCTGCAGTTTAATAATATCAGCTCAAAATCTACAAGGGATTATGCAAATACAACTACAGGTACAAAAATATTTCATATAAAAATAAATATCAACCAAAGTTGTGTCTTCTGAAGTCCATCAGGAAAATGTTCTTTTGGTAACAACAGTGGTTCGAGTCAAGTCTTCCAGTGGAAACTATTTCCATCTTAGGGCATTAGTCGATTATGGATCTGAAGCAATATTTACTTCCGAATCAGCTGTACAATTGCTAGGACTTCATCAAAGGCGAACACTCATTAAGGTATCTGGATTGGGAGAAAAGTTAGAAGTGGTTCATGTCAAAATATAAGTCATACCTTTGGGTCGCTGGTAACACCTTTTGAGACAAATACCCTAGCCTATGTTTTCAAGTCCTTGACTGGTCTCTTGTCATCCAAGCCTTTAGCTCTTCAAAATTGAGAACACATCCAAAGTTTGTGTAAGTTGATCCACAATTCGATAAACTTGCGACTTTTGATATTCTTCTGAATTTATTCTCGGATTTATTTTACGCGGTGATGATGAAAAATTGCAAATTGCACAGGAAGCAGATTTAGGTTGGCTTCTCCTTGGGAAGAGAGTTGCCCAGCCAGCAACCACTCCAACATCAGTGTTATGTCTTTATGTCAGAGCTGACGCCGACGGGATTTTCATATAACTACATACCGATTCTATGAAAAGACTTTTTCACAGAATTGCATAGCACGGGATTCGAACCCACGCCCCTCTGCTTGAGGAGTCTATGCATATACCACTATACCACGGCCACCCCATGAATTTTAGAAATTCATTTTATAATAATAAATATAAATAATCATGTAATTAAAAACTTACTGCAGATTGAATGGTTTCAGTTTGTGCGGATTGCGTCAAATGTTCAATTGAAGGCGGATTTAGGGCTTTACATAAAAACGTAAACAGCGCATTGATAGGCAATTCGGCCATCATTAAAAAACGACAATCCGAGAAATGCGCACGCAGAGTTATCACAGTTATCATTTAAAATAACACCACAAATTGCAGCACGAATCTGTTGAGAAAATAATCATAATGAACTTTTTTGCTTTTTTGCATTTTTCATGTTCCAATTTTTTGGTTTTTTTTTGCACTGGCACGAGAGTATCACTTCCGCAAAAACAAAGACCACGATTTGTGTACACTGACATACGTATTTTACAGATGATTGTGTACTTGCGACGGTGTATATAAATCCAAACCAAAAAAGAATATTAGGGAAGGAAGGGGAGCAGACAAAAAAATATTAATAAATAATTAAATAAAACCACTTTTATTATCATAACTAAAACAAAAAAAGGGGATTTTAAAGAAATAAAAAACCAAGCTCGCACACGTGACACGAAATTGACCTAGTTTTGGTCAATGATCAAAACAAACTATTGCACTTTTGCAAAAACGAAGCCAATACACGCATTTTATCTCCCTTTGTTGCCCGTATTGCTATGCCGTTATCCTTGCCACCCACATATAATGTCTCATATTATTAAGTTACACGATTTTGTCTCATTTACATGTAGATAGTCAACACCCTCGCACTCAAACAACTCTTATGTCAAAAGAAGTACAACACTCCAACTGGAACTGGGTACAGTAAGTAACATAATTGAGTACATTTGCGGACGTAATTCCTCCACCGGGCGGGAGCATATTCGGATATACAACATCATTTTATATCGGAATATTTAGTGAATTTATTTAAACTAAGCTTAAAACTAAACTAATGTAACAAATGTAACATTTTAATTTAAATGTAACCAAATAAACGTAACATAAGCCTAGGATCGTAATACGAATGTATTGTATGATACTTTAAAACTACATATGGATGTTATTTCCGATAGATTAAACTAAGTCTCTTTGGTGTTACATCAAGAAGAAAATACGTGTTTTATTCAAACCGCATTTCCGACTCCTATTTTACCCTACTTGTACCCTAACACAAAGATTAAACCCTTCACACTTGAACACAAAGTATTGACAAAGGAGAAGGAATACCAATTTTTTATAAATTAGAATATATTATTTATATTTCAATAGATATGAAAGCGTTACCAGCGAAAAAAAAACATATACATTCTATATGTATATACTTATATATGCCTATATGCTATCCCGAAACTGAACATTCATTAAAGAATGAATAAAAAAGAGGTAATACGAGTAGTTTTGAGTAATGCTAATATTAATGTATACTATGTTAATAATTTACAAGTGAGGGAATACATAGAAGTGAAGGCGTACAAAGGTTTAATTAACGTTGTTAAACGACATACACACGTTCGCATATTGGCAGAAACGTCATCTTTGACGATAGATGACATATTTGTTACTGTTTCAAGGCAAAACATCATGTGAACTGTCTTTCAAACAGCGATTAATAGACCAAGACAATTTATTACATCAGAAATGTCGGAAATAGTAGGTTAACGCAAAGTATGTCAGCTAATTGACTGATAGCTGCTAAACCTATATAATGAGAAACTTAACGAGAGAGCAAGAATAATCAGTCACGAAAAAATAAACCGTCAACATTAGTCATGGATGACACCTGAGCTAATATAGGGTTTTCTAATAACGACTTGACTATTTTTTTTTTTAAATAAAAGGCAAACCATTTAAGAAACCATATATTCGATTCGTTGGACCCCATTTTCAACGACTCGTCCACATCTTCAATATATCGATTGTAGCGTGTGCTGTGTGGCTTGTGGCACCATCCTGTTAAAACCACATGTCGTCCAAGTCCATATCTTCCAATTCGGGCCAAAAATAATCGGTGATCATGGCGCGATAACGCTGAACATTCACAGTAACGTGACGATCGTTATCGTCGACGAAAAAATATTACCCAATAACGCTGCCGGCATGAAAACCGCACCAAACACTTATTTTTTTGTGGATGAAGTGGTGATTCATGAAGTACATGTGGGTTTTCACCCGACCAATAACGCATATTTTGCTTATTAACGAACCCATTGAGCCAAAAATGAGCTCCGTGACTGAAGATGATTTTGCGATGAAATTCATCATCTTGGCGCATCTTCTCCAGAACCCAATCGGAGAACGTACGTCGCTTCAAATGGTCCATCGGCTTCAATTCTTGAGTCAGCTTGATTTTGTATGGGTGTAAACCATGATCCTTACACAAAATACGCCATAATGTGGTCTGAGCGATGCCCAATTCTTGAGAACGCCGTGGAATTGACTGATTTGGATCATTTGCTACGGACGTCTGAACGGCAGCGATATTTTCGACACTTCGACCAACCCGTTGTTTCACTGACACGGCAACATCACACAACGAATATGTAGACTCAAATTTTTGCACTAAACTTGTTATTGCCTGTCTACTAGGGCGAGAATTACGTCCGAAAATGTTGAGTTTACTAAAAAAATTGACAGTGATAGTTTGATGATTAGTGAGTGCGTTCACAAATTAAATTCAAAGTTGTCAAGTCCCTATTGAAAAACCCTATATAACTATTCAAAAAGACTAAATCAATCATATAAATTTGAGTGTATTTAAACAGTTTCAAAGTTACCTGAACAAAAAAAAATCAGACTTCTACAAAACTAAATTTCCAAATATTGAGGTTGATCCAGGAAAAACTTGTGGTATTCTGAACAAATTGATAGGAAGAAGAAAGTGATCAATAGATGAAATAATTCAGCAAAACTTTTCAAGAAGCATCAGCATGACTTCTGTAGCACAAGGCCTCGTGGAGTATTTTGTAACATTTGTCTAGAATTATTCATAATTGTGATCACAAGATATCTAATTAGCCAAATCAATACCTTCCCCAGTCCATATATGTAGAAGAAGATATTGAGTCTAATCTATTGTTCGCTAAAAAACTAACAAGAGAACAGTGGCTGATAATTTCCAAGCAATAGATTTAAACTTAAACCAACAATCTTAGTTCTAATCTAATTATTGAAAACATCAATTAACCGCCCGATTTCCAAAGAAGAAAATAAATTCAAATATGAATTGTAGCATTTGTTGCCTGTCTTTGAAAAGTGCTTAGAAGAAATTGCTCTAATAAAACAATTCAAAAAGGAAAGTACATTAAGATTGCAATTCTTCAATCAAAAATCATCATATCTTAGTTATGTTTGTCGACTTTAGTAAAGCTTATGACACACTAAGTTACAATAAACTTTTGGAAGCACTTAGCAACTATCTTACAGAAAAAACATGCAAACTAAAGATCTTAAATTCTGAGAGCGAAGAAAAAGACAGCTAGACACAAATAACTGCAACAATAATGCAACGGGAGTTCGAAAAGGTCTCAAGATGGTGTCTCGACCAGTTAATACATATTGGATTGTTCAATAGTTTCTGTGGTGTTTTTAGGGTTAAAGTTAAACACATATTTTTGGTATAAAAGCTTATATGTAATCCATCAGATATTGTCCATGGTCTATTACTTTTTTCCAACGTTTTTAAAGAAACAAAATACCTGTTCGGCGCTGGTAATTCATGTATTTTTTGTATTAACCATCTTGTGATTTATTACTTAAATGTTTCGTACAGTAACAACTGTTATGCTCAAAATAATATACTCTATTAAATACTGTTTAGGAAAACTGTGAAGAGTAATAAAAATATTTAATTTTAAATAAAATATACTGTTCACTCAGCCATAATAAAGAATCGTGATTTTATTATTTGGAATTTATTAGATTTTATTATTTGGAAATGTGTTTTACCAGTGCCTTTGTTTGGCTTGTGTGTTGGTAAATAATTTATTTATTTATTTTTTTTATTATTTTATTTTTCTCTCTTTTTTATGTTTGCATGTGTGTTTGTAGTGCGTAGTGTAAAGTAATTATGGCGGATGATATTTCTTTATATGAAATTATTGATTATTGTTTTTAATTTTCAGTTTTTTTATTTATTCACTTAAAGTTTGAAAGTCTTGAGCTTAATTGTTTAATTGTTAATTGATTGCATATGTGTAGTTTATTTATAAGATTGGTATTTGGAATATGTGTTATTAGTTGCTTAGTTGCTATTATTTATGTTTTGAGTGCGATTGTTGTGATCATGATATTGTACATTTATGATGTGTGGATGTATGAGAGATTTTGTTTTTTTTTATTTTTGCCATAGAATTGTAATTTTATTTATTTTGTTTTTGTGTTTATTAAGTAAAATTAATAACAATAAACTGGACTCTTTTTCATTAAAACCTTCTCTTCACCCCTTCGAACAATATAAATAGGTACGATGGACGGTCAAAAACTCGAGTAAGAACCCAGCAGAATAGGCATTTGGTCTACCCCAAGCGCTATAGGTTTTGGTTGTACTGCAAGGGTTCAACATGAAATAGACGACTCTTGTTCCAAATGTTGTTTTGTCCCCCGCAATTAGAGCTAAGGTATTCGCTCCATCCTCCCAGCTCCTAACCCCTTCACTTTTTGACCAACCTTGTCTTTTGTGTCCGTTGTCGCTTTGGAGTAACGTTTTTGCGGAAGGCACCTGTTGATTATTCCATTCTCGGACTTTTACCTTTACGCTCCACGGAAGTAGGAGTAGGTCCACCCGGGGAATACAGAGCCAGGCGGACGGCCTGGAACACTCTGAACATATGGCGGAAGGACATAAGAAAAGCGTCAGGAAACAACGGGAAGAGCTGGGAAGACGAGGAAAGAAGGATACCAAGCAACAGAAGTACTGTGTTGTGAAACTTTGTAGTGAGATTCAGGTAGGCCTCGTCCGCGTAGAGAAACGAAATTATTACTCCTCTAAAAAGATAGGCAAATGGAACACGCGACCACCTAGAGAAATTTTTTTTCAATCGTTCGGCAAGACGGAAGATAGCGGCTAACCCTTAAGCGGTTTTCACTACGGTAGTTTTAAATGCCTCCCGTTCTGATCCGTACATTTTTTATACCGCCCAATTTCTTTTTATATAAAAATCAATAAAGCGCTTGCTATAACGTGACTTTTAAGGTTTCGCAATTCTCTTTTAAAAAAGATTGCGTGGCGCCTACGAACACATTCATGTATTTTTATTTTTAGCTTTGGCACTTTTTTGTATCGCATTTTTTTAACCATAAACCCATTCCTAGCTGAGCAGCCGAAAGTTGCAGCACTCAACCTGCCTGTTGCAGTCCGCCATTACCGAAGTAACCACCGCCCGTGTGGTTCGCGATAGCTTTGGTGTTTTTTGAGTTTTTATGCCGGCAGTGCGATCTACTTTTGCTTATTTTTACAGGCATCAACGAGAGATTGCATTGGACCTACCCCAGGTCGTGAGTACTCTGGGATCCAAGTAGGTTAAATTGGTTTCTTCGCTCTGTTTTCATTAACAAAAAAAAAAAAAATAAATAAATAAATAAATAAATAAATAAATAAATAAAAATTAAAATTAAAATAAAAAATAGAAAATAAAGTCCCGGAATCACTGTTTTTTAGGTCGGCTAAAGATCCTTTTAGCGGGAAGGCGTTACTTTGGTATAAGGCAGTTAAAGAAAATGTAGGTAACTGGACTGAATTGGTTAGAGAACTCAAGTTAGAATTTTTACCACCAAACTTTGATGACTTATTACTGGACGAAATACGTAGACGAACACAGGGTAAAGAGAGAATTGGCGTGAACGTCGCCCCAATGACGAACATGTTCCGGAGATTGTCAGAGCCCCTGAAAGAAAGTAGAAAGCTAGCTTTCCTACAACGGAAGCTGGCTCCCTTCTATCAGACAACAATTTGCATTAAATTTTGTTTAGAAAATGGAACCAAGTGCTCTAAAATACTTGAAATTTTGACAGTGGCACACGGTGAACCTGCTCTAAGTATAAAAAATGTTTACAAGTGGTACAAACTCTTCCAAAATTGTTTTGAAAAATGATCGAATAAGGGAAGTTGCTGAGGATGTTGGCATATCGGTCGACTCGTGTCATGCAATTTTTCGGATGTGCGACAGCGAAGCATGCTACGAAACTTTTTATTTTGATCAGAAGAACCGTCACATGAGCATTGCTCAGCAGCTCTTGAATGACTATTATGATTATTATGACTTGCTGAAAAGGGTCATAACTGTTTCCTGTTCCTGTACCTGTTCCAAAAACTGAAGGGACCTATGAAAGGACGGATATTTGCAACGATTGAGGAAATAAGAACTGCATCGCTGGATACTCATGTATGTACCAAAAAGTGCTTAAGAGAAGTGCTTCTAGGATTGGAAAAAGCGTTAGTAAAAGTGTATTATATCTGCGGGGGATTACTTTGAAAGGGACAACATTAATGTTGATGAATAATTAGATTTTTTTTTATGAAAATATAAAGTAACCTTACTTTTTAAACACAGCTAAAAATTTGAAAAGGAATTGAAAAAAAAGTTTGTTAAAAAAAAATTAAAAATAATAAAAAATAAAATGTCAAAAGACGACGATCCATAAAGCGCCAGCACATCGGGAGACTCAGAGTGAACAGAAGCAGAAAATATTAACATCCTAGGAAGCCCCCCAGCAATACGAATGGTTCGAAATACAAAGCTACAGAATTCCAAAACAGACCTCAAGGAGTACATGTAGCAACATTGATATCAACGAACGCGGTTTTCACTACGGTAGTTTTAAATGCCTCTCGTTCTGATCCGTACATTTTTTATACCGCCCAATTTCTTTTTATATAAAAATCAATAAAGCGCTTGCTATAACCGAAAGTGGCAGCACTCAACCTGCCTGTTGCAGTCCGCCATTACCGAAGTAACCACCGCCCGTGTGGTTCGCGATAGCTTTGGTGTTTTTTGAGTTTTTATGCCGGCAGTGCGATCTACTTTTGCTTATTTTTACAGGCAACAACGAGAGATTGCATTGGACCTACCCCAGGTCGTGAGTACTCTGGGATCCAAGTAGGTTAAATTGGTTTCTTCGCTCTGTTTTCATTAACAAAAAAAAAAATAAATAAATAAATAAATAAATAAATAAATAAATAAAAATTAAAATTAAAATAAAAAATAGAAAATAAAGTCCCGGAATCATTGTTTTTTAGGTCGGCTATAGATCCTTTTAGCGGGAAGGCGTTACTTTGGTATAAGGCGGTTAAAGAAAATGTAGGTAACTGGACTGAATTGGTTAGAGAACTCAAGTTAGAATTTTTACCACCAAACTTTGATGACTTATTACTGGACGAAATACGTAGACGAACACAGGGTAAAGAGAGAATCGGCGTGTACGTCGCCCCAATGACGAACATGTTCCGGAGATTGTCAGAGCCCCTGAAAGAAAGTAGAAAGCTAGCCTTCCTACAACGGAAGCTGGCTCCCTTCTATCGGACAACAATTTGCATTAAATTTTGTTTAGAAAATGGAACCAAGTGCTCTAAAATACTTGAAATGTTGACAGTGGCACACGGTGAACCTGCTCTAAGTATAAAAAATTTTTACAAGTGGTACAAACTCTTCCAAAATTGTTTTGAAAAATGATCGAATAAGGGAAGTTGCTGAGGATGTTGGCATATCAGTCGACTCGTGTCATGCAATTTTTCGGATGTGCGCCAGCGAAGCATGCTACGAAACTTTTTATTTTGATCAGAAGAACCGTCACATGAGCATTGCTCAGCAGCTCTTGAATGACGCCAATGATTATTATGACTTGCTGAAAAGGGTCATAATTGTTTCCTGTTCCTGTACCTGTTCCAAAAACTAAAGGGACCTATGAATGGACGGATATTTGCAACGATTGAGGAAATAAGAACTGCATCGCTGGATACTCATGTATGTACCAAAAAGTGCTTAAGAGAAGTGCTTCTAGGATTGGAAAAAGCGTTAGTAAAAGTGTATTATATCTGCGGGGGATTACTTTGAAAGGGACAACATTAATGCTGATGAATAATTAAATTTTTTTTATGAAAATATAAAGTAACCTTACTTTTTAAACACAGCTAAAAATTTGAAAAGGAATTGAAAAAAAAAGTTTGTTAAAAAAAAAATAAAAATAATAAAAAATAAAATGTCAAAAGACGACGATCCATAAAGCGCCAGCACATCGGGAGACTCAGAGTGAACAGAAGCAGAAAATATTAACATCCTAGGAAACCCCGGAACAAGCTTCATCCGACCGCCAAATGAACTCATTAAAACAGGTGACGCAGGAACATACATAGGAAATCGAATCCAGCAATACGAATGGTTCGAAATACAAAGCTACAGAATTCCAAAACAGACCTCAAGGAGTACATGTAGCAACATTGATATCAACGAACGCGGTTTTCACTACGGTAGTTTTAAATGCCTCTCGTTCTGATCCGTACATTTTTTATACCGCCCAATTTCTTTTTATATAAAAATCAATAAAGCGCTTGCTATAACGTGACTTTCGACTTTTTTTGTGTATTTTTTTTTTTTCACCTTTTTAAGGTTTCGCAATTCTCTTTTGAAAAAGATTGCGTGGCGCCTACGAACACATTCATGTATTTTTATTTTTAGCTTTGGCACTTTTTTGTATCGCATTTTTTTAACCATAAACCCATTCCTAGCTGAGCAGCCGAAAGTGGCAGCACTCAACCTGCCTGTTGCAGTCCGCCATTACCGAAGTAACCACCGCCCGTGTGGTTCGCGATAGGTTTGGTGTTTTTTGAGTTTTTATGCCGGCAGTGCGATCTACTTTTGCTTATTTTTACAGGCATCAACGAGAGATTGCATTGGACCTACCCCAGGTCGTGAGTACTCTGGGATCCAAGTAGGTTAAATTGGTTTCTTCGCTCTGTTTTTATTAACAAAAAAAAAAAAAAAAATAAATAAATAAATAAAAATTAAAATTAAAATAAAAAGTAGAAAATAAAGTCCCGGAATCACTGTTTTTTAGGTCGGCTATAGATCCTTTTAGCGGGAAGGCGTTACTTTGGTATAAGGCGGTTAAAGAAAATGTAGGTAACTGAACTGAATTGGTTAGAGAACTCAAGTTAGAATTTTTACCACCAAACTTTGACGACTTATTACTGGACGAAATACGTAGACGAACACAGGGTAAAGAGAGAATCGGCGTGTACGTCGCCCCAATGACGAACATGTTCCGGAGATTGTCAGAGCCCTGAAAGAAAGTAGAAAGCTAGCTTTCCTGCAACGGAAGCTGGCTCCCTTCTATCAGACTCAACTTGGCCTAGCTGACCCCAAATCAGTGAATCATTTGGTGGCACTAGGTCGACGACTAGAGACAGTACGCGCAAACGTAGAGACATTCTCTTCACCTGGACACAGTAGGAGCCGCAACTTATTAGAACCGGACTTAGCATACATGACAATAGAAGAGCCTCCTATAGTCGCGACAATTAGTAATACTGTGCCACCAGTGCCGCGCATTCGGACAGTTAGAGACAATTCAAAGCGTTGTTTCAATTGTGGGGAAGCTGTTAATTTTGCCAATACCTGTTGTTGGTTGTTTGGTTGTGGGGCAGTAGGGGTTAGCCGCAAAGATTGTAGGAAGTGTTCGGGAAACGAACAACGGACTCTTGGGCGAGCAGGGCAAGAGCGGTGGCGTCGGTAGACTGGTCACCTGCTGGAGAACAGTTTGTTGATCAAGTTAGACTGAATTTCACTTTGGGAGCAAACGAAGGGGATAATCGTCCCTACTTAGGAGTAAGCATTTATTTATTCGATTAAGTTGTAAGGTTTATTAGATTCAGTAGCGTCGAGAACTATTATATGTAGAGACGGCTGGAAGATTCTTAAAGACTTGTAGTAGGGTAGGGTTAGAGTTAGGTCTGTTTCACTAGCTGATGGTGTAGGAAAAGGAGTTTTGGTTTCTACCGATCGTGTTCGCCAAGAGGTCCGTCCTTCTGGAATCCCTCGTAATTTTCATATGTCATGATCCATGGAACTGATTTTTGGGTACTCTCAGGAATAGTCCCAGATCTTAGATCAGGCATTTTCGGGCTAAAAAGAGGTGGCAACACTATCACTGATACAAGAGAAAGCAGACTTAGAAGAGATGGAAGAACAACAGCTGGAAGAAACATGGGGTAATGCTTTTAACGCAATCCCAAAGGGCTTAGGGTACACACGTTTGGTAGAGAACAAGATTAGTACATCGGCAAGACTTATCAAGCAAAGGTATTGTCCTGTTTCGTCTGCGATTAAGGTACATATAGATAAGGAACTACAGGAGATGATGGACGCAGGGGTTATATATATAATTAAGAAAAAAGACGGGGTGTATAGGTTCTGTGTCGACTACAAAAAGCTAAGCAAGGTCACTGGTAGGAACGCGCATCCACTTTCCTTCATTTCGTCAACATTAGATAAACTTCAGAACGCACAATATATGTCCTCTCTACATATAAAGTCACCGCAGATCCCGATGGAGGAAAAATCGAGACCATTCACCGCTTTCACAATACTGAACCGGGGTTTCTTTTAGTTTAAGAGGATGTCATTTGGCTTACACAATGCACCGTCGACTTGGCAGAGGTTCATCGACAGCGTGTTGGGGGCGAATCTCGAGCCATTCGTCTTTGTCATCTACATAGTTTAGCTGTCAAATTCGTGGAAACAGACTGGCATGTCGGCCTCTGAAGTCTCTACAACCCAGTAGATAAAGTGCGTTAAGAAATGGCTATAGTTGCTCTTCAAAATAAGCACATTTCCTCGGAGGTAAGGGTGGGGTTTGTTGCGGTTAATTTTACTGGACTCTTTTTCCTTGAACCCGCTTAATACGATTCAGAAGAATGCGATGAGACTCATTGGTGATACTATACTACCAATAACCTTGAATACCGACGAAGCGTCTCTTATCTCACCTTGCTCTATCGCTATTGTCACCACCAGTGCTATATAACTCCCAGTAGAATTCCGTCCCTTTAAACCTTTTACCGTAAGACCCGTTTCGCTATGAATGCTCATCAAGACCTAAATCGAAATATCGTGATTCTTTCTAGACGGAGTTTCGTGACCGATAATCCCACTAAGATTACTTTCACTATAATATGATGTCGTTGTTCAAAAGCAAGATTTGCCGAATGACTTCTTTGTCCAGCGAAGAAGTCAACGGACTAACATATAGAGTTCTATCTACTCTCTGTGGAAGCCATTTTCGTTGGGTACATTGAACGGATAAGGTAGTTGCAGTATTTAATTCTTTAGGTTCTAGGATTCCAAGGGCTCGTTCTGATTTCTTTTTCAGGGCATTGGCCACACCGTTTAATGTTGCGTATAAGTTTGGCCAGTGTGACGGATTCGCATGACTCTAGACGAGAAAGTGTTGCTGGGCTTATTGGTTCAATTTAAAATTTGGTCATGAGAATATACATACGGACCTCTTACTATTAAGTAAACTACTGAATCATATGGCCTTTTAGAGGCAATACAGAACCTATAAGGCTGATTACAATTTGCATTGTAGATCATATTAGAATATTTTTTAATTATATTCAATATTGTAGATGATCATTGTCGACTTGTTCGCCCACTGCTGCTATGAATCCAAAATTACTGCATGAGCACTTTCGCCTCAACAATGAAAGGTGCAATCGAACTCATTTTACGAAATGAAAATATGTTTGTTCTTATAACTATTATCCGTAGGTCACAAATAGAAATACCGTTGTATTAAATAAAAAAAGGGACCATACGAGGTGTGTTCAAATTACGCGGGCAATGAACATAAGAATATCGATTTTTTCAACTGTATTGGTATACATGTCCCTAACATATGTTCACAGTTTCAAGTACATAGCAGACTTAGTTTGTTTTTGACAGATGGAAAGGTTAAACGTGTTTTGGTATGCCCGACGGTTTTCAATTATTATAAAAAATGGAGCAACAATTTGCATTAAATTTTGTTTAGAAAATGGAACCAAGTGCTCTAAAATACTTGAAATGTTGACAGTGGCACACGGTGAACCTGCTCTAAGTATAAAAAATGTTTACAAGTGGTTCAAACTCTTCTAAAATTGTTTTGAAAAATGATCGAATAAGGGAAGTTGCTGAGGATGTTGGCATATCGGTCGACTCGTGTCATGCAATTTTTCGGATGTGCGCCAGCGAAGCATGCTACGAAACTTTTTATTTTGATCAGAAGAACCGTCACATGAGCATTGCTCAGCAGCTCTTGAATGACGCCAATGATTATTATGACTTGCTGAAAAGGGTCATAACTGTTTCCTGTTCCTGTACCTGTTCCAAAAACTGAAGGGACCTATGAAAGGACGGATATTTGCAACGATTGAGGAAATAAGAACTGCATCGCTGGATACTCATGTATGTACCAAAAAGTGCTTAAGAGAAGTGCTTCTAGGATTGGAAAAAGCGTTAGTAAAAGTGTATTATATCTGCGGGGGATTACTTTAAAAGGGACAACATTAATGTTGATGAATAATTAGATTTTTTTTTATGAAAATATAAAGTAACCTTACTTTTTAAACACAGCTAAAAATTTGAAAAGGAATTGAAAAAAAAGTTTGTTAAAAAAAAATTAAAAATAATAAAAAATAAAATGTCAAAAGACGACGATCCATAAAGCGCCAGCACATCGGGAGACTCAGAGTGAACAGAAGCAGAAAATATTAACATCCTAGGAAGCCCCCCAGCAATACGAATGGTTCGAAATACAAAGCTACAGAATTCCAAAACAGACCTCAAGGAGTACATGTAGCAACATTGATATCAACGATCGGTTCAGAAGCAGTAGCGATATACAATACATTTTAACTCATTGAGGGTTAAAAAGTACAAGTAGTATTGATAAAAAATAAATTTAGTATTTATTTAATTATTATTTATTAAAATGCACCAAAATGAAGGCGAGCCATTCGACGAGTTCCTTACAAAAATTAAATCTCAAATTGAAATATGCGCATTCGATAGCCTGGAAAACAGTTTACTTGAAGAGAAAATAGTAATATGAATTCTTAACGATTTTCTTAGAGAAAAACTACTTTCAAAGGATGATTTAAGCTTGGAAAAAACAATTAATATCTGCAGAGAGATCACCTCCAACAATTAAAATAGATGCATAAAGAGGAAAAGTTAGATGCAGTGTAGAAATCGAAAGCTAATGACAAGTAACTCAGCAAGTATATAAAGAAACCACCCGCCGAAGACACATTCATCTGCGGGAAAAAATCCTGCATTTGGCAGTAGGTGTACAGTAGGTGTACAAATCAAAACAGAAACCACTTTTCAGAAGCAGCAAAAAAGTATTTGTATTGTATTAAAAAAAGAGGAATAAAGTGGAAGACTATGAATTAAATGAAGTCTCGGAAAGCAACAAAACTTTATTCAGGTGCCTAATGTTATATGCTACCAATGTGCCTAGTTAAGGAAGCAGAAATAAAAACAATACCTTCTACAAGTGACGCGGAATTAATAACATTCAGTTAACATAGATTACCTGTAATAGCGGAAGTTGGAATGCATCCAATTATCCGAAAAAAAAAAAATGTTTTATCCAGTCGTAGTCGATTCAAAAGTCTCACGAATTTTTTGCAAAAAAGTCTGCGAGGAAGCCAGATTAATCATTCGAATAAATGCGAACCATTAACAATAATGTAATATTTATTAATTCCTTAATATACTTATAATACTTAATACTTAATAATAATTTAATTATTAGACGAAAAATATATTTGTGAATGTGAAACCCAGCAGTGGCACGAATGAGATCAAACCACGTTTTTTAATGACAACTATAACAGTCATGAGATGACTGATGAGTTGACTGCGTTCCGTGTAGTACGTTGCCATACATATTATATCTTTCCTACTTATTTTGATGGCGTCCAAATAACGATACATTCTCCTTTAAATATGAGATAACATTGCTCCATGTATCCAGTGATGGCCTCTGGAGTAATTGCGGACGTAAACTGCTTCATATATTTGGAATTTACCTGTGAAGTAGTTGGATAATTTGTCAAGAATGTGTCTATCCGGGACCATTTGCGAAAGTATTGTGCGGTGCTGTCTGCCGTGAAGGATTTCTTCTGCAAGGGACTTCCCAGTTTGAGGATTTGACGTTATGCGGTATGTTTCCAGGCATCTTAATAATGCTATGTCGATGTGCTTTTCCTCTTCGATTGTTTTCTTTAGATTGGCCTTGAGTGTGCGTGATGAAAGGGGGCTGTTTTCAGTGATTGAATTCCATTTTGACAGGAAAAGTTGACAAATTCGGTGCTGGTAAATTGTGGTCCATTGTTGCTCACAATGGCTTCTGAAATACCTTTTAGCGTAAAAATGGTTTGCAACGCTTGGACGGTTGCTGAGGTGGTTGTTTGCTGCATCTGTATAACGAATAGAATTTTTGATAAAGCATCAATGCATACTAACCACATTTTTTCCCGGAATGGTAATGCAACGAACTAAATTCTTGCGGTGGTGCGGCGCTATTACACTGGCAAATTTTACTCGATTTTACTTTTGTCTCGATGTCGGTGTCTATTTGCGGCCACCAACAATGCCTTCAGGCAAGAAGCTTCATCGACAACACCCCAATGTCCTTAATGAAGTAAATTTAACCCTTGTATGTTCGGCTTCTAAGACTATAATCCCTCTGTATTGCGTATGTGATGCTTTACGACTGAAGTATTACTGTAGGCTCTTTTTGCCTAATGGCAATCGCATAGGCTTGGTTACATATGTAGGACATTGTTTTTCACAGAGTTTAATTTCGTGGCTGCAGTCATATCTTTGACTTTTATTGGAAAGTCGTCGATTCCATCATTTTGATATTTTAATATTTCAAAGCAAGATACTTCGTGTTCATCAAAACTTACATCGGGGCCAATAGCAGGTCTGGATAGAGCGTCCACGCTGGTATGCTTTTTCGTAGGTCGATACTGAATGTCATATTACATATATAAATATGTAATATTCAGCCCAACGTTGTAAACGACTTAAGGTTGCTGTGGGAAGAATTTTGTCGGGATTGAAAATGATTAGAAGAGGCGTGTGGTCAGTTAACAATATGAATTTCTGACCAAAGAGATTTGTTGACCCCATATATTATACCCAACGCCTCCTTCTAAATTTGACATTAGTTCAGTTGATGCTCAGTTAACGTTTATGAAGCGAATGCAATATGTTGCTCGGACGCATCTGTCATGATGTGCGACAAAATAACTCCTTCTAAATTTGACATTAGTTCAGTTGATGCTCAGTTAACGTTTATGAAGCGAATGCAATATGTTGCTCGGACGCATCTGTCATGATGTGCGACAAAATAACTCTAATTCCATGCGACTAAGCATCAGCTGCAAGGATGCTGTGGTTTCGGGCGATAATGAGCAAGACATGCTGCATAATTTGCTGCTTAAGTGCATTTAATGCGTATTCTCGGCCTGCTTTAAATGTAAATTGGACACCTTCTCTGCGCAAATGTTTTTGATGTGTATTTCCTGCAACAAGGATGTCGTCTAAATATGTAAATTTCGCAATCAATTCCATTCAAAATCATTTTCAATGTTCGCTGATAAATAGCAGGAGAGCTTGCAATACCGAATGGGAGGCGAATGGTATTGGAAAAGTCCAATTGGCGTGTTGACGACAGCAAGAGGTTTCGATTCTGCATCCAACTCTAGTTGTAAGTATGCGTCAAACATATCGATTATGCTCAAATATCTCCCGTTTGCAACCTGGTAAAACAGTTCTTCGGGTCTAGGGATCGGATATTGTTCTACCTCCAGCTGGTGGTTGAGTGTGACTTTAAAATCCTCACATATTCTTAGCTTGTTCTTACGCTTTGTAACTACTTCAATGGGGGCAGCCCATTGGTTGAAGCGATTTGGCTTCCAAATCGCTCCTCGAAACGCTTTGCTTCTGTCTCGAATGCTTTCAATTAAAAAAATGCCATTGGTCTTTTCTTTAAAAAAAACTTAGGTTTGGTGTTTGGTTTTAAGTAGAGGTGTACTTTATAGGAAGTACAACAGCCTAAGTTATTCGCAAATAGATCGGGATAACTCAAGAGCAGTTTGTCTATTTCCGATGCTGGTGGTGTCACGTGCTGGTTCTCTTGACACACAGGTAATACGAGTTTTGTGATTACTGGTTGAGAATCACGAAACTAAATTTTTTAGCCCAACTGAGTCCGCAAATGTAGTCGGGTGTATTAGCTATCAGTATAGGGAGTTTATGAATTTCACCATTAAATTTGACAGTCACCGTGGTTTTATCGAGAATTGGTATTGCGTTGGCACCAAACGCTTTGAAACTACACGAAGGTGTATGATACTCAGGGCAATTAAGTTGTTGAAAACCAGGCATCACTGTCACTGTCGTACTCGATGTACGTGTCCAATAAAAACCCTATCTTCACAGCTTATTATTTTCTTCTCGTAAAGTTTTAACAAATAAAATGCGTTCTATGTGATAAACATGCTCTGGGGCAATGTGACCAATTTTCCCGCATTTGCGATAAATTGCGCTTAGGAACTTGCATTTTTTGCTCTGATGATGAACATTCCACCCCGAGCAAGATTGCATTTTGTTTTGCTTGTATTTATAAGATTGTGCTTTTTGCCAAGTCTTTTTGCACTTATTTGACTGATTTCATTGTTCGCTGCCTCTTGTCTCATCGTTTGTAAAGATCTCACATTCGATAGCGACGCATTAGGTTTTTGTAGTGTAGCGGATCGCACACTATCATGCGGCGTATATAAAACAATGACGTCACGGATCATATCGTCGACAAATTCACTAGAGCAGTTTTTGGCGGAGCAAACGAATTGACAAGATGTGAAAGGCCACGCAAGTCCGCAATCCAGTAAGAGTAGTTTTGATTAGTCTGCATTCTGATCTTTAAAAAGTCATGACGAGCTGTGCATACGTGAACCTTCGACAAAAAATGTTCTGAGAACTTTTGTGTGATGTCGTCGTACTCTCGGCTGGCTAATTTACTTGAATCAAATAATTTTTGTAGGAGTTCATATGTTTCTGGTCCTAACCACGATAAATGATAAGCCCTTTTTCTGTTCACTTGTATTGACGTTGTACGCATTGAAATGTTGCTCCAGTTACTGAAGATAAGTTTCCCAGCTGCATTTTTCTTTGTCAAATGGCTGAAATTGAGGAATATGCTAATAATTGTTGCTGCTTACTGTGAGTTGAATACTTTTATCCACAAACTGTTTTTGTTGTGCCAATATATTATTCATAGAATCTTGCTGAGATTTTAGAAGTTTTGTGACTACATCCAAAATGTTAGGATCGGTCATTGTGGCGGAACAATACTTAAGTATGTGGGAAACGTTTACTGGGTTCGTACGCAAATTTGTGATTTTCAACACACACGCGGTTTCTGAGTTCTTGTCGCCAATGAAGTATATGGTAATATGTCAAATGCGAACCATTAACAATAATGTAATATTTATCAATTCCGATATATTATTACTAACAAGAGATACTTAATTATACTTTAATTATTAGAAGAGGGATATATGTGTAAATGTGAAACCCAGCAGCCGCACGAATGAGAACAGATCACGTTTTCTAATGACAACTTTAACAGTCATAAAATATGACAACTGATGAGTTGGTTGCGTTGCATAAGAATTAAATCTTAGATTCTGTTTTCTATCAACAAAATGGTCTCCATCTAAGCTGAATTCCAGTAATGTTTTGCTGTTGCGAAGGTCTCAGTTTGCTGATGATTTTATTAACAATGATAACATCCTTGATAGATTGGCTACATACCAAACAGTTAATATAAATACCTAAACCTTTAATATGCTTAAAGCCCAAACAAAGTTCAAACGAGTCAGGTATGGCTGCAACGTCTTTCTTAAACGTGTTAAATTCCAATATAACCGAAAACTAAGACAAAAATTATTGCATATCCCAAAGATAGTTCGTCATATAGATTTTCTCATCCGTATCCTCCACAATAACATTAAAGATGTTAGCTTTTTGGACAAGGCCAATCTGCTTTCTGCACTCATTTCAGCTAGCCCAACACTTCCAGATTGTGCTTTGCTTCCGCGTACACATAAGTGGGCCGAATCTTCAATGGGACGAACTCACTTTTGCACTAATGTAGTATCAAGAGTATTTAAAGGTCTTAACATTTATTAATTCGCTGGTCCAATTGGTATTCTTCCCTTTTTTTGAAGAGGTGTTCTTCCACGCTGACAAGCCACTGCATATGATTTTTCATCAATCCTACTTTTTAATTTTTTAGGAGTCCTTCTAAGCATATGAAAAACAGCATTTGTCCAGCCTGTTCAAACCTGTCAAACATTCCTCTCTCTGCTTCTATATACCCATTGTATTTACGTCCCTTCTCTCCAAAGTCATGGAAACGCTGATAAGCCGTCATATTCGAAACACGAAAACTTCTTTAACGGGCAGAATGGTTTTCGTAGCAACAGGTTCACTGGTGATTTGATGACATGTCTAACCGAAAAGTGAAACTAAAGCGCACATCAATCCGTTGAAAGCAAGAGAGTTGCTTTTCATATTTCTAAGGCATTACCAGAGTTTCGCATAGAGCTGTTTTGTCGTAAAAGGCTTTCATTGAGACAAACGAATCTTGGTTGATTTCAAATATTTGCTCTATTTTTCATATTCGATTCCGGACTCGCCTCTTCGGCTTCAGAATGAGAAGGCCAGCGTATGTTAAGCTCATTAAATTCTGATATAAACAGCATAACTAATTGGGGAACCATTTATAGAGTAGATTTTAATGCTTTCAAAACGCAATTCTATCTGCTGTCGTTAAGGCGAAATTTAAATACCCAACCATTTTTAATGAATGGCATTTGCATCGTCTAAACCGATGTCACCATAAGTCACTATAACCATCAAACCTTTAAAACAAACTTTCATCGGTACCTCACATTCTATCCTCCCGGACTTTATTTTGCCCGCTCTGTGTGCAATCATTTTAAAGATATTTTAATTCTTTGGCGCGCTCAAAGTACGCTCATGCGGTGAACGCATGAGATCAAAATAAAATTGCATGACCTTTTATACAGGTAACGTTCACAAGCTTCTTTTTTGTACGGAGTTCTTTTTCTTATTTATCAATTTTATTATTTTATTTATGTCTTCAAAAAAGAAAAGCGGGCTGTTGGTACATCTGGTGGTTTACCCTCAGAATGGCGTCTATATCAGAAGATATATTCCATATCCATTAATTCCATATCCATATAAAATCCGTAATCGGAAGGATTTAGTGGAAGATAGCATAATGTAAGTATGTAGGGACATAGAGTTTGAGTTTCATGTATTATTTTCATACTGAATGCCTATTTCAGATATATTCTCCGATATATTGTGAATCGTCAACACCTTTCGAATTGGAAACTCTGACTACAGCTAAAGATCAACCACTTCAAGAGCTGAAAGAAAAGGAAAAATCAGCCTTTACTTTAGTATGGAAATGAAGAAGCCGATGACAAAGGTTGACCAGATAAGAACGTGAAGTATAAAATAATTATATAGTATTAAATTAATACTGGCAATACCAGTTCAGTTTCCCATACTTATTTCGTCAGAAAAATTCTGACAAAAAGAAACCTTTTGCAAGCTAAGTGAAGCGCGCAGTAACTTTGTGGTGAGTTCAATTCTAATAAATTCCGCACCATCCGTATACAAGTGCTACGTAATTGCATTGACGAGTTGTATATAACCCATTAAAAGTTCTAGTTCTGGAGAAATACCTACTTAAATACGCCTTCGATAAGGCGTCCGAAAATCAAACACCGCTGGTTCGACCTTCGAGGAATGATGTTTCTAGCTCATTGTAGACGGGTGCCCTTCTTATGGGGAACAGCATGGCCCGACCGTCACAGGCTGATGTCTATGGCACATCTCAGACGGACGCTCCCATTTCAACTGCCCCAGTTGTTGCTGCGTCACGTAGCATGTTAAGAGCGTCGCCGAAGAATTGCATTTCTCCGAACCCCGGAGAGCCATAATTCCTTCATACGTTTGCCGACATCGAGGACACATTCGCCCCATTCACCGGTCATTATTGCACGCCTCCCAATGAAAGAAACAGCTGTCATTGGAGAGAGATAAAAGCGGATTCATATGGTATTTGATCGAGTTTCTGATATACGCAGCAAGAAGTTTTCCGTCAATAAGCAGACTGTAAAAAACTACCTAACGAAAAACTTAGCTCCTACGTAATCATTATGCAGGAGATGGCTCGGGTTCGCGTATCGGAAGCAGATTTGATACAGTTCATAATAAGTGGAATACAGGATACGTTATCGGTTGCATCAGTGCAGGAACAACCAATTCAAAATTTAAGAATTTGATACCTAGGTACGAAAATCTTAAAGTGTATTATTTACTAGGTGGGGTGAAAAGTAACCACCTGGGGAATGAAAAAATTTTTTTTTTAAATGCTTTTTCATTTCATTAAATATAGTCGCCTTTTAGCTTGATACACTTATTCTAGCGATTTTCTAACTTCTTGATCCCATTCGAAAAGTAATTTTCCGGATGGTCTGCAAAATACTCCTCCGTGGCGTCGATGATTTTCTCGCGTGATTTGAATTTTTTAGTGATGAGCCATCTTTTGTGTTTGGGTAGAGATAATAGTCAGAGGGAGCCAAACCGGGTGAATACGGTGTATTGTCTTGCAAAAACAAAACTTTTTTTCGCTTCATGTGAGGCCGTTTTGCAGCGATTTCGGCCTTCAATCGCTCCAATAATGCATAGTAATACTCGCTGTTGATGGTTTTTCCTTTTTCGAGGTAGTCCACGAAGAGTATGCCATGACAATCCCAGAAAACCGACGCCATAACCTTTCCGACCAATCGAGCCTCCCTCGGCCGCTTCGGAACACTCGTGCCGGCTTTAGTTAATTGCCGGTTACTCATTCTATTCTCTGGTGTTCAACAGTTACCAATCGACGCCAAAAGTCCGCCCGATTCCGCATCAGCAAGTCCAAACACTCTTTCGAAGTGCTTTCGCGTTCGTGTTTTGGTCAGGAGTGAGTATGCGTGGCATCCAGCGGCAGGATAACTTTTTTATATGCAAAATATTGCCAAAAATATGGCATGCGCGCTCAATACTAATCTTTTTGGTATCTGCTAGATCGCGCACCTTCACTTTCCGGTCAGCCAACACCATTTCATATATCTTTTTGACATTGTCCTCTGTAACCGCATCGGAGGGCCTGCCGCTGCGGACTTTATCGGTAGTGGAGTTGCGGCCACCACGAAATTCTTAAAACCAATATTTGTAATCTGACGGAGGATTAGCCCCATAATATTTATCCAACTTTCCTTTTGTTTCCATCGCCGTTTTGCTTCTCAAAATATGTTTTAACAGAAAACGAAAATCGTTTTGGTCCATACTCAACATGATGCCAAACACGTCAACAACAATCAGTTGTCAAAACAAAACTAAAGCCAGTATTGCACAGAAATTTGGCATGTCTGCCTAAATATGAACGGACTTCACGGCACCATAACCTATTTTGCAGTAGCAGCGCATTCTGGCGGTCAAGGAGGTTACTTTTTACTCAACGTAGTATCTGCAGCCTGAGGCAAATGGATATTCACAGAGGTGGTGCTGCCCGGTGTTTTTATCACTTTCATAGCAAGTATCGCAAGATATATGAATATCACCTAGCAAGTTCACCAGCGATTTCATTTCCCATGATATCATTATGACCTGGGACATACGACATAATTGACCTTATTAAGGCCGTGTAGGTACAAAGGACCCTTTTCGGTGAGCTGTCCTATGACCTACCGACAAATCTTTTGCTATGCCAGAAGGCCGAAAGCGCTTTAAAAGCTTTCCACTTAACAAGTTTTGTCCATAGAAGTTTTTTTTTCATCCAGGATGTCACTAACCACTTAACTTGTTTAGAGGATTGGATGACGATGCCTTTAAGCATTCAGCTTCCTCCTTTTCGTAATAAGAGCAACCCTTGTTTACCCTGCAATGACAGATTGGGCACACTCAGCATCCGAAATCAGTATCCTATTCACCAGCATTGTCTTTATCTACAAAACTTGTGATTCATCTACACTGTGTTGTCTGGACGAGTTGCACACACCGTTAAAAATTCCGTTGTCAAAAACACCCTAAATGTTGGTGAAAATGCCCAGCGCGTGTTCGTGTGTTAAAGAGTGTCTTTAATTCTGCCTACCAGATTTTGAAACGCACCCTAGCAAGATTTTTCGCACTGGTAAACATGTTGCATCTTAGACAGAGGATGAATTCGCGAAGGAGTTTTGTGCATCTTAATCATCTTAACCATTATTCCTATATATATAGGTCAAACTTATATGCCAGGCTTCGACCTGTTCTTAAAAGTCATTATGAGGGGCACTGTTTTCAATCCGAATTAGCTTATTATATTTTTTATTATTTAATCTATAAAGGCTCCATTGTTTCTCCTATTAGTATTAAGTAACCTGTTTAGAAGTTGTCTATTTGGCATAAAGTGATTTCAGATCTGCGCTCCACCAAAGAACAACAGATGATCTGCAGGATTGCTTTCTAGCTGGACATGCCGGTTTAGAATACTTGGTGAAGGTCTCGTTTAAGAGTTCAATAGCTTCCTTCAGCTTTTGTTTTATCCTCTAAGCCGACAGAAGCCTTGTGTAAGCCCATAACAAGAGAAGAGCTGTTCTTATTTTCCTGACTCTTCCTCTCCTTGCGAGAGTAAATTTTTCACTTTTCAATATCGAGTTCAGGATTCTGGATATGAAGACAGATCAGCACATCCCTGCTCTGAGTTGCTGCGGAACCCAGATAATGATCTTGAAAGGCTTAATTCCCAGAGGTTCAACCATTCAACAGTTTGCCGAGTGGAGCACTTTTTTTAAGAGTTCCGGTGTTCATGTAGTGGGCCTCTGCTTGAATGTAAAAATTCTTTGCTTTAGCTAGCTCCCACAGTTGATCGATCATTCAAGCATCGTGAACGGAAGGATGCATCGACAGTGGACGTGCTGCAAAATTTTCTTTCTCTGTTCGGGATGGAAGAAGAGGGCGCAGTTTCAGTTCTAATAGGTTGTCCGCTCCCTTTCTCGACTTTTAGCACTAGCACCTTCGACAGCTTTTGCCATCTTTTTAGTTTGTCTCGCAGGTTTCCCCACTTCGTCGTTTTCTCTTTATCTGCCCATAAGACGGCAGTCCTTCAGAGTGTACTTCTTCAGGAGCCCGTTCTACCTTTTTGGTTTCCCGGGACAAACACAGCTCAAAAACAAGCCTCTGTCCAAACACTGATCTACTCTGATGGAGTTAAGTCGCAACAGGCAGAGCCACTTCGGTACTCTATCCATCGTTTTCGCTAATTTACTAAACGTGTAATCAAGTGATACAACAGATCCTGGGTCAGGGTCTAAATCTGAAGGGTTTTTAGTAGTATGTTGGTTGGGGTTCCAAGAATTGTATAGTCAAAAACGACAACGTATGGATTTTTGCTACTGCGAGTAGCACTTGGAGAGTAAATCATACTTAATAGTATGATAATATTATGTGTTTTATTTTACATTACAAATCGAACGTCACGATTATTCACATATACAGATACTAAGTATATCTTAAATTAAAACAACAATACACAAAATGTAATTAGATAAATAAACCTCCAGCAATTATAGCACTTCAGGTAAATAAATATGAATGATTGTTCAAATAAGTGGAAGAAAATAAAATAAAAGTAAGATCAGGTCTAATTAATACTAATGACATCTTAAGAAAGTGCAATGGTATTCTTGTGAAAGCAAGCAATCCAGTCTAAGAAAGCTAGTAGTGAAAAAATTGATGTAGTGAAGTTCCAAGTAGTTAAAAAACAATTATAAAAATTAGTGTAAATTAAAAGTTGTTACCATGATTACTCGTAGATACAAAGCAAGTTGTCACTTTCAACGTTTATGCACAGTTTTGCATATGATGAGAAAAATAATAATTAATAATATTATATTAAATACTTGGACGGAAATCTTAACTTGTTCTGCAATGTAAAAAAATTCCAAAAGTTCCGTCGCACACATAAATACTGCAGCGCATATCCAAAATGTGTGGCAAGTGACCCTACATAAAACTGTATGAACAAAAATTATGAACCGGCAAAGTGCAGAAAATCAAGAAAAAGTTCAAGAGGTTATCAAATAGCGCTCCATACCAAAGATAACCGCGCGTACAAAAATGACATATCACAGCATCAAAAAGCACAGAATACGAATACTAAAGAGAATGGATGTTGCTGCAGTATGCATGCATAATATACATTTAACTTTTTAATTTTTTGAGGTACAATATTAATTTTACTATTGTAAAAGTTTCAATTTGAATGTTTTATAAGCATAAGTTATAACCATAAGAACTAAGCCGTTGTTTTTGTAATATAATGTCATTTTAATGAGTGTAAGATAAACATCTTTTGTGGCAAAAGAAAAAAAATTAATAGAAGAAAGAAATTAATAATGATTGAAATATTTCTTAATTAACAAAATAAAGAGTGTATGTTTGCAGACTAAACACTGGTCCGTGGCGCGAAAATACACATAAGTTGAGGCGAATACCATACATGTATGTATTTATAGGTGAGTGAGTAGTAAGTTGGCTTCCAAACCTATAATATAGTATACAAATTAAATAAACAAAATAAGTCTTAGAGTACTCCAAAACATTTGAATACAAACAAGCAAGATGAACAAACAAACCAAAATGTTCAAAAACTACCTTCAGAGCTGTCTTGTTGTTCTTACTTGTAATGCCAACATAGATGCTAATAATGCCGATACTGACATTAAAAGCTCAAAGATTGATGAGATGTTCGATGTGACTAAGGAACTATATGTGACTTAACGTGCGTTGTACAGAATCACCTTGAGAAAGTTAGCGCCACTTTCGTTTCAAGCAAAGTTATTTCAGCAGTTGCATCGAATAAAAGCAATGAACTACGGCTAAAAAAAATTAGCCACAGTTACGAAAACTGGAGATTATTTCATGACATTTTTTATTCCTTGGTCCATTGCGACTCAATGTTGACTTGAAAATGTTGTTGAAAAACCTCACCACCAGCTTAAACATTAATCAACAGAGAGGTGGAAGAATCATTACAACATTTCAGTTTAGACAGTGTAATTACCAGATGGCTTTGGACATCCTTACAAACCGGTATAACCGCAAACGGGTGTTGGTAAACACGCACGTAAACACACAGTACGTGTCTACTGACCGCGTAGACATCGTCTGCATGCGATGAAAAACTTTGGGGTTCAGACAGACAACTGTGATTCAATAGTTATTAATGTCATGCTTCAGAAATTTAAAGCCCTAACTCAGCAGTAGTCACTCAAGTGAATTTACGTGAATTTATCGTTCGGCTCACTTCATTCAGAAAACGGAAGGCACACCCGAGCCTTCTTCTTTAAATCCCTTCTATAAATGAACAGATCCTAGCTACCACACCTCCGCTACCGTAGATCTACTCCTGTGAAGCGATGTGTATGCCAAAATTCTGCTACCAGATATAACAAAAAGCAGAAATGATCACGGCCCTAGAAGCTTAAAAACTCAACTTTCCTAAATTTAGATGGGAAAGGCTCCGATCATATCCCAAACAATTCGAAGCTTCGTCAAATTTTTTTGTTTAGACAGTCAGCTTCAGATGGATGAAGTGGTATATTTACGAAAAGTTGGTTGTTTGGTTGTTATAATTTGGAGCTTCTCTATTTGTGTAATTCCTATTAGAATTATAATAGGTGAGGGTGCTATCGTACGAAATGGTTGCTGAAATCTAATTGATTAACTCATTGTTTGAGTGGTATTGTTCATTGAGTGTTGAGTGAAATGAAGACTGTGAATAAAAATTTGAAAATTGAGGTTTGTGTGTCCTGAAAATAGTGGCAATTTTGTGCCTGAAGACAAAAATGATAAGCTTTTCAAAGTTTTTTTGATCTCATGGACCTAACTGTAGATCCTAAGTCCTGACAAAAAGGTGTTTAAACACATTACTTCGTATAAATACAATTTTGTTTTAATAACGTTAGGGTCTGTTTCATGAATTTTAACCTGATTTGTCATTGCGGAGAGTTCAAGATTATCTTAATTCTGTAGTAATTGATGAAGGTTGCGGATGAGACTTAACTCATTTCTCTTATAAGAGTAATAAACTATCAAATTATTCTTTATTTCATTCCAATTTCTATAAAAATTTATTATTTTATTTATTTTATTTAGCACGTAATATAATCCTATAATATAAAGAACCTTAAAAGTGTGGCATGACACTAAGCATCTCTTCTTAATTGGTCAAGAAATCGAACAAAAACCGTGGGTTTCAATCACATGTGGACAAATCTTTAACAGCATCTAGTATCCTTAACGAATTAAAGATACCACCCGCAATCCAATATTAAGGTTTAATGTTCTTGTCTCGACGATACGCTTTTATCATAAAACAAAAAACACAAAAATTAATTATATTTCATTTTAAGATAAGACCACTTTAAGAACTCATTTTTACTTAATTTTTTTGGTCTTTTGGAATTAGGGGACATGGAAAAGCTAATTAATAGGACTCACCTTGCAAAGAAATTCTCGTGGCGTATTTCTTACACCTTTAAATTATTTCGACGTCTATATATTTGCTAGACTTGTTGTTTTCTATATCTCACCTTACAGAAAAATTCAGGTGGCTGATGTCTTCGGAATACTAAAACGTTTTTATTCGGTAGACATGTGGTCCTCCATATCTTCGCTGATGCTCGCTTGTAGAGTATGCTGTGCTTATTGATTAAGCCTCCACCTTGATGTTTTTCCAATGTGTGCTCTTCAATTTGTTTAAGCTATTTGATTTTTTATTAGCAATTCTCGAATAAAAGCGGCTTACCGACTGCGCCAGTTACCTTACTTTAATGCAATAGATATACTTTAACGTAAATATTAAATAAAACTACTTGTCCAGCATTTATAATATAATCCAGCATGATGTTTATTTATTGAATGCTTTCTACAGATTAACTTAAAGTAGAATTTTTACATTTGTCGCCTTTTTCAAAAGGTGCAGAGATTCACGCTTAGCGAAAAGCACCAAAAATAGTATTTAAGTGTGTTACAATTAATTTGAGAAAATCAATCAGGATCCCCCTGAAAGCCTGTTTCTATTGCAGCAGTCGTCGATTACGTCTAGGATTGCCTGCGCTTTAGAGCAGACAGTCGCTTAACACGGTCCAAGAGACAGTACAGCTTTTTTTTTTTAATTAAGTTGGATGCTAATTAGAAGACAGACTTTAGGTGGACTGTTGAAACAACATGTATAGCGACCGAATAGAACTGACAAAAGTTGGCTCTAAGGGTCTGATCCTTCTAAACAGGAAACACCTCAGCGCCATCACAGGTGTCATAACTGGACACTGCCTTAAAGGCAAGCATGCAAGAAGGCTTGTCGCTTCAACAAACGATTTCTGTAGAAGCTGCATGGACGAGGAAGAAGAGGAGACAATCTTCCACCTTCTCTGTACATGACCAGCTCTCTCCCAAAGAAGAAAACTTCACTAAGGACTTAAACTTATCTCTTGACTTAAACGATCTCAAGAATAAAGACGTTAACAGTCTCCTGTTCCGTAAGTAAGAACATCCCAGATCCACGTGGCATCACAATGGGCCAATGGGCCTAAGTAGGTTGGTCCTTTCTAATCGCCACTCTTACCTACGTGCCTATAGAGATACAAGATCTTATCTGCCATATTGTGTGAACGCCTGAAACTCTTCATGAACAAACTGATTGGCCCTTATCCGTGCAATTCCAGACCGGGAAATTCCACAATCGCCAAAATTAAGAAATTCAAATCGATACCCTGCATATTAAAATATGGAAGATAGCAAAAGAAATTTAACAAATGTGTTTTACAGATTTTAATCTTAAAAAATTGTTCAAAAAAACTTGTGTGACATTAATATACTTTCCATTTTTTAAATTCACAATCAAAATTCAATTTCTTCTTTAGTTGCCTTAATTTTTAATGTTTAACATTAAACATTCATGGAAAAAACATACGTACATATAACTTAAAACATATAGCTAGGTAAACCCTTAAACTATGGATGTCTGTAGTGAGTACTCCGCAAATCTTCCCCACGCAGGTGATTTCGTGACCTGTTATAGGTGTAGTCGAAAAATGCATCTTAAATGCACCGCTATGTCCAAAAGAACTAACGAAGAGCGCAAGGAGTAGTCCAGGTATTAGTACAAACAGAGATGCAACCATACTGAAAGAGCTAAATTAAGTCCCGCTGTGAATTTGTCGCCAGGAGATAGCATTTTATGGTAGTTCCCATAAAGAAAAAACCAAAACAAAAAGTATCCGTACACTAAATTTCTTTTTTTAATAATTAACTTAGCTTAAGAAATAATAACGTTTAATTTGTTTTAACGACCACTTGCATTCAGGTTTTCATGGAATGGTCTTATTCGGAAGTTGTAAATAGTGTGATTTTCGTTCATTCTTTAGATATTGTGTACTGACAAATTTTTTTTTTTTTTTTTTTTATTTAAATGAGCCCACAGATGCTCTATTGGGTTGAGATTTAGTGATTGGGTAGGATGTTTAATTTGCGTTCTGACATTTTACAATATTTTACTAGCAACGATTGTATTTTTGGAATACAAAACTGTTCCGAGACCAAGTTTTTGAGCACTAGAAAAAAAGATTTCCTTGAGTATATTCAAGTACCCACATTTCTCCATCATGTAATCAATGAACACAAGATTTCCAAAGTCGGAAGAGGCCATACATTCCCACACCAATACTTGACCGCCGCAATGCTTCACAGTGGGTGTTAAGTGTGGCTGAATTTCTAAATGCAGTACTGCCTTCATTGTGCATTTGCAAACATTGCTTAGTGTAAACACAAGCATCGTTACATTGCATCACGTTTCAAAATGAATTGTGAACAGATTTTACTACGCAAGCAAATGCAAACCAACAAATTTACAGTTTTATTTTATTTTATGCTGGTTTTTGCACATATTGACAAAAGTTGAGTGATTCGCCTACGGCATAGGTAGTTTTTATTGCAAAGTTCTTATTTCGTAAATCTGCAGGAAGAAGTGATTTAATAGCCAAATCAAATTACTGATGACAACAAGATTAAACCTTGAATTTTCTGTGCAAGAAAAAGATGATCTTGAGAAATATAGGTATACCTTTAAAAAAAAAAATGTGCCCGGAATTTCCATTTTTCCTTGAGCAAATAATCAAAAATTATGTAAAACACACATCTGATCATATGCAACACACGCCGTTCCATATTGTTAGCATTTTCTGTCTTCAAATAAAAACGCATCTGCGTTAAAGATGTTAGATTTACTCTCGTCAGTACTTATAACTTTATAGCATAACAAATTATAAGTGTTTAAAATAAATGACTGCTTGCGGCTAACTCAAACATGAAATCCATTATTGTTCAACATATTTCTTATTTTCTAAGGACACATATTATTGTCATCCGTGCTTTTCAAATTGCCGGCAATAACAGTTGCACTTTGCTTAAAATCTTCTGTAACACTCTTTACTATTCGTTAGTTCTTTGTTTGTTTATATTATTTTTTTTTAATTGTTGCAAGGCATACTGAATAAAAGTCTTTTCACTACTCTTACAATTTTTGCAAGAGACTTTGCTTTACTTTTCAATAAATAAATCAATAGTTTTCTTGTTAGCCAATGAAATTTGTTTATTTCTTTGTCCACAAATTAAATTTATTAATTTATATAAGCTACAATTAAGAACACTAAGCCTCACCAAAAAAATAAGCAATTTCTTACACATCGAATGATCATTATCAAAACGGTATTCTCGGTTCACAAATATGTTTGAAATTCGGTTAATAGGCGAGGGGTGTTCATTTTAGTTTTTATATTAAATCCTTTACTTTTCTTTTCGCAAAAATATGAAAATTAACCTGCGTATGGCGACGTTTTGGACTATGTAAGTACTTACATAAAATGAACATTTAAATTAACAATATTCCACAGATGACGAACGAAAACTTAATCGAAGTTACACTAGGGATAAGCAAAACAATAGGTTGCCAGTAAATAAAACTAACATAACTGACGTATGCAGAAAAAAACCAAAAGACCCAAAAAAATAAACCAGCAAAATCATTTTCATTAAAAAAGCAAACGCAATGAGAAAAATCCAGCTGAATGAAATAAGAGCAAATCAAAAAGGTGAGTAAAACGAATATGCTAACATTCAGGAATATGTCTGATAACAATCAGCTGACTCCTGTAAGCCTTGGCTAGTAAAAAACAGTGCTAGAGAGTTCAATTGAAAATTTGTGTGGGAGATAAACGGGATAATATTTGAAAGAAAGTCTTAATATATATAAAATCAATTAGCTTAAAAAATCACGAATAAAGTTGAGGAGCAAAGCAATTTGGTAAATATAATGGAGAAACAATACACTAAAGTTGAGGAGTTGGAGGAGCTACAAAAAAAAATTAATTTCTGTTGTGTTTATTTTAATATTACATCGTTGTAAAACGATTATTGAAGGGATTCAAGGATTTCCGCATTATATGGATGTTATAGTCTTAAACGAAATCAATATAACGGAAAAAGAGACTGAATTCTATTATGTTTTCTAATTTCTAAAATAAAATAAAAATAAAAAGCCCAAGTAGGTGGGTGACCACATGGGAACTCAGTACTAAGCGTGCTGTTGACAAAACGCGCCACATGGGCATAGTACCTGGCGTTAAATCCCGGACCCTACAAATTAATTTGTATCGTTCCCTTGATAATAAAAAAAAATCAGTTTATATCTGAATAATTAATGAATTTATTTAAACTAAGCTTAAAACTAAAATAATGTAACAAATGTAACATTTTAATTTAAATGTAACCAAATAAACGTAACCTAGGATCCTATACGAATGTATTGTATGACAATTTAAAACTAAAGATGGATGTTATTTCCGATAGAATAAACTAAGTCTCTTTGTAACATCAAGAAAAAAACCGCATTTGTTGACCCCTATTTCACCCTACACGTACCCTAACACAAAGATTAAACCTTTCACATCCCAACATCTGGTCCTCTTTATGCCTTGCACTTTGCACTTGCACTTTTATTGTTTAAAATTTTTATTGTGTGTAGTATATATGTATGTCCCATACATATATGTATGTATGTTTTTTTTATCCAGAAACAGAAATTAATACAATAATGTTGTATTTTTGAGGTTTTATACAATATATTTATATATCATTTTATTTTAAAAACTAAAGGCCATTGTTATACTTTGATTGTTATTTTAGATGGCTTTGTTATTCTGAATTTAAATTAAATGTCCGTACCCTTACTAAGCTTTTGAAGGAGCTTATCTTCCGGTTCATACTCCAAAGGAATCAAAGCGTTTGGAGCATTTGGTGTGACTTTAAGATAAAGGCCATTACTTGATGGGAACCTGCGTTCAATTTCTTGCATTCATTTTAAGTAATCATTCTATACCTTTGAAGCATCATAGCTTGCTGGAATGGATCTACTGTAATTATGATCATATGGTATATATCGCGTGGTGAGTAACCATAAGTATCTCTTGATACAGGTAAATACCTGTACCCTGTACTCCTATAAGTTTGAAGAGAATCTATGTAAGCACTGTATGGCCTTCACGATCGTACTTTAGGTGTTTTATGAGCCCGAATATCCTCTGACCCTTTTAACGATTGAATATACGAGTATGATTGCCAGATATGGGGGTTTCATTTCTTTAAATCATTTTTAAGTGGTTTTTAAACATTTTCCCCTTTTTAGTTTAAGATAAGTCCACATAAATCAATCTTATAATTTGATTTTCCCTTAAAAATTTTGAGATACATCGCAATCCGTCTTTGCTTTACTTTGTGTGAAGTCTTGTCTCCATGAATTGATTCTGTTTGCTTGGTGATGGGCTTGAGATGTATATGTATGTCTTCGTTGACCCCCTTTAGTGAATTGTGTAGCACTGTGGGATAACTGCGCCTATTGATGCTTCATCAAGCGTTTCCGGCCCAAAGAGAATAATTATTTGGCCTTTTCGACCACCAAAATTGTTAATTTGCTCCGCAATTTAGTGGAATTACCGAATTCAGAGCACGTGAGTGTACTTATTTTGGTGTACTTATTTTCTTATATTAGGTCTTAGCCTTCGGATCTTGAAGAACTTTCAGGACAGCCACAATGCCTGTTACCATTTTTACGAGATGATGTAGGCGGAGTGATGGTAAACTTATATTTTCTAATCATCTGGCGTAGTCGAAATTTTATGTTTTACAATATAAGAGTAGATACTCGTATATCAAAAAAGAAAAAAAAAATAGAACACAAAAACACTGTAGCTCCACAAAATGTCTTCATTCACTAAGCCTAGAATCATAATACAAATGTATTGTATGACACTAAAACTAAAAATAAATGTTATTTCCGATAAAATAAATTAAAACTCTTTACTATAACATCAAGAAGAAGAGACGTGTTTTACTCAAACCGCATTTTTCGACGTCTATTTTACACTACACGTTAGGAATTATGAACGGTTTTTGTAAATGGATGTGAAGCTTCGAAAACAAACTGTGAGTAGAATACTGTTTGGCATACAGCCATTTCAAACGAAATGTCCCAGTGCGAAGTGCTGCCATTTCTGTAAGCAGCGCCACCATTCTCTACTACACGAAAATATGCGCAGCACGGGCAAACTGCACACGGCACACCTTTCGCTACGCAATTTGCTCCTCATCCATATACGTCCAGCCACACAAATAACAAAAAGCCACCCCAAACTTCCAGCGTTATTCCAATTGCTTCTGAGTTCCAACCACACACATCGAAAAACACTCATCTCAATAGCTATCAGGTCAACATATACCAAACACCAAGGTTTTGTTAGCTACAGCATTGTTGAGGGTTAGATCGTCAGGTGAAGGTATTAAAATCTTGAGAGCTTTAGTAGATCCATGGTCTGAGGCTTCGTTCATCACCGAGTCAGCGGTCCAACGACTTGGTTTGAAACCAAACAGAATCTTTATCGACCTGAAACTTGAGTCGTTCACCTCAACCTACACAGGCAAAGCGCAAGAATTGGTCTTTAGAACACTGACTGGGCTTCTCTCGACCCAACACATTGACTGTAGTAAATGGAGTAGTATTCTAGGTTTACCTTTAGCGGACCCCACATTTAATATACCGTCAAGGGTAGACATGCTATTAGGTGGTGACATTTACAGGCACATCCTTCTCAGTGAATTCATTAAGGTTGTGGGAAACTCCAGTCGCTCAAAAGCCCAACTAGGATGGATTTTATAGGGAAAAATACCCAGCAACGATCCAGTAAGCAGTTTTTTGTGCTAACACGACCCAACCATAGATACAGCTCTCCGAAAACTATGGGAGATCGAAGAAGAACCATTTCCAAGGTATGAAGCTGAGGCACATTTTATAATAAATACCACAAAATTACCTAGTATTCGGTATCAGGCTTGTCTACCGTTTAAGGGTGGCAAGCATACCACTATGGGACCAATACGTCACGGTGGTTTTAAAAGATTTCTAAAGTTGGAGAGGGAGTTGTAACCCGACTCTGCTAAAGGAGTATTTAAACGAAATGCAGGAATATCTGAAGTTCGGTCATATGTCTCCTGTAAATGAGTCAGATGTTCTTCTTCAAACACCTCATCATTATTTTATTCCTCACCAAGCGGTGAGTCCATCACAACAACCAAGCTGCGAATTGTTTTCGATGCGACATTTAAACCAATTTGTGGCCCCACATTTAGCAATGTACCGTTAAATTCAAGTCAGCAGTCAGAACTCCAATTATCAACACATACTCTGGATAGAAGAGCCTGAAGAAGAATTAAAGATTTTTCGTCTACAAATAGTGATGTTTGGTACAGCATCAGTATTACCTCGCTATCAGAGTTTTCCAGAGGTTGGCAGACGACGGAGCCCACAGATTTCCGTCAAGAGGAACCCTATATCGAAACTATTAGAACAACTAATGGGCAGCCTTCCAAATGCCAGAAGGACGGTATCCAGACGTTTCACATATGCTGGCGTGGACTACGCCGGACCGATGGAGGTGAAAACGTGGAGAGGTACAAACGCGATACGATACAAAGGCTACTTTGCATTATTTGTTTGCATGGCGACCAAGGCGATCCACATCGAGCTAGTGAGCGAAAATACAACACAAGCGTTCATCGCTTTAAGACCTGCTTCCCTGCACTTTGGACGTCTATGGGAAGCAATTTTGAAATCGGTGAAGTTTCATCTAAAACGGATAGCCGGTAATTCGACGTTGACGTTCGAGGAGCTCACTACACTTCTAGCTCGGATAGAAGCATGTCTGAACTCCAAATCACTGTGCCCACAATCAGACGACGTTAACGATATGCAGCCAGTAACACCAGGCCACTTTCTCGTTGGTTTACTATTAGTTTTACCACCACAACCACACTAGAGTAACACTAGAGCAACCTAGAACGATCGAAACGAGTGCAGGCGTCACTGCAATCGTTCTGGAGATGTTGGAGTTCGGAATACTTGTCGCGACTCTAGAAGAGACCAAAGTGGATGCAGACAATACATGACCAAATCAAGGAAGAGACTAAAACCAGAAAATGCGGAACTAGAACGACCAGTTACGAAGATGTGCCCACTAAAACTATCCGAAATAGTTTTATACGAACAAAAACACACAGTAGCGACACTCTTAAAATAACAACAGACAGAATAACGATCATACCTTAACCAGCGGAACCGAGATTGTATCGCCAATCGACCGTACTCGAACCACTAGCATCGCAAGATTTCTAGAGGCAATCACGGTCGCCAAAAACCTTGCAAAACAACAACACATCAAGTAAAATGGTAACAAGCATTCCGGATAGAACAACCACACAACACAACACACAGCAGCAGAAAAAAACACTTTAGTAAAAATTAACCTGTCAAATCAAAATCGACAATAAACTATATAACTTTAGAAAAAGGGGCAACAAATAGAGGAATGTAAGCAACGGCAACACTGATCAATTATAAAATCATAGTCTACTCAAACTCAAAATCCATTCAACGTTATTGCAAAATTATTCTTCCATTCATCATACATCCCATTCAACAGAGCAATAGTACGAAAAAACAGTACAACCAGCTCAGTCCAATCAAACATAAATCCATACATAAACATCTGCACATACATTCCACAACACAATGCAACCCAATCAGACACAAATTCCCATTCATGATCAGAATTGCAACCATGAACACTCACACACACACACACACACACACATACACACAAAGTCTTATGCACTTCAAACAAAAAAAATTAATTAATTGGAAATACAACACACATCTGCACGCAATAATGCATATGAATGGAGACGAAACTAATAAAAAAACGATTTAAAAATATCATACAATTAAAGAAAATATACATTATAACAAAATAACTTACCTGAAATATTGAAAATACACAAATAATTTAGACAAACCTTAACTCATCACTCGAATTTAAAATATACAATAAATATTCACAGCAGTTACCGCACGTCACAGCCGCTCCAACAAACACCACATCACACAACAACAAAAAAGGCAAATGGCAACCGACCTTGGATCTTGTAGGATAAGAGAGGGCACAACAAAACTCTACATACTCTTTTAACTTATATGTCAAGAAGAAAAAAAAGAAATAATAATAATAATGATTTTATTTCTTTTCATGAATTAAAAATGGGAGAAAGGTTTGAAATTGACGATAATGCAGATCATGAAGGGTCAGCGATACCAGCTTTTACCACAAAGCTGTAATAGTTGCGAACTTTGTTCACGGCGGATGAGAATCTTTATAATTGAAACATTAATTAAAAATGTAAATTTGATTTAATCCAATCTATTAAATTATTTAATGTAAACGTATTAAAACGAGATTATAATGTTCACTTCTCTCATGCAATAATTTCAAATGTTAGAATTTATATCAATAGAGATTAATGGTTCAATAAAAGAATTACGCTAATTTTATAACGTGAAAAACCACCGAAAAGATATAGTTGTTTTAACTGAAAAGGGGGCCCGTTAATTTTTGACACAAATTTAATTTAAAGGAGTTTTTTTTTTGGCAAAGAAACGCATTATTTAAAATCATCTCTTACAGGTGAAGCTTCTCGTTTGTTATTGCATTTAGGGTTGTATTCCGGCAATTATGACAAAGCATGGTAACTGTTTCTCGCTAGATACGACCACGCGAATTACATTTATTAACGAATGGAAAAATGAAACTACTCTGCTTTTGGTGTCGTTTCGATTCAGACTGACTATTTTCTTTATTTGAACATATTACTTCATGGCATATCATAAACACATTCCGTTTCCGATGGTCTTCAGATAGCACCATTGACACCGTAATTTAATTGACACTTTTGTTATTCGTTGCGAAGCAATATAAATGTGCTTTCAGCAAGTTTGCTGACTTGCATTTGTGTAACTCGCGCAAGTTTTGGTAAACGCCCACTTTTAACTTTTTTTGAGCAGCAGCAGTAGACAAAGGAGACAGCAAGTAGCATAAAGTCGGATGTTGAACACATCCCAGGAATGTTTCCATTCCCTGGAAAATTTAGGATTGCCAGTAAATTCTTGAGAGGACATATTTTTTTATATATTGGTACAAAAATTACCTGATATTACTTAGCGTTTGTGGGAGGAGGAGCGTTTGTTCGAAGGAGTTGCCCAGACTAACACAGCTTACATAGTTTCTGGAAACACGTTTTCGGAGCTTGGAAGCAGTAGCTAGAACAAGTGGCCTTAAGGGCAGCGGTTCTTCTTTACACAAAGCTGTTTCATATCGCGAAGAAGCAGTTTGCATTCCAAATATGTGGTAGAGGTCAACACTCTTAGGACTTGAAAAAGTTCACTGACAGAGAGATCTGCAAACGATCGACGGCAGTGGACAGAATCGGGGTTTGTCCGAACAGTTTGTCATACAGTCATAAGACAAACCAATGCCAAAGCAGTGTGCTATTACTACAAGCAGAAACACCATTCTCTGCTGCAGTTTAATAATATCAGCTCAAAATCTACAAGGGATTATGCAAATACAACTACAGGTACAAAAATATTTCATATAAAAATAAATATCAACCAAAGTTGTATCTTCTGAAGTCCATCAGGAAAATGTTCTTTTGGTAACAACAGTGGTTCGAGTCAAGTCTTCCAGTGGAAACTATTTCCATCTTAGGGCATTAGTCGATTATGGATCTGAAGCAATATTTACTTCCGAATCAGCTGTACAATTGCTAGGACTTCATCAAAGGCGAACACTCATTAAGGTATCTGGATTGGGAGAAAAGTTAGAAGTGGTTCATGTCAAAATATAAGTCATACCTTTGGGTCGCTGGTAACACCTTTGGAGACAAATACCCTAGCTTATGTTTTCAAGTCCTTGACTGGTCTCTTGTCATCCAAGCCTTTAGCTCTTCAAAATTGAGAACACATCCAAAGTTTGTGTAAGTTGATCCACAATTCGATAAACTTGCGACTTTTGATATTCTTCTGAATTTATTCTCGGATTTATTTTACGCGGTGATGATGAAAAATTGCAAATTGCACAGGAAGCAGATTTAGGTTGGCTTCTCCTTGGGAAGAGAGTTGCCCAGTCAGGAACCACTCCAACATCAGTGTTATGTCTTTATGTCAGAGCTGACGCCGACGGGATTTTCATATAACTACATACCGATTCTATGAAAAGACTTTTTCACAGAATTGTATAGCACGGGATTCGAACCCACGCCCTTCTGCTTGAGGAGTCTATGCATATACCACTATACCACGGTCACCCCATGAATTTTAGAAATTCATTTTATAATAATAAATATAAATAATCATGTAATTAAAAACTTACTGCAGATTGAATGGTTTCAGTTTGTGCGGATTGCGTCAAATGTTCAATTGAAGGCGGATTTAGGGCTTTACATAAAAACGTAAACAGCGCATTGATAGGCAATTCGGCCATCATTAAAAAACGACAATCCGAGAAATGCGCACGCAGAGTTATCACAGTTATCATTTAAAATAACACCACAAATTGCAGCACGAATCTGTTGAGAAAATAATCATAATGAACTTTTTTGCTTTTTTGCATTTTTCATGTTCCAATTTTTTGGTTTTTTTTTGCACTGGCACGAGAGTATCACTTCCGCAAAAACAAAGACCACGATTTGTGTACACTGACATACGTATTTTACAGATGATTGTGTACTTGCGACGGTGTATATAAATCCAAACCAAAAAAGAATATTAGGGAAGGAAGGGGAGCAGACAAAAAAATATTAATAAATAATTAAATAAAACCACTTTTATTATCATAACTAAAACAAAAAAAGGGGATTTTAAAGAAAACAAAAAACCAAGCTCGCACACGTGACACGAAATTGACCTAGTTTTGGTCAATGATCAAAACAAACTATTGCACTTTTGCAAAAACGAAGCCAATACACGCATTTTATCTCCCTTTGTTGCCCGTATTGCTATGCCGTTATCCTTGCCACCCACATATAATGTCTCATATTATTAAGTTACACGATTTTGTCTCATTTACATGTAGATAGTCAACACCCTCGCACTCAAACAACTCTTATGTCAAAAGAAGTACAACACTCCAACTGGAACTGGGTACAGTAAGTAACATAATTGAGTACATTTGCGGACGTAATTCCTCCACCGGGCGGGAGCATATTCGGATATACAACATCATTTTATATCGGAATATTTAGTGAATTTATTTAAACTAAGCTTAAAACTAAACTAATGTAACAAATGTAACATTTTAATTTAAATGTAACCAAATAAACGTAACATAAGCCTAGGATCGTAATACGAATGTATTGTATGACACTTTAAAACTACATATGGATGTTATTTCCGATAGATTAAACTAAGTCTCTTTGGTGTTACATCAAGAAGAAAATACGTGTTTTATTCAAACCGCATTTCCGACTCCTATTTTACCCTACTTGTACCCTAACACAAAGATTAAACCCTTCACACTTGAACACAAAGTATTGACAAAGGAGAAGGAATACCAATTTTTTATAAATTAGAATATATTATTTATATTTCAATAGATATGAAAGCGTTACCAGCGAAAAAAAAACATATGCATTCTATATGTATATACTTATATATGCCTATATGCTATCCCGAAACTGAACATTCATTAAAGAATGAATAAAAAAGAGGTAATACGAGTAGTTTTGAGTAATGCTAATATTAATGTATACTATGTTAATAATTTACAAGTGAGGGAATACATAGAAGTGAAGGCGTACAAAGGTTTAATTAACGTTGTTAAACGACATACACACGTTCGCATATTGTAGCGTGTGCTGTGTGGCTTGTGGCACCATCCTGTTAAAACCACATGTCGTCCAAGTCCATATCTTCCAATTCGGGCCAAAAATAATCGGTGATCATGGCGCGATAACGCTGAACATTCACAGTAACGTGACGATCGTTATCGTCGACGAAAAAATATTACCCAATAACGCTGCCGGCATGAAAACCGCACCAAACACTTATTTTTTTGTGGATGAAGTGGTGATTCATGAAGCACATGTGGGTTTTCACCCGACCAATAACGCATATTTTGCTTATTAACGAACCCATTGAGCCAAAAATGAGCTCCGTGACTGAAGATGATTTTGCGATGAAATTCATCATCTTGGCGCATCTTCTCCAGAACCCAATCGGAGAACGTACGTCGCTTCAAATGGTCCATCGGCTTCAATTCTTGAGTCAGCTTGATTTTGTATGGGTGTAAACCATGATCCTTACACAAAATACGCCATAATGTGGTCTGAGCGATGCCCAATTCTTGAGAACGCCGTGGAATTGACTGATTTGGATCATTTGCTACGGACGTCTGAACGGCAGCGATATTTTCGACACTTCGACCAACCCGTTGTTTCACTGACACGGCAACATCACACAACGAATATGTAGACTCAAATTTTTGCACTAAACTTGTTATTGCCTGTCTACTAGGGCGAGAATTACGTCCGAAAATGTTGAGTTTACTAAAAAAATTGACAGTGATAGTTTGATGATTAGTGAGTGCGTTCACAAATTAAATTCAAAGTTGTCAAGTCCCTATTGAAAAACCCTATATAACTATTCAAAAAGACTAAATCAATCATATAAATTTGAGTGTATTTAAACAGTTTCAAAGTTACCTGAACAAAAAAAAATCAGACTTCTACAAAACTAAATTTCCAAATATTGAGGTTGATCCAGGAAAAACTTGTGGTATTCTGAACAAATTGATAGGAAGAAGAAAGTGATCAATAGATGAAATAATTCAGCAAAACTTTTCAAGAAGCATCAGCATGACTTCTGTAGCACAAGGCCTCGTGGAGTATTTTGTAACATTTGTCTAGAATTATTCATAATTGTGATCACAAGATATCTAATTAGCCAAATCAATACCTTCCCCAGTCCATATATGTAGAAGAAGATATTGAGTCTAATCTATTGTTCGCTAAAAAACTAACAAGAGAACAGTGGCTGATAATTTCCAAGCAATAGATTTAAACTTAAACCAACAATCTTAGTTCTAATCTAATTATTGAAAACATCAATTAACCGCCCGATTTCCAAAGAAGAAAATAAATTCAAATATGAATTGTAGCATTTGTTGCCTGTCTTTGAAAAGTGCTTAGAAGAAATTGCTCTAATAAAACAATTCAAAAAGGAAAGTACATTAAGATTGCAATTCTTCAATCAAAAATCATCATATCTTAGTTATGTTTGTCGACTTTAGTAAAGCTTATGACACACTAAGTTACAATAAACTTTTGGAAGCACTTAGCAACTATCTTACAGAAAAAACATGCAAACTAAAGATCTTAAATTCTGAGAGCGAAGAAAAAGACAGCTAGACACAAATAACTGCAACAATAATGCAACGGGAGTTCGAAAAGGTCTCAAGATGGTGTCTCGACCAGTTAATACATATTGGATTGTTCAATAGTTTCTGTGGTGTTTTTAGGGTTAAAGTTAAACACATATTTTTGGTATAAAAGCTTATATGTAATCCATCAGATATTGTCCATGGTCTATTACTTTTTTCCAACGTTTTTAAAGAAACAAAATACCTGTTCGGCGCTGGTAATTCATGTATTTTTTGTATTAACCATCTTGTGATTTATTACTTAAATGTTTCGTACAGTAACAACTGTTATGCTCAAAATAATATACTCTATTAAATACTGTTTAGGAAAACTGTGAAGAGTAATAAAAATATTTAATTTTAAATAAAATATACTGTTCACTCAGCCATAATAAAGAATCGTGATTTTATTATTTGGAATTTATTAGATTTTATTATTTGGAAATGTGTTTTACCAGTGCCTTTGTTTGGCTTGTGTGTTGGTAAATAATTTATTTATTTATTTTTTTTATTATTTTATTTTTCTCTCTTTTTTATGTTTGCATGTGTGTTTGTAGTGCGTAGTGTAAAGTAATTATGGCGGATGATATTTCTTTATATGAAATTATTGATTATTGTTTTTAATTTTCAGTTTTTTTATTTATTCACTTAAAGTTTGAAAGTCTTGAGCTTAATTGTTTAATTGTTAATTGATTGCATATGTGTAGTTTATTTATAAGATTGGTATTTGGAATATGTGTTAGTTGCTATTATTTATGTTTTGAGTGCGATTGTTGTGATCATGATATTGTACATTTATGATGTGTGGATGTATGAGAGATTTTGTTTTTTTTTACTTTTGCCATAGAATTGTAATTTTATTTATTTTGTTTTTGTGTTTATTAAGTAAAATTAATAACAATAAACTGGACTCTTTTTCATTAAAACCTTCTCTTCACCCCTTCGAACAATATAAATAGGTACGATGGACGGTCAAAAACTCGAGTAAGAACCCAGCAGAATAGGCATTTGGTCTACCCCAAGAGCGCAAAGAAAAGCGCTATAGGTTTTGGTTGTACTGCAAGGGTTCAATATGAAATAGACGACTCTTGTTCCAAATGTTGTTTTGTCTCCCGCAATTAGAGCTAAGGTATTCGCTCCATCCTCCCAGCTCCTAACCCCTTCACTTTTTGACCAACTTTGTCTTTTGTGTCCGTTGTCGCTTTGGAGTAACGTTTTTGCGGAAGGCACCTGTGGATTATTCCATTCTCGGACTTTTACCTTTACGCTCCACGGAAGTAGGAGTAGGTCCACCCGGGGAATACAGAGCCAGGCGGACGGCCTGGAACACTCTGAACATATGGCGGAAGGACATAAGAAAAGCGTCAGGAAACAACGGGAAGAGCTGGGAAGACGAGGAAAGAAGGATACCAAGCAACAGAAGTACTGTGTTGTGAAACTTTGTAGTGAGATTCAGGTAGGCCTCGTCCGCGTAGAGAAACGAAATTATTACTCCTCTAAAAAGATAGGCAAATGGAACACGAGACCACCTAGAGAAATTTTTTTTCAATCGTTCGGCAAGACGGAAGATAGCGGCTAACCCTTAAGCGGTTTTCACTACGGTAGTTTTAAATGCCTCTCGTTCTGATCCGTACATTTTTTATACCGCCCAATTTCTTTTTATATAAAAATCAATAAAGCGCTTGCTATAACGTGACTTTTAAGGTTTCGCAATTCTCTTTTAAAAAAGATTGCGTGGCGCCTACGAACACATTCATGTATTTTTATTTTTAGCTTTGGCACTTTTTTGTATCGCATTTTTTTAACCATAAACCCATTCCTAGCTGAGCAGCCGAAAGTGGCAGCACTCAACCTGCCTGTTGCAGTCCGCCATTACCGAAGTAACCACCGCCCGTGTGGTTCGCGATAGCTTTGGTGTTTTTTGAGTTTTTATGCCGGCAGTGCGATCTACTTTTGCTTATTTTTACAGGCATCAACGAGAGATTGCATTGGACCTACCCCAGGTCGTGAGTACTCTGGGATCCAAGTAGGTTAAATTGGTTTCTTCGCTCTGTTTTCATTAACAAAAAAAAAAATAAAAATAAATAAATAAATAAATAAATAAATAAAATTTAAAATTAAAATAAAAAATAGAAAATAAAGTCCCGGAATCACTGTTTTTTAGGTCGGCTAAAGATCCTTTTAGCGGGAAGGCGTTACTTTGGTATAAGGCGGTTAAAGAAAATGTAGGTAACTGGACTGAATTGGTTAGAGAACTCAAGTTAGAATTTTTACCACCAAACTTTGATGACTTATTACTGGACGAAATACGTAGACGAACACAGGGTAAAGAGAGAATCGGCGTGTACGTCGCCCCAATGACGAACATGTTCCGGAGATTGTTAGAGCCCCTGAAAGAAAGTAGAAAGCTAGCTTTCCTACAACGGAAGCTGGCTCCCTTCTATCAGACAACAATTTGCATTAAATTTTGTTTAGAAAATGGAACCAAGTGCTCTAAAATACTTGAAATTTTGACAGTGGCACACGGTGAACCTGCTCTAAGTATAAAAAATGTTTACAAGTGGTACAAACTCTTCCAAAATTGTTTTGAAAAATGATCGAATAAGGGAAGTTGCTGAGGATGTTGGCATATCGGTCGACTCGTGTCATGCAATTTTTCGGATGTGCGACAGCGAAGCATGCTACGAAACTTTTTATTTTGATCAGAAGAACCGTCACATGAGCATTGCTCAGCAGCTCTTGAATGACTATTATGATTATTATGACTTGCTGAAAAGGGTCATAATTGTTTCCTGTTCCTGTACCTGTTCCAAAAACTAAAGGGACCTATGAAAGGACGGATATTTGCAACGATTGAGGAAATAAGAACTGCATCGCTGGATACTCATGTATGTACCAAAAAGTGCTTAAGAGAAGTGCTTCTAGGATTGGAAAAAGCGTTAGTAAAAGTGTATTATATCTGCGGGGGATTACTTTGAAAGGGACAACATTAATGTTGATGAATAATTAAATTTTTTTTATGAAAATATAAAGTAACCTTACTTTTTAAACACAGCTAAAAATTTGAAAAGGAATTGAAAAAAAAGTTTGTTAAAAAAAAAATTAAAAATAATAAAAAATAAAATGTCAAAAGACGACGATCCATAAAGCGCCAGCACATCGGGAGACTCAGAGTGAACAGAAGCAGAAAATATTAACATCCTAGGGAACCCCGGAACAAGCTTCATCCGACCGCCAAATGAACTCATTAAAACAGGTGACGCAGGAACATACATAGGAAATCGAATCCAGCAATACGAATGGTTCGAAATACAAAGCTACAGAATTCCAAAACAGACCTCAAGGAGTACATGTAGCAACATTGATATCAACGAACGCGGTTTTCACTACGGTAGTTTTAAATGCCTCTCGTTCTGATCCGTACATTTTTTATACCGCCCAATTTCTTTTTATATAAAAATCAATAAAGCGCTTGCTATAACGTGACTTTCGACTTTTTTTGTGTATTTTTTTTTTTCACCTTTTTAAGGTTTCGCAATTCTCTTTTGAAAAAGATTGCGTGGCGCCTACGAACACATTCATGTATTTTTATTTTTAGCTTTGGCACTTTTTTGTATCGCATTTTTTTAACCATAAACCCATTCCTAGCTGAGCACCCGAAAGTGGCAGCAATCAACCTGCCTGTTGCAGTCCGCCATTACCGAAGTAACCACCGCCCGTGTGGTTCGCGATAGCTTTGGTGTTTTTTGAGTTTTTATGCCGGCAGTGCGATCTACTTTTGCTTATTTTTACAGGCAACAACGAGAGATTGCATTGGACCTACCCCAGGTCGTGAGTACTCTGGGATCCAAGTAGGTTAAATTGGTTTCTTCGCTCTGTTTTCATTAACAAAAAAAAAAAAAAATAAATAAATAAATAAATAAATAAATAAATAAATAAATAAAAATTAAAATTAAAATAAAAAATAGAAAATAAAGTCCCGGAATCATTGTTTTTTAGGTCGGCTATAGATCCTTTTAGCGGGAAGGCGTTACTTTGGTATAAGGCGGTTAAAGAAAATGTAGGTAACTGGACTGAATTGGTTAGAGAACTCAAGTTAGAATTTTTACCACCAAACTTTGATGACTTATTACTGGACGAAATACGTAGACGAACACAGGGTAAAGAGAGAATCGGCGTGTACGTCGCCCCAATGACGAACATGTTCCGGAGATTGTCAGAGCCTCTGAAAGAAAGTAGAAAGCTAGCTTTCCTACAACGGAAGCTGGCTCCCTTCTATCAGACAACAATTTGCATTAAATTTTGTTTAGAAAATGGAACCAAGTGCTCTAAAATACTTGAAATGTTGACAGTGGCACACGGTGAACCTGCTCTAAGTATAAAAAAATTTTACAAGTGGTACAAACTCTTCCAAAATTGTTTTGAAAAATGATCGAATCAGGGAAGTTGCTGAGGATGTTGGCATATCAGTCGACTCGTGTCATGCAATTTTTCGGATGTGCGCCAGCGAAGCATGCTACGAAACTTTTTATTTTGATCAGAAGAACCGTCACATGAGCATTGCTCAGCAGCTCTTGAATGACGCCAATGATTATTATGACTTGCTGAAAAGGGTCATAACTGTTTCCTGTTCCTGTACCTGTTCCAAAAACTAAAGGGACCTATGAATGGACGGATATTTGCAACGATTGAGGAAATAAGAACTGCATCGCTGGATACTCATGTATGTACCAAAAAGTGCTTAAGAGAAGTGCTTCTAGGATTGGAAAAAGCGTTAGTAAAAGTGTATTATATCTGCGGGGGATTACTTTGAAAGGGACAACATTAATGTTGATGAATAATTAAATTTTTTTTATGAAAATATAAAGTAACCTTACTTTTTAAACACAGCTAAAAATTTGAAAAGGAATTGAAAGAAAAAGTTTGTTAAAAAAAAAAAATTAAAAATAATAAAAAATAAAATGTCAAAAGACGACGATCCATAAAGCGCCAGCACATCGGGAGACTCAGAGTGAACAGAAGCAGAAAATATTAACATCCTAGAAAACCCCGGAACAAGCTTCATCCGACCGCCAAATGAACTCATTAAAACAGGTGACGCAGGAACATACCTAGGAAATCGAATCCAGCAATACGAATGGTTCGAAATACAAAGCTACAGAATTCCAAAACAGACCTCAAGGAGTACATGTAGCAACATTGATATCAACGAACGCGGTTTTCACTACGGTAGTTTTAAATGCCTCTCGTTCTGATCCGTACATTTTTTATATCGCCCAATTTCTTTTTATATAAAAATCAATAAAGCGCTTGCTATAACGTGACTTTCGACTTTTTTTGTGTATTTTTTTTTTTTCACCTTTTTAAGGTTTCGCAATTCTCTTTTAAAAAAGATTGCGTGGCGCCTACGAACACATTCATGTATTTTTATTTTTAGCTTTGGCACTTTTTTGTATCGCATTTTTTTAACCATGAACCCATTCCTAGCTGAGCAGCCGAAAATGGCAGCACTCAACCTGCCTGTTGCAGTCCGCCATTACCGAAGTAACCACCGCCCGTGTGGTTCGCTATAGCTTTGGTGTTTTTTGAGTTTTTATGCCGGCAGTGCGATCTACTTTTGCTTATTTTTACAGGCATCAACGAGAGATTACATTGGACCTACCCCAGGTCGTGAGTACTCTGGGATCCAAGTAGGTTAAATTGGTTTCTTCGCTCTGTTTTCATTAACAAAAAAAAAAAAAAATAAATAAATAAATAAATAAATAAATAAATAAATAAAAATTAAAATTAAAATAAAAAATAGAAAATAAAGTCCCGGAATCATTGTTTTTTAGGTCGGCTATAGATCCTTTTAGCGGGAAGGCGTTACTTTGGTATAAGGCGGTTAAAGAAAATGTAGGTAACTGGACTGAATTGGTTAGAGAACTCAAGTTAGAATTTTTACCACCAAACTTTGATGACTTATTACTGGACGAAATACGTAGACGAACACAGGGTAAAGAGAGAATCGGCGTGTACGTCGCCCCAATGACGAACATGTTCCGGAGATTGTCAGAGCCCCTGAAAGAAAGTAGAAAGCTAGCTTTCCTACAACGGAAGCTGGCTCCCTTCTATCAGACTCAACTTGGCCTAGCTGACCCCAAATCAGTGAATCATTTGGTGGCACTAGGTCGACGACTAGAGACAGTACGCGCAAACGTAGAGACATTCTCTTCACCTGGACACAGTAGGAGCCGCAACTTATTAGAACCGGACTTAGCATACATGACAATAGAAGAGCCTCCTATAGTCGCGACAATTAGTAATACTGTGCCACCAGTGCCGCGCAGTCGGGCAGTTAGAGACAATTCAAAGCGTTGTTTCAATTGTGGGGAAGCTGTAAATTTTGCCAATACCTGTTGTTGGTTGTTTGGTTGTGGGGCAGTAGGGGTTAGCCGCAAAGATTGTAGGAAGTGTTCGGGAAACGAACAACGGACTCTTGGGCGAGCAGGGCAAGAGCGGCGGCGTCGGTAGACTGGTCACCTGCTGGAGAACAGTTTGTTGATCAAGTTAGGCTGAATTTCACTTTGGGAGCAAACGAAGGGGACAATCGTCCCTACTTAGGAGTAAGCATTTATTTATTCGATTAAGTTGTAAGGTTTATTAGATTCAGTAGCGTCGAAAACTATTATATGTAGAGACGGCTGGAAGATTCTTAAAGACTTGTAGTAGGGTAGGGTTAGAGTTAGGTCTGTTTCACTAGCTGATGGTGTAGGAAAAGGAGTTTTGGGTTCTACCAATCGTGTTCGCCAAGAGGTCCGTCCTTCTGGAATCCCTCGTAATTTTCATATGTCATGATCCATGGAACTGATTTTTGGGTACTCTCAGGAATAGTCCCAGATCTTAGATCAGGCATTTTCGGGCTAAAAAGAGGTGGCAACACTATCACTGATACAAGAGAAAGCAGACTTAGAAGAGACGGAAGAACAACAGCTGGAAGAAACATGGGGTAATGCTTTTAACGCAATCCCAAAGGGCTTAGGGTACACACGTTTGGTAGAGAACAAGATTAGGACATCGGCAAAACTTATCAAGCAAAGGTATTGTCCTGTTTCGTCTGCGATTCAGGTACATATAGATAAGGAACTACAGGAGATGATGGACGCAGGGGTTATATATATAATTAAGAAAAAAGACGGGGTGTATAGGTTCTGTGTCGACTACAAAAAGCTAAGCAAGGTCACTGGTAGGAACGCGCATCCACTTTCCTTCATTTCGTCAACATTAGATAAACTTCAGAACGCACAATATATGTCCTCTCTACATATAAAGTCACCGCAGATCCCGATGGAGGAAAAATCGAGACCATTCACCGCTTTCACAATACTGAACCGGGGTTTCTTTTAGTTTAAGAGGATGTCATTTGGCTTACACAATGCACCGTCGACTTGGCAGAGGTTCATCGACAGCGTGTTGGGGGCGAATCTCGAGCCATTCGTCTTTGTCATCTACATAGTTTAGCTGTCAAATTCGTGGAAACAGACTGGCATGTCGGCCTCTGAAGTCTCTACAACCCAGTAGATAAAGTGCGTTAAGAAATGGCTATAGTTGCTCTTCAAAATAAGCACATTTCCTCGGAGGTAAGGGTGGGGTTTGTTGCGGTTAATTTTACTGGACTCTTTTTCCTTGAAACCTTCGCTCCTAAAACCTCTCTGAACCCGCTTAATACGATTCAGAAGAATGCGATGAGACTCATTGGTGATACTATACTACCGATAACCTTGAATACCGACGAAGCGTCTCTTATCTCACATCGCTATTGTCACCACCAGTGCTATATAACTCCCAGTAGAATTCCGTCCCTTTAAACCTTTTACCGTAAGACCCGTTTCGCTATGAATGCTCATCAAGACCTAAATCGAAATATCGTGATTCTTTCTAGACGGAGCTTCGTGACCGATTATCCCACTAAGATTACTTTCACTATAATATGATGTCGTTGTTCAAAAGCAAGATTTGCCGAATGATTTCTTTGTCCAGCGAAGAAGTCAACGGACTAACATATAGAGTTCTATCTACTCTCTGTGGAAGCCATTTTCGTTGGGTACATTGAACGGATAAGGTAGTTGCAGTATTTAATCCTTTAGGTTCTAGGATTCCAAGGGCTCGTTCTGATTTCTTTTTCAGGACATTGGCCACACCGTTTAATGTTGCGTATAAGTTTGGCCAGTGTGACGGATTCGCATGACTCTAGACGAGAAAGTGTTGCTGGGCTTATTGGTTCAATTTAAAATTTGGTCATGAGAATATACTTACGGACCTCTCGCTATTAAGTAAACTACTGAATCATATGGCCTTTTAGAGGCAATACAGAACCTATAAGGCTGATTACAATTTGTATTGTAGATCATATTAGAATATTTTTTAATTATATTCAATATTGTAGATGATCATTGTCGACTTGTTCGCCCACTGCTGCTATGAATCCAAAATTACTGCATGAGCACTTTCGCCTCAACAATGAAGAGTGCAATCGAACTCATTTTACGAAATGAAAATATGTTTGTTCTTATAACTATTATCCGTAGGTCACAAAAAGAAATACCGTTGTATTAAATAAAAAAAGGGACCATACGAGGTGTGTTCAAATTACGCGGGCAACGTACATAAGAATATCGATTTTTTCAACTGTATTGGTATACATGTCCCTAACATATGTTCACAGTTTCAAGTATATAGCAGACTTAGTTTGTTTTTGACAGATGGAAAGGTTAAACGTGTTTTGGTATGCCCGGCGGTTTTCAATTATTATAAAAAATGGAGCAACAATTTGCATTAAATTTTGTTTAGAAAATGGAACCAAGTGCTCTAAAATACTTGAAATGTTGACAGTGGCACACGGTGAACCTGTTCTAAGTATAAAAAATGTTTACAAGTGGTACAAACTCTTCCAAAATTGTTTTGAAAAATGATCGAATAAGGGAAGTTGCTGAGGATGTTGGCATATCGGTCGACTCGTGTCATGCAATTTTTCGGATGTGCGCCAGCGAAGCATGCTACGAAACTTTTTATTTTGATCAGAAGAACCGTCACATGAGCATTGCTCAGCAGCTCTTGAATGACGCCAATGATTATTATGACTTGCTGAAAAGGGTCATAACTGTTTTCTGTTCCTGTACCTGTTCCAAAAACTAAAGGGACCTATGAAAGGACGGATATTTGCAACGATTGAGGAAATAAGAACTGCATTGCTGGATACTCATGTATGTACCAAAAAGTGCTTAAGAGAAGTGCTTCTAGGATTGGAAAAAGCGTTAGTAAAAGTGTATTATATCTGCGGGGGATTACTTTGAAAGGGACAATATTAATGTTGATGAATAATTAAATTTTTTTTATGAAAATATAAAGTAACCTTACTTTTTAAACACAGCTAAAAATTTGAAAAGGAATTGAAAAAAAAAGTTTGTTAAAAAAAAAATTAAAAATAATAAAAAATAAAATGTCAAAAGACGACGATCCATAAAGCGCCAGCACATCGGGAGACTCAGAGTGAACAGAAGCAGAAAATATTAACATCCTAGAAAACCCCGGAACAAGCTTCATCCGACCGCCAAATGAACTCATTAAAACAGGTGACGCAGGAACATACCTAGGAAATCGAATCCAGCAATACGAATGGTTCGAAATACAAAGCTACAGAATTCCAAAACAGACCTCAAGGAGTACATGTAGCAACATTGATATCAACGATCGGTTCAGAAGCAGTAGCGATATACAATACATTTTAACTCATTGAGGGTTAAAAAGTACAAGTAGTATTGATAAAAAATAAATTTAGTATTTATTTAATTATTATTTATTAAAATGCACCAAAATGAAGGCGAGCCATTCGACGAGTTCCTTACAAAAATTAAATCTCAAATTGAAATATGCGCATTCGATAGCCTGGAAAACAGTTTACTTGAAGAGAAAATAGTAATATGAATTCTTAACGATTTTCTTAGAGAAAAACTACTTTCAAAGGATGATTTAAGCTTGGAAAAAACAATTAATATCTGCAGAGAGATCACCTCCAACAATTAAAATAGATGCATAAAGAGGAAAAGTTAGATGCAGTGTAGAAATCGAAAGCTAATGACAAGTAACTCAGCAAGTATATAAAGAAACCACCCGCCGAAGACACATTCATCTGCGGGAAAACATCCTGCATTTGGCAGTAGGTGTACAGTAGGTGTACAAATCAAAACAGAAACCACTTTTCAGAAGCAGCAAAAAAGTATTTGTATTGTATTAAAAAAAGAGGAATAAAGTGGAAGACTATGAATAAAATGAAGTCTCGGAAAGCAACAAAACTTCATTCAGGTGCCTAATGTTATATGCTACCAATGTGCCTAGTTAAGGAAGCAGAAATAAAAACAATACCTTCTACAAGTGACGCGGAATTAATAACATTCAGTTAACATAGATTACCTGTAATAGCGGAAGTTGGAATGCATCCAATTATCCGAAAAAAAAAAAAAATGTTTTATCCAGTCGTAGTCGATTCAAAAGTCTCACGAATTTTTTGCAAAAAAGTCTGCGAGGAAGCCAGATTAATCATTCGAATAAATGCGAACCATTAACAATAATGTAATATTTATTAATTCCTTAATATACTTATAATACTTAATACTTAATAATAATTTAATTATTAGACGAAAAATATATTTGTGAATGTGAAACCCAGCAGTGGCACGAATGAGATCAAACCACGTTTTTTAATGACAACTATAACAGTCATGAGATGACTGATGAGTTGACTGCGTTACGTGTAGTACGTTGCCATACATATTATATCTTTCCTACTTATTTTGATGGCGTCCAAATAACGATACATTCTCCTTTAAATATGAGATAACATTGCTCCATGTATCCAGTGATGGCCTCTGGAGTAATTGCGGACGTAAACTGCTTCATATATTTGGAATTTACCTGTGAAGTAGTTGGATAATTTGTCAAGAATGTGTCTATCCGGGACCATTTGCGAAAGTATTGTGCGGTGCTGTCTGCCGTGAAGGATTTCTTCTGCAAGGGACTTCCCAGTTTGAGGATTTGACGTTATGCGGTATGTTTCCAGGTATCTTAATAATGCTATGTCGATGTGCTTTTCCTCTTCGATTGTTTTCTTTAGATTGGCCTTGAGTGTGCGTGATGAAAGGGGGCTGTTTTCAGTGATTGAATTCCATTTTGACAGGAAAAGTTGACAAATTCGGTGCTGGTAAATTGTGGTCCATTGTTGCTCACAATGGCTTCTGAAATACCTTTTAGCGTAAAAATGGTTTGCAACGCTTGGACGGTTGCTGAGGTGGTTGTTTGCTGCATCTGTATAACGAATAGAATTTTTGATAAAGCATCAATGCATACTAACCACATTTTTTCCCAGAATGGTAAGGCAACGAACTAAATTCTTGCGGTGGTGCGGCGCTATTACACTGGCAAATTTTACTCGATTTTACTTTTGTCTCGATGTCGGTGTCTATTTGCGGCCACCAACAATGCCTTCAGGCAAGAAGCTTCATCGACAACACCCCAATGTCCTTAATGAAGTAAATTTAACCCTTGTATGTTCGGCTTCTAAGACTATAATCCCTCTGTATTGCGTATGTGATGCTTTACGACTGAAGTATTACTGTAGGCTCTTTTTGCCTAATGGCAATCGCATAGGCTTGGTTACATATGTAGGACATTGTTTTTCACAGAGTTTAATTTCGTGGCTGCAGTCACATCTTTGACTTTTATTGGAAAGTCGTCGATTCCATCATTTTGATATCTTAATATTTCAAAGCAAGATACTTCGTGTTCATCAAAACTTACATCGGGGCCAATAGCAGGTCTGGATAGAGCGTCCACGCTGGTATGCTTTTTCGTAGGTCGATACTGAATGTCATATTACATATATAAATATGTAATATTCAGCCCAACGTTGTAAACGACTTAAGGTTGCTGTGGGAAGAATTTTGTCGGGATTGAAAATGATTAGAAGAGGCGTGTGGTCAGTTAACAATATGAATTTCTGACCAAAGAGATTTGTTGACCCCATATATTATACCCAACGCCTCCTTCTAAATTTGACATTAGTTCAGTTGATGCTCAGTTAACGTTTATGAAGCGAATGCAATATGTTGCTCGGACGCATCTGTCATGATGTGCGACAAAATAACTCTAATTCCATGCGACTAAGCATCAGCTGCAAGGATGCTGTGGTTTCGGGCGATAATGAGCAAGACATGCTGCATAATTTGCTGCTTAAGTGCATTTAATGCGTATTCTCGGCCTGCTTTAAATGTAAATTGGACACCTTCTCTGCGCAAATGTTTTTGATGTGTATTTCCTGCAACAAGGATGTCGTCTAAATATGTAAATTTCGCAATCAATTCCATTCAAAATCATTTTCAATGTTCGCTGATAAATAGCAGGAGAGCTTGCAATACCGAATGGGAGGCGAATGGTATTGGAAAAGTCCAATTGGCGTGTTGACGACAGCAAGAGGTTTCGATTCTGCATCCAACTCTAGTTGTAAGTATGCGTCAAACATATCGATTATGCTCAAATATCTCCCGTTTGCAACCTGGTAAAACAGTTCTTCGGGTCTAGGGATCGGATATTGTTCTACCTCCAGCTGGTGGTTGAGTGTGACTTTAAAATCCTCACATATTCTTAGCTTGTTCTTACGCTTTGTAACTACTTCAATGGGGGCAGCCCATTGGTTGAAGCGATTTGGCTTCCAAATCGCTCCTCGAAACGCTTTGCTTCTGTCTCGAATGCTTTCAATTAAAAAAATGCCATTGGTCTTTTCTTTAAAAAACTTAGGTTTGGTGTTTGGTTTTAAGTAGAGGTGTACTTTATAGGAAGTACAACAGCCTAAGTTATTCGCAAATAGATCGGGATAACTCAAGAGCAGTTTGTCTATTTCCGATGCTGGTGGTGTCACGTGCTGGTTCTCTTGACACACAGGTAATACGAGTTTTGTGATTACTGGTTGAGAATCACGAAACTAAATTTTTTAGCCCAACTGAGTCCGCAAATGTAGTCGGGTGTATTAGCTATCAGTATAGGGAGTTTATGAATTTCACCATTAAATTTGACAGTCACCGTGGTTTTATCGAGAATTGGTATTGCGTTGGCACCAAACGCTTTGAAACTACACGAAGGTGTATGATACTCAGGGCAATTAAGTTGTTGAAAACCAGGCATCACTGTCACTGTCGTACTCGATGTACGTGTCCAATAAAAACCCTATCTTCACAGCTTATTATTTTCTTCTCGTAAAGTTTTAACAAATAAAATGCGTTCTATGTGATAAACATGCTCTGGGGCAATGTGACCAATTTTCCCGCATTTGCGATAAATTGCGCTTAGGAACTTGAATTTTTTGCTCTGATGATGAACATTCCACCCCGAGCAAGATGGCATTTTGTTTTGCTTGTATTTATAAGATTGTGCTTTTTGCCAAGTCTTTTTGCACTTATTTGACTGATTTCATTGTTCGCTGCCTCTTGTCTCATCGTTTGTAAAGATCTCACATTCGATAGCGACGCATTAGGTTTTTGTAGTGTAGCGGATCGCACACTATCATGCGGCGTATATAAAACAATGACGTCACGGATCATATCGTCGACAAATTCACTAGAGCAGTTTTTGGCGGAGCAAACGAATTGACAAGATGTGAAAGGCCACGCAAGTCCGCAATCCAGTAAGAGTAGTTTTGATTAGTCTGCATTCTGATCTTTAAAAAGTCATGACGAGCTGTGCATACGTGAACCTTCGACAAAAAATGTTCTGAGAACTTTTGTGTGATGTCGTCGTACTCTCGGCTGGCTAATTTACTTGAATCAAATAATTTTTATAGGAGTTCATATGTTTCTGGTCCTAACCACGATAAATGATAAGCCCTTTTTCTGTTCACTTGTATTGACGTTGTACGCATTGAAATGTTGCTCCAGTTACTGAAGATAAGTTTCCCAGCTGCATTTTTCTTTGTCAAATGGCTGAAATTGAGGAATATGCTAATAATTGTTGCTGCTTACTGTGAGTTGAATACTTTTATCCACAAACTGTTTTTGTTGTGCCAATATATTATTCATAGAATCTTGCTGAGATTTTAGAAGTTTTGTGACTACATCCAAAATGTTAGGATCGGTCATTGTGGCGGAACAATACTTAAGTATGTGGGAAACGTTTACTGGGTTCACGTACGCAAATTTGTGATTTTCAACACACACGCGGTTTCTGAGTTCTTGTCGCCAATGAAGTATATGGTAATATGTCAAACGCGAACCATTAACAATAATGTAATATTTATCAATTCCGATATATTATTACTAACAAGAGATACTTAATTATACTTTAATTATTAGAAGAGGGATATATGTGTAAATGTGAAACCCAGCAGCCGCACGAATGAGAACAGATCACGATTTCTAATGACAACTTTAACAGTCATAAAATATGACAACTGATGAGTTGGTTGCGTTGCATAAGAATTAAATCTTAGATTCTGTTTTCTATCAACAAAATGGTCTCCATCTAAGCTGAATTCCAGTAATGTTTTGCTGTTGCGAAGGTCTCAGTTTGCTGATGATTTTATTAACAATGATAACATCCTTGATAGATTGGCTACATACCAAACAGTTAATATAAATACCTAAACCTTTAATATGCTTAAAGCCCAAACAAAGTTCAAACGAGTCAGGTATGGCTGCAGCGTCTTTCTTAAACGTGTTAAATTCCAATATAACCGAAAACTAAGACAAAAATTATTGCATATCCCAAAGATAGTTCGTCATATAGATTTTCTCATCCGTATCCTCCACAATAACATTAAAGATGTTAGCTTTTTGGACAAGGCCAATCTGCTTGCTGCACTCATTTCAGCTAGCCCAACACTTCCAGATTGTGCTTTGCTTCCGCGTACACATAAGTGGGCCGAATCTTCAATGGGACGAACTCACTTTTGCACTAATGTAGTATCAAGAGTATTTAAAGGTCTTAACATTTATTAATTCGCTGGTCCAATTGGTATTCTTCCCTTTTTTTGAAGAGGTGTTCTTCCACGCTGACAAGCCACTGCATATGATTTTTCATCAATCCTACTTTTTAATTTTTTAGGAGTCCTTCTAAGCATATGAAAAACAGCATTTGTCCAGCCTGTTCAAACCTGTCAAACATTCCTCTCTCTGCTTCTATATACCCATTGTATTTACGTCCCTTCTCTCCAAAGTCATGGAAACGCTGATAAGCCGTCATATTCGAAACACGAAAACTTCTTTAACGGGCAGAATGGTTTTCGTAGCAACAGGTTCACTGGTGATTTGATGACATGTCTAACCGAAAAGTGAAACTAAAGCGCACATCAATCCGTTGAAAGCAAGAGAGTTGCTTTTCATATTTCTAAGGCATTACCAGAGTTTCGCATAAAGCTGTTTTGTCGCAAAAGCCTTTCATTGAGACAAACAAATCTTGGTTGATTTCAAATATTTGCTCTATTTTTCATATTCGATTCCGGACTCGCCTCTTCGGCTTCAGAATGAGAAGGCCAGCGTATGTTAAGCTCATTAAATTCTGATATAAACAGCATAACTAATTGGGGAACCATTTATAGAGTAGATTTTAATGCTTTCAAAACGCAATTCTATCTGCTGTCGTTAAGGCGAAATTTAAATACCCAACCATTTTTAATGAATGGCATTTGCATCGTCTAAACCGATGTCACCATAAGTCACTATAACCATCAAACCTTTAAAACAAACTTTCATCGGTACCTCACATTCTATCTTCCCGGACTTTATTTTGCCCGCTCTGTGTGCAATCATTTTAAAGATATTTTAATTCTTTGGCGCGCTCAAAGTACGCTCATGCGGTGAACGCATGAGATCAAAATAAAATTGCATGACCTGTTATACAGGTAACGTTCACAAGCTTCTTTTTTGTACGGAGTTCTTTTCTTATTTATCAATTTTATTATTTTATTTATTTCTTCAAAAAAGAAAAGCGGGCTGTTGGTACATCTGGTGGTTTACCCTCAGAATGGCGTCTATATCAGAAGATATATTCCATATCCATTAATTCCATATCCATATAAAACCCGTAATCGGAAGGATTTAGTGGAAGATAGCATAATGTAAGTATGTAGGGACATAGAGTTTGAGTTTCATGTATTATTTTCATACTGAATGCCTATTTCAGATATATTCTCCGATATATTGTGAATCGTCAACACCTTTCGAATTGGAAACTCTGACTACAGCTCCAAATCAACCACTTCAAGAGCTGAAAGAAAAGGAAAAATCAGCCTTTACTTTAGTATGGAAATGAAGAAGCCGATGACAAAGGTTGACCAGATAAGAACGTGAAGTATAAAATAATTATATAGTATTAAATTAATACTGGCAATACCAGTTCAGTTTCCCATACTTAATTCGTCAGAAAAATTCTGACAAAAAGAAACCTTTTGCAAGCTAAGTGAAGCGCGCAGTAACTTTGTGGTGAGTTCAATTCTAATAAATTCCGCACCATCCGTATACAAGTGCTACGTAATTGCATTGACGAGTTGTATATAACCCATTAAAAGTTCTAGTTCTGGAGAAATACCTACTTAAGGTCTGACACTCGTCGGCTTACGTGTCAACAATTGGCCGAGTTGTGGTAATTACAGAGAAGGTAATTGAATTTCCGCACAGTGCCACATTGAATCAATTGCGATCCCTCTATTTGGAATACGAGACTGACGATGACCCCATTCCGCCCCTTGATAAGGCGTCCGAAAATCAAACACCGCTGGTTCGACCTTCGAGGAATGATGTTTCTAGCTCATTGTAGACGGGTGCCCTTCTTATGGGGAACAGCATGGCCCGACCGTCACAGGCTGATGTCTATGGCACATCTCAGACGGACGCTCCCATTTCAACTGCCCCAGTTGTTGCTGCGTCACGTAGCATGTTAAGAGCGTCGCCGAAGAATTGCATTTCTCCGAACCCCGGAGAGCCATAATTCCTTCATACGTTTGCCGACATCGAGGACACATTCGCCCCATTCACCGGTCATTATTGCACGCCTCCCAATGAAAGAAACAGCTGTCATTGGAGAGAGATAAAAGCGGATTTATATGGTATTTGATCGAGTTTCTGATATACGCAGCAAGAAGTTTTCCGTCAATAAGCAGACTGTAAAAAACTACCTAACGAAAAACTTAGCTCCTACGTAATCATTATGCAGGAGATGGCTCGGGTTCGCGTATCGGAAGCAGATTTGATACAGTTCATAATAAGTGGAATACAGGATACGTTATCGGTTGCATCAGTGCAGGAACAACCAAATTCAAAATTTAAGAATTTGATACCTAGGTACGAAAATCTTAAAGTGCATTATTTACTAGGTGGGGTGAAAAGTAACCACCTGGGGAATGAAAAAATTTTTTTTTTAAATGCTTTTTCATTTCATTAAATATAGTCGCCTTTTAGCTTGATACACTTATTCTAGCGATTTTCTAACTTCTTGATCCCATTCGAAAAGTAATTTTCCGGATGGTCTGCAAAATACTCCTCCGTGGCGTCGATGATTTTCTCGCGTGAGCTGAATTTTTTAGTGATGAGCCATCTTTTGTGTTTGGGTAGAGATAATAGTCAGAGGGAGCCAAACCGGGTGAATACGGTGTATTGTCTTGCAAAAACAAAACTTTTTTTCGCTTCATGTGAGGCCGTTTTGCAGCGATTTCGGCCTTCAATCGCTCCAATAATGCATAGTAATACTCGCTGTTGATGGTTTTTCCTTTTTCGAGGTAGTCCACGAAGAGTATGCCATGACAATCCCAGAAAACCGACGCCATAACCTTTCCGACTAATCGAGCCTCCCTCGGCCGCTTCGGAACACTCGTGCCGGCTTTAGTTAATTGCCGGTTACTCATTCTATTCTCTGGTGTTCAACAGTTACCAATCGACGCCAAAAGTCCGCCCGATTCCGCATCAGCAAGTCCAAACACTCTTTCGAAGTGCTTTCGCGTTCGTGTTTTGGTCAGGAGTGAGTATGCGTGGTATCCAGCGGCAGGATAACTTTTTTATATGCAAAATATTGCCAAAAATATGGCATGCGCGCTCAATACTAATCTTTTTGGTATCTGCTAGATCGCGCACCTTCACTTTCCGGTCAGCCAACACCATTTCATATATCTTTTTGACATTGTCCTCTGTAACCGCATCGGAGGGCCTGCCGCTGCGGACTTTATCGGTAGTGGAGTTGCGGCCACCACGAAATTCTTAAAACCAATATTTGTAATCTGACGGAGGATTAGCCCCATAATATTTATCCAACTTTCCTTTTGTTTCCATCGCCGTTTTGCTTCTCAAAATATGTTTTAACAGAGAACGAAAATCGTTTTGGTCCATACTCAACATGATGCCAAACACGTCAACAACAATCAGTTGTCAAAACAAAACTAAAGCCAGTATCGCACAGAAATTTGGCATGTCTGCCTAAATATGAACGGACTTCACGGCACCATAACCTATTTTGCAGTAGCAGCGCATTCTGGCGGTCAAGGAGGTTACTTTTTATTCAAAGTAGTATCTGCAGCCTGAGGCAAATGGATATTCACAGAGGTGGTGCTGCCCGGTGTTTTTATCACTTTCATAGCAAGTATCGCAAGATATATGAATATCACCTAGCAAGTTCACCAGCGATTTCATTTCCCATGATATCATTATGACCTGGGACATACGACATAATTGACCTTATTAAGGCCGTGTAGGTACAAAGGACCCTTTTCGGTGACCTGTCCTATGACCTACCGACAAATCTTTTGCTATGCCAGAAGGCCGAAAGCGCTTTAAAAGCTTTCCACTTAACAAGTTTTGTCCATAGAAGTTTTTTTTCATCCAGGATGTCACTAACCACTTAACTTGTTTAGAGGATTGGATGACGATGCCTTTAAGCATTCAGCTTCCTCCTTTTCGTAATAAGAGCAACCCTTGTTTACCCTGCAATGACAGATTGGGCACACTCAGCATCCGAAATCCGTATCCTATTCACCAGCATTGTCTTTATCTACATCTGTGCATTGTGCATCTTAATCATCTTAACCATTATTCCTATATATATAGGTCAAACTTATATGCCAGGCTTCGACCTGTTCTTAAAAGTCAATATGAGAGGCACTGTTTTCAATCCGAATTAGCTTATTATATTTTTTATTATTTAATCTGTAAAGGCTGCATTGTTTCTCCTATTAGTATTAAGTAACCTGTTTAGAAATTGTCTATTTGGCATAAAGTGATTTCAGATCTGCGCTCCACCAAAGAACAACAGATAATCTGCAGGATTGCTTTCTAGCTGGACATGCCGGTTTAGAATACTTGGTGAAGGTCTCGTTTAAGAGTTCAATAGCTTCCTTCAGCTTTTGTTTTATCCTCTAAGCCGACAGAAGCCTTGTGTAAGCCCATAACAAGAGAAGAGCTGTTCTTATTTTCCTGACTCTTCCTCTTCTTGCGATAGTAAATTTTTCACTTTTCAATATCGAGTTCAGGATTCTGGATATGAAGACAGATCAGCACATCCCTGCTCTGAGTTGCTGCGGAACCCAGATAATGATCTTGAAAGGCTTAATTCCCAGAGGTTCAACCATTCAATAGTTTGCCGAGTGGAGCACTTTTTTTAAGAGTTCCGGTGTTCATGTAGTGGGCCTCTGCTTGAATGTAAAAATTCTTTGCTTTGGCTAGCTCCCACAGTTGATCGATCATTCAAGCATCGTGAACGGAAGGATGCATCGACAGTGGACGTGCTGCAAAATTTTTGGTTTCCCGGGACAAACACAGCTCTACTCTGATGGAGTTAAGTCGTAACAGGCAGAGCCACTTCGGTACTCTATCCATCGTTTTCGCTAATTTACTAAACGTGTAATCAAGTGATACAACAGATCCTGGGTCAGGGTCTAAATCTGAAGGGTTTTTAGTAGTATGTTGGTTGGGGTTCCAAGAATTGTATAGTCAAAAACGACAACGTATGGATTTTTGCTACTGCGAGTAGCACTTGGAGAGTAAATCATACTTAATAGTATGATAATATTATGTGTTTTATTTTACATTACAAATCGAACGTCACGATTATTCACATATACAGATACTAAGTATATCTTAAATTAAAACAACAATACACAAAATGTAATTAGATAAATAAACCTCCAGCAATTATAGCACTTCAGGTAAATAAATATGAATGATTGTTCAAATAAGTGGAAGAAAATAAAATAAAAGTAAGATCAGGTCTAATTAATACTAATGACATCTTAAGAAAGTGCAATGGTATTCTTGTGAAAGCAAGCAATCCAGTCTAAGAAAGCTAGTAGTGAAAAAATTGATGTAGTGAAGTTCCAAGTAGTTAAAAAACAATTATAAAAATTAGTGTAAATTAAAAGTTGTTACCATGATTACTCGTAGATACAAAGCAAGTTGTCACTTTCAACGTTTATGCACAGTTTTGCATATGATGAGAAAAATAATAATTAATAATATTATATTAAATACTTGGACGGAAATCTTAACTTGTTCTGCAATGTAAAAAAATTCCAAAAGTTCCGTCGCACACATAAATACTGCAGCGCATATCCAAAATGTGTGGCAAGTGACCCTACATAAAACTGTATGAACAAAAATTATGAACCGGCAAAGTGCAGAAAATCAAGAAAAAGTTCAAGAGGTTATCAAATAGCGCTCCATACCAAAGATAACCGCGCGTACAAAAATGACATATCACAGCATCAAAAAGCACAGAATACGAATACTAAAGAGAATGGATGTTGCTGCAGTATGCATGCATAATATACATTTAACTTTTTAATTTTTTGAGGTACAATATTAATTTTACTATTGTAAAAGTTTCAATTTGAATGTTTTATAAGCATAAGTTATAACCATAAGAACTAAGCCGTTGTTTTTGTAATATAATGTCATTTTAATGAGTGTAAGATAAACATCTTTTGTGGCAAAAGAAAAAAAATTAATAGAAGAAAGAAATTAATAATGATTGAAATATTTCTTAATTAACAAAATAAAGAGTGTATGTTTGCAGACTAAACACTGGTCCGTGGCGCGAAAATACACATAAGTTGAGGCGAATACCATACATGTATGTATTTATAGGTGAGTGAGTAGTAAGTTGGCTTCCAAACCTATAATATAGTATACAAATTAAATAAACAAAATAAGTCTTAGAGTACTCCAAAACATTTGAATACAAACAAGCAAGATGAACAAACAAACCAAAATGTTCAAAAACTACCTTCAGAGCTGTCTTGTTGTTCTTACTTGTAATGCCAACATAGATGCTAATAATGCCGATACTGACATTAAAAGCTCAAAGATTGATGAGATGTTCGATGTGACTAAGGAACTATATGTGACTTAACGTGCGTTGTACAGAATCACCTTGAGAAAGTTAGCGCCACTTTCGTTTCAAGCAAAGTTATTTCAGCAGTTGCATCGAATAAAAGCAATGAACTACGGCTAAAAAAAATTAGCCACAGTTACGAAAACTGGAGATTATTTCATGACATTTTTTATTCCTTGGTCCATTGCGACTCAATGTTGACTTGAAAATGTTGTTGAAAAACCTCACCACCAGCTTAAACATTAATCAACAGAGAGGTGGAAGAATCACTACAACATTTTAGTTTAGACAGTGTAATTACCAGATGGCTTTGGACATCCTTACAAACCGGTATAACTGCAAACGGGTGTTGGTAAACACGCACGTAAACACACAGTACGTGTCTACTGACCGCGTAGACATCGTCTGCATGCGATGAAAAACTTTGGGGTTCAGACAGACAACTGTGATTCAATAGTTATTAATGTCATGCTCAGCAGTAGTCACTCAAGTGAATTTACGTGAATTTATCGTTCGGCTCACTTCATTCAGAAAACGGAAGGCACACCCGAGCCTTCTTCTTTAAATCCCTTCTATAAATGAACAGATCCTAGCTACCACACCTCCGCTACCGTAGATCTACTCCTGTGAAGCGATGTGTATGCCAAAATTCTCCTACCAGATATAACAAAAAGCAGAAATGATCACGGTCCTAGAAGCTTAAAAACTCAACTTTCCTAAATTTAGATGGGAAAGGCTCCGATCATATCCTAAACAATTCGAAGCTTCGTCAAATTTTTTTGTTTAGACAGTCAGCTTCAGCTTCAAAAATTCTGGAAAATCGGAACAGCAATTCGAACAGAACGTCTCTCGTGTTTAATATGAATTCCTGCCTTGTAGGCCTAATTTCACGGGATGCCCATACATCCATACATCCATGAATCACTCGCCATCAATTCTTGAATACCAAAGCGGAACTCGTGTTGGAGGCAAAAAGTTCCACCCTTGGTAAGGGTCGAGGCCGACCTAAAACCTGTTACTGCTCTTAGGGTCACAACACCCAGTATCTTGCAACTCTATATTGGGTCAACAACCTTCCCGCGACCTTGGGCTTAAGCCACAGCCACCATCACGCTCCCACAAGGGGGCCTATCTCAACAAGTCAGGTCCGGACTGAAATAAGGGGGGCTCCTGTCTCGCATGGCACCGTATTTTAAGTGCTGTTATGGACTACCGGTGGTCCTGCCACCCAACAGGACCTCTGACCGGCCGCTTGTAACTGGTCAAATTGTAGCAGCATTCGGAGGCGTTAAGTACCGAAAATCTTTACAATAAGACCAGTACATTTGCTCTGTCCTTGCTTTTTATTAGACAACGTCATTAATGGGCGTCAATTGGGCGGGGGCCAAGCAATTCGCACAGTACGAAACGCTAGTGAACGACATTTCAACGAGCAAACAAAGCGCTTATCCTATGGCAGATACTTAGTCTGGTCGCCTATTAAAAAAAATACATATCCCATTTTAGGATCGTCATACCAAGAAGCTTTTTGACGGTTCCACCAGCTAGAAAGGAGGTTTAGCTGTACTATTATCATATAGATATATACTATAAAAGAGTCCAAACATCTCGACCACGTTACCGAAATAACTAAAAAAAAAATAACAATACCTTACCACTAAGTCATTCACAGATGCCAACTAACCTGTTCTTTGGAGAGATAATTTTTAGCAGCAAGCGAAGTTACATCGCTTCTAGACAGTTACGTTTGGAACAGCATCAGCTGCATATTCCGCAATACAAGTCCTACTTATGTTGGCAGAATATGAAGCATCATACCAGACAACACTTGTGTAAGCGACATACGTTGTTTATACATAATCGATTTTACATATATAATATCACATTATTGTAACAAGATTATATCGTACTCTTATTATTATTATTTTGATTACTCTTGAATTAAAATGAATTTAAAATTGTGAATGACTAAAGAATTAAGAACAATTTCCCAATATTTCCAACATATTTATATGTACAGGGCTGAATTCCAAAATTGTATAACAGATTTTGTACCTTAGAAATGAGAAGAAACGATTCGGTGCCGAAACCCGGGAATAAGTTGATTCCCATACATTAATTACATTTCACCATTTTATCATCATCATCAATCATCGCGGTTGCATCGAGGGAAATTATATATGTATGTATGTATGTATACACGTGAGCATATATGCAAAAAAAGAAAAAAATTAAATTTAAATAAAAAATAAAAATTAAGGCATAAAAACCGAGCATAATAAAATCCATAAAAGTTCTTACTTGCCGTGTATTCTTCCCGTTTGTCCATTTAAGTACATTCTTAAATTTCATCCATAATTTATTGCATCGCTATAATTGGTAAAAAATTGGTATCTCATGAGATAAAATCCCCAAAGCTAGAAATTCGATCTATGTAATGCAAATCGATGGTGAAAGCTCATTGGTTAAGAAGTTTGTTTTGTTGTTGACTTTGCTTTCTATCAATCAATTTCGTTGTTGAAAAGCTCCCATTACTGCTTCTGCCGCTGCTGTCACACCGTTCGCTGTAACATTGTGCTGAGGGACAAATCGTTGTTGGTCGCTTTGAAAGAAATTATTCTTCAAAAGAAAAATTAATTTGTTGATTTTACTGCAATTGTTCGTTGGTACATATTGGATTCAACGTCTTCGCTGGAATTTCCCCAACAGTAATTTGCTGGTGTCAGAGACAATTTTCATTGGATATAGTTGTTTGATTCGCTTGACATTATGGCTAACCAAGAAGATGTTACAAAAGACGGAGAGCTGCGGGCGGGGAGTTAGAAATTCCACTACAGCGATCAATTGCTGAGTTGAATGCCATTCGGTTTTCCACTAAAATCAAGAATAAAATTACTGCAAAAGGTTCTACTATGTCTAGTGAAGAGTTAGAATGTCGTTTGGACATAATTGAGTCCTATTTTAAACAGGGTTTAAACATGCAATTGTCGTTGGAGAGAAGTAATATCGTCGAGGAAGAAAAATTAAACCATAGACTTGAATTGGAGGATATTTATGTTTCGACGAAATCGTTAATTCAATCACTGTTGTTGGGCCGGAAGGGTAGTTGCTCAATTGCGGATGGGTTGAATACTTCGTTTGTGGCACAACAGCCTGCGTCCCGGTCGAAGTTTGAACGTGTAGCTTTACCAACGTTTTCTGTCAAATTTTCGGAGTTTCCAAACTTTATAGGTATCTTTATAAGCTTAGTTGACAAGGACCCCTCGTTAGATGCCTTGTAAAAATTTAATTACTTGAGAAAGTAACTATCGGGTGCAGCTTTCAATGCAATTAAGGAGTTTGATTTAACTTCCGAAAATTAAGGAAGGAAGGATAAGGCTCTTAATCCTTTAAAAACTCGGTTTGATAACAAAAGTTTAGTTTTTCAAAAACACCTAAATGGAGTAATGAGCATGAATAAGATTTCGAAATGTTTTGTCCAAAGCCTTCGTAACTTAGAAGATAGTTTCAATTCGCATCGAGCAGCATTGCTTTCTATTGGAAGTCATGAGAATATTTTCATTGCGTTATCATTAGATAAGGTGGATGCGGATACTAAAACGAAATGGGATGAATCAGTCGATCATTCAAAATTTCCAACGTGGGAGGAGCTTTCAAACGTATTAGATCGTCGATGTCAAACTTTGAAGTCGAAAGAATCCAAGCTTTCCAGCCCAGAAGTAAAAATAATTCCATCTGGTGACCGATCTCGCTTTCGTAACAATCGGCGAAGTGGACAGATGCAATCATCATTCGTTGCGCAGTCGGTATCTTGTGAATTCTGCTCATCCAATTCTCATGAGATAAGCGCTTGTGCCGCCTGCAATAAACTTCCAGTGGTTACCCGGTTTCACGAAGTGAAGAAGCTGAGTCTTTGTAATAACTGATTGGCAAAAGGGCATTCAATGCGAAGATATCAAGCAGCAAAGTGCGAAGGGTATGTTCGATGCCACATCATTAGTTGTTGCACCGGTTTACGACAAATCAACCGTCGACCATCGTTAATGAAACTGCCGATCATTTGTCTACAATGATTGAAAAAATGGTTGAATGATTGAAAAAAGTCAATCTAAGATAGTAGTTTCGGGTATTTGAAAGGCGGATGCCGCAATAAACTACAAGACAGAAGCTACTTGCAGATCTCGAATTTCTGAGTTTGAGTTACAGTTAGATATATTAGTCTTAAAAAACATCACCAATACCCTTCCTGCAAATCAGTTGGATATATCAAATTGGAAAATACAGAAAAAAATTTAACTGGCGGATCCCAACTTTAATCTTCCAAGTCGTATAGATCTGCTAATAGGGGCTGATAGTTTTTTTCAGTTGTTGTGTGTCGGCCAGATAACATTGGAACCTCAGCCCAATGAGGTAATCAAGACATTTTGGGAGATAAAGGAGATAAATCGACAGCAGCCATTTTTGTCAAAAAAAGAGAAGTGTAAGAAAGAGTTTTTGAAAAGCGTACGCCAGCCGGAAGATGGAAGATTTGTAGTGAATTTGTTGTTAAAATCAGATGATAGCAGCTTGGGAGATTCATTCGGTAATGCTCAGAAGCGATTTCTTAATCTGGAGAGAAGACTATCAAGAAATAAGGACATCAGGGCGAAATATATTGAATTTATGAAAGCTTATGAAAGCTTAGGACATATGGAAAAAGTTCCTAAAAATAAAGTACATCACATAAAATATTTTGCTCTGCATCAATTTGTGCTGCGACCTGACTCCTTAACTAAAAAGTTAAGAGTTGTCTTCGACTTGTCGTCACTGCCGACATCTCAAAAATGTATCGACAGATCTTATCCATGAAGAAGATCGGAATTATTAAGGTATTTTGTGGAGATACTCAGAGGAGGAAATTGGCGAATATCGCTTGCAGACTGTTACATATGGCACAACTTCTGCCCCGTTTATTGCTACAAGGTGTCTCAAAATGTTTGCCGATCAAAATGTATCTAAGTATTCGTTGGGCGCTAAAATAATTAATGGAGACTGAAGACTTCTACATGATCATGATCACTGGAGGAGATTCATTAGAAATCATATCAAGATCTATTCAGATCTTAGAAAATGGTGTAGCAACAGTGCTGAAATCATGAAAACGATCACGAAGGAAAAAAACGGCAGGCACTTCGTTCTTGAGGATAAATGACAACAATGTCATTAAAATCTTTGGTATTACCTGGAATCCAGAAACCGATGAGTTCCAATATGCAAAGCTAAAGGAAAATGGTTCAAAAACAATAAACAAGAGAACGATATTATCCGAGTTGGCGCAAATTTTCGATCCATTAGGTCTTATTAACCCTATAGTGGTAAAGGGCAAAATCGTCATACAGGACATTTGGATTCTAAAAAATGGTTGGGAGGAATCTTTGCCTATGGAGATACAAACTCGTTGGGAAGAGTTTCAGAGGGAAGCATCTAATATTAACAACATTAATTAGATGTACATTTCACTTCCATGTTCGGAGAAGACCAGGGCTGAGATACATGGATTCTCTGATGCGTCCTTGCGTGCATATGGGTCTTATGTATACTTGAGGATCAGCGACATTATCGGAGAAATTAAATGTACACTGCTCAGCGCTAATATGTAGCTCCTATTACAACAAAATGTCTTCCTAAGCTGGAGCTTTGTGCTGCTACTCTGCTCGTTGAGTTGGTCCTAAAGGTAATTCCCAATCTTAACCGTTTAATCAAAAACATTTATCTTTGGACACTTTCCGAAATTGTATTGCGCTGTATCTCCGCTTATCAATCGTCTTGGGAAATATTTCTCGGTAACCGCGTTTCGAAAATCCAGTCCTTATTACCCACAGCCAACTGGAAATATGTCAATACCAAAAACAATCCGGCGGATATAGTATAACGTGGTGCTTACAGCTCGGAACTTATCAACAATATTTGGTTTACTGGACCCCAATCTCTGTACCAGTGTAAGGAAAACTTTCCAAGGCAAAAAGTACGGATTACAGGTATGGAAGTTGAAAATCAGCAACCAATTGTCCTGCTATCAAACGCAGATGGAACTGAAAAATTTATAGAGAACTTTTCACGATAGTTTCGAAAAAACCAATAGAATTTTCGGATACGTCCTTAAATTTTATAATGATTTGAAAAACAGAATAGCCAAATCATCTAACCCCCCAAAAAGCGTAAATTATCAGAGCTCGGCACCTTCATCGGACCAATTGCAAGACGCATTTCTTCGCATGATCTGGAGCATTCAGCAGTTTCATTTCCCGGAGGAAATAAGAGATTTGTGGAAAACAAAGAAGATCAGCAAAAAATGTGCCATCAGTAACCTCAACCCCTTCCTTGAGACTGAGCACAAAGTTGAACTGCTTCGAGTAGGTGGGCGTTTGCAGAATGCAAACATTCCGTACAGTTACAAATGTACTATCCTACTCCCTATTCAGTCTACAACTATTCGTGCGGTTTGCTAAGAGATGGCGTACCTTGTATTATTCCATTGTTATTATTCCATTGAAACATGCGTTGGAAAGCTACTGCATTGTACGTCATTTCAGTATATGTCATTCATTTGAAGCCTAAACAACAATAATTTTTTTTCACTCAAATATGTCAAACCTTGTGCCTGAAAAAGTGTTTTTTCGGGGAGTTCTTCTTCATTACTTTAATATGAAGAAAACTGCTGCCGAAAGTCATCGTATTTTGGTGGAAGTTTATGGTGAACGTGCGCTAGCTGAGCGAACGTGCCAAAAGTATTTTGCACGATTTACAAGTGGTGATTTTGGCTTGGAAGACGATGAACGTCCTGGGCAGCCAAAAAAGCTTGAAGATGAAGAACTGGAAGCTCGCAGAATCTTTGGGTGTCACTCAAGCAGCCATTTCAAAACGTTTAAAAGCAGCTGGATCTATTTAAAAGCAAGGAAATTGGGTTCAACATGAACTCAAGCCGAGAGGCGTCGAACGTCTCTGCTGCTGGAACGCCACAAAAGGAAGTCATTTTTGTATCGGATTGTTACTGGTGGTGAAAAATGGATCCATTACGTGTGAAACACGGCCAATCCATGGCGCGAAGGTAATGCTCTGTATTTGGTGGGGTCAGATGTGTATGCTGTATTATGAGCTGCTAAAACCGGGTGAAACCATCAATGCTACAACGCTACCGAACACAATTAATCCGTTTAAAGAGAGCAGTAGCCGAAAAATGCCCGGAATATGCGACCAGACACGAGGTAGCAACACACGTTGCTATTCCGGTTAAGAACTATTTGGATAATAGTGATGGGGAGTCTTACCCCACCGCCCTCACTAAAATACGGTTCACATCAGAGCAGAATATCAAAAATTGGCTCGATTCGTTCTTGGCTGCGAAGCCGGCGCAGTACTTTTGGGATGGGATCCACAAATTGCCAGAAAGAAAGGAAAAAGTAATAGCTTCAGATGGGCAAAACTTTGAATAATACTATTGTATATTCCTTTTTTTATAAATAAACGTTTTTTGAAAAAAAAACCGTACGAATTAAATTACATACCCAATACTTTAGAGCATGAGCTCAATATCATGGTACAAGCTAACCAAAGTCAATTACCAGCTTTCTCTTCTTGTCAATAAAATGAAAACTGAGGAATATTCTCAGGAAACAGTTAATGCCTTAATGGAAAAATATAGGAATAGAGCATTAGATATCTTCCTAAGAGGTCTAAATGGAAATGTCTCTAGGATGATTATCATCCAGAAACCTTAGACTCTTCCGGAAGCATATACCTCGTGTCTTAGATTTCAAAATTTAGAAATTTTAGAAACTTTACAATTCCTCACAGAGAAGTTAGAAATACAATAACTGCGCCACCAAATTTATAACACTTCCCGAAACCGTAGCTCGAAACCACTTTGAATACCCCGCCACTCGCTAGGCCAATAATCCCTAAGCTCCCTTAGCAATTAGAAACGGATCAGTCCGTAAAAATACAGATCAACATATGAATCGACATGCCCGAACAATTCGTAACATTTGTTGCTAAAGCAGTTTCTTTAAGTCTGATGTTTTAACAGAGCCGGAAGGAAATCCACAAAAATCTTCCAGTGAAGAGTGTGACAATGCTCATGAAAACGCTGCACATGAGGAAGGACACGCCAAAGACTCTGTCAAATTAAATTTTTTTTGGCAAAAACCTCTCTAGCGTACCATACATACCATACGAAGGATTACTGAAATTCTTAAAAGATACTGGTGCCAATAAAAACGTCATATTTGATAGAATTTCATCAAACAATTACTTAGATCCGAAGATATAATCGTCTTCGGAGCGACTAAAGACGAGTATCTTGATGAAGATAAAAGCAAACCATTGAACGAAAATAGAAGTCCAACTTGATGATCAAGCACTATTAGCATTAAGAGATCTGAAAGAAATTCTGATGTCATTAAATATATTAACTTTTTCAAACTTCAGCATGCCATTTATACTCAGGTGAGGCGCCTTTAACTTTGCCATTGGAGTCGTCCTATCGCAAGGCTAAATGGACAGTTACAAACCTATCACATTTACTATATATGAAGAGACAGAGGGAAACTATTCGGGAACTCAAAAGGAAATACTAACAATAATATGATTCCTCGAACCTCAGAAACTCTCTCTATGGCGATAAATGCATCAAAATTCTCACAGACCACCAACCGTTAACGTTCGCTTTGAGCTCAAGAGATGGAAGGCAAGCACTGAAGAATTTATTTACTCTCGAAACTACAAATCAGGTAAAAGAAATATAGTGGCAGATGAAATTTCTCGACTTCCCATCGAACTTAACGTCTTAATGTCATCATCCGCTACACAACACAGGGCCGACGAAGAAAGCAGTGTTCTATGTAATTTTCCACGACGAGGCTACTCTAAATGTCTTTAAAAGCCAACTCATCTTTACTGAAGGTAGAGAGGTTATTTGTCATGAAGAATCTTGTCCAAAATACCATAGACATATCAGAATTCCAACCCTTAAAAGAAACAAATTAACAAAACTACTTAAAGAAAACCTTTACACAATAAATGTTTTAAATAATCCAGGATGAACACAAACGCGCTCATAGAAATTAGAAAGAAACAAAACACAGATACTAGAAAATTATTATTTTCCCAAATGGCAAAATTAGCTAAGAACTAATTTATAGATTCTTGTCAGGTTTGTCTTTCCAATAAATATGATCGACACCATGCCAAAACGGAATTACAACCCACTCTAGTTCCGTTCTTTCCTAGGGAAATTTTATATATGGACATAATAGATATAAATAAAGAAAAATTTATAACATGTGTCAAAAATTTTCAAAAATTTTCTACGTAACGAATAAATCTGTACTACATAATCGAGATAAGATAGTTAAAAATTTCATTTATTTTTTATTTTATTTATTAATCTAAAATACTTGTACATACTTGACAATGACATACTACCGCCATAGTATATAACTTTTGTTTATTGAACGACTCGGAGTAGCTGTCTATTTAGCCCCATACATAGTGAATGGAACCAAAGAAAGGGCCAACGCAACTTTCAGCAGGAATAATATGGATATGCAAATTATTAACATTGCAGTGGATAGATACAACAATTCGCTTCAATCGGTCACCAAGCAGAAACTTACCGATTTTTTCTTTGGAAGATACCAGAGAATAGACTATCAAAATTCTGCCAATATTAAAAATATCGCTCAAATTCAAAATTTTACGTAAAAACTGTCGGGCTTGACAAAAATGTCTACTAAAAATGGAAAGGAAATTCATAAGTCATATCTCAAAAACGTTTCTTTCATTTCAGATTAAGCAATATCCTATGCGCAGAGGCTGTGCGTAAACTTTTACGAATGCAACAGCCCGTAAGTCGCAATAAAGCAAGGAATTGGCAAGATAATAAATGAGCGCTATAAGATAATTCATTCGATGTATCTAACTGATTGGGAACAAATAATGGACATTTCAAAGACAAGTCCTTATTTATACCAGTTGGAATTACAACCCTTGAGGATAACAACTTCAGAAGAAGAAGAAGCTAAGGAAATCCACGCGATCAATAAACTGGATGGGATCCGCCTGTATATGGCTAGCAGGTAATCCTGATGCAACACATTGGGATAACACATTAGTAGATAATTACAACAGAATAATCGAGAAACAACACGGGTAAATATTAGGTTGAACCACTAAAAGAGGAAATCAGAGATATAGAACTAACAAAACAGCTTGCTAAGAAAGATATTGTTAAGGGATTATACACAGTCAGATATTTAAAAAAAAAAAAAAAAAATTATATATTTATGTGGGTAGGTGGGGAATCTTTATAGACACTATAAGACCGGTGTTTATAGTAGTGTGAGATTCTTAGTCACTTAAAACACCTCCCTTGTGCAGAATATGACTGAGTTCATACTCAACAAGCAGTTCCTCTTTCGGCTTTTTATTCTGCTTTGATTAGATATTTTAAGTTTGTCTGTTGAACAGAAATGTTAGTATGTTATTTATGTCGATTTTTGTGTTTTTGCGCAAACATTTTAATTTCTTTCTGAACGTTTTCGACTCCTAGGTCTCTGTGGATATCATCGTTTCTAATGTACAATCTAGAAACCATCTAATGTATCATCTAATTCTAATGTACCGGTGCATTAACAAACCCTCGAAGAAATTTGTTTTGGAATGTCTGTAAGACGTTAACGTTACTAGTATTGGTACAACCCTAAGGCTGGGTAGATTATCAGTTTTTTTGAGAGTGAAGTTCACACGGACAAACTTGTTTTCATTAAGCGCGATTCGCCGAGTCGTGCCATACCTTATCAAAAACTTGTGAAACTTCAAGGATTGTTCGTTCAATTACATCGATCATTCGATGTCCTTGGTCAACCGTAGATTGTTGACTTCTAAAACCAAATTGATGATTTGACGATCGGGCAAGAGGCGATTACATAAATAGGCTTAAGACGATTTAGTAAGATTCACTCGAAGACCTTCTATATAATCGGGAGGAGCGACATTGGTCTGTATGACTTAACTTCAGTCAGTGGCTTACCATGTTTCGGAACCATAATAATTTCGGCAACTTTCCACTGATGCGGTACATGCTCTAGTTCTATGGTGGCATTTATAAGGTAGAGCAGCTTCAGCAATCCTTTTTTCGGTAGCGCTTTAAGTAACTCTCCCGTAATTAAGTCATATCCAAGGGTTTTATTTGGCTTAAGCATGTCTATATCTTATCCTAAAGTTAGCCTTTTCTATTGGAAGGTTCGTCGTCACGTCTAGCGTATTGACATTCTCTGGAAGCATTTCCCCGTCGAATGTGTAATATTGTCGCCCAAAGTTACTGACTGTTCTTGATCTTTGCTTCCGCAAGATTGGTCCAGCGATCCGCGTGTTGGAGATCTCATAACCCTTTTTGGTCAAAAATTAACATTTCGATTATTTCTTCGATCAAAATCTGGTTTTATCTATCCACTAAAAGAATCTTTTGGCTTTATAATCTTTATGATTTCAGATAAACTTAACCGGAGATATCGTGATCACCGCCGAACACCTTTTTTTGGAGGACCTTCAGGAGATCGTCTATAGGAACACACCAGATCTATATTTTTACAAATCATTAGTGTCATTATAAACTTAGACGTACCACTTAATTTACCTATACTTTTTGTTTTTGTAAAATAAAAGAGCTTTTCAGAAAAAATTCATTAAAAAACGATTTTTTTCGTCCTTGCAACTGCGTATAACCCCTTAATTTAAATTTGTGAAATAAAACAGGCATTGTCGATACACAAAAGAACAGAAACATTTCCATTAGAAAACGGACTTTAAAAAAAAATAAATAAATGCTTTGGCGCGACAACCTGGTGTGGGCCAAAGCCTAGCCTCTCGCACTCAGTTGTGTTTCTCACTTTGTGAATTTTTACACTCCTGAGCAGGGCCTAAGATGGTTTTCATAAGCAGAATTCGACTTTCAGAGGCTTGCAATTGCCCGCCGAAAGGGTGATGACGATTTGAAAAATTTTCCTGCTGAGCATTACCGAAAAATGTTATTTCTTGTAAAATTTTGTTGTTTTTTTTGGAAGCATCTGCATTCTGTTTATAAGAACACCTAGGAGTCTCTCTTATAAGCGACCAGCAGTAATCTGCCAACATTGATGGCTCTCATTTTCCTTGGTATCGGTGCTCTATTGCAGCAATGTCTTTTGTGGAATCTCTCGCCGTGCTCTTCGCTTACATCACCCATATTTTCAGGAAAGAAATTGACATGAGAATGAAAAAAATGAAGTTTTAGCGACATGTTGCATCCCATTTTATGATAAGCATCCAGCATTTTCTTTACATCATCTGCATAACCTGGAGTCTTATTGTTACCTAGGAAGTTTTCTGCTACTTTCACAAATGAACACCAGGCCTGTTTTTCTCATGAATCCAGAGTAGGAATGAAAGCTGGATCTTTTATAAGCTTTCTTATGTCTGGACCCACAAAAATACCTTCTTTAATTTTTGCTTCGCTTAGTGATGGGAACTTTTGTTTCAAAAAATGGAAACCAGGTTGGTCTTTTTTAATCGCCCTTACAAAAATTTTTATAAGACCCAATTTGATATGTAACGGTGGTAGAACAACACACTATGGTTCGATCAATAAAGGACTCCTTATATTTTTTTCTTCACAAATAAATTTTGTTCTTATAGGCCAATATACTCTCACAAAGTGCTTCGATCGTGCTCTACTATCCCATTCACATAAAAAAAACAACAAAATTTGGTGTAACCTAGTTGTAGTCCAAGAAGTAGAGCAACAACTTTTAAATCCGAACATATCGACCAGTTATATTTTTTATATTCAATTTTTTCCAATATAAATTTCATAACATCGTAGGTTTCTTTTAAATTCACACCATGCGCTAGAGGTATTGAAGGAAACTTATTACCATTATGAAGCAATACAGCTTTTGATGCGTCGATGAATAGCCGCCATTCTTCGGTTTTGTGCTCATAACCCAGTGACAACATTAAGCCATTAATATCATTACAATACACTAAATTATTGGCTTTCGAAAAATAAGGAACAAATTCACTTTGTCGCGTACGGTACTCTGTAATTTTTACCTCAGGCTTAAGTGGAATCTGCTTTAACCTTGAGCTCAGTATTTCAGACTTTTGTTTTGACAAATCCAAGTGTCTGATGATCCCTACAAGATGTAGGGATCTCAAATTCGGGATCATCTATTATTTCTTCTGACGAATATATGACGAACTTATTTCTGTGTCCGAAAGACGTCCGGAAGGTGGCTTTGGAACTGGCAGAATTTCTGTATGAGGCGCTGGTCTTGTTACAGAAGAGACATCTGCATATTTTATGGAATGCTTTGATCTTCGAGAAAATCCCTTCACATTGGTGCAAAAAAAGTAACAATCTGTGTGACTCTGGGGCTCTCTCTATATCATAGGCATTCCAAAAGGCATTGCAGAAAATGACCCGTTAAACCAATCAGTTAGATGTCGGCGACACCTAAGGCAGCAAATGTGTGGTGCACAGAGTTTATACTGATGGTTTATTTTAGATATAAAATAAGAAAAGTAACACTTTTCAATAATTGGTGTTATTTTCTTTTTTTGGAAACTTGGTGTAAATTCTCCACAAATATAGCAGAAAAAATCTGGACAATTAACACAAGATCGTGGCATTTTATCACTTTAATGCACTTCTAATATTCTTCTTACGCAAATTAGTTTATTTATTTTAAAAAACTAACAGAAAAACCGATTTAAACGATGTGCGATTCTATTAGAACTGACTTAGTGTGTGCCGTTAGGTTTCTGTACGTGACCTGAGTAAAATATTATTTTTCCCGTTATCTACAGGTCGAGTACTATAAAAAAACACTATTCAATATGTCCGAGTATTTTTCATTGTTGCCCAGTGTAATCATTTATTCAATTTCAATTATTTAATCAATTCATTTAATTCGTTCACTGTTAATCATTCATTTTCATTTATTCCTTTTCATTATTTCCGATTCGTTTATATATTGGTTATTTTGTTTATTATAAAATTATTGTTGCTACAAATGTCGAGTCACTGTTTATTTGTACGAAATTGTTGTTAGTCACCGCACCACAGGCAAAATAGGATGATCGGCTAACAGGATGATCGTACGATTTTCGAAAACAACAACGCTGTATAGATTGGAGGTGCGTAAATAAATACACTATGGAGGAAAACAAATGATGAGGAGTTTTAGGCAAGAATTCGGTGAGTATGAAGACAGATACTTTGTTGCACATTCGACAATTGCGAATAATATACGCGAAAGGATTTCGGCAATTAAAGAAAGCTCAGTATAAGAGCTCGCTAAAATTCTGGAAAGGCTAGATTCGGTTCCAGATCGTCCGTCGTCAATTTATTTGCCCAAATTAACAGTGCCAGCCTTCTCGGAAAACTACGAGGATTGGCCTTCGTTAAGAGCCACGTTTACGGCTCGGTAGACATTCATTCAAACTTAACGGCAACACAGAAATTTTATTATCTTAATTCGTTTATTTGGAATGATGCCGTGAATTTAGTAAAACATCTTCGAATTTCTGAAGCGAATTATTTAGAAGTCTGGGAATGGCTAGAAAAACGGTATGATCGCGTGAATCTCATTGTGCAATCGTTCGTTCAGACGTTTACGGCGCTTCCTTCAACCAGTGTTATTAATGCAGAGACATTGCGGAAAATGAAGGAAGGTGCTGATGAGGTTATACGCGGATTAGACAATCGGTTCGACAATTGTGATCCGTGGTTGATCTATTTAATAGTGAACAAACTTTATGTGGACACTAAGCAGAGTTGGGCTGAAACTGTCGGTTCTCGGGAGAATTGCAAATTTGAAGAACTGTTGTCGAGGCCAAATAACCCACTTGCAAAACCGCATGGACAAATTCGCACGCATTTCGCTGAGTCTACATCGCAATCGCAATCATGTCCACAATGATCGGAATGCAAATATAATCACATCTTGCCACAGTATCCTCAGTTTATAGCTTTGAACATTGAAGCTCCCCCGCGTTCTTTACAACCGACTTTAATTGTCTTCGTACAGGGCATACTTCGAGGAAAGGTCGGTCATCGTTTCGCTGTCGTATATGTAATTCTCATCATCACACTTTTGTTCACACTGATTCGCAAAACGTCTTACCCTTAAATCGTGTCCAAACTTCGTCGGCTGAAACCTTTCAGCACACCCTAGACAAAATTAACACCCTCGCCTGTTTATTCACCGATAAATAGCCATTCGTCGCTCGATGTTGGCCAATGTCGGCAAACAATTCTCCCAACCGTACTGGTGCCGGTGCCAGTATACTGCCGTATACTGATCGATTTAGGTTCGCAAATCTCATTCATTGTGGAATCATTTGCACAACGCTTAAGTCTAACCGGTAAGCATGCAAGGATTTCAGCTCTCGGGGTTTTTTCAACAGATTCTGGGCGAACCAGAGACTTCATTACGATCGATTAATGGTCGCGTTGTAATCAAACCCACATTATCGTTGATAGCTACATTCTTAACAAGCTAACTTCAAATATTCATTCGCACCTCTTTGACGCATCTACCTGATCTCATATACAGAATCTCGAATTGGCAGATCCCAACTTTAATGTACCTGGTCCTATTGATAACTTCTTGGTGCAGACAAAATATGATGTATCCACATGGGTGCAAGGGCCACATGGTCTACCAATTGCTCAGAATACATCGTTCGGCTGGGTAGTCACTGGGGAGATTTTAGATTTCAAACAACAACAACAAGTTCCGGTTTCATCGCTTCATTCTACGCTCAACGTCGACGTTCTGCTGCAGCGGTTTTGAGAGTTGAATGAAGGAACATTACTATAGGGTAAACCTTTTGTTGATGATGAAGCTAAAACAAACTTTTGGAACACGTTCCCGAGCTCCCCCGATGGGTACGTCGTTCAACTACCGTTCAAAAGCCCTTCGCTCTGTTTTCATAATAAGCTGTCAATCGCCTACATGCGATGGAACGTCGGTTTTCCAAGGATCCAAAATTGCATAGTTAATATGTTAAATATATGCATGAATATCTAGGTTTCATGGTACGTGTATCACCAGATGAGTTGAAAGGTGAATCCGAAAAGGTTTTTTGCTTACCACATTACGGTATTTTGAAGCCAGGCAAGTCGACAATCAAATTTCATATAGTATCCGATGGCTCGGCTAGAGATTCTCTTGGCATGTCGTTAAATAGTCAGCTGCTCATAGGTCCACCTATTCAGCGCGATTGATTTGGAGTTTGCGTACATTTTCTGCAGCATAAGTTCGTGTTTACCGCTAATGTTTTCATAATGTTTCGGCAGATATGGCTTTATGATCTGCACACAAACCTCCAGCGCATCGTCTTGCGTGAGAGCCCATCAGATGCTATTAACCACTTTGGTCAACGCACCGTTACGTGTGAAACTGCATCTGAACCCTTTTTGTCAGTTCGAGTACTTAACCAGAAAGCTATGGACTACCAAACTAAGTACCCAGCTGCAGCGCGCATTTTGTTAAGTGATGTGTACCTAGATGACATAATGACGGGAGCAAATTCAAGAAACGAGCTAATACATCTTGCATTTGAGCTTGTATCTTTGTTATTAAAGGTCCCTGACTGACCCAGTTGCCCAAGGATAACTACGAATTTTCCTGGCTTTAAACTAATCGGTCAATGATAAAGGTTCTCGGTATGCATTGAGATCCAAGATCCGATTAATATTCTTTTTGCATGGCCGAGTCTCGATTGTCTACACCTCCTACTAGGCGTTCATTTTTGTCTGAAATATCACGCATCTTCGATCTTTTAGTATTTCTGGGCCTATCAGTTGTTTTGTTTAAAATGATGTTTCAGGAGGTGTGGTTATCAGAACTCAACCTACGCTGGGATGAACTACTTTTCACAGAATTAGCTGCAAGGTGGACGCTCTACCAAGAAGAACTGCACTACTTTGAACAAATACAAGTGCCTCAAGCGATTTCCCCTTCTTATGATATCGAACTTCATGGATTCTCGGAAGCTTCGCTATTGGCCTACTCTGCTGTGGACTACGTTCGGTATCAAATCGCTCCCAATCAGTTCCAGTACGATTCATCGCTAATCGTACAAATGCCATTCTAAAACGGATTCCACGAGATTTACTACAATCTGTTTTTTCTACTCATCCTCTATGATGGACTGGTCCTCCATGGTTATTCCTACCACAGGAACATTGAGTAGTTTAAGCGTTCTCAGTGCCACAACTGGATGAAGTTTCAGCGAAAGAATACAAACAACCAAAGCAAACCCTCATGACCACAGCAGAAGCAGATAATTTCAAGTTGTTAATCGCCAATATTTCGTCGTGGATTCGGTTAGTTCGAATAGTCGTGTATTCTTTGATAGAATTGTACTCTATTTAAAGGTATCCGAAATGTACTCACCAGAACATATTATATTTAAAATTGTGCATCAGGAATCATTCCTGATTGATATTCGCAATCTGCGAACTAGCCGCGACCTTAATGCAACTATCAGTTTCAAAACAAACCAGCAATAGAACTCGTAAATGAAGGTACATTTTTGTAAATAATTATTTCGGCAATCTCACTTATGGTAGGACAAATAGGAGCCTTATCGGCACTTTTGTTATAAGCTTTCACAATGAATCCATTGAAATTGATAACACCAAATATACGAACTCTTAAAGTATCTTAGAACCTACCACATCTTACCTTCTCTATTTGAGAGTAATCTGACAGAAGGTGACATAATATTAGATTTTCAGTATCTCCACAGTCTTCATCAATAAAATGTTTAAAAAATATCGAATGTTTCACATAGTACCGAACTCCAATATTTTTAAGCTTATCTTGCTTATCAGTATAATCCGTTATAATATTAGTTTTCTGCTTAAAGCTTTAATATACACACAAGTTCATAAACACCACGTCCGAAATCCCCACTCTTGAACTCATTAAATTAATCTTTAATCTGCGGAACGCAGATACTCAAGATACAGATTCAACCGAATAATACACACATTTTCCATATTCAGTTCCCAGATAATGCAATTATGCTAAATAAGCACAATTGCGTTCATTCCCATTTCCCTCTCCGTTCCTACAAGATTCAAAGTCCAATGTTACCCTTTACGTTCCCACAAAACAACCCACACAATAATTCTAGGAATTTTGTATTGATTAAGTTACGTTATTTTTGTATTTTTGTAAACTAACCATTAGAAAGTTATATAATTAGGAGAAAAATAAAGATTCGGTTGTTCAGTTAATCAATTACAAGCGGAGTATTAACTAACATATACGGTATCTTGTTCTGTTTTATTAACGAATATCTTAACAGTAGTCCATTACAAAGGAGATGAGAACGACAATGAAGATGAAGAAGATAAGGAAATAATGTTCTGAGGCCGAGATGACAGTGAGGTACCATTGTAATTGCTGTTTTTGTTCACAGCCGGGAAGCATGTTGTAGCAGCAGTCTAATTTAAATTTGTTATAAGCCTTAATCAATTACTTTTGAGCCCAGTCTTTCAGTGCTGAGTAAACTCTGAGTTAAACCAGAGTTCACTAACGCTGTATAACGAAAAGAAATTCAAATTTTTATGCAGAAGAAATAGAAATTTTATTAAAAATTAAGAAAAAAAAAAGTATTGTAGAATGTAAGCCATGGCAAGGTGCAAACACCAAAGAAATAAGTATTAATTGCAGAGCTTTGAGAACGGGCAATAACCTTCGGACAAAGTACAGAAATATAAACCAGGTGGCAATAATAAACATTGCCGAAGAAAAACAAAATATATTTTAGAATGGAGGCGGCAATATTGCTCCTAGCAACAATGATGACAATGCTAAAGATGCTAAATGCTTAATGCTAAAGGACCACCACACCCGGTTCTCAAATAAGTCTAAACATAATTGATAAAATAAAAATGTTTGAATGTAATGATATTTGTATCGATAATTGGAAGGAAGTGACATAAACTAGATAGATATAGAATGTCTTATTTCATAGACGCACCTTAAATTATTAACTGACTTTAAGCTGCAAAGATATATTGTACATACATTACATCAGTCCCCACATCCTCATGATTATCCAAAAGGCGGGGTTGCAGCAGTCAATTCTACTTTGACATGTGTGAAGCAACTGGATACAAAATACACGCCAATAAGACATGAGCCGTGGGTGGCCTTGACTCAGCTGGTAGTGGACTGGCTTCCAAATTGGTAGGTTCGATGTTCGAATCCCAGGCTCGCCCGAAAAGACATTGGTTTTTTTTTTCATTTAACAAAAATCAAGTAAGATAGATAGTTAACTAGAAATGAACAACAAGCCAACATCCACTAATAGGCCAAGAGTAGTTTTTATTATGGAACTACTTTAAACATAAGTTGGAAGAAATTATAGAACTGTTATCAGTTTTTCAACCTGAAGGTAGGCTAAAAGAAGCAGTACAAAACATTTACTGTACAAAAAGCGATATGGGCTAGAACTTCAAGCATACAAGAATACACAAAATAAAATAAAACTCTATTAAATGTGTAAAAATTATTACGGAAAGATCTCGCTTTCACAGCAGTGATGAATGAGCAGGTGCATTATCGTGATTCAAAAGCCATGAATTGTTTTTTCATAATTCTCGGACGGCGCATAACTTCAAGATAATACTCCTTATTGACCGTACGCCCTTGGGGTAAAAGCTCTTGATGCACTACGACACGGTAATCGAAAAAAGGGTTAACAAAACTATGACATTTGATCGAACTTGGCGTGCTTCTTTCTTGGCTCTCCTGGGTGCTTCCATTGGAACAATTGGGCTTTGGTTTCGACGTCATAACCATAAACCCATGACTCGTCACCAGTAATGACTCTTCTGAACAAGTCAGAATCATCATTGACGTCTTTCAAGAGCTCCTGAGCAATGCTCATGCTAATGTGATGGTTCAAAAGATCCAAAAAAATTGCATGATACCGACCGACCGATATGCCAATATTCTCAGCAACTTCTCTAATGGTAATTCAACGATTTTCCAAAATCATTTTCTTCACAGCTTCGACGTTATCACCTTTTGTTGATGTGCTGGGGCGTCCAGGACGGACTTCTTCATTGGCACCTTCTCGGCCATCTTGGAAGAGCTTGTACCACTTGTAAACATTTTTTTTTACTTAGATCAGACTCACCGTATGTCACTGTCAAAATTTTATGCAAATTCTTTGCATGAATATATGAAAATAGCGGACCAAAACATAAGTTCGGGACATATGGATCAAAAAAACAATAGATAATCAATCAATTGCCATGCACCCTAAATTCTCTTTTCTTTATATAAATTGTCAATATTGCACTTTCATCTAAGTTGTCCCGCGATATAAATTGTTGACATCGCGTTTTTTTTACAAATTTGTTAATTCCGAATTGTGTCACGATATACATATATCCAATTACAATTATTTTCACACATTTTGTAGAATCGTCAGCAAAATTAATGTATAAAAACCATTGAAAAATAAATACTTTTGGTTTTTGGTCAAACCTCTGTAAGAACCAGTCGTTTTTTTTTCCTGTCCGGGTACCTCCCAAACATAATTGGCGAAGTCGATGGAGTGTGAACGGCTTATCGATGTAAAAACAGTATAGACTTATCAACGGCTTATCGATATTAAAGATATAAGTTATATCGTCGGTTTATCGATACTAAAAAGTTAAACTATGTCAGCGGTTTACCGATTGTAAAAATTTAAACTATAGTGTGTGTTTATTGATATTATAAAGTTAAACTATATCGACGGTTTATCGATATTAAAAAGTTAAACTATATCAACGGTTTATTGATATTAAAAAAAACTATATCGGCGATTTACAGATACAAAAAAATTATTGTCAACCAAACTAATATCAAGGTTGGACACAACAGAACCAGAGCGGACTATCAAGACAGGATAAAAAGACAGGATAGTAGTTCTCAAAATCCTTTTCTTTAAATGCCCAAAATGCCCAAAAAGCCACTTAATTTAAGACCGCAGTTATTCGCAAATAAGTAATCTTATTATTCTTATTTAAGTGATAGTGATTCTGAATTTGATTTGGGTTTAAATTCTAGTATGGGACAAATGCTGAACTCTAAAGCCGAGGTACCAAACAAATTTGTTTGGGGACAAACTCGATTCAATCCTTCCTTAGAAACTAAAGTTTCCTCATTAAACGTTCAATCTGCACAACAACCAGATTTATATAGACCAATTTTCCAGCAAATGAGAAAACCTTTCTAGCATTCTTTCGGACAACAATCCTCGATTTCTTTTTAAAAAAATTTTCAACGATGATGCAATATTTCCTTTCAAAATACATTTCCTATCCAACAAAGTCTACAACAACAACCCCAAATAAACTCTACACCAAGAAAATTACCACCACCAGAACCCATGGTTCTAGGATCTGGTAATACCAAACAAACGTTTAGAACTCAAAGAAATTCCAATCAATTTAGATCTTAATTCAGATCGGTCAACAAAACCTATAAAGTTGGCCGGGAACGTCTCAAGCTACAAACAACTTTATTGCATAAGATATATCTTATCAGCCTCAACTAGATCAGTATTATTAAGAATTATACAATTTAAAAGTAGACTAATAGCAGTACTAAAATCCAGAAGCAGAATATTATCAGCAAACACAAGAAAACTGCAACCGTCCATCAGAAGTCTCATCACACGAGATTGACGACACAAATTTTCAATTGAATGCCTTAATAATCAAATCGGATACCTGGACGTTAACAAACATGGCTCAGTTTTTCCCTATATGAAGACACTCTCCCTTTCCGTTTCTCCTCTTAAATTTCTTATCGATACAGGTGCATTAACTTCATATATTCTACCTGAGTTGATAAGTCCCGAAGATATGGTTAAAATAAAACCAATTGCTATCAATACGGTTCAGAATTCTCACAGTCTCTTCCAAACTTTCGTGAATTTATTAAATCTGGCAAATTAAAATTTAAAATTTAAATTAAACTGGATGCATTGTCTTTTTTAGGAGCTTCAGTTTACTCCTCTCATAATCTTCTCATTAATAAAAATGCTAGAATTCCACTTGAGTTAACACCAAATATAATTTAAGAAAATTTTACTATTTTTCGTTGTTTTCAAAGATGGAGATATTCTACTTACCAATCCGCACTTAACACACAAACTAAATATTCCCGAAGGAATATACCTAGCAGTGGTACAGCCACTTAATTGTAATAAATACCTCCAATAGCGATCAAATACTCTTTCTAAAACATCCCCTTAAAACTTCAATCTGCAATGCAAATGACTTTTCTGAATTAAATTTAACATTTCCACTTATAATTCAGACACTGATTCGATCCATTTCGATGATATTACGAATCTTATTAGAACCTCTCAAATTCTCAAATTTGTAAAGAATACGATGATATATTTATTAAAGAATGGCAGAAACTCTCATTTACAAACAAAATAAAACATCAAATCAAAACCATTGATGACACCGCAGTTAACAGCAAATCCTATAGATACCCCCAGATTCATAAAGAAGAAGTACAAACTCAAATCAAAAAACTGTTAGGACAAGGCAGAATTTAGCCTAGCTACTCGCCCTGGAGTTCTCCAATTTGGATTGTTGCAAAAAAAAAGAGATGCCTCTGGCAAGGGTATATGGCGTCTTGTCATATACTATAGAAAGCTCAATGAAAAAACTGTGGGCGAAAAATATCCAATCCCAAATAATTTACAACACTTGATCATTGCAATGGATTGAATAAAATAGAAATGAATCCTGCAGACAAGAAGAAGACAGCATTCAGCGTAAATAGCGGACACTACGAGTATGTTCGTATGCCTTTCGGATTAAAAATCCAAAATTCCTATGGCCGTCGCTCTATTCTTAAGGGAGAGGAGTTAAGCTACACTCAATCAAGAGTCATGCACCCTAAATTCTGTTTTCTTTATATAGGGTTTTCTAATGACGACTTCACAACTTTTTTTTTTTAATAAAAGGCAAACCATTTGAGATATTTCAAAAACTTTATTATTGGCTTGAAGTACTATCAAAATATTTATGAATGGAACTCGACTTCGTTCATATGGCCACCGCGGACACGTTTGCAGCGGTCGATTCGTTGGACCCAATTTTTCAACGACTCGGCCACACATTTCGGCCGAAACGGTCGCTATTTCGCGTTCAATTTTGGCTCTGAGCTCTTCCAATGTCGTCGGCGTGTTGGCATAAACCAATGACTTAACGTATTCCCACAGAAAATAGTCAAGCGGCGTTAAATCGCACGAACGAGGCGGCCAATCGACTGGCCCGTGTCTTTAGATAACACGCTCACCAAACTTACTCTTTAATAAATCAATTGTAGCGTGTGCTCTGTGGCTTGTGGCACTATCCTGTTGAAACCACATGTCGTCCAAGTCTATATCTTCCAATTCAGGCCAAAAATAATCGGTGATCATGGCGCGATAACGCTGACCATTCACAGTAACGTGACGATCGTTATCGTCGACGAAAAAATATTGTCCAATAACGCCGCCGGCATGCAAACTGCACCAAACAGTTATTTTTGGTGGATGAAGTGGTGACTCATGAAGCACATCTGGGTTTTCACCCGACCAATAACGCATATTTTGCTTATTGACGAATTCATTGAGCCAAAAAATGAGCTTCGTCACTGAAGATGATTTTGCGACTCCGAATATGTGTAGAAAATTTTTATAATTTGCAGACGTTGCTCGTTAGTGTACTTTACCATAATGGGGCTCAAGGTCAAACTCGTGGTCACCATTTTATGTCCCCTTCAGAACCTTGTGACTTTTGTCTGAAACATTTTTCGTGATATTTCGTACTTTTCGAGTAATTTTGATGTCTTAAGTTTTATGGCGCCCTCTGACGGGAAAAGAACGCATTTTCGAAAAAAGTGTTTCATGTAAAAATTTGTAATTTTTCACGCAGATTACGAATCTGTCAAAAAATAGGGGTTCCCATGAAAAAATCAAAAGTGACCTTCGTCACGGCTATCTTTACAGACTTTACTATTACTGTCATCTTATACACGTTACTACTACTCGCTATGGACGCAAAAAAGAGAATGAACAGATCAGTATTCCAAATGTCGAAAATCCTGAGACAAAAGATATATTTAACCTTATGGACATAAAGATTATCAAATTCCAAAAAAAAAAAAGGTTTAAAAAACTTGTACAGATTATTAAAGCTGCATTCAGGTTAAGGTATGTGCAAAGAACGTGACGTGTTGGGGAAGTATGTTATAATAATAAATGCTAGTTGAAAGACTAGAAATTGAAGAAAAATCACTAGTTTTTTACATCAAAGCGATTCTTCGGAATTAAAAAGGGAGCAAAATACTCAATATTAAGATAAACTTGAGCTGCTCAAGTACAAAGCATTGTGTTAGGTCCAGTTTTATACCGCCATCTGCCAGAAAATAAAAAAAATTAGTTGATAATGCAGTACTTACTGTGGGAGAAACTTTCGAAAAAGCAACAAAAAAGCTGCAAAAGGCAGCAAATAAATCTCAGAATTCACCAGTAATTTGCAAATTACATTAAAAACCAGTTCATATTAATTTTACATATAAAAATGTATCATAGATTATATGTACCTATATATAAATAAACCTATATATAAATAACAAAGAAGTGGAATATTTAAATACAAGCAAATATCTTGTATTATTGAATTACGTTATAGTAAAATGCATTTGCTTACTGGGAGATACTCACTACGATCCAGCTAAAATACATAGAATATTGCTTCATTAGCAAGTTCTGAAACCAGTATGAACCTCCAATTGTAGGAATGCAGATGCAAGACAAATTTACAAAAATCCAAACAAACAAAACAAAATGCATATACATACATAGAGATCGATCGATATGAAATTAAAAAAGTTGCTTTAAGCCACATAGTTGTTGATTAAGAAAATCACTTCAATTTAGAAATAGCTCAACTGATAAATAATAAAAATACAATTAGGAGATTGAGACGCATAAAATCACTTGATCTATAATAGTTAGCTTAGGTTATATGTATGTATCTACATACGTATAAAGGTTAGGTTACATGTTTACTTTTAGAATGAACGTTCAGAAACCCAAAAATCGCGGTTTTATTCCAAATAAATATAAAATCTTACAATTAGATTAAATCCTTTTTACACAGGTGTAAGTCAGTCTTGCGGAAGTATTTTAGTTCGGATTAAAGTATTTTAATATATTGCATATGAATCCATCGCGTAAAAGCATGATGCTTTATCCTTCGAAGATGTTTCCTTTCAGCGAACCCCAAAAAATAAAGAAATGATCAAGAGATCACATGGGAAATCGAACATGTGTTGCATTTTATCAGTCTCACGTAACATAAGACACGATCATATGCCCCCTGGTGGTTACTGTTTCAAAAAAAGAGGGACAGATATTAAACAGCGTTTGTTAGAAATAAACAAAAGCTGAGCTAGCAATGTAGGACAGTAAATGTTGCCGGCTAAAAGTTTTTTCAAAGAAAGTAGACTGAGCAATTTAAGTTCGGCAGCAGGATATTGATTAGTCCATGGGCTCTCGTGCAGCGCTAGTTGTAGTTGTGAATATAAAAACAGACGCTATTTAATCTGTCCTTATTGACAGTAACTTTAACTCAAAAAATTTCAAACTTAGTTTTTAAGTTGAATAAGTCAAAACGATCGTGAATTGGCAGGAGGACTCCTCGACCTATAGAATCATCATCACTCTCCTAACCATTATCACGAAACACTCAAAATCCTGATGTAAGCCGTTTCGAATCTTTGATAAAATAAAACACAGCGATTAAGTAGTTCTTAAGACTAAGACGCGTTCTTTGCATCACATCATCTGTGGGCAAGATATTGAAATATTCATAAAAATTCACGAAAATTTGTAAAAGGCTCTTATTTTAATTTTCATTCTACATAGCTGTACCATCAATGCCGATAAGAGAGCTACAAGCAAATATTTTGATAAAATCTGCGGTTTTTTAAGCAGGAAAAAACATAACGGCCATCATTACCGATATCAGTTAGTTATTTTATTAGTTTTACACCGGGGGAAGCAAAGACAGGGAATATATTGTAGATGTAAGTTGATACTGGTGGTTTGGCTTTCAGTAGGCATCAGTTGGGCGTTAAATTAAAAGAGACTCATTTAAAAGGGCGAGATATAGTTGGAGTCATAATCCTGGAGTCAGGGATTGTTTATTAAGTTCAAATTTGTGTTTCGGATTGGGGTTGTAATACAGTATTATTGCATCCAATGCATCCAATGTCGCGCCAACTGGGAAAATCATGAAAAATGCGATAAAACGGGTACAAATATTTATCAATATTGGCGGCAGCCACTTATTGGATATCATCTTTTCCACTTAACACAAACAATTGTAAAGGCCAAATAAAGATTTCCATCACTCAAGATAATTTTTTTTTTTTTTTTGATTTAGTAAAAAAGTAATTCAAAAACAAAATTAGATGATTAGTTTTGCGTATAACATATTATTCACCGTGAAAATTTTCTCCTGAAACCTGCTGGTACCATGATTCTCAAACTAGAGTATTGGAGGCCATCTGCATACATGAAAAAGTCTCCAACTCTTCACGTAAATTCGTCAACTTCACAGGTCTACATATGTCAAAATATTAGGAAAAATGTTAAAATCAATAAAAATAAAAGTCACTCTTTTGTTAACTTTTGAAGAAAATGTATGTGGTTTAATCCAGTCATTAAATACATATACATATCTAATTCAAAACTAACATTGGTTCATCAAGCATCTTAAAGTTCTTACTCATTTATTAATCAAAAACGAGGGACAGTGAGTTTTTTTTTATAAAGTGTCAAACGGTTTTCCGCGACGTTAATATAATCTAAAACATTTCAAAAGATAAAATAAGAAATTGAGTGACAATATTCTTCAAATTATTTAATTTTTGAAACAATTTAATTGAAACATTGTCTGAAAAAAAATATTAAAATAAAAAAAATCGAGTAACGCAATCATCCGTCGTTTAATATAATCATCGAGCTATTACCGCATCACCGGTATCATCACCCTCGTTGGGGTTCTGCTGCTGCAAAGACTACTCCTTCTCTATCAACGGTGCACTTTAAAGTTACTGCTTTTAAGTGTAAACGTACTGCATTACCCTCATCAACATTTTTTCCACCTGTACCGCTTCACCGGTGACTTTTCTTTTCCTAAGTCTTCTTTGCTTCGCTGGTAGTATCTATAAGTACAGTTAAAATTAATAATTTTCTTTAAATTTTGAAAAAAATTTTTTGTTCTTACGTCTGGGTTCTTTTACTATAGTGGGTTCGCTAAAGAAGCTGCAGAAGAACATTTTTCACAGATCACGGAGATCACAGCAACTTTTGTAAGAGGTCGGAGCATCAAAGAACAAAAAATTGTTTATCAGGACGGATCACAATTTTTGAAAGCAATTACAAGGCGGATACAACGCTGAAGGAATTATTTCAGCAGAGACCGTAAGCCAGAAGAACTGGGAGCCATCTCTTAAAAAAATAAAGGAAATCTATCTAGAATACAGAGCTTAACTTTTAGATGCAATGGACAAACTAACCGAAACAACGGGAGTACCGGTAAGTTCTGTGCAACATATATCTCAATAAGGGAAACAAGTTGCCGAAAATTAATATCTCAGTTTTTCGGGAACTACCAAAGCTGGTGAAAATTCGATGACCTTTTCATCTCTCTGATTCAGAGCAATAAACCGTTATCAGAAATTGAGAAGCTTCATTATCTGAAGTCCAGTTTGGCAAACATCTCAACATTGATAAACGAAATTATAAAAATAAATGGGAAATCCTTATATCCCATATATATAAAGGAATCCTTGATACCAACCAATTTAAGCTCTTTTTCGAACAGTCACCTCTTTAACAAGAAGACTCAATGGGACTTAAGAGATTTACCTTCATTCAGAGAGTTCCCTGAGTTTCTAGAGTCTAGATTAAGGACACTAGAAGTAGTTGATCAACAAGAACCTACGGTAAGCGTTTTCTTTAAAAAAAAAAAAAAAAAAAAAAAAAAAAAAAACAAAAAAACACAACGGTCTTGAGAAATCAATAAAAAAATTTGTTTCATTTTAAATATACGAAAAATGAACTATTCGAGTGCCAGATCTTCAGTATGGATCCCTATAGTTTACGTAAGTGCAATTAGTTTCTAAAAATGTATGTAGGTACGCGAATAAATATTTTAGGCAAGGTGGGGAATTGCCTAAACTGTTTGCCTTACAACCGCACTACGCATATGTGCCCTAGCAGAGTGCGATGTCACTTCTGCCAACTACCACATCACTCACTTCTGCATTCAAATCAACACACTAATCTACCACACACAAATCAAAACCGGTATCACAACTACCTTTCACTCCACATTATTATAATCAACACACACACGAAAGAATACAGTCCACTCACACTTCATATAAATTAACCACCCCACAATCTAACAATAACACGAAACACTCGAACCATCTCCATCTCAAAGTAACCTAACAAATTCTTTTCACATATCTACTGATGCACCAGTTTTTCATGCCAGCTCACTCGGGGTGAAAAACTAAAGTAAAATAAATGGATTACTTAACCATTTCTATGCGACTCACCATAATACACAGGTTCTTTTAGCTATAGCAATCGTTAGGATAAGGACAGCATGGTCGTCCCCATGCGAACTTCGAGCAATATTGGATCCTGGTTCCTAAGCATCGTCCATCACCGAATCTGTCGCACAAGTGCTCTATTCGAAATAAAACCCTACATTTGTAGAAGTGTCAGGGCTAGTAAAAGTTAAAAGTGGAACTTGTCACAATTCCGTTAACATTACAATTAGTTCACTATATTTACCATTTGAAGCAGATATTCGGGCATTCGTTCTTTAATTATTGACAAGTATTTACCGGCCACCAACTCATTGCCACTCAACACCACATTAAAGACTTACTACACATTTTGAGATCTACGAACCATCAAGAGTCAATTTACTTCTAAGCGGTGATGTATTCGCTGATTTCGTTATGCCGGATATCTCGACAATCAGCTGGGAAGATTTTGGAAAATCGAAAAAACTTCATTTGGTACCTACCAAACAAATGAAGATGAAGCCTGCAAATAACAGTTCGAAAGAAACACCAAGCGATTACTAGACGGACGCTACGAAGTAGCACTCCCGTTTAAGGAATGAAGTCGCCCTGGGCTTGGATCCTCGAAAGAAGGCGCCTTGCGTAGGTTTTTGCAACTGGAGTGACAATTTCAACACAGCCATACACTACAAGCTGAATATACTAAATGCATCAAATGCTCAATGCTCGATTACATGGAAGAAGACTATGTTTTCTCGGAAAAGGTTTCGAAAACACCATTTCACTGGTGTTCCCCATCATGCAGCCTTCAAGGAGTCTAGTTCGGCTACTAAGTTTAGAGTAGTCTTTGATGCAGCAGCAAAAACTTCCGATGGAACATCCTTGAAATAAATTCTTCTAACAGGCCCTAAAATACAAAACAACATAGTACAATAGATATTATTCTGAGACGGAGAACATACAAATTTACCTTTATCGCTGATACAAAAAAGATATGCAGACAGATCCGCATCACAGAAACTCGTACTACCAACTTATATACTGGCGCAACAGGAAGAAGGGCCCACTTAAGGTATTTCGGCTCAAAACAGTCACATTGACACAAGTTCTGCACCGTATCTTGCCATAAGGACATTAAACAAGCTCTCTGACGATTAACACCAGAAGTATCCCCTAGGTTCCAAAATTATTCAGATGACATGTAACATACGTCGATGACTAAATATCGGAAGCAAACTCGGTTTAGGCAGCTTTACTGAAAAACGAAGAGGTAAGAAATCTGTTATTGTCGTCAGGTTTTCACTTAAAAAAATGGATAAGCAACTCAAATCCGGTTCTAGATCGAATACCACAAAACAACGAGCAGTTGATTTCGATTTGCCTTAGGGATCATCCGAAGATATTAAAGCCTTAAGTATCAAATGGTACCCGTTGAAAGATTCGTTTTCTTTTCAAAATGTTCAGCTTGATGATTCTACAATCATAAAATCCACAATTTAATCGAAAACTTTTCGATCTCTTAGGATGGACTGCCCCCTGCATCGTAGAGGCGAAGATTATGATGGAGCAGTTATGGATGCTTGGCATTGACTGAGACAGTCAAATACCAGCGGAGTTCAAGAAGGCTTGTGACATCTTTCACCATCACCTTCCCCTCATTGAGCGCATTAAAATTCCACGGTGGATCCGGACACGCGAGAGGACCTGGAAATACATAGCTTTAGCGACGCGTTTTAAAGAGCGTGTGGAAAATTTTTATATTTACAGGTGTTAGATGGCGAAGGCAGCACTTACATGCACCGGTAACATTATCTTTGCCGCGATTCGAGCTATATGGAGCAGTTCTTTTAGCTAAATTGTTCGATTATATTGTACAATCACTGGGGGCTTTCTACACCCCCATCAAATTGACAACTTTTGTTGTTAACTCACTGAAGCATTAGGAAGCACATTGAAGCTCAATCCAATCTAGCCGATCTCGATTCACGCGATTTAATGCCGTCAGCACTGGAAGCAAATAAGCTTTGTTGGAATGGACCAGATTTTCCACAAAGTTCAAAAGTAATGTTAAGAAGCACATTCATTCAAGCTAAACTATTCCAAATGGATAATCCACCAGCAGTAAAGGTCCGTGTTGCGCCAGAATTTACAAACACGGAAGTTGTATGACTTCCAATGCGTATTTTGCAGTATTCATATGTTTTACTACGAAGGCAATACATGATGAGTTGCAGCAATCGATTGGAAGGAAATCGCAAAAGCCCCATTATCATTTTACCGATCGTTACATGTACAATTTCAATTTTCCGACTGCAAAAACATACCTTATTAAAACAGCTACAGCTGACAACAGCTGTTCACCTACATACTCGTATTGGTTGTCGACATAATGCTAAGCAATCAACATACTGCTTATCAACATAGTCAAGCAAGTAACTAATATATGCTATACACTTTCTTTTTCTCAGATTAATAAAAAGTATTGATTTTATTCAATCTTGAATTGAAAATGGATTACACACATACTTTATCAAATAATATGTATTAATAGAATTTATTTAAGTCTGGGCACCTTTATTCTTTTTTTTTTAATTTTTACACAAAAGAAACACACAACAAAGAGGAACAAAACAAATCACTCATCATTCAATGAAAACAAACAATCGACATAACTCCATAAAACAATAACATAACTTTGCGATCATGGGTACATCAGTGGAGATCAATTCTTTTATCACTGGCACTCAAACAGTTGAAGTATTTTTTTTTTATTTCGCTAAATTTGTATTGTTGTTAACTTATTTTTTATTTTATTTTTTAGGGTAAAGTCTCCAACTCTATGTAAATTCTCCAACTGTTAGATAAGTCTACAAATGTCAAAATATTAAGTGAAATGTTAAAGTCAAAATAAATAAAAGTCACTCTTTTGTTAACTTTTGAAGAAAGTGTGTGTGGTTTCATTTAGTTATAAAATATATATTACTCAAAATTAATTCAGAGGGATAGACTTTCCCTTAATAATTCCATCATTACTTTAGCAATACAAATCAAATTTTGAATGTAGGAAGTACAACACTTCTAATGAATGTATCATCTACTTTACTTTTTTAAAAAAATTGTATAATAAGCTTTCACTAGCACGAACTCATTTTTCAAAAATTCATTCATTCATCCATTCACGGGCGGCGTTTTAAGTTTGACCTTGTCTTAAGTCTCTTTTATTTCTTCTATTGATACAGTTTTATCCAAATGATCACCTTTAACAAGCATATAGTAAGTGAATATTGCATGTCATGTGCCAATTGGAGTGGACTTAAAAGAGAGTGAAAACAAACCGTGAGCTCTGCAACTGGGATTTCTATGCTCGGCCGATAATTTAGATTTTTTATTTCCTTTCTCAGCTTACATCATTCTTTGCTATCACTAATCATATTAATTTTGTACCATGTACCATTATAATGTTGATTTGAAAAATAACCTCTTTGACCGCCAGAATGCGCTGCTACTGCAAAAAAGGTTATGGTGCCTTCAAGCCCGTTCATATTTAGGCAGGCATGCCAAATTTCAGTGCGATACTGTCTTTAATTTTGTTTTGACATCTGATTGTTGTTGACGTGTTTGGCATCATGTTGAGTATGGACAAAAACGATTTTCGTTCTCTCATAACACATCATTTCTTGAGAGGTAAAGTGGCGAAGGAAACAAAAGAAAAGATGGATGAATATTATGGGGCTAATGCTCCGTCAGATTCCACCGTCAAATATTGGTTTCGAGAGTTTCGTGGTGGCCGCAACTCCACTACCGATCAAGTTCGCAGCGGCAGGTCCTCCGATGCGGTTACAGAGGACAATGTCAAAAAATACATGAAATGGTGTTGCCTGACGGGAAAGTGGAAGAGCGCGAGCTAGCAGATACCACAAAGATTAGTACTGAGCGCACACGCCATATTTTGGGCAATATCCTGCATATGAAAGAGTTATCCTGCCGCTGAGTGCCGCGCATACTCACTCCTGACCAAAAATACGAACGCAAGAGCACTTCGAAAGAGTGTTTGGACTTGCTGAAGCGGAATCGGGAGTACTTATGGCGTCGATTGGTAACTGTTGATGAAATTTGGGTAGACTATTACATACCAGAGAACAGAATGAGTGCCCCGCAATGGATTGAAGCCGGCACGAGTGCTCCGAAGCGGCCAAGAGAGACTCGATGGGTCGAAAAGGTTATGGCGTCGGTTTTCTGGGATTGTCATGGCATACTCTTTGTGGACTACCTCGAAAAAGAAAAACCATTAACAGCGATTATTACTGTGCATTATTGGAGCGCCTGTAGGTCGAAATCGCTGCAAAATGGCCTCACATGAAGCCGTTTGTTTTTGCAAGACAATGCACCGGCGCACAAGAGCATCGAAACCATGGCTAAAATCAGTGACTTACGGCGCCAATTGTTGTCGCATCCACTGTATTCGCCCGATTTGGCTCCCTCGGACTGTTATCTCTTCACAAACCTCAAAAGAAGGCTTATCAACAAAATATTCATCCCACGCGAGGAAATCATCGACGCCGCGGAGGAGTATTTTGTAGATCTTCCGGAAAATTACTTTTCGGACGGGATCAAGAATTTGGAAAATTCGTATCAAACTAAGAGGGGAAAATATTGAATAAAATAAAAAAACATTTTAAAAATTTTTTTCTTCATTCCCAAGGAGGTTACTTTTCACCCCACCTAGTAATTTTATTTTTATTATTTTTTTTTTTGCTGCCATCCAACCATCTACTTTTGGCACTGTAATTTGTTGCAGTATTAGTATGACTTGTAATAGTGGCTTTTATGCCGTCATTCTACTTCTATCAGCGAAATAATTTATTTTTCTGGGTTTTAGAGAAGGCTCAAATATTTATTTAATTTAGTTTGATTCTTTTATTTGTTGGCGCCTTTTTACACTAGTTTCGGCAGTAGGTATGGATTTTGGCTGCTAGTCTATATTCCTTGTTTTAAGATTAACTGGATGGGTAATAATCAGACCATGTTTTATTATCTACAATAAAGTCTTTTACATTCGCTAGCAAATTTTGAGATATAGCACCTATCCCGGTTAAAGATTCTGCAATAAGAACTATTAGTTCATTATCGTTGTATCGATAATATCGTTGTCAGTGCTCGCGATAAACTTTTCTCTGCAGATGCTCTATAAACTTTGCTGTAATACACCTATCCTAGCATTAATGTCTCCAATAACCTCCGGATAAACTACTTTGTATTCTATAAATAATTTTCGTACCATTTCAAACTTAGATTCGCAATTATTTGATTTAATAGTATAGTGCTTTCAAGGTAAATGTAAAAGCCTTACTATTTTTTTAGTCAAATAAATATACTCCACTTTTCCTTATAAAGATATGCTTCACTTCAAGGCAAGTCCTTTTTCTACTCCGGATGCACATCCACATAACTAATATTCCTTGTTTCGGCTTCCTTCGGCTTCCTTCGGCTTCCTTCAGTTTTGTTTAGATTTGCTTATACTTTATTGTGTCACTTTTTTCCCAAATATTTATTTTGATCATTCCGAACCCATCATTTAAATTAATGCAGAAACTGTGAGAAGTCTAGTCGTTTTTCACTCGAAGTCGGTTTTTGATGGTGGTCTTAAGTTGTTCAAATGAGTTTAATATTTTTTCAAAACGAGGATTCTTTGAAGCTGGACTATTTCATCCAAATTTTTATAAAGGTCGATAAATCTAGAGGGTTTATGCAATTGTATAAATCAATTGCCATGTCTATTATACGGAAGTAGCCTAATAGTACTCTTTTCGGGCAAAATCAAAGTCGCACCTTTTACTATTGAAAAGCAACATAACAACTTTTTTTGATTTTCCTTATTTCAACTAAACTCATATAATTCTAAAAATGCTTATTTCCTGAAAAATTCTCGAACAGATGATAAAAGAAAAATCCATTTACTCTTATGCAGAAAATGTAAATGAACAGTGCAACTTCATCAAATAAAACAATAGCGTTGACAGTCGCGGTTGAACAATCTCAGTTGAGATTTTTTATGTTTAACTACAAAGACAAATGACGTTTACAGAGGTACACGGATTATATATTCATATCTCTTCAGAAATCCTTTGCATAAGTTTTCATATAATATAAGAGCATTAAATTCTCACTTATTTGTTCTATAAAATTTTCGCCTTTTAACAAACTCTTCATCATATTATTCGGAGGGAAGATGCTTTAACAATTTTCTCTTATTGTATTACCTATGTCCGAAACTATATTTCCTCGGAATAATGATAGTTTGTCAATCAATTGAACCGTACAAGAGTTTGCATGGTAAACTAAAAGATAATAATTGCTTATTTTTTTCACATGACCTGCAAAGGTGTAAGAGCATTTAAAGTGTCTTCTATGTCGAAAAATTACAACTGTCAAATGTTCGCCCAATAATAATAGTAATTCTTGGATGAGAAAACATTGTGCAATCTGTGTTGGTTCCCATACGAGTTACGATTGTGGTAATATGTTACATATGGACTCAAATGCCCCAACCACAATGAGAGCAACTGATATCGCATGCAACACCTATTCCAAATCCATTGAGATGAAAGCGAACTCAAAACGAATGAGAAGACCATATCCCGCGCAGCTGTTTTAAACCTAATTCTTTTCTGCAGTGCTGAAAAACAAATTTCGTTTGGCACAATTGTGGGTCTCCCCTTCGCTTCCACAACGTCTTCTTGCCATAATGAGTATGAAGAGTAACACTGCATATACAACTCCACAGCCATCAATCGAAACGAACACCTACAAGATGCAAGCAGGAATCAACTATATACTTTTCTCTTTTGAAAAACTTATCTGTATGCAGAGCAAATATTGAACATTTTGAACTTATCATGCATTACGTTACTAAGTTTTTTCTCCTAATTGTAAATAATATGGTAAATAGTAACGTAAAGATAACAATATAGAATGTTAGACATATATGTTTACTGTATAAGTACTGAAACTGGGTTCAAGCATAATGATAATTTTTCCACCTTCGAATTTAAGTGCTATTGAAGAGATACGTTCAATATAAAAAGCAATCCAATTCGCTCTTACCAATTATATAAACAAGTTTAGTAGAAAATGTGGGCAATAAGGTTCAGTTACAATAAAAAAAATCATCAAACAATTAAAATCTACTCTGTCGAAGATCACAGGTAAGTAATTAATATAGATGTCTCACCCTTATGAAGAAATATGATGTATGAAAATTCAAAAGACGGAAAAAAAGCTCTGTGAAAAGCTCTAGATCTTGAAAATGAAAGAAACAAAACCCGTTTTTTTTTCTCGCTTCTCGCCATTCTCACCAACAGAGTCACAGGCTCACAAGCAACGTTGTTTGCTTATCCTGCCAAAAAGAAAAAAAAATTGTTTGCTTATTTTGACTGCAAGGCAAAACTACGAACGCGGTTCACGTTGACGATGTATATACATAAATGGGTGCAAAGGTACACTTTGTATGGGCGCAGCTATTTATGTACATATGTATGTAGTCTTATTCTTGCATTTCGTTTATTTCTTGATGTGCAATATAAATGGAAGATCTTTGGCATTTTATTACAGATCATCTTAACTTGAAAAAATTAACATAATGAAATCAGGGATTGGTTAGCGGGAAAGGACTAGAGGGGGTGGATTTGACCTTTCACAACACTGTAGGTAGTTGGTGCACATGGGGTTGATGGTACATACATATACTGACGCCTTGGGTCCGTAAGGAAATATTTACTATACATTTAGAGCAATTCAATTCACTTTTTTTTAGAAAGAGAGAGAGGTAGGCATTTATTTTTAAATATTTCTTACCAATACAGGCATTTCCAAAGCGCTCGCTACATATGAAGGGCTTTTTAATGCTAGTTATGTATTCCCGAGACGACTCTTCTGCCAAAGCTAGCCATTCGTCGAATTAATTGTCCCTTTTTCAGGAAATTTAAATAATTTTTGATTTCGTTTCTTGTTGCACAACAATGTGTTATTCCTTAATTCTTTTGCAGGGCATTTTCTGTTGTAAACAATTTTCTTATTGCTATTTTGTTTTCTTCTTATGGATATACATATGTATGTATTGTAGTTATTCTGTATAACCTGAAAACTAAATGGTATTCTAGCTAAGGCGATTTACCCTTTCTAGACATATTTTAAAATTAATAAAAACTTAAAAGATTTTAAAATACAATATGTATTGTAGCTTAAATAAGAAAAAATACACAAATTTCATTTGAAATTTCAAATCCCTAAACACTATTAAACACAAATTTTATTTAATTTTGCTTTTCAACTCTATATATGTATTATGTAAATGTATAATATTTCACGCACTTCAAAATAATTTGTTCTCAAAACAATGCAAAGAAGTACTCGTAATTGACTTTTCCCGCGTTTTAGTTTCCCACATTCATACACATAAACGTCCATAAAACTGCCGCACATAAATTTTCTTTACTTTTTAAAGTAGTACACATTAAAAGCAATAAGCAATAATACATGGGCTGACTTGGGTGTCGTTTCTAATAGAGGGCACCACTTAAATTAAATCCATACCATTTTCAGTTAGTACCAACCTTCAAAAGATACGTGTATAAATTTGACAGCTGTCGGACGATTAGTTCTCGAGGTATAGGGTTGTGAGTGAAGCAACTTTTGTTATTTTGAAAAAAGGGATTCAAAGCAATTTTGTGTGTTAATTTATCATTGCTTTTTGATCGGAAAAAATGCAGCCGATGCAAAGAAATGGTTTGATAAGTGCTACCCGGACTCTGCACCAGCCCAACGAACCATTCTCAAGTGGATTGAAAAATTTAAAAGTGGTCATATAAGCGCCAAAGATGATACACGCAATGGATATAGTGTATACATCCTGACGAGTGATCTTCTAATAAGCGACCAGTTCGCCGAGTTAAAAAAATGTTTAACGTCCAGCGTTACTACTGCATAGTACTTCTTTGTGCTGTGGGGCCAACTTTCCCATTCAATACGGATTTTGCGATATTAACTACTGCTCTTATGACATCAACCGTAGATCGTGTTGTTCTTAAGCCAAATTGGTAGCTTGAGAGGGATCCTTTTTCATCTGTTACTACTAGTAATCTGTTGTAGGTTATGTTTTCGAGGATCTTTGCACTAGTCCCAGTTTTCGGGAAACATTATTTATTTATAGCACTTTTGCATCGTCCTATTAAACAGTGATGATCTCTTTTTCATATCCACTTTTAATGTCTTGTTCGGGATGCCATCGGATACGGGCGCTTTGTTGTCATCTATCTCTTTACATGCGTGAAGCAGCTCCTCCTTGGTAATTAGTGGAATGTCCACTGCACATAGTAGCTGGTATTTGGAGGAAAATATGCTCTACGATGGATTCCAGCATTATTGGACATGTAATTGGAGAGATTTTGTAACCCAGACATTGTTGGAAGTCTGGTCTCCTTTAACGCCGTACTTTGCGTCGGGATTGTAAGCAATTTTTCGGAAGTGTACTTTTTTCCTAGTTTCAATTCTAAAACAGTGATGCCTTCCTGGCAAATAGCAAGAGGAATGACCCAGTGGAGAAATTATAGGAGGTAAAAGAAGAACGGATAATGTATTAATGTATGTATCTATCTTCGCGGTCTTTTGCTAGTGCAGGTCTCCGAAAATCTGTGCATTTGTTACTGACAGCTACATGCTTCACGTCACCTAGATGGTCGTTCTTGCAGAATGTACAGATAGGTTCTTATCGCAGTTCTTTGCTACATGGAGTTCTGTCCCACTTCTCAGTCGATTTTAACATCTTCAGCTTCTGTGGGGAAGCTGTTGCTGTCCGAGTTCCTCCGTGAGCCCTTCAGAGACAACATTTCTGATAATGAAACTGTCATTACAATCGATTATGTCATCTACAGCAGTGACATCATCGATGTTCTTAACCTTAAGGACAGTGTGGTGCGTAAGCGATCTTTCGTTCGTTTGTTCCGCTAACGTTTCACTGATGACGCCTTTTAACTCAGTGGTCTTGATATCTGTCTCCTTGAGTTGTAAAAAGAGGTCTCCCCTTTGTGTACTTCTAATTTTTCATACCGCCTTTCACACTGTTTCCAGTTTGGAGTCTATCTTTACTTTATTTATTTGCTCACCTAGCCTATGGAAGTCAGATTGCTGGACTATTTATTTGACCGTCTAAATTTGTATTGTGGGTAACTCGCGTCGGTAGTTATTTGCGATACTGCTACTTGGCCAACTAATGACTTCAGCATCCTTGAAATGGATTTTCAATGTTCTTCTTTACTAGTCTTTCGGTATTTTTTTTTTATTTGGGTTGTGCTCATTTCTAATTGGTTCCTTCTCAAAGCCGCTATCAATGTGTTCGGATGAACAATCGCCTAAGGATTGCATGGTTGACTTTGAAAGCATTGCTGCCATGACACAAGTCCTTTTGAAGTTTTGTACCAGTGCATCGGTGATAACCAGAAATTTTACATAACCAACCATCACTGTTACCCAGGTAATACGGTACTACAAACGTCAGCTATCATAGCTCTCGTTCTTCTTCGTTTTTTTTCAGTATGCCACAATTAAGATCTGACATTTTTCTAGCAGTATGCTACAATAATATATATAGGTATTTATAATACATATGTATGTGCAGAGTCACTTCCGGGTTGTGAAGCTGCAAATTTTACCTACTGTTACTCAGATAAATGAATACTGCAAACGACATACCTAGCTATCATTCTAATTAGTTTTTCCAGTATGCCATTATTAAGATCTTACTGGGCTTGGTCGAAATGTTTTGCGGTAATTTATCGATTATATTATTGTAGTATAATATTATTTTTATAGCATTATACTATAGTAATATTGGTCATATAAAAAGTCTCCGCCGTTTTTTGTCAATAGAGGTGTTGGTGTCCATTTATCTAGAAACACTAATCTGATTGTGTCAAACGAATATGTGCTTGAAACGTGACATGTCAGGCTACATTTTTTGTGAAGACAGCTGTCTTCAGCAACTGATGATCGGCACGAAAGCTGTCTGAAGATGGCGGAGGCACTAAACATCAAGCGTATGACAGTTTAGAATCATCTAAAACGATCAGACTATTCAAAAAGCTCGATGTTTGGGTGCCACATGAATTAACGCAAATAAATTTAATTGACTGAATAACTATCAGTGAAACGTTGCTGAAACGTAACGAAATGGAACTATTTTTGAAGCGATTCATTACGGGCGATGAAAAATGGGCTAAATACGAGCGGCCACAAACGACTTCAAAGCCTGGACACAAGGTTAGGTTAAATGTTTGTTGTGATTGGAAGGAAATTATCTATTATGACCTGCTAAAATGTGGCAAAACGGTCGATTCGACCCTATACTTTGCACAACTCGACGGTTTCAATGAAGCGACCAGAATTGGCCAACAGAAAGGGAGTTGGCCATCATGACAATGCTATGCCGCATACATCTTTGATGACCCGAAACAAATTGTCGGAGCTTGGTTGGGAAGTTTTGATGCATCCACCGTATAGTCCGGACTTTGCACCCTCTAATTACCATTTGTTTTGGTCCTTGCAAAACTCTCTAGATGGTAAAAAATTGGCCAACGGAAGAGCCGCTTAAAATAACTTGGCCAAGTTTTTCGCTGATAAACCACTGAAGTTCTACACCGATGGAATTTTAAAGCTACCCGAAAAATGGCAAAGAGTCATTGAAAATAATGGCCAATATGCACTTGATTGAAATTGATTTTGAATAACGAAATTTTTTTTCCAAAAATGTAACAAAAAACCGCGGAAATATATACATGTATGGTATGTGCCGAGTCATTTCCGAGTTGGAAAGATGCACATTTGTTGCGGGTACGTCCGGATCTCGCTTTTCACTTTTACTGTTTCCCTCGTTGTTATCTTATGAGGTGGTAAGTACATATATGGTAGACGGTGCATACTTGTCTTGACGCAGAGAGTTTGCTGGGGTTCTTATAACCTTTTCATCCACGCCCGTCTTCACCGTCGCTCTTTTTTTAGGATTGCTTATTGGGTATTCTCAGTTTACCTCCATTACTGTGGTTCACTATCCACCATCTCTGACCTCCATAGTCGCCTGAGCTTAGACTTACCAGCCCGTCCGGCTTGGTGTGTGTGTGTTGGAGTATGTGTCCGTTTGTGTAAATTGTTTAAGCTACGATAACTCGCGATTTAAATAAATAAATGTCAGACGCATTTTAATGCCTTATCGCGGCCGCTAGATTTTGGCCAAAATCCGCCGATGACTTTTTAATTTACTAAAAAATAAACAAACACAAAAAAGTATCAATTTTTTTTTCTAAAATAGTGGGATTTTTCAAATTTTTTGGAGTACTTACTGAAATCCAAACACATTTGACAAAAACTTGAAAAAAATAGGGCCAAAATTTGTAACCGCCCTTTCTCTACACCAGGTGACGTAATACGGAAGGGGGTAGCCGACCACCACGGAGAGGTGTCGCGAATTCAGGTGTTACTTCTAACATCCAGAATCGTGACTAAATGGGGGATTCGCGCTCCGAGAGGGCAAGGCAAAATATCGAAATAGTAAAAAAAAATAACGAAAGGGAGGGAGAAAAATAATCACAAAACGGTTAATAGAAACGTTACAATATTTAATGACTTCTTATATATTATATATTGAATCTCGCGCTTCTCCTAGTTCATTTATCATTTTATTTTTTTTTTTTTCTGTATTTCTTTTCTTTTACACTCGCGACTATTAAACTATTTTTTACCGGATTACTGAACTGCTTGGTCGACTCCTACCAACTGACCCATAAACTGGATAGCTCTCATCACTACCCATCAGTCATGCTCGCAAAAACTGTTTCACTTGTGCAGTGTGTCCTTGGAAAAAGGATCGAAAAACAAAGGCTGATTGCAGTATATGCTATAAAAAGATTGCTTAGCAGCGTAATTTTTAGGTTATGTTCTACTTCTTTTTCAAAAAAAGCAAGATTATAAAATTGTAGAAATATTTATTATACGTAAGAATTATTTACGTTCCTTTCATATAAATCCAGTTTTTTTTTTTTAATTTTTAAACTGTTTGGAGTTTTTTAAGCTATCATATGCTAAACGCAAGTAATTTTAGACTAAATTTTCATAGCTTGTATAAATTTACATAATATGTAAAAATTTTATTACTTTCTTCATATTTTAGTTTTTTCTTTAAAATATAATAAAGCATAACATAAAAATTTGTGTCATAAAAATATCCATAATAAACCGCAGTTTTTTTCACTTTTTATTTTATTTATATTTTTATTTTTATTTTTTATTTTTTATTTTTATTTTTTATTTAATTTTAAATAGTTTACAAAAACAATAATTTCTAATTTTTTTTTCTGGCATGGCTGATAGCCGTCTACCAGATTGACAATTATTTGTTTATCAATAGACTAGATGTATATATATATATTACAATTGGTACAAAAATAAAAACAAAACAAAAAATAAATACATTATGTCAATATAATTTAAATATTGTCCTTATTTTATCCACTGAGTAGGAATTTACAAAAAATTTACTTTCTTGCAGATGATATTTTAATTTACTATAAAAGTTTCTTATTAAATCAGGCTTCAAATTTGCTGTATTTTAAGGCTAAGACCACACTCTGACGCTAGATTCCGCCACTCATTCACGAAAATAGCTCCTATTGCAATAATGCCTGTAAGCACGATTTTCGGCAAACTTTTTCCATTTACATTACATTCACTACATAGTCAAAATGTTATTAAAGAGTCTCTAAGAATAAGGGATGCATTACAGTTTCCAAATAATATAAGACACGTAGTTATTTGAAATGCACCGCCATTCGATTGAAGAAATATTTAAATTGCTTGTTTCCAGAACCTCGAGGTATATACCAGTGCACATTTTCAATCATCTCGCGTAGTACATCCATCTTTCGCGTCTGTAATACTTGCCGCCTCGATTTCTGAATACCATTGTCTTGAACTTCTCTAGGTTAACAAGCAATTTCCAGCATTTACAGTATTCGCTAAGCCTAATTATCATGAGTTGCATACAATTTGCCATGTCAGCAATTTATTCCTCCCTACAGCATCTGTTTTGTCGTTGATTAACAATTTAAATAGTAACGCACTCAAAATACACCCTTGCTTTAAACCCATTTTTGCAAATTCTATAGATATGGATTCTCCATCCCACACAAACGCAACATTGTTTAAATACATTGCTCTTAGAGTATGAATGACTTTACTCAAAATCCCAATTTTGTACAGTTTGTAAAATAGTGCCGCCCGGAAGTCGACAAAAAACAAATAAATTTCTGCAATATTAGTAAGAACAAATATTTGGAAAACATTATTTTTTCTGAAGCCTGCCTGAAATTCCGATAAAAACTCGTTACTTATAACCCACTGAAATAGTCTGTTATATACAAGGGCAGCAAAAAGCTTAGTTGACGTGTTTGAAAAAGATATTTCTCTATAATTTTTTGGATCGTTGAATTCTCCTTTTTGTTTGTTTTTTTTTAAACTTGTTTTTTTTTCTCCATTTACATTTTTTTACGATCTCCAAAACTCAGCGGATGATCTTGAGTTATTAACAACAGCAATCTTTTGTTGTTCGTATGCTATCTTTTTTAAGTACCACAGTAAGTACCTGTCCTTATTTGCTTCTCTGTACATAGATCTAATGTCGGTGTTGTATTTTCGGTACAATTTTAAAAGGTAAAAAATCTGCATCTAGCATTATTACACTCTATGTCGAACTATCTTTGCTTGCATGTGGTTTGAACAGTGGGACTACAGTTTCAATAACATACGTTAAGACGTGAATATTTAATGGAGAGTTTGAATCGTATAATTGCGATGCATTTAATTTCGATGGGCATGTGATCCGAAAAAGCGTTCCACACCTACTCGAAAATCGGCCACAAGTTGTTTACATGTTCCGGAGATAAAACGGTAGTCGTGAATAAAAGTAAACTCGCCGCCACAGTCACCTTCTCAGCATCCATTCAAAACGTTACAATCGAAGGCATCAACCAACTCAAGTAATTTGGAACCCTTATTGTCACAAACTTCGTCTTTTGATTTACGTAATTGAAGCATTATATCCGCTAACAAAGTTGTTCTGTGACACACCTATCCGTCCATTGAAATCCCCTATAAGCATAAGATTTACTAAGCCTATATTGTGTAACGTTTTATTAAGCTTGTCGTAATCGCGTTTCCAATGACTGCTATTAATGTAAACAGTTATTATGGTGTTGTTAATTTTAACGTCTATTACATACCTATACTTCAGAGCTTCTAAAGTTTACTTTCACGCCATTAAAATTCTTACAAACATTTACTTATTTTTTTAAGATAGCATTATTATAACTTAATATTCTTAAATTACTAGTGTTTTTAGCCTGGTAATCGGACGTTTCTCATGCTTCATGTAAGCGAGAACTTGTGTGTCCAGCCAAATTGTTTGCAGCGATTGTTATACTATCGGCAGACAGTATTGACAGATTTGACTCTTGTAGAAAGTTTGTTTACATTTGAATACTCGTTTAACAAATGTTGCAATTGTAAAATGTCTCCAAACATATCTTTTACAGTATTTAATCCATTCTTTTCGCCATGTTTTAAGCCTTTTGAGATATCACAATTGAAAACCTTCTCAGTAATATGAAGATTATCGTCTTTTAGAGTAAGTTTCATTCTTGGGTCTCTTGCGCGGATGGCCTTCATTATCGGGATAAATTTGGCTCTTCTCTGATGCATATTAAAAGGGATGTCATTATAAATGCTGATCTTCGAACCTTTAAATTTTTTAGCATTATGCAATACGTTCCATGCTACAGTTCGTGTCGACATCTTTATAATAATTGTTGCAGTACGTGTGTCACGATTTTGAACACTGTATGCAGACTCAATGTCGGTGTTTGTTGCATTTATGCCCAACAAGCCAGCACAAACAACTTTCGCTTTTTCGGTCATATCTCTGTTTGATTCTACTGGAAGGTGAACCACTAAATTAGTTTCTGAGTTTTTCTACACGATTTTATGAAGTTGAGTCTAAAGCAGCTTGTTACGCTTCTCCAATTGAATGACTCTTCCCGAAATTTCCTCGTGGCGTGCTGGTTCAGAACAAAACAGTTGAAAATCTTACTTAAAGGCTAATTTTTTGGCAAACTCTCTACTTTTTTCATCTAGAATTACTTTCAACAGTTCTATTATTATAGCAGTGATATTATCCATTGCGGGTTTGCTGGAGCTTTTTCTAAAGCTTGTGCGACGTTTATCGAGGTTGGACGGCCATGAGGATGTTTGCGCAATGTTTGTTTGTTTGCTCATTTGTTAAGAGTAGCTTTTCAGCTTTAACTTCTTTTAGCCAAAATACGTCTTAAGACTAGTACTCACTCAGGAGATGCTATATTTTGTGATCGGTGTAAGCTAAGTAGGCAATTTAAAACACACTTTTATAAGTAACTACACTCTTTCTGTCGTTACAATAACATGTGGATTCCTTCTGTGTAAAGAAGGTAGCTTAATGAAAATATCTTAGTTTCTGGTGATAACAGTTTCCATTTTTTTAGTCTAAAACCGAGAATTGAAGATTGATGGATAAATTAAATTCACGGAACACATCATGCAACTATTGCAGTTGAATCATGTGTAGTTCTTTCAATGAACTTATAAGAGGAACTCGTTCATGTTCGCATATTTCCTTCTCTAGCGCATAATTTTCTTCACGGTCATCACTTGACTTTGCACATAGTTTATGTGATCTTGTCGTGGGCACAGGAAATTCTTCACTATGAGCTATTGGCATGGATACTGAAGCTTCTTTAGGGTGTTCTATATTGTTTTTAATTTCTTTTTGAAAACCCTTTGAATTTAGTTAATGATTCGATTTACTTGTTCATTCCAAATTATTGGAATAGCAAACGGATGCTACATCTTTTTCTCATTTAACCATTCAGTATCCATTTCGGAATCCATTCTTTGTCTTGTTTTATAGAACGATTAGAATAAAATTAATATTTATTTGTGAATTGCTTTTTATGGCAAGCATTTTGTTATTGTATTTTATTATCTCAAGTTGTTCTAAAATTTTTACCTCACCTTCAATATTGCAAAATATTTGTTAGCTTGCTTTCTAAATTTTTATAGTTTTGTTTGACTGTGTTCAGCATTTGGTAAACTGCTTCTAAGTTTTCCCCTATGTTTTCTTTCGCTTCTACATACTCAGTTACATAGGGCGATTTATCGTGAGGTTTGATTTATAATGTAAAATAAAACACATAAATTTGAAAGTGAACTTAAAATCTTTATTCTCGGTTAAAAGAACAATTCACGTCATCTACTTTTTAAAAATGATATCATGTAAATGTGGCCATTCGGTAGGTCCAATTTTGTTCGTTCGAGCGTAGCGACTCGTATCTCGCGGATAACACGAATAATGTTGGTTTACAAAGCTTATTCCTAAAGACCTGAGATTTTACAAATCCCAAGAGAAAGTAGCCCAAAAGTGTCATATCGCACGATCTAGGCGGTAGAAAAACGTGAAGTTAAGTGCTCGTAGTGCCGTCTGGTTAAAACTAGATCTCGCCGAGACCATGTGCTTGAATTGCAGGAAGCACATAGTCCGTTAACATGGTGCGATAATGGTTACCATTGACGGTAACATTCTGATATGCCTAATTGAAGAAATATGGAACAATGATTCCACCAGCCAATTTTTAATTGATGTAACGGTAGCTCTTGGTACTCTTCGGGTTACTTATCAGCCTAAATACGGCAATTTTGTTTATTAACGAGTCCATTGAGCCAGAAATGGGCTTCATCACTGAACAAAATTTCACGATGAAACACCGGATTTTCATTGAGTTTTTCCAGAGCCTATTCACTAAAAACATGATGCAAATTCAAGTCGCCTGGCTTCAGTTCTTGCATAAGTTGAATTTTGTATGCCGAGATCCTCACGTAAAAAATGCCAAATTGTCGAATACGCCACTAGGCTGCTGAGAATGACGACGAATCAATTCGTCACGGCCTACGCGTACACTTTAAGCTGCAGCTGCTATAGTTTTTTCACAACGTGCTCGATGTGGTCTAACCAGTCGAGTATCATGCACTAAAATAAACTGGTAATGGCAATAGTGGTTTCAGCAGGTCGATTATGGGCATCGTAAGTTCCTCGAATCGCACCAAAAACATTTCTCACAGAACACTGATTTTCGTAATACAGCTGAACAATTTGGAGACTCTGTTGTGGTGTGGGTCTTTGCATGATAATTTGCCAAACAATAGTGAACAAAAATAACGAAGCAGTTTGACAGGAGTCATGCGTGATCTGTCAAAAAAAGCCTATTGAAAATCTTACTCACGATGGATTACCCCTTACAAGGTGGCGCACAATTATGGTACAAATTTTGCAAATGGCGTCATACGTCAATCATATTTGACATTTCTGAACGAAAAAGCTACAGAATACAAACAGACAAGCAAAGGAGTGCTATACTCCGCAAGAGCGGTCGGTGGTGTTAGCGCAGTGTGAATCTCGACGTCGATTCCCTAATTGTGTCTCGCCAACTGTGCACACATTCCGACACTAAGCTACTCAACTCCAACAGAGTGGAATCACAGGGGACCATGCAGGGCGTGGATGCGACCGGACTGGTCATTCGGCCGAGAATATCGCGGCTGTGGGTGCCGATGCCGCTAAGAATGAAGAAACATCAACCAGACGACGGGTCACGCAATTGGGCATGACCAGACGAACCTTACAGTGAATTTTAGTGAAAGACCTAAACATGTTCCCGTACAAATAAATCAATTAATGCCTCCTAACCGTCAGTCATTACCAAGGATTTCACTTCCTCTGACTTCTCTAATAAATTAATAAATTTGGAACTGGTTTGAGTTGTATGTCGATTCTATCCCTGATTACCATAGTTTATTTATGACCTTTTACCAGGATCTCCGTCCTCGATGGCGTGTACCGGAGTGTAGTGGTATGGATACTGCTGTGCTAAGTGCAGTGTGAACCAAACCTTCCATTGAGACACAATGAGCCGGTTAGCCAGAACTCTTTTCGAAGTAGTGCCGTCTGCCCGGAAACACGCCAGGATTTGTTCTTCTTCAATAGTATCATGAACTGGACGTCTTCCAGCATCAGCTTGGCGTCGCTGAATCGATACTATTCCTCGAATACGACGATATGTCGAAACATACATTAGCAATTTTACGTATTTAAAGTATAAGACCCGATTTATATTGTAATACAATTTATATGTGTAAAAGTATACATACTTATAATATTATATCATAGTCAACATATATTATTTATAAACTTATGAACAGTTATTATAAATTACACATACATATAAAAATATTTTTTACATGTTTGTTAATGCTGGTACTGACATGGATTAGTTTTCCTTCCTTAGGTTGTTGCTGTTAATGTTTCTGATTGTGTTGATGTTATTGCTGAAAATTTTTCTAAAAAAAATCTGGTTTTCTCTTCTTAGAGATTATGTACTGCACCGCGAGCTTTCTTAATATTGCAATTTATTGTTAGAAAGAATCGCACTTTTTCTTAACACAACTTTTTTTCTTGTTCTTTATCGCATGTTTATATCGCATGTTACTTTTCAAAAATTGTTTGAGTTTTCTCTTCTTAGAGAAAACAAACAAACAAAACAAAGGATTACTACTTCGCATATCCTACCGACTGCGCCAATTAACGATAGTAGTAATACGTTTTAAAAAAAAGAAATAGAAACACTTTAGATTTTATGCACTAGTAACAGACAGTTTTATTGAGATTCCAACTTAAGGCTTAACTATTACAAAAAATGTATTCTTATTTAAACCCGATTAGAGACACAAGTACCTCCTACTCGATCGATTTCTAAATCGATTCTCGGAATTTTATGTATCGATATGCAGCCGATACCATTGCATATTGCTTAAGTGGGTGTCGGTTGACACGGAAAAGAAGAGGCAAAGTACTATAATATTGTCGACACATAGGGATTGTAGGACACTTATGACTGTGGTACGCATTGTGTCACATAAATTTGTCAACAAATCCAGATTGGGTTAAGTTTCAGAGTTCGCGATCGGTGCACTTCTATATGGATATACGATGTGAACAAATTATACAAAATGCCACCTTAAAAAGCTACAAGTGACACAAAATAAGTTACTCAAAATTATGCTTAAGGTTTCATGGCATCATTCTGTTTCGAATCTTCATATACGAGCGAACGCTGAAAAGTATGTTCTCGTTGTTATTAATTTAACTATTTACTTATTTATTTATATGGTATATCCAATTTTTTATTTATTCTTGCCTCATTTAATTTAGTTATAATTGTTCATATTATTTACTTATTTACGAGGGGTGTTCAAAAATAAAGTAATTTTTTTTTGAGGTCACCGTACATTATCGATTTTGTTTTCTGTGTTGGTACACATGTCCCGAACATATGTTCACAGTTTTAAGTACGAGTATTTAACGCACTTAGTTTGTTTTTGACAAATAGAAAGGTTAGACGTGTTTTGGTGTGTTCGGCGACTTTCAATTATTATAAAAAAAATGAAGCATTGAATTTGCATTAAATTTTGTGCCAAAAATGGAATCAAGTGCTCAAAACACTTGAAATGTTGACAGTGAGTCTGCTCTAAGTAAAACAGAAATTAAAATTGGTACAAGCTCTTCCAAGATGGCCGAGAAGATGCCAATGACGAACCTCGCTTTGGATGCCGCAGCACATCAACAAAAGATGATAACGTTTAAACTGTAAAGAAAATTGTTTAAGAAAATTGTCGAATTACTATAAGAGAAGTTGCTGAAGATGTTGACAAATTGGTCGGTTCATGTCATGCATTTTTTTTTTTTTTTATGTTTTGGGCATGAGACGTATGCAAGCGAAGTTTGTTCTGAAACTTCTTAATTTAGATCCGAAGAACCATTGCATGAGCATCGCTCAGGAGCTATTGAGTGACGTCAATGATGATCCTGATTTGCTCAAAAGTGACGGTGACGAATAACTGGTCTTGTTCCAAAAACTGAAGAGACCTATGAAAGGACGGAGATTCGCAACGATTGAGGAAATAAAAACGGCATCCCTGAAAGAGCTCAGATCTATAAAAAAAATTTCATATAAGAAGTTAATTGAGGATTCCAAAAAGCGTTGGCACAAGTATATTATATCTAAAGGGGATTACTTTGAAGGGCACAACATTAATATTGATGAATAAATAAATATTTTTTTTAAAAATAATAAAGTTTCTTTACTTTCAACCTCGTCTTGAAGCATAAGATTCACTAAATAGAAAACATATGACATCAAACAAACATAGCAGAAGCATAAAAACATAACAGCTTATATTGTATAAATAATATAATCATTTCAAAAATGTGCGTTTTTTTATCACTTTTTCTGTTCTAGCGTTATTTTCCTTTTAAAAACTGTTTTACGAATCAAGTCGAAATTGATATTATACAGTCCATTTATTACAAATAAGGTTCTACGAATCAAAAAGCATACATTCAGTTTTAAAAAGAAACATTTGGTCTTATCGTGTATGTGAATGATTTGTTCATTAGTATTTTAAATTACATTATTTAAAAAAAGTGGAATTTTTACGAATGCACAATATTTGATACATATATCCCTATCAAACCTCTGTGTCTTCTAAATTTACTTTAAACCTTTGGTGATTTGTTTGCCTTTTGAAAATTTTAAGCAAACATTGTTGTATACATATATATACTTTACATACATATTTATCTAGTGTTCTTAAAAAAAAATTAAATAAAAAAAATAAATAAATAAAATAAATAAAAAAATTCATATAACATCTCGCGTCGCAAAATTATACAAACACGAGGACGTAATATAATAAAACACCTGCAATTGTATATGGAACAACCAGCATCAGTAGCCATCTCAGCATTTGCATCACAACAAGAGATTCGTCTTAAAGCACATAAATATACTTTAAACTCGTCCGGTGTAGTCTAAGCAATTAAATTAAAATAAAATAATACGGCTGAACAAAAAATAAATTCTTCAGTTCAATGCGGTGAACCGCAGAAGGATCTTCTCAGCCAAATCGTAAGAAATTTAAGGAATTTCAAAAAAACTCCAAAAGAACGCCTGGGTCAGGGTTATCTTTCCAACCGACTCTCTTTGCTGGAAGATACTATCAAGCTGGTAAGAGCCTATCATCAGGCGATTGTTGGAGGTGGGAAGCTAGAAGCTACTCTGAAAAAAAAGAGCTACTATTGATAGTGGAATACAAAGCAAAGTTGATGGATACATTGGAACAATGCAACAAATCATCCACAATAGCAGCACCGTCCACAGGTACATCATCGGCAACAACGACATGCAGAACAGGAAATGAGTTACGGTTTCCGAAGATCGACATATTGAAATCTGCAGGCTCATATATGACTTGAAGATCCTTCCATGATTTGTTTAAATCTTAAGTGCGAACCAACAGTTCCTTAGGCAACATCGAGAGACTGCATTATTTGAAGTTTTCGTTGAGAGCGGAAGCAGAACGTTTGCTCCAACATCTTTAGCTTGATTCTGATTAAGACAAAAAGGAGTGGGAGTTGCAAGCGTCACGTAACCTAGACCACCTGGACCACATAGAAGAAAACAAATGGTTAAAATATAGGAGTTTGCGAGTATTGCTTTGGATTTGATTACCTGCTAAGGGAATGTTCCAGCTCAAAGTCGTGCTTCTTGTGCCAACAGCGTTATAGTTCGCTTCTTCATAAAAATCCATTGGACGATAACATACACAGATCCAAATCATCACAGGGCCAATGTCCACTAGTTTCCGTGCTTACCAAGTAGTCATTTATCCAAATGCCCATTAGTTTCAGCCTTCAGAGGAGATACTACCCGCAATTAGTGCGACGCTCAAAAGCTGGGAGGTTACATCAGCTACGCGCCTTATTCGATCCAGGTTCAGAAGCTACATTTATTTCTGAAGCGGCAGCACAATTGCTGAAACTGAAGAAGAAGCGAACCTTTGTCAAGGTATCAGGGTTAGGGCTGGTCAGCAGCGGCACTTCAGACAGCTACGTCGAATTACAGTTCGAGTCCCTTCATTCGAAATATAAGAGCCCAACGAATGGTACCAGACAAATGTCATCATCTGGAGGGACTACGATTAGCAGACCCACAATGTCACCTAACTGCACAGATCGATCTTCTGTTCGGAACCGACGCGACGTTTTCGCAGAAGACGTTATTAGGATGGATTGTCTTCGGAAAATTGCAGAAATTCTGAGAAATCGAGGAGACACAATTTCAAAAGCCAAAGACTGAAGGGGATGTTGTCTGTAAAGAACATTTTGCTACGCATACACGATTTTCTAATGAGCGATACTAAGTGTAGATACCTTGCAAACATCAACGGCATCCAAAGCTGGGTAGAAGTAAAGAATGCGCAGTGCGAAGGTTCACTGATCTCGAACGATGTCTTAGTAAGGACCCAGATGTATTGCCGACTATGCTTCGCTCGGACATATGGAACAGCTGAGCGAGGACGATACAGTCCTCAAAAAGGTAAGAGTAGTTTTCGACGTGGCTGCAAAACCATCGGAAAAGTCATCTTTGAATGGTCGGTTGCTTATAGTTCCCAGTTTTCTACAAAATCGATGGGAATAGAAAGTTCGCAATCAACCCGTAGATATTACTGTAGGGGAGAAGCATGCAGTAAAAACACACTGCACCCAAGGTTTTGTACGGGAAAGCATCAGTCAATTCAATAAAAACTCCTCTTGTCTCTTAAAAGCGGCGAGGGTGATTGCGTCCTGTCTTCGGTTTGCCTCCAACCAACGATGAAACAACCTATAAAAAATTTTGTTATCTGCCTTGCAACAACACCAGCGAAGAACAAACTATTCCTTAAATTAAAATTTTTAATAAAATTCAACTTCAACTTATACTTATAACATACTTACAATACTAAACCATAATGTAATAAATTTAATAATACTTTTAAAAAATAAAAGCAATAGCTAAGCTAGCTTGGCATCAAATTCAAATCAGTGTCTATTTTTGCTAAGACAGTAGTGAATGAATAAGCACACACTAATTATTGTCCTTCGCATTTAGATAGGCACAAACTTTGATATTTTGAATAATAGCTATAACATCAAACCTAAGGTTAGCAAAAACATAAACGATCACCCTAAGGTCAAGCTCTGAAAGAAGAACTCCGAACCGATTTTTAAACATGGAACACCGAATTCAGATCACTGAACTCAAACTCAAAAATTAAAACAGCGTGAGTAAAAATGTTATCCAGCCTTAAAACCCTTATCACACTTCTTATAAACCAATATCACGTTGTACCCTTAGTTAATTAATAATAACTTAAGCTTCACACGATAAAACTTAATATGACTTCTACAACCTAAAAAAAAAAATTGAATAATTAAACGTACTAAACTACTTACCTGATCTACTACTGCATCGGACAATACGACATTTAATTTAAAATTATATTTAATTAACACATACTAGGTGGGGTGAAAAGTAACCTCATTGACCGCCAGAATGCGCTGCTACTGCAAAAATGGTGCCTTGAAGTCCGTTTTCATATTTTGCAGACATGCCAAATTTCAGTGCGATACTGTCTTAAATTTTGTTTTGACAGCTGATTGTTTTTGACGTGTTTGGCATGATATTGAGTATAGACAAAAACGATTTTCGTTCTCTCATAAAACATTATTTTTTGAGAGGCAAAACGGCGAAGCAAACAAAAGAAAATTGGGATGAATATTATGGGGCTAATGCTCATCGTGGTGACCACAACTCCACTACCGATTAAGTCCGCAGCGGCAGGCCCTCCGATGCGGTTATAGAGGACAATGTCAAAAAAATACATGAAATGGTGTTGGCTGACCGGATGATGAAGGTGCGCGAGCTAGCAGATATAACAAAGACTATTACTGAGCGATATTTTGGTCAATGTTATGCATATGAAAAGTTATCCTGCCGCTGGGTGCCGCGCATACTCACTCCTGACCAAAAACACGAACGCGAGAGCACCTCAAAAGAGTGTTTGGACCCTTCGTGGACTACCTCGAAAAAAGAAAAACCATTAACAGTGAGTATTACTGTGCATTATTGGAGCGCTTGAAGGCCGAAATCGCTTCAAAACGGCCTCACATGAAGCAAAAAAAAAATTTGTTTTTGCAAGATAATGCACCGGCGCACAAGAGCATCGCAACCACTGCTAAAATCAACGACTCTAATTGCTGTCGCATCTACCGTATTCGCCCGATTTGGCTCCCTTGGACTATTATCTCTTCCCAAAACTCAAAAGATGGCTCATCAATAAAAACTTCAGCTCACGCGAGGAAATCATCGACACCACGGAGGTGTATTTTGCAGACTTTCCGGAAAACTACTTTTCGGACGGGATCAAGAAGTTTTAAAATCGCTGGAATAAGTGTATCAAACTAAAATTGGACTATATTGAATAAAATGCAAGAAAACATTTAAAATTTTTTTTTTCATTCCCAAGGAGGTTTTTTTTCACCCCACCTAGTAAAACATAATTTATTTTAGAAATAAAACAGCAACGGAACAAGTCGAACGGTCTTATTCTGGTTAGTCGACGCACAAGGTTGGTCTAGTCCAATGCCCGGATTATTTCTGGTTTGCAGTGATGCACGAGACGAGTACAAAGATTTCGAACAGAGCTTGCTATTTCGTCTTTTACGGTAGCCAATCCTAGGTCACGGTGAATATCGCTATTTCTTAGATGCCATGGCGCGTTCACGATTACTCTTAGTGCTTTGTTCTGAAACTTTTGTAGAATACATATGTTACTTGGTTTAGTACAAGCCCAAAGTTGTATGCCATACGTCCAATACGGTTTAAGCACTTGCTTATATAAAAGCAGTTTGTTGTACTATATGAGCTTTGTTTGGAATGTCTTTCAACAAGCCAATACATTTCTCTAAGCCTAATGTCGAGTTCTTCACGTTTCTTTTTAACGTGTAATTTCCACTTCAGCTTTGCGTCGTTTTAAATTTTATATTAATAACCTTCTTATGTTATAGTCTATAACGTGCGGTTTGCTAAGAGATGGCGTAACTTGTATTATTCCATTGTTATTATTCCATTCGAACATGCGTTGGAAAGCTACTGTTATTTTACGTCACTTCAGTATATGTCATTCATTTGAAGCGTAAACAACAATATTTTTGTTCACTCAAATATGTCGAACTTTGTGCCTGAAAAAGTGTTTTTGCGGGAAGTTCTTCTTCATAACTTTAATATGAAGAACACTGTTGCCGAAAGTCATCGTATTTTTGAGGAAGTTAATGGTGAACATACGCTAGCTGAGCGAACGTGCCAAAAGTGGTTTGCCAAAAAAGTTTGAAGATGAAGAACTGGAAGAATTACTCCAAACACAAGAAGAGCTCGCAGAATCTTTGGGTGTCACTCAAGCAGCCATTTCAAAACGTTTAAAAGCAGCTGGATATATTCAAAAGCAAGGAAATTGGGTTCCACATGAACTCAAGCCGAGAGACGTCGAAAGGCGGTTTTGCATGTCCGAAATGCTGCTCGAACGCCACAAAAGGAAGTCATTTCTGCATCGGATTGTTACTGGTGATGAAAAATAGATCCATTACGACAACCCCAAGTGCAAAAAACCATATGTGAAACCCGGCCAACCAGCCAAATCAACGGCAAAGCCGAATATCCATGGCGTGAAGGTAATGCTCTGTATTTGGTGGGATCAGATGGGTGTGCTGTATTATGAGCTGCTAAAACCGGATGAAACCATCAATAGACAACGCTACCGAACACAATTAATCCATTTGAAGAGAGCAGTAGCCGAAAAACGCACGGAATATGCGACCAGACACGAGGCAGTAATTTCCATCATGACAACGCTCGGCCCCACGTTGCTATTCCGGTTATAAACTATTGGGAAAACAGTGGATGGGAAGTCTTACCCCAGCCGCCTTATAGTCCAGACCTTGCCCCTTCTGACTACCATTTGTTCCGGTCGATGCAGAACGCCCTCACTGAAATACGGTTCACATCAGAGCAGAATATCAAAAATTGGCTTGATTCATTCTTGGCTGCTAAGCCGGCGCATTTCCTTTGGGATGGGATCCACAAATTGCCAGAAAGATGGGAAAAAGTCATAGCTTCAGATGGGCAATACTTTGAATAATACTATTGTACATGTTCTTCTTAAATAAACGTTCAAATTTTGAAAATTAAAGAATTTAATTGAAGAATTAAATAACATACCCAATATATAACGTTTTAGAATTCAAAACTGTGCTTTTTCTTTTTACCAATTTTTTCGCTCCAGCGTAATTTTGCTTTTAAAAACGGTTTTACGAACCAAGTCGAAATTTATATTATGGTATACGGTCCATTATCGGAAATGCATCAGGTTTTAAGTAGACCCTAACGCTGCCCTCTTTGAACTCCTATTAAAAATAACATCTTTCAAATTTCTTCGTGTATGGTAACAGCAAATAGAGTATCGTCGAACTTTTTTTTTAAATGTTTTTAGAAAAATATCTTATTATTTTTTTGCATCTAGCCGCGACTTTTAAAAGACCCTTATTTATAAGTTTTACATTAAGTGTATATTTTTCCTATATGTTTGTCACATTAAGATTAGGCTAAGAGCAGAAGATGCTGTCAATTTAACACCTTGTCCGGTGTTAGAGACATGTACTGGCTTCTTGAAAAGTATTTTAAGCTCAGTTTAGAAAACAAATTGCTGCTATATAAACAAGTGCTAAAACTTGTCTGGTCATATGGTATTCAGTTTTCGGGTTGTACATTTCAAAACAAAATTCTCCGAGGATTTGTTAATGCACAGTGGTGCATTAGAAACGATGATATCCACAGAGACCGTCGAAAGCTTTCAGAACGAAATTAAAATGTTTGGGCAAAAACTAAAATCGACTACAAGGACATACGAATATTTCTGACAAGGACTAAGCCTTCCGATCTTGCGCAGTGATGAGAAGGGCTTAGTTTTTTAAGTACGTAGGAAGCTTCAATGAAAAATCGTCTACAAAATATATTATTAAAGCAAAATAAAACGTAAAAAAAGAACTGCTGGATGAGTGTGAACTCTGTCTTAGTTTGCAGGGACTTAATCCCAAGCTCTTCACGTTTTTTCTTAACGTGTGCTCTCCATTTAAGTCTAGCGCCGAGTGTCATACCAAGATATTTGGCCTCGTTCGCAAAAGGAATTAGTACTGCGTTGATAAACACAGGTAGGTTATCAGTTCAGCGAAGTTCACATAGACAGACTTGTTTTCATAAAGCGCGATTTGCTATGGCTTTGTCCAATTGTTAATCTGTGAGGGCGCGTTGTAACTTAGCAGTTGCTTCTTCGACGGTTTTAGCTGGTTCCAAAATGGCAATGTGGCTAGCACGGTAATGTCCGTTTGCGGTATTTCTCAGGTAAAAAGCAAATATAACAGACAGCCAAGTACAATTCGTTGCGGCACCCCGCCTTTATTGTCTTTAAATTAGAATATCCGTTTCCAGTCTGACGGATTCGTCGTATCGCCTAGCATATTGACATTCTCTGGAAGCATTTCTTCGTCGAATGGTTTGAACGTTTCTGCGAGATGGTCGTCGAATGAAGCCCATGAGTATGCGTTATATGAAACTAATAGTGCAGAGATTGTTAATTCTGTAAAGCACTTAATGGGAGCAAAAATAAAAGACTTAACAATCGGTCAGCTATCGAGAGAAATTAGGAATGAATAGAGCAGATGGTATAGAGCCGATGGATTTACATGAACACGATAAATAATAGAACTAAGGAGCATGTTAAGATTATTATTACTGATGTTCCCAAAGAATTTCGGATGAGTTCTAATAGTAAGTTAAAATGGTGTAAAATGTCACTTAGAGATAAAGTCTATGATCTTCTTTTGGGAATGGACATTATTAGAAAAAACGTAGCTAAATTAAATATAAGCAGAAAAATAATGAATTCAGTAAACACTGCTAGTTTAAAAGTATATTCAGAAGACTACGAGAAAATAGACTGTTATGAATTAAATTACCAACAAAAGCAGGAATTAGACACCTCACATCTGAGTCATATATATATATATATATATATATATATATATATATAAATATAAATATATATATATATAAATATAGGATTTATAGACTGCCTCCGAAACATGAAGAAGAAGCTCGGAGACAGGTTACAGAAATGGAGAAGCAGGGCATTGTTAGGAAGTGGAATAGTAGATATTCTTTCCCATTAGTAATTATTGCAAAAAAGTTAAGTTAAACAGGAGAACAAAAATTCAGACTTTGTGTAGACAATAGAAGATTGAATGATATAATGTTCGACGACAAGTATCCTCAACCTAATATCGACAGTATATTAGATAAGCTAGGGAGAGCCCAGTATTTCAGTACTTTGGATTTAGCCAAAGGATACTATCAGATCAAGATGCATCCAAATGATATTCATAAAACTGCATTTGTAACTCTAAACGGCTTATATGAATTTACACGGATGCCTTTTGGCCTCAAGAACACTCCAGCGACGTTCCAGAGGCTGATGAACGAAATACTAAGGGAATATATAAACAAGGTCTGTGTCGTCTATCTCGACAATATTCTAATATTTTCCACAAGTTTCGAAGAACATCTCCAAGCCATTACTACGATTTTCAATGTCCTTGCTAAACATAACCTGAAGGTGCAGTTTGATAAATGTTCTTCAAAAGGACACGGAATTTTTGAGCCATATATTAACAGAAGAAGGCATGAAACCGAATCCAGAAAAGGTCAAATGTATAGCAAATTACAAATTGCCATCGTCGGAAAAAGAGCTAAAAGTTAATTGGATTCACTGGATTTTATCGAAAATTTGTAAAAAAATTATTCGAAAAAAGCGTATCCAATGACTAGGTTTTTGAAAAGATGTATAAATAAAAATTAGCGATCCCGAATACATCCAGTCCTTTAAAACGTTAAAACAAAACATCATCAACTACCCACACTCAGGTTTCCAAATTTTGGAAAACCATTTACGTTGTTGACAGATGCCTCGAACTTTGAATCTAGGTCGTTAAATGATCATGAACAGAACTACTCGCCTACCGATAAGGAATTCTTAGCTATTGTTTGGTCTGTAACATATTTTAGGCCATATTTATGGGGTAACAAATTTAAAATTGTTATTAACCAACCTATAAAGTATTTGAACAAAAAATACAACGGAAAACAGTTCTCCGCTAGAAATCAGCGGTGGCTTCTAAAGTTGTCTGAGTTCAATTACAATAGCGGATTTTTTAAGCCGTATGAAAGATGTCGACCAAATAGATGAGGAAACCGAATCGCACCAGGCAACAGTTCATTCTGCCTCTGAACAACAAGTAGATATTTTCCTATAAAGGAAGATATTGTTAATAAATGCAAGACCCAATTAATTCTAACAAATTCTGTTTCGGCACAGGAGGAGGTAATCCATGATAGAAAAATTATTCAATTAATTATTCAATTCTAAAAATTACTCATATTGGGAAGACCTCTTCAAGAGAGCGTTACAAAAGGGAATTGTGGGTATTTATACCGAACTGCCGTACACCGAGTACAATAAAGTTCAACAATGTCTGATAAGTCTGAAGAAATCAGAACTGAGTCAGAAATTTGCAAGCAGATTTCACTTTATCATGTAAGAGAAAGTAATCACTCAGAGATTTCGGAAACTTATCACATACTTAAAAACAGTTATTAAAGTTATTGGAAACTGCCAAACATGTCAGGAAGGGAAGTACGATAGAAAACCTCTCAAACCAAAATTTAAAAGAAACTCCTTCTAAAGCCAATGAAATTCTGCATATGGACATTTATCATTTCAATAAGCTTTTCTTCCTTACTTTCATTGATAAGCTAACAAAGCAGGCATATGCATACAGTTTGAACAGTAAAAATTGGGTTAGTAAAGTAGAAGCACTTGAGGACCATTTAACAAAGTTCGGTAAAAATTTTTTGCGATAATGAATTCAAATCTGAAAATATTAAAACAATTTTTAAGGAAAATGACATCGAAGTTCATTTCACCATACCGAATTCTCACACTGGAAACTCTGATATTGAACGCTTCCATTCCACTTTACTAGAAATTCTACTAACAATTAAAGACCAAGAACTTACAACTGTCCGGAAAGTGCATAAAACCGTTTTAGTTTACAATAACCGCCACCATTCTACAATTGGAATGAGTCCGAATCAAGCTAGACCCGGAAGTATTAGTTATTAAAATTTCAAAACAGAAAGATAAAATTTTAAGTAAAAGGAATGTAACTAGGGAAGATTATGAAAAAAATAGGCATGAAGGTTTTATTAGAAATTACAAACATTTAAGACACAAGAATGAACCTTTTTATAGAAAAAATAAATTAGTAAATGTTCATCCCACCACAGTTAAAAGACCAAATAAATTTATAGGTACAGAATTGGCTTGTGATACTACTAACCATGTTGATAACCGTGACAGCAGCACAATCATCCCTCCTAATAACACCGATCCAGAGTGAGCAAGGTTATGTTACCCTATACCGAGGATCTGTCGAATTAATAAACAATTCCCAAACGATTATACATATAATAGATGCTTTGGAAATTGTAGCTGTAATAGAGTCTGCTGAAATGAATCTTCAAAAACTTAATTTAATGAAGAATGGGCCGTTGCTTAGGGAAAAGTCAAGGCGTTAACTCTCCCAATTCGAAAAAAAAAGAGGTCTTATGAATTTCATTGGAATTGGTTATTCGGAACAATGGATGACCAAGATAAGATAGATATTGCTGAACATCTTAAAATAGTCGAAACGAGTGACAATGCTGCTATGGAAGATAATCAAAATATGACAATATATGAAAGAATAAAACTTTCGAATAAATTAAATATTTTTCAAATTCAAAATTTAAAACATTTAGAACAACTGAAGTATCATAGAAATAACCACTATAGGTATAATAAGTTCTACTCTTTTGATTGTAATACTTGTGGTAGTAACTATAGTTGTAATAATATGTAAAAATAATAAGAAACTTAAGGTAGAAATAAAAACAATTAAAGATGGAATTCAGGAGAATTCTTTGTTAAAAGGGGGTGAAGTTACACAAATGCAAGCCAGCCAACTTGCTGGCGGCACATTTATGTTGCTTCGCAACGAATAACATGTGTTATGTTGTTATGGTGTTAATGTTGCTGTCTGAAGGATATTGGAAACGGAATGCGTTGACCATATCTATGTTTATGATATGACATGAAGTAATATGTTCAAATAAAGAAAATAGTCAGTCTTAATCGAGACGACACAAAAGAGGAGTTTCATTTTTCCATTCGTTAATAAATGTAATTCGCACACCGTGGTCATTTGAAATTTGTCAAGTTCAATTTGTGCTTCCAGAGAGTGTTCAATGCAGTCTTTTATAAATAGGGGTGACTGCACTCTTGAGTTTCCTGATAAAGGACGAGCATGGTAGTCGCAGTAACCTATTAATTTTGATCTGCTTCGAGGTTGAGAAGTCTTTCGACTGTTATGTTATTTGTTTTAGTCAGTTCTTCTATTCTTTCGAGAATTACTGAGAAAACATTTGAGGAAGGATCAGATGATTCACAGTTGGCCGTATTTGCTCGTGCCGCTATTTGCGCGTAAGCTTTTCCATGCAATGATTTTTTTTCCCGATTATATGTAAAATCATCAAATTTTCGGGCAAAAGTTGGCATATAGATAGCGGTGGCACTAAACATCAAGCGTATGACAGTTTGGAATCAACTAAAATGAGCAGGCTACTCAAATGCTTGGGTGCCATATGAATTATGCTAAGAAATTTAATTGACTGAATAACCATCAGTAAAACGCTGCTGAAACGTAACGAAATGTAACCATTTTTGCAGCGATTCATTACGGACGATGAAAAATAAATTAAATACGAGAATATCCAACTCAAGCGATCAGGGTCAAAGTTGAGTAACAGATCACAAACTACTTAAAAGCTTAGATTGATGGCAAAGAAGTTTATGTTAAGTGTTTGGTGGGATTGGAAGGGAATTGTTATTATGCTGCTAGAACGTGGCAAAACAGTCAATTCGATCCTCTACTGTGCACAACTCGACCGTTTGAATGAAACTTTCAGGAAAGAGCGATCAGAATTTGTTAACAGAAATGGAGTTGTCTTCCACCATGACAATGCTAGGCCACACACATCTTTGATGACCCGGAACAAATTGACGGAGCTTGGTTGGTAAATTTTGATGCATCCACCGTAATACCCGGACCTTGCACCTTCTGACTACCATTTATTTCGGTCTTTGCAAAACTCTTTTGATGGTCAAGTTTTTCGCACAGAAGTCCTTCACCGATGGAATTATGAAGCTACTAGGCAAATGGCAAAAGGTCATAGATAATAATGGCCAATATGTACTTGATTGAAATTGATTTTGAATAAAGAAATTTTTTTTTCAAAGATGTACCAAAAAATCGCGGACACTTTATACAGATATATTGTAAAAATAAGTAAGTAGGACTTTTTTTGTTATTAAAATCTCGTGGCGGTTTTTTTACGAATTTTTCAAGTTTGATTTTTGAAGTGCACCATTCGGCTAAAAATCAATATATCAATATATCAAAAAAAAAAAAAAAAAAATTGTGACTTATCATAATTTAAAATTTACAGAAGCTATTGGTACGGACGTAGACCCTTCTAAAAAAGAGAGGTTATCTGAGAAACGCTGCACAGCCGTCATTTTTATATAAATTATTCTATAAAAATTATATTTTATAGACAATCATATGTACAATAAACTCTTGTGCTTTAAACTCGATTTATTTTATATTTTTCCTGAAAAAAATCACAAGAAAGGCTTTTTTTACGGCCTCTAGAGTGGCCTAATCCCTTAAGTTCAACTCAGCTCAATCAATCAAAAGTAGTTGGAGACCATGATCATTTTATTAAACAGAAATCGGAACACAAACAGAAGCAAAGAGGGTGTAAAGAAGTTTTGAAAACTTTTATGGATGAGCTGACAAGTTTTGGGCCTCAAATGAAATCATTATTCGAATGGAAAAAAGTATTTTTTTATATTGAGGGGGGGCAAAAAAAGTTCGTAAAAAACTTTGCGAAAATAAAAAAACACCAAAATGATACAGAGTGAGGCCCTTTCAAACACCCCTTTGGAGAAAGTCATAATAAATATATGCTCAATGAGTATATCAGTGCAAGGTTTACTCGAAACAGTGACATTCGGGTGATATTCCTGCAAAAAAAAAGGAAGTTGATAATGGATGATAATGAAAAAGAGAATGTCGAAAAATAACAAATCTGACAATGTTCTTCTGAAATTAAAGAAGGTTCTTTGTTGGAAATTCTATTTGATGCACCAGATAACTGCCGTCCGTCAAGGGGATCCGAACTACTTCTAAAGAATTCATTAACAAAGGCTTTTTGAAACAACATCTCAAAAAAAAAATGGAATTTAACGGAGCAAACCTAGAAAAAAAAAAACAAACACAACGTGAAATCTGCAATAATATTGGACAAGCTATTTGAAATATGAAAATTTACCACGAGGATACACACACGAACGTCAAAAAAATATATTGATCCATTGATCGGCTTTATGTCTTAGAGGAGACAAAACGCCACAACCTTGAAAAGGAAACTTACAATTTAACAAGCGGCTTATAGAAATAAAAGAGGAAAAACTTAAAATAATGAACTAATTTTTTTTTTATACATATACATAACATGTGAATTGTATATGTTTTTATTTATGTTTTTCAAAAGAATTGAATTAATCTATTTTATGTTATTAGAAGAATTGTTTTTGTTTATATTTGTTTGTGTTTTATAGTTTTATAGTTTATAAAACAAAGTTTAAAAAAAACTTTCTATTGGCCTTCTAATACGTTGTGCTTAACCATCAATTCCGAATCGCCAATATTGGGTTGTCCAATCAGTTCTACGGTTTTTTAGGGTTAAAGTTAAACACACATTTTTAGCATAAAAGCTATCATTTGATTCATCAGATAATGTTCATCACGATCTATTACTTACTTCCAACGTTCTGGATAAGAGACAAGACAGCAGACAAATGGGTAAGAAAGTTTTCCAGGTACGTTTTGATCTCATCTCCTGAATTGAATTGCCTTCTGTCCAAATTATTTCAGAGAGCGCGGAACAGATGTATTCTGGCGTTGTCATGATGGAAAACAACGTCTTTCTGCCCGCCAACTCTGGCCGTTTTTTTTTTTTTTTAAACACGTCAGATCAAAACAAATTCGCGTAACAATGTAAAGGATAAGCATTTCTATTGGAATAAAGAACAAAAAATTCATAACGGTAAAAACAGAGATTTTCTGAAACGATAGACATTACTACTACTACTATTACCAAGAAAAAACCGCAGAATTTATTGAAAAATCCAATAGTTACAGCTTCATTTTCTGTGTTTCTATTGTTGCTGTCATCATCGAAACACAACATTTTTCTGGAATGCCACTCTTAAAATATATGCTGAAGAAGCTGTATGGATACAAACTAGTGCCACTACTCTTTTCTCATCGCGGTTTACGTGCGTAGTAATGTACTCGTAGATAACCAAACTTCACCACAATATAGTCCGTGTTCCAGTCCGAAATTCAATTTCATGTAATTAAAATTCCATCTCCGTAAGCAAATTATCAACTCTTGCTTTATTTTCAGAAACCCCAAACTAGACAGCAGGGTTCGAGCGCTGTCTGACTTCATACATTACGGGCGATTTCAATAAACACAATTCTGGATGGCTTCAATATTCTGGATAGACAACACCCGAGGGACGGTTTGTTAAGATCTTTGCTGCGGAAAACTAATTGACGCAGCTTGTAGATGAGTCCACGCGAATATCAGACGTCGGTAGTCATACCACCAACACCATGAACTTATTCTTAACTTCTCACATAGATAAGTACGCCGTTGATGTGCTCTCCCCTCTATACTCTTCGGATCATTCAGCTCAACTAATTTTCCGTACACCCACCACACAGTAAGAGAAAAGATTCCTTAAATAACCGTATGGCAATACGAGAAAAGTAATTGGAGCTGACTTTACAACTTTTTTAGGAATTTTAAGTGGTCGTTATGTTTCCTCTATAAAGACGTAGAGGCCGCTGCTGACATGATTATAGAGACTATTCTCTTTAGAGTGAGATCCTTTATCCCTCATCGGATGAAGAGTATCAAACCAAGAGGAAAGGCTTGGTACGACCCAAGCTGCAAGGAGGCTGTCAGGGTTAGAGAATTGTTTTTTTCAGTCCTAAAAGTTCAACCTGACGAAGGATACCGGAAAATGTTCAAAAGAGAGAGAAATGACTGCAACGCCTTTCTTAAGCGTCATTAATTTTGTCAATACGACAAAAAACTAAGGCGAAAAATACTGCAATGTCCCAAAGGTAGTAAAAATCTTTGGTCGTTCATAAAAACATCAGAAATTCTGCCTTATCTTCCATTCCAATAAATAGACATTCCAGCTGTAAGCTGGGCAACGCCAATGTGCTTTCACACTCGTGTAGTAGCAAGAGTACTTATAGATCTTAATATACACAAATTCGCTAGTCCAGATGGTATATCTACTCTTTAGGACTTTTTCCCAGTAGATAGCAAACAGCATTTGTCCAGCCCGCTTCTAAAAAAGGCGAATCTTCATCTCTCTTTTTCTACACATTCTACATACGAAACGCGAAAACTTTTTAATGACGGATAGTACAGTTTTCATAGCAACGGGTTCATTGGTGATTTGATGGCATGTCTCAATGAAAAACGGAACCAAAGCGTCTGGCGAAAGCAACATTTTTTAACTTGATATATCTAAAGCATTTGACAGAGTTTGGCATCAGACTCTCTTGCCAAAAATACGTGCTTTTGGGATCGATGACTCTCTTCTTCAATGGATTAGAAATAACTTTTCGGAAGGTTAAATTCAAGTTGTCTTGGACGGTTCCGAGTCTGATATTTACAGAATAAATGCTGGTGTGCCCCAGAGCTCTGTTCTATCTCCGACACTCTGTTTTGCTACTTCTTATCCAATATATTCTTTAGCTTGTGGCGGTAATTTCTGCTTTTCTTGTTCATTCCAGGACTCAACTCATTAAATTCCGATATTAACAGCATAACCAATTGGATACATATCAACAGAGTGGAATTTAATGCTTCCGAAACTCAATGCTGTCTGTTGTTATTGAAACGAAATTTAAATACCCAGACAGACATGTGTGTCAGTAATAATATTGGAATGATCACATATTCGGTGTCGTCAAAAATGCTGCGAAATAGGTATTTCACCCCCTGTGATCTGACCTCAATATATGACACATTCATCTGCCCAAAAATTGGAGTACAATGCCCACATCTGGTCAGGTGCTTTCTGATAGGATTCAAAATCGTGCGATAAAACTCAAAGGTGATACTAATATCAGTCAGTGAATAGACACTCTCGAACACCGACGAAATATCTCCTGTCTCACCTTGTTTTCAGTGTTCCATTGAAATCGCCAGGAGCATTTCACCCGTCCAAATTTTTGACCGTTATACCCATTTTGCTATGAATGCTCTTAAGTATACCCTAAAACCCATTTTCGATAGTAATATAAAATATAGTGATGCATCCCTAAGCCGTACAACTCACTTATGGAATTCCCTGACGAGCTCTCTATTTCCCGGTCGTTATAACTCCCAAACATTTACAACAATCTACATCGGTATCTCTTTTCTTCCTTCCTAAATTTCCTTCACTCACGCTGTGTACAAATATTTGAAGGATACACAAATCCCTTGAGCACGCGCTTACTATAAAATAAAAAAAAATAAATAAATAAATAAATGCAAATATTATGCAAAACACAGCAAACATTCACAATCTGGATTACTTGGTGAGGAAGATAGTGCAGCTCTTTTGCAACAAGCAAAGATCGTCATTTACTTTTCTGCACGCAGTTGGTTGTTTCTACAATCATATGTTTCGACAGCGCGTGTGGGCTTCGTTGAATTTGAATTCGGCAGTATTTTCTTCTTCGGCTGTCCTGGATATCCAGCGTCTCCTATTTGAAACACATATGTTAAAATTAGTCACTATCAGTACTAAATTATCATGTTCCCAAAATTCACAATATTTTTCCACCGTTTAAATACTGTTGTTTCATCCCCAACCTTAGTTTACGTACTGTTAATGCTTAACACTAACACCAACCTTTGTTTACTTACTGTTAATGCTTAACACTAACACCAACCTTAGTTTACTTACTGTTAATGCTTAACACAACTTTTTTATACTACATATAAACCCACTGAGGTAAAACAAAATTATCAATGTTGAATTGTAAACCCACTGAGGTAAAACTAAACGATCATCTGTCAATGACTCTTTTGCTTCCTTTTTTCTTATAAGAACCTTCTTCTCGAATAAAGCTTAAACTAGTAAAGACATCTTTAAATAAGTTCTGTATAATTTATTTTTACACGTGCATCCACCAATGCCGCTGTGTCTAAGATTAATCCAAAATGGTTCAAGACATTGGAAACTCTGAAGATGAGACGAGTAGTAGTAACGAGCCAAATCAATAGACAGTCAATTCACTATCAAGGCGACTAGCAGTCCGTCATCAATTTCCATTCCCGAACTTAATGTAGGCATAGAAGCACTGGATTTCGTTATTCGCTTATTTAACGAAATTCAAATCCATCAAATCAAATCAAATCCAAAATTAAGGACAACGATGTCGAAGAAATTTGAAAGCCAGATCGTTCGACTTATGAGAATATGTACTATGTCTCTCTTGCAAGTGTTAAGGTGTTAGTTAATCAACTTAACGAAGAAATAGCCAAGCCAACAAAAGTATCACAATTTATAACAGCTTGATTCTGTTAAATTGCCAAGAATTGAACTGCCTTTACTTTCAGGTGACGTGACTACGTGGATGAGTTGGTACAATCGATTTGTATCCTTAGTGCACGACAATCCTACTCTTTGAAAGCAATCCAAATTTCACTATCTAGTATTAAAATTAAGTGACACTGCAATTGTCCCAATTGAAGGACTTACTATTGAGGATGAAAACTTCGATGTGGCAATATCAAAACTTAAGAAACGGTTTAAGAACAAAAATATCATAGCTCAGGAATATCTCCAACGAATTTTTAATTAAAATTAGAAATTAGAAGTCTCATAGATAAAATCAGCAATCATCAACCCGGACTAAGAAACCTTAAGCGACCAGTTGACTTCTGGGATGATCTCATAGTATTCATCATAACTTCGATGAACGCACCCTAAGTAAGTTGAACGATGAAGCTCCCGTGGATAGACTTCCTAGCCTTGTTGAAGTAATCAACTTTCTGAAGAAGAGGGCTCAGCATTTAGAAGGTAATATAACAAAAAATTATACAGTTCTGACAGTTCCGTGAAAAACGATCTTAACAAATACTCTAAAAAGAACCCTAAAAACAGTTCGAAGATCGTTGCCGCTAAGAACATCTGTAGTTTTTGCTCCAGACCGGGTCACTTCATTTATATGTGTCATAAATTTCAGAATCTATCCGTATCAGCAAATCAAAGCATTGCAATAATTGCCCATCGAGCTCTTGTCGTGATGTGGAACCTCACAAAATTTCGCACATAGGCAAAACCTCAAAAACTAAAAAAGTCATTTCGTAGCTTCTTTTCACGATTCACATTAATCTCAGTTATTTCCATCCGCTGTGACAAATCTGACCCAAAACAGTTCCATACATGCCACTTGTGCTGAAGGCAACCTGCTTTGAACTGCAATTGTCAATATTTTTATTGCTGAAAAGAAGGAATGTGGAGCTCATTTTGGCACCCACTTCAACCGTTTGGAATTTGGGCTATACCAAGTGAGATTGCCTTTCAAACAAAGTCCGAGCTTATTAGGAAATTCGTTTGATATCGCCTTGAAAAGATTTCTATCTATTTCTTGAAAGAAAATTTCGGAAAAGTCAAGAGTTGTTTCAGCAGTACTCTGAAGTTATTAAGGATCTTCTTGAGCAATCAAATATGGAGATAACTTCGCTAGATTTCACCAAGCCACATTATATTCTGCCCCTTCATTGCGTTAAATTACGGGTACGATGTGCTGCATCTGCAAAATCAACCTCTGGCAAATCTTTCAATGACATTTTAATGGTGGGTCTTGTTATCCAACCTGATCTTTTATTCATCGTATTCAGATTCCGGGTTTACAAATATATCTTCATTGCAGACATTACAAAAATGTACCATCAGATATAGTTATATTCAATCGATAGAAACTTTCATTGCATTTTGTGGAGAAGGAACAAAGATGAGGATGTGCTATATATCAACTTTGTACTGTGACATTTGGTAATGCCTCTGCTCCCTTTTTGGCGACCCGTGCTCTGAAGCAGTTGCCAATTGATGAAGGTTATCTATATCCTACAGCTGCAAGGTCCGTAAGCACAGATTTTTATGTAGATGACGTTTTGACGGGTGCAAGTTCATTGACAGAAGCAAAGGCACAGCGTGAAATAGTTGCAATGTTAAGCAAGGGCAAATTTAATCTTACGAAAAGGTGCTCAAATTCAGAAGAGCTTTTGGAAGGTATTCCTAAAAATAATCGAGAGAAGTTGGTTAAATTTGAAAACGGCAGCTCAATTAAAACATTAGGCATTATTTGGAATTCTGAGATAGATTGTTTTCATTATGCCGTAGCTCCCGTTTGTCACAAAAAGATTACAAAGCGGGCTGTTCTTTCGGACATCGCATGTTTGTTTGATCCCCTTGGTTTAATAAACCCAGTTGTTGTTTTAGCAAAAATATTTATGCAGCAACTGTGGGGACTTAAGCTACAAGTATATTACCAGCGATGGATCATTTTTCGGAAGAATCTACATAAACTTAGCGACTTGCAGATTAAACAATGTACGTTTTTTGGCCATCTCGATCACTACCAACCGCATGCGTTCTTTGACAGCTCGGGGAATGTATATGGAACCTGTGTATACATATATACTGTCAATCGACGAAGATGGCAAGGTCAAAGTTGAGCTCTTGTGTGGTAAATCACGAGTAGCACCAGTCTAAAAAATCAGCCTACCACAGTTGGAATTGTGTGCTACAATAATGATGGTTCAGCTTGGTCAGCTTTTAAAAAAAAATGTTTAACTTCGAGTTTGAGACTATAACATATTGGACAGATTCGGCAATTGTATTGAAGTGGATTTCGGAGGAAGCCTGCAATTGGCAGACGTTCGTAGAAATTCAGCAAAGATCTCGGACTTCCCAATGGCGACATGTAATATCAGTGTCGAACCATGCCGACATCATTTCTAGAGGAACTTATCCGTCAGTTTCTAATTACTATCAGAAGACAAATGGTCAAAAACCAATTACATAACAGTAGTATAAAATGCTCAACTGGAGCGAAAAAACTTAAGATTATTCTTACAGTCGAAGTTGATTCAAATTTTATTGCAAGCATTAAATATCATAACAATTACAATTACTAAGGATCGTTGCATTTCTCCAGGTTTCAGGCAAACTCGAGACTCAAAGACAAACAATTGCGCCTTTATGGAACTGTGAGTGCAGAAGTTCTCGAGAGGGAACTCAAAGGTCTTGTTAAGTAAGTGCAGCTCGGAAATTTTCGAAGCGAAATATCAACCATAGCCAGTGGCAACTGCTTGCCGAAAAGAAATCACATCAATTCTGTCATCTTTCCTGAATGCTTAAGGAATATTACGCGTGGGCGGTTGATTATCAAATGCATTTTTGGATTATGGTGCTGAACATCCCATCGTGTTACGGAAAGATGAACTCTTTACAACAATTCTTATCAATCATCTTCACATCAAGAATTTGCATACAGGTCCACAAACACTGTTGAGCATAGTACGACAGAGATTTTGGCCAATCCACGGAAAACTTCTTACTCGCAAAATAGTTCATAGCTGTGTTCTTTGTGCTCGGGCTAAGCCTGGTAATCAAAATTATCGGGACATTTAAAAGAAAGTCGGAGAATGTTGACTGCGCTAGTCCAATCTCGTGATCCTTCCCAACCCTCGTTTGTTAACTACATTATGCAAAAAAATCTCAGGCATGCACTGAGCTTCACGATGGTAATAACGGAAAACGATTTCTTCAGCAAATGTTTAACATCGCTTTACTTACACTGTAGTGCTTGTGAAATCTGATAAATAAAGGATATATGTAATAAAATAACAACTATATTGGAAAACTATATTATTTTAACTTACAACGCTTGTGGTAATTCCAAGGGATTAAATATATCCCTTGAATTTCTATTGTACAAACGCATCTGTGCTCATTTTTTTCTTGTTCGGTTTGCTCTTCAGTGAGCAATCTAACTGCTAGGCTATGTATTACCAATTTTCTACTTTAAAACAAATATTTGCAACAAAAAAAACTCTTAAATATGAACTTTAATGGCAACCATAGAAAACCATTTCGAAAACAATTTTCAGATTCCGCTGGAAATACATTTCGATGGAAATTCATGATAGGGGGAATATTTTCCAGAGAACAAAAAGGTTCGTGTGGAATATATTTTCCCCGGAATTGCCGATAGCCCTGAATAAGAATAATTAAATAAATTAAAATAGACTTTTTTGCAATAATTTTTACCAAAACAAGTCCAGTAGTTGAATATTCTGATAATAATTGACAACTGATTTAACATCTCCTGCTGTGATGGTATTTGTATAAGAGGTGCGTTGTATAATAACTTAAGTCTTTTCAAAGTAGAAAACGTTTGATTTCACAACTCTTGCATGCATACACGTTTTAAATGCTTTAGGTACATCTGTGCAGTAAAAAAAAAAGTTATGGCTCGTTAAACTCAAAATTATTTTCCATTTTTTTACTTAAGTTGCATTTTAAAATTTTTACTCAATTAATTTTTTGAAATTTTATGGAATTTTTATCCTTGCAAAAGGGATTTTATAAGTAATTAAATAGGTACACTTCTATTTCGCCATTTTTTTCTGGAAAAAATGATTTTTACTACAATATTTGTTGATCGTACCTAAAAATGTTTCAAAACATAATTTTTAGGAAATTTTGAAAGAAAAAAAATTTAACCGAAAATTTTCATAATTTTGAGTTTAACGAGCCAAAGCTTTTGTTGCTGCTCAGATGTACCCAAAGCATTTAAGACTTGTATGCACTATTAAATTATCTCTTCGAAATACCTTAAATTATTTCTGTACCTGTACTACTTTAGAAGTTATAGCTTTTAAAGCGGTTACTCCTTCAAATTGGAGGTCACATATAGGGTTTTCCAATAGGGACTTGACAACTTTGAATTTAATTTGTGAACGCACTCTTTCACTAATCATCAAAATGTCACTGTCAATTTTTTCAGTAAGCTCAACATTTTCATTATGGTAAAGTACACTATTGAGCAACGTCTGCAAATTTTGAAATTTTTTTACAGATATTCGGAGTTGGTGACTGCGACTTTAAGAGCGTTATCTCCAATTTTCGGTCGTAATTCTCGCCCTATAAGACAGGCAATAACAAGTTAAGTGCAAAAATTTGAGTCTACATATTCGTTGTGTGATGTTGCAGTGTCAGTGAGACAAATGGTTGGTCGAAGTGTCGAAAATATCGCTGCCGTTCAGACGTCCGTAGCAAATGATCCAAATCAGTCAATTCCATGGCGTTCTCAAGAATTGGGCATCGCTCAGACCACATTATGGCATATTTTGCGTAAGGATCTTGGTTTACACCCAAACAGAATCAAGCTGACTCAAGAATTGAAGCCGATGGAACATTTGAAGCGACGTACGTTCTTCGATTGGGTTCTGGAGAAGATGCGCCAAGATGTTAAATTTCATCGCAAAATCATCTTCAGTGACGAAGCTCATTTTTGGCTCAATGGGTTCGTAAATAAGCAAAATATGCGTTATTGGTCGGGTGAAAACCCACATGTGCTTCATGAATCACCACTTCATCCACAAAATATAACTGTTTGGTGCGATTTGCATGCCGGCGGCGTTATTGGGCCATATTTTTTCGTCGACGATAACGATCGTCACGTTACTGTGAATGGTCAGTGTTATCCTGCCATGATCACAGATTATTTTTGGCCCGAATTGGAAGATATGGACTTGGACGGCATGTGGTTTCAACAGGATGGTGCCACAAGCCACACAGCACACGATACAATCAATTTATTGAAGAGTAAGTATGGTGAGCGTGTTATCTCAAGACATGGGCCGCCTCGATCGTGCGACTTAACGCCGCTTGACTATTTTCTGCGGGGCTACGTTAAGTCATTGGTTTATACCAACACGCCGACGACGTTGGAAGAGCTCAGAGCCAACATTGAATGCGAAATAGCGGCCGTTTCGGCCGAAATGTGTTGTCGAGTCGTTGAAAATTGGGTCCAACGAATCGATCGCTGCAAACGTCCCCGCGGTGGCCATATGAACGAAGTCGATTTCCATTCATAAATGTTTTGATAGTACTTCAAGCCAATAATAAAGTTTGAAATATCTCAAATGGTTTGCCTTTTATTTAAAAAAAAAAGTTGTCAAGTCGTTATTAGAAAACCCTATACTTTGATGGGCTGTAACTTTAAATGGAGTAGGAAAAGACCCCCTCCTCCATGCAATATAATTTTCTTCATCAAAAATGACAACGTTGGATGACTTGAATGACTTCTACTCCAAAAGCTCGAGTAGAGTTGGAAAAAATTAACATGACGTGAGCTCAAACAGAACAATAGTTTGCAATGTGAACAATGGATATGATACAAAATTTGATGAACAAAATAGAAATAAACATGTGCAATGAATATTAGTATTTTCTTTTTTCTTAAATTTCTTTAAAAATGATTAATTCAATATTCACCTGTTGGGTTGTATTTTAAAAACTATTGATTTGAGATAAAGAGACCTGTCTTTTTTTTGCAAATAATATACTCTATGTTTCTATATATATACAATACTATGTTTCAAAGCTTTAAAAGAGGTTATAAAGATATTTTTTCGAAAAAATTAACGACAAAATCAAAATTTTGAATATTAAAAACAAAAAACAGATTTCATCTTCAATAACTTTAACACATTATTCTATCCAGCATTTATAGTACTAGAAACACTTAAAGTACTCGTAATTAAGAGGTTAACGAATAAATTTGAAACATGTTGTTTTCAGTAGGAATCAAAATAAAGTATTGTAAGACATATTGTATCTCGCAAGGGATGTATTTCCGACCATACGATTAAAAAATAAATAAATGGCGCGACATCCCGGTGTCGGCCAAGGCTTAGCTTCTCGCACTCATTTGTGTTTCTCACTTTGTGAATTTTTACACACCTGAGCAGGGTGTACTGTGTATTGCCGTCTCCGAACGGATATCCTGAGAAGCTTTTTCGTATGCAGAATTTGACTTGCGAAGGTTTGCCATAGCCCGCCGAAAGGGTAATGACGATTTTGAAAAAAATTAGTGTTGTGCTCCTACCGGGATACGAACCCAGGTAGGGTGCAAGACAGCCAGTGAGTCAACTATCACTCCATCGCCACCACCGACCATACGAATATATTCTCAAAATATGTCAAGTCTTAAAGTCTTCGACTCATTCTCCGGAACACCCTATATATATATGCACATATATCCATTTATTTATTTTTTTATTTATTTATTTCCTTTTTTGCTATTACTTATGTCCTTTGCCTGGTGGTTTTTGTCGTATTACAATACTTTCCAAATACATAATATTATATCTCTGTATTGCACAATGTGTGTGCAAAAATTTGTACACGTAAAAAAGATCTACATATCCATATTTTCCCCCGAGATTTCCTAACTTATTTATTATTTTACGATAGGGCTGACTATAAAAATATCATATTCTTTTAGAAATATAGACCTGAAACATAATGAAATAAAAACAAGCCAGTAATTATTTAAACACAAAACATATTTTAGTATTTTCTGATATGTTACGACAAAGAAAATTTATATATTTAATCAATTAAATGATTTGATACCTAATAATCTTTGAAGTACATTGTTTTAAAAAGATACTTTTTTTACAATTTTATTGTTTTCATCGTTTGCCTCAAATAAAAGCTTTTTTAGATTCGCTGATCGCTTTTCTCTTTCTGTTTGCTTTTCATATCTCTCTGATATTTCTGATTCAATATTGGCCAATCTTTTCTTGGTAGCATTAGCTCTTAAAGATGCTGAAGTACAAGGTTCCAAACTTTCACTAAATGTTATTTTTTTCAAATTTGAAACGCCATTTTCTCCAAAGTTCTTTTCATCAAGACCGGAAATAGCCTAAGAAATAAAACAGACATATAATTGACATACTTTAAAATGAAATAAATGCGTTATTATTTTTGAATGTTAATATCATATATAGAAATTAATGTACCTATTTAATATTATAAAATTGATAGTTCAGAAACGTACAATATAATGTGTAAACCATTGAAAATACAAGGTCCTGGCTGTAAAAAGGTGTATGTTATATAAATATATTTTGATATCAGTTTGAATGTAAACAACGTCATCGTATTAGAATAGTAGCAGATTTCTATATTTGAATAGCAGAATACTCAATCATCGAAGAATGGAAACATTTAGCGAGTTTTCTAGCAAAATGAAAAGATGTATGGCACCCTGGATGGTATAGAATGTTCTCAAAAGATGTCAGGGGAATATTAATATCAGCATCCCCCAAGATACGTCAGTTCTAAAGTGGAATTTTGAATGTGTAGTGATAAGTGATATCACGAGTAGTGATAAAGTGATTTAAGTTAAAGATAAAGCAAAGTAAAAGGGATTGTATTTAAAGGAACAAGTTCTGTCATTTGTACCCACACAAATATTTTACATTGGTATCAGAACTTATTGTCTGCAAAAAAACAAGTGTTTTGTGATTGTTTCAAGAAGCTATTGTTCAGCCTACTTTGTAGATCGCTTCTATTTTTCTTTAAATTGTTAATTTGAACGCACATATCTTATAAGTTGTTTTGAAATTAAATTGCAATAGAAAATATGTCACATGTTAAATAGAATGAGTTCTTCATGACAACGATCTCCCATTTCCTTTTCCTTCATATCCACCTTTTTAATTTGTCAACCCTGCTGTGCAAACTACATATAAATTATCCAGAAAAAAAAATTATAAATTTCGCCGAAAGTATAATTTGTTTCATTACTTTACAAACAAGTAAACGTCGTGCCTTAATACAATAGTCCAAACATGTTGTATTATAAATATTGGTGACCCCGACGATATAAAGTTTTACCTTTTTCCTAACTTAAATCGTTTCACTTAGAATAGCATTCCTGTTTCATCATAAATATAAGCTAAGTATAAGGAAATGTATTTTTAGACGTAATCTTCTTTAACAGCTATACATAAATGCAATTTCGAAATACCCAATGAAATCATCTAATGGCATTACATACAGCACCAAGTACGATCGTACTCGCCTTCCTGATATTGAATTGGGTTCCATTGTATCAAACGTTCATCATTAAATTTCATCCCATAATAAATAAATTAATCCCATTTGCAAAAGCCCCCATCGCTGGAATAAAAATTGAAGCTGAAAATTTCAATTATGCACTCAAAATGCTGAAGGAGAGGTGCGAAAATAGAAAAATCAGAGCATACGAGCACAATCTTCGAATTTTTAACCAACCAAAGACTAGCAAGTCTCCTGTACAGAAAATTCGAGTTTTCATGGACAACATCAACAACTTATAACCACTGCGTTTCTTGAATTGGATGTATGAATGTTTTCAGGATGAAACGATGTGACTGCAGTGGATCGATTTCCAGTACTAATCGTATTGGAACTATAGGGTGATTCATCGTAAGGTTTGATTGATGATGTAAAATAAAATACATGCAATTGAAAGTGAACTTAAAATTTTTATTATCCGTATAAGGAACAATTTATGGCATTTACCTTTTGAAAATTGATGTTATGTAAATGTTGGCCGCGACTACATCTGAGGTGGTCCGTTTGGAAGGTCCAATTTTGAGCGACTCGTTCGAGCATAAGGAGTGGTATCTCACGAAAAAACGATTCGTCACGTTCTTCGCGTACACTCTCAGCTACAGCTGCTATAGTCTCTTCACGATGTGCTGGATGTTAAAAATTTAAGGTAATGCACCTAATTTAAATAATAATTTGCATGAGATCAGTGGTAAGGTTCGTTCGAAATCTCAGAACAAACGGTTATTTCAAATGTCGGTTTTGTTCCCGAGATGGTCACTCCAAATACAACTGTTTTAAATTAACGAACCTATTATGGTAATCTTCAAAAGAGAGTACAATCACTAGAGCTTTTGTTCAAACTATCTGAAAGCAAAGCATGGATTATCCCAATGTTTGTCAGTCACTTCATGTCGCATTTGTGGACAAAATACCACAGCCTTTTGAACGTTGACATAGCTACTACTGCGGAAGTAAATTTTATAAATCATATTGATGTAACAATGCTTCCAATGTTAGCACCGTAAATATGTCTCCACATGTTCTGCAAGCTGCAGAAGCATATTCGAATAACAAATAAACAGTTATCGCCACCGCTGGGTATATGTTCTCAACAAAAACAATACCGACGTAACGCCTTCTGTCCTACCTTGTTGAATTGCTATTTTCACCACCAGTGCTCCACCAAAATTGCCAGTAGCATTCCGCCCCTTCTAACTTTTAAACGTAACACCCGTCTCGCTATTAATGCTGGAAAGACCTTAATGGAACCAAGACAAAGAACTACATGGTTCCTATAAGGATTTTAAATCCGAAGACAACTGTATATATAAAGAAAGAGATATAGTGGGAAAACGTGCACCTATTGATTTTATATTGACCACAATGAAAACCAGTGGTGCAACACCGGTCGGAAGTATTCAAGGTATAAATATTAAGAACAAAATCATCAGGTTATGTAGTGTGGATCAAAAGCAGCGTATTCAGTCACCAAATAGGTTTCGCAGCGTTCACAACTTGTTCGACTTTCCCTAGTACAAGTGTGTTGTGTAAACCAAAATTCCTAAACGTGATAGATCCACTAAAGCCGAGGACAATCAGTCGTCCTCGGATACAAAAAATCTATTTCAATATGAATAATAAAAAAATCTGCGCGCGTGGTCAAAAAGATCCAAATAGGAATAATTATTACAGTCCACTACAGTGCCTCGCAGACAGTGATAATGATGATGACAATATGGACGACGTAATCGCGAATAATGTCTCTTCAAAAAAAGTATTGCAATGCATTGCAATGCACACGCTAATGAAATCACTTAAAATTTGTAACTATTGCATTTAAAAGATTTCAATCGGAGTCAAAATAATATGTCAATCACTGATTTCATATAAATCAGTTTTTTCTTAATTAAGTACAGAAGAATGTAAATTTTTTTCCCATGAGCTTAAAAGTGAAAAAGTGTTCAAAGTGTTGTTGTATAGATAAGGTGGAATTGAAATTCCTGCTGTTAAAGAGGAACTAATTAAACTCAATTTTTAATGCATCGATGTTAAGAGAATAATCAAAAAGTATGTACACTGATAATTTCTACTTAATATCACTTGAAAATGGTTCTATTAGGTTTCTCGATCTAAAAAAGAATTATCGTTCAATATTGCACAGGCAAATAAATTGGAGCTAGCAGAAAAAACTCCGTGGAAAATTTACTCTATATCATAACTGCCAGATGTACTAGGACCGTCAGAATGCGCTGCTACTGCAAAAAAGGTTATGGTGCCTTGTAGTCCGTTCATATTTAGGCAGACATGTTAAATTTCAGTGCGATGCTGTATTTAGTTTTGTTTTGACAGCTGATTGTTGTTGACGTGTTTGGCATCATTTTGAGTATGGAGAAAAACGATTTTCGTTCTCTCATAAAACATTATTTTTTGAGAGGCAAAACGGCGAAGGGAACAAAAGAAAAGTTGGATAAATATTATGGGGCTAATGCTCCGTCAGATTACACCGTCAAATATTGGTTTCGAGAATTTCGTGGTGGCCGCAACTCCACTACCGATCAAGTCCGCAGCGGCAGACCCTCCGATACGGTTACAGAAGACAATGTCAAAAAAATACATGAAATATTCTACATATGAAAAAGTTATCCTGCCGCTGGGTGCCACGCATACTCACTCCTGACCAAAAAAACGAACGCAAAAGCACTTCGAAAGAGTGTTTGGACTTGCTGATATGGAATCGGGCGGACTTTTGGCGTCGATTGTGTAACTGTTGAACACCAGAGAATAGAATGAGTGCCCGGCAATGGACTGAAGCCGGCACGAGTGCTCCGAAGCGGCCGAGGGAGGCTCGATGGGTCGGAAAGGTTATGGCGTCGGTTTTCTGGAATTGTCATGGCATACTCTTCGTGGACTACCTCGAAAAAGAAAAAAAACATCAACAGCGAGTATTACTGTGCGTTAATAGAGCGATTGAAGGCCGAAATCACTGCAAAACGGCCTCACATGAAGCGAAAAAAAATTTTTGCAATCACGGCGTCTTCAAACTTTTTAACTGGTCTTCCACGCTCCTCATTTCTCACATCAAAATCGTTATCTCTGAACCGTTAAAACCTCTGAACGTCTTTTGCATGTAGCTTCTGATAGAGCATGCCTCGACAAGCATTCTATGCGACTCTGCAGCACTTTTCTTGAAATGAAAACAAAAAATTAATGCTTTTCGCAAGTCATCATTTTCTGGTACAAAATTCGACATTTTTAACACGATAAAAAAATATGATGATATGATAAATGTGATAGCAACCAAACAAAAAAAAATTAAGGTCAGTTCACAATAAATGTTCCCCATCGAGACATTTGTATTTTTACGTTCACTTCATACCGGTACACCTGGTATAATATGTAGATGGAAAATTAAATTAAATGAAGAAAAAACTCAAGCGATCTTTTTCACACGAAAAATTAAAGCTTGTCTTATTCCTAACAGCCATATCTGAATCAACGAGAAAAGAGATTCCGCAGCATGCTCAACCTACCATGTCATCACTCAACATTGGAGCTGCATAATAGGGCGAATGTTGAATTATTATGTATAAGGATTACAAAGCTTAAAGCTGAACTTTTAAGAAGATGTAGATTTGCTAACAATCCGCTGATAAATGAATTATATCGTTAAATGTTTTAGGTGCTTATAAATTCGTAGCCGAATTCATTCAATTTTCCCATCGTTTTCATCGACTTGTGACACGGTGCATTGTCTTGATGAAACATCACTTTATTTTTCTTCAAATGCGGCCGTTTTTCTGCGATTTTTTCATTCAAACGCTCCAACAAGACAATGTAATAGTCGATTGAATGGAGATAGTCGATGAAAATTTTTCCATGTGTATCCCAAAATACGGATGCCATAATCTTGCCAGCCGACTGTTGAGTTTTTGGTCGTTTTGGAAGAGGTTCGTCGCCTGCTCGCCACTCAGCTGACTGCCGACTTGACTTTGGTGTAAAGTGATGGAGCCAAAATTCATCCATTGTCACATACCGACGCAAAAATTCGGCTTTATTGCGGTTGAACAGCTTTAAACACTACTCTGAATCATCAACACGTTGTTGTTTTTTGTCGACTGTGAGCAAACGCGGCAGCCACTTTGAACAGAGCCTTAGCTATCAGGATCAACTTCACCTTACGGTCATTCGTAATCATTTTGTGGACTTTTTTGATGTTTTCATCTGAGACAGTCTCTTTTGGATGTCCACTGCGTGCATCATCTTCGGTGCTTGTATGACCACTTTTAAATTTTTCAATCCACTTGCGAATGGTTCGTTCGGCTGGTGTAGAGTCCGGGTAACACTTATCAAGCCATTTCCTTGCATCAACTGCATTTATTCCCATCAAAAAGCAATGATAAATCATCACACGAAGTTGCTTTAAATCCCTTTTTTTCACAATAACAAAACTTGCTTCACTCACAAGGCTATATCTCGAGAACTAATCGTCCTTTAGCTGTCAAATTTATACACATATCTTTTGAAGGTTGGTAATAACTAAAATGGTATGGATTTAATTCAAGTGGGACGGACTTTTCAGCCCATGTATTATATACATATCAATTTATCTATTTATTGATATTTATTTACTAATTGTTTAATTTTCATTAATTAAAATATTAACTTATAATTATTTACTTTTTTATTTATTTTTTTTATTTAGGTATTTTATGATTCATTTAATTATTTAATTATTTGTTTATTTATCTATTTATTTATTTATATATTTATTTATTTATTTATATATGATTTATTTATTACATCTGTATTAAGAGAACAATCTAGTCAATTATAATTATTTCAATTCGTTCGAGTATATCTCGCGGATAAAACGAGAAATATTGGCTTCCAAAGCGTCAATCGTAGCTGGCTTATTCCTGAAGACCTGAAACTTTACATATCCCCAGAGAAAATAGTCCGAAGGTGTGATGTCGTACGATCTAGGCGGCCAATTTACCGTAGCAAAACGTAAAATTAAGTGCTCACCAAAATGATTTCTCAAGAAGTCCATTGTTTCACGCGCTTTATGGCACAGCTCACCGAGACCATATGGTTGAAATTCAGGAAGCACATAGTCCGTTAACATAGCGCGATAATGGTTACCATTGACGGTAACATTCTGATTTGCCTCATTTTTGAAGAAATATGGACCAATGATTCCACCAGCCCATAAACCACAAAATACCGTTATTTTTAATGGATGTAATGGTAGCTCTTGGTACTTTTCAGGTTGCTCATCGGCCCAAATACGGCAATTTTGTTTATTAACGTACCCATTGAGCCACTATAAAACACCGGATTTTCATTGAGTTTTCTAGAGCCCATTCACTGAAAATATGACGCAAATTCAAGTCGCCTGGCTTTAATTATTGTACAAGTTAAATTTTGTACGCTTAAAAGGCCGAGATCCTCACGTAAAATTCTCCAAGTTGTCAAATATGCCAAACCAAGCTGCGGAGAATGACGTCGAATCGATTCGTCGCGGTCTTCGCGCACACTTTCAGCTACAACTGCAAAAGTCTCTTCACTACGTGCTGGATGTGTTCTAACCGGTCGAGGTCGAATGGCAAATAGTGGTAGGTCTATCATGCACACCGTAATTTCCTCGTATCGCACAAAAAATATTTCTCACAGAAAGCTGATTTTCGTAATAGAGCCGAACAATTTGAAGACGCTGTTGTGATGTGAGTCTTTACATGGTGATTTGCCAAACCATACTGAACAAAACTGGCATAGCAGTTTGATAGGACTCATGCGTGACCTGTCAAAAAAAGCCTATTGGAAATCAAATCTCACGATGAATCACCCTATATATTTATTTATTTTTCTTTTTCTTTCTTTTTCGTTTGTATTGGAGGTTTTTTTCCGTATTTTCCTTCAAAAATTTTGTTAATTTTCACGAAATTATTTATAATAATTTAGCCATTTTTCAATAGAAAGATATTTTGTCTATCGAATTATTATAATATAATATGAGCGGTTACTATACCTATGTAATTCTTTTTAATATACGAAATAAAATAAATATAAAAAAAGAAAAGTAAGAGCAGCGTATCCTGGCAGAAAAACTAATAGGTGATTATACGAGTATATGATTTATTTGCTACAATCCGTATTCTCTGGACGTACGCAACTTGTTTGTCACCACAGTCACACCGGACACTCCGCAAGGTTTTTCCATTGGCAAAGCAAGCAGAAGTTGCCAAAGTGGTTTGAACCATAAAATTTAAAGGGCTGATTAAAGAATTGCAGAATCTATACACATCTTAAGTGGTCCTCGTGAAGAATAAAGATGGCAGCACGAGGTTTTGCATCTAGACGACGTCTAAACAATGTCACAGAAAGAAACAGCTACCCACTGCCGATAATTGATGACACTGTGGATACTCTTTCAGGAGCGGAGTGGTTTTCAACACTTTACCTAAAGAGCGGAAACTGGAAATCCTTGAGAGGCTGCGAAGCGCTCATTTGACACTTGTTCCGTCCGAAAGTAAAATATCTGGATCACATTATACCAGCGAAAAGAGTGAAAATGAATCCTGACAAAATCGAAACGGTAAAAAATTGGTCTGCTCCCAAAAATAAATACCAAGTGAGGAGCTTCTTAGGACTTGCCATGTATTACAGAAGGTTCGATAAAAATGTATCTGGAATTGAAAAGAACCTGCATGAACTTACGGAAAAAGGCTGACAGTTCAAGTGGTTTAGGGAGTGTGGAGCATTCCAAGAACTCAAGCGACAGCTTGCCCATTTCCTTATCTTTGGTTACCTAACACCCGGAAAATATTCATCTTGCAGAGATGATGGATTCGGAGCAACGCTGAAAGTGTTTGAGTATTACACACACTCTAGACCTGAAAGGAACTAGTGTGTAACTCGACACGAGCTTCTGACTTTAATTCTGGCAACGAAGCATTTCTAAAAGTATCTCTATGAATAAAAGCTTATTTTGAGTATTACACACACTCTAGACCTGAAAGGAACTAGTGTGTAACTCGACACGAGCTTCTGACTTTAATTCTGGCAACGAAGCATTTCTAAAAGTATCTCTATGAATAAAAGCTTATTTTTCGAACAGACCACGCAGCATATTCAAATGTGAACACTGCAAACGTAAAGATGGGAAAAAACCGGCCACTATTGAACTGATCAGGACTGAGCCAATGGAACGTTGGAGTACAGATGAAATCCGTTCCTCCCAATAGGCAAATAACGACATTGAACCCAGATTGGGCTGAAAGGAACACGAGTAAATACGAAGGTGGCAGGAGACATCGGACCAGAGCAAAACTCTGAAGGCATATTGGGCACAGTGGGACTCGTTTTGCTTGCAACACGGTTTTCTGAAGAGAAAATGGGAAAGTGCAGATGGAACAACATCTCGTATGCAGTTAATTGTGCCACGGTCAAGAGTTAGTCAAATGAACCATGTAATACTTGACATAATCTCAGGAGCCCATTTGGGTATAAATGAGACTTCGTAGAAGGTAAGGTAAGAAAAAAAATGAAGCTTGTGAGAAACTGCATTGAGACTAGGTTCGACATCAAAGTGAAATTTTCCGGCTTCAACAGAGGAGATCTGGTGTGGCTGTAAAAACCTCTGCGTAAGAAAGACAAATCACCAAAATTGCAACAGGATTAGGAAGATCTATAAAAAGTTATAGCCGGCACTAACGACGATGTCTACGATCCAGCGTGGGGATCGAAGAAAATTTAAGGTGGTTCATTTGGATGAAATGTGTCATTTCAACGGAACTATAAAAGACGAAGTTGTTCAGGACGGGAGGGAGGAGTGTGATATCCTTTTGAATGCGAACAGCTCCATCTATATTTAAATAGCAGAAGACTCAACTATTGGAGAATGAAAACATTTATGGGTCAGTAGTTGGTAAAGAATGTTCTAGAAACATATCAGGGGGGTATAAATATCAGCATCACCTAAGATATGCAAGCCAATTCTAAAGTGGAATTTGAAATGTGAATTACGACTTGGGATAAAATGGTTTAAAGAAAGGATAAATACAAGTACGGAAAAAAATAAGATCACACAAACATTGTAAAATATTTATATAATTCGCGAACGCCTGATTTTTCCACCAAAGTGTGAAATATCTAATTTTAAGACAAATCCAATCAGTATGTTATAATAAACGAAATCTGGTTTACTAGGGGATAACAAAATGTCAGCTTGCAACGATCCACCTCTCGTACCCGGTAACCCACCTAAGTAAACAGATCTCTACAGTTAGCGCGGCCTTTGGCTAACTGACTCCGGTAGCGCACCCCAAATTTGTTTAGGTTTCCACATATTTCCGAGCACCATTTAAGGCGAGCTCGTCCTCTACTCCGTTGCCTTTACGGGCTGGAATCTAAAATTCGGGCTGGAGCGTTATCCTAACCATCTTAGGCGTCTAATGCAAACGAACAATTGCTTTGACAAACTTCGGAGGAAAAGATTCAACGGCAAACTATATAACTGTTCAAAGTTTGAACATTTCATGTGCAGATTCGAACGTCGTTGTTCTTTTTTCGTTTTGCAAGGTTGTCAACAGTAGATCCATCCTCCCCGAAGGCTTTTGGTTTCTTGGCAACAGTGGGCGTTTTGCGTGATAGGGCAGTTAGCCCCATGCACAACCCCCCAACTTTTAGGGCCTGACCCTTTTGTTTCCCCTGTGAGGAAAGAGGCCAGAAATTCTGAAGTCAGTACCCCACATCACGGTATGAGAGCAACCGTTGATCTATTTCGGGCTCATCCTGAACGCAATTGGTGATGATGTCATAATGGCAGCACTGGGAATTGCCATGTGGACGCTGTTCAGTGCCTTCTTTAATCGTACCCACCTAACCACTAGTCTGAATATAGTTCCAGATAACCAATTCGATTTCAAGGTGGAGAATTATATCTTTAATGTAGCGTCTGCATTGGTACCTGATGGATAGCCAATGGAATAAAAGTAAAAAACAGTGAACTGGTGCCTGCTTTATTGACTTCGAGAAGGTCTTCGATATATGTGGCTATCAAAGATGATAGATCTCTTTTTAATAAAGTCAAAGCTATTAAAATAGAAAAAAAGCTTATGGGTTAGTAATAAAGTAATTTTTGTAAGAAAACAAGAAAGAGATAAGACTGTTAGAATTTGAGGATCTCGATAACTTATCTTGGCGTTTCTAAAATGGTATTTTTCTGTCTGTGTTTTGTGACTTAATTATAACTATGGTATTAAGTAACTTACTTGAAGATCCTATGAATAGTATTCAAATTCCCTATTGTAAATATGAAAATGAATTTTATAAAAGTGTTTTTCATTCTAATGAATTTAAAAATATCTTTTTTAACAAATTTTAGTTAGTTTTTGGCTCACGTAGAATCCTTTTTCATTATTCTCTCAGATTGTATAGATTTACGAAAATTGGAAGGTTTATTTATACTTTACGAGCTACAAATAATACTTTACGTTAAGTGTAAATAAATTTAGGCATGTAAGTTTTGTAAACCTGAGCTAAATAGCTTTGATATGGTAAAATTTCTTACACACTTGATGAACAAACATTTTTTCCCATGTATTTCTAAAGACTTAATGTTGAAAGTAAGATTGTTTTCTTGGAAATGGTATCTTCTCTCCTCACGGATTAACAAACTAAAAACTTAACATTCTGCAATCTCAGAAAAATTAACCTACAAGGCTTTCTAGCTTTTATCAAACTAGAATCGACCATAGTTTTGCTACAGTGGATCATATTTCCAAATTTGCTTTATTCAGCTGTAACTTCTTGAACGATCACGTTGAGATGTGTTCTGTACCAGAAGGAGAAAGTTAAGCCGTGGACGTCCGATTCCCTGCTGAAAAAAATTCTTAATGAAAATATGCTTAAAATGTGTGAAATAGTACAATAATATTCAATTCCACAAATCGTATATATATATTGATATATCGATTTTTGGCCGAAGGGCACATTTCCAAAAATCGCCATAAAATTGTAAATAACAAACGAACTATGCAAAAAAAAATCTATGTTCTTATTTAAAGAATATATTGAAAAATTTTGCAATTAATGAACTCACAAAACAATAAATCAAGTTAGCACAATTATCAATAAAAAACAACATTCCTCAAATAGTGTCCTTCTCGAATGTTTCACTGTACGAAACTGACTGATACCGATATTTGTTAAGAGGAGACAAGCAATAATAAGAAGACGTCTCAAATAGCTTCAAAAACATCTGCCGTATACCAACTCTAGTTCCCTTAAATACCGTCATTCGTTTCGGTCATAAGAGCCTCGCTACCTACCTGACGGCCTTGTACTATACTTTCAAAAACAAGTAATTCGACAAAAATCGATTTATGATAATGCTAGAGTGACCTAATACCCATAACAATAAATAGATTAATTTACTAGTGCTGCCTCCAATTCATTGAAAAACTGGTCAAAATCAGAGTTAATATTTTGCCTTTCTTGAAAAAAGTTTGTTCTTCAGTCCCAATCAATATGGTTTTAGAACTGGTATGTCGATGAGAGATGCACTTTTTTTTAATAACAAAAAAATATGCTGCTGCGCTATACGATTATATAGACATAACAAAGGTCTTCGATACTGTGGACCATGAACTTTTATTAGTCAAACTAGAAACGGCTGATTTTAGAGGCTTTACGTTTAAAGACAGGATACAAATTGTCAAAACTAACAGGTGCTTCATTGAGTGTCTCTATATTGAAAAAGATGTATGATATAGGTTGATTTCTTTCCTGTAATACGGTTGTCGACTTATTTGCAAATATTAAGGCATTGGCTTTGTGTGCACAAACTGGTCATCAGCAAGCAAACAAAAACTATGCTTTTTTTAAATATTCCACACCGGAAATTCACTTTACTAATTTCTGTTTTAATAGTGCCGATTGTAAAAATTTATATATTAGTTCCAATACTATTAGAAACAAGGTAACTTATGATGAAAGTAAGAGCTGCGCTTAGATGCTTGGGCTTAGTGCAGTCAAAGATGTACATAGTATGGACTAGCGTATTGCGGTGGCAATTTTTCCAATAATCTACAACTCGTGATTGTAACTCAGAAACACATTTCTAGAATCACATGGAAAAAACGCGGTAGTCACTTAATCAGAACCTCACCGCCTATGAACTTCGGCTGCATAATTTTGATTTTAATGAAGTCAATAATCGAATCAGAATATGGTATATTCGTAAGAGCCAGATAACAAACTTTTATCTCTTTTTATCTATTTTAATATTTTATACATACTTATATACTTTTTTATACTACATTGCATAATTTTCAGATCGATGCATCCGTCACTAGTTTCTGAAATAACAGAATGTATCTTTTATTCTTCAATAAGTATTGGTATGAACAATACTTAAAAGCTTGCCTGTATACCAAATATCAAAGCTAACTTTATTGTGAAACATTAATTTTTAAGTTAAAGTAATTAATTGATTATATAAGTTCATGGAATAAAAATGTAATTGAATTAAATTGAATGGAAAGTAAAAACTGAGCATAAGGAAACCAATGTATAAATTTAAAAGGATCTTTAAACATCTGCACAAGCGATCTTCACAATGCCATACCGTTCACAAATTACATAATCTTAAAGTAATAAAGCCATCACTGGAAGTTAAAGATCAGTTTTCAGGAGACGGAATCCATACGGATATCAGTATGAACTGGCAAAGGCTTCGTAGCATAACATGGACAGCCGTTTGTTTGTTAAAAAGTCAGATACATTGGGATCTGGAGTACACTTATTTTCTTATGAGGTCTGAGGTCTTCTATAAAAGCGCTAACTTAGGTAAGAGTAAATATTTTCAAAATTGGTGGTGACCGCAATTTTTCACTTCGCTTAAGTAGCTGTCGCCAGCAAAGTCAACTATGATGTCGTACATAGCAGAGCGGTACGTTTGTGGCTCAGTTGGGCCGTAGGGAGCCGCTACTTGATGTGTGTTGCTCAGTCGCACCAAGAGTTTTTATGCCTAAGCCAAGTTGAAGGAACCCGTTCGTAATTTTATTCGATGTAAAAGTTAGTGAAAGTGAATTCGATTTGCCTAGTCTTTCAGCCATTAATTAAGAGTTAACGTATATACACGTTGAGAAAGAAACACTTACGACGCATAAAAAAATTATGATACATTTTTTGTACTTGTACTAACTAACTTTTAAAGTAATGATTGTTAAGCCTAATTTAAACATATATACATGAGAGATATACTAAGTTAGGTTACGTCGAAAGATTAGAATTGAACTTAAAAGCTCTTATAAAGTAAGTTAGCAATTTTCTGCTATCGAAATTACCTGTTACATAAGGTTAAAACAAAGTTGGGGCCTTGAAGATCGTTCACCCAAAGCTGTAATGCTTTCTTCTTACCATATCCTTGAAATAAGAGGGGTCCATGCACCGTTTCCACTCATCTATTCAGTGACTAAGTGTATGTAACAACCGATGGATAGTGGGTTGTGGGTATGAAATTGGTTGGTATGCTGTTTCCTTATGTTGTAGAGCATAACACCTACAACAATTTGAATTGGTAAACTAACTCTAAATTTTATCTACACAGCTGTGCTTAGTATCTTCGGGGCTTGTGTTTTTCGTGTTTATCTTTTTTACAATATCTTGGGAATTTAGAGTGGATATGGTCAATACTCGCGGGCTAAAAAGTAATCACTTGTCTGCATACGTCCACGTCTGTAAATACAGACCAGCTGTTTTGGCACTTAGTGAAATATAGCTAGAACCCCGCCCACAACTCTTAGATCAGCCCGAACTAATACCAGCTGGCTACGAACTATTACTTGCGTAGTGATGCACTCGTAACTTACCAAAGTCCACCACAATTCAGTCCCTGTTCCAATCCGGAATTCAATTTTATCTCCGTAAGAAAATTATCCATTATTGCTTTATTTTCAGAAGCCACAAGCTGGACAGCAATTCGACCTTTAACGAGTTTGATGGAATGTCTGGTTTCATTCAAAGAATTATATCCCTGTATCCTCATCGGATACGGGCGATTTGTATATACACAATTCGGGGTGAGTTCAACATTCTGGACAGACAACACTCGAAGGACGGTGTGTTAAGACCTTCGCTGCGGAAGCTATCTCGACGCAGCTTGTAAATGAGCCCACGCTAAAACCGGATGTTGAACCTGGACTTGTTTTTAACTTCTCACCCTGATAAGTACACCTATATTGTGCTCTCCCCTCTAATCTCATCGGCCTATTGTGCCATATCAGCTCATTTCTCGTAGACCAACCCCACAATACGAGAAAGCCAATCGGAGCGGCCTTAACAGCTTTTAACTGGTCGTTAGGTTTCCTCGATTACGAAGTGGATGCCGCCGCTGATATGATGACAGAACTATTCTCTTTAGAATGAGATACTTTATCCCTTATCAGATGAAGAGTATTAAGCTAAAAGAAACGGCATAGTACGACTTGAGCTGTAAAGAAGCTGTCAGTGTTAAAGAAATGTTAGTTTCGTCCTTCAAAAACAACCAAACAGAGAGAAACTGAAAAAAGTTTACAATTTCAACCCGACCAAATTAACAATTTTGGTCTTTCGTCAAAAATATTAGAAATTCTGGTTCATCTTCCATTCCAACTCTCATTTATAATGACATTCCAGCTGTCAGCTCTTTGAACAAAGCCAATCTGCTTGCTGGACACTGCAACACTCTTAGATTGTGCTTTGTCTCCGCCTACACTGAAGTGTGTAATATCTTCAAAGCGACAAATCCACTTTCGCACTCGCAAGAGTTCTTAAAGATCTTAACATTCACAAATCCGCTAGTGCAGATGGTATATTTCCCCTTCTGCTTCCCTGGTAAAACTTCTGGGTAGGCTTTTCCATCAATACTACACTTTATGACTCTTTCCGCGCAAATGCAAAAAAGTATTTGTCCAGTCCGTGCCTAAAAGAGGCGAATCGTGTCCTCTTTCTTCCTACAGACCATTGCACTTACGTCCCTTCTTTCCAAGGTCATGGAAATCCTGATAAACCGTCGGCTTATGAAATATCTCGAAACACGAAAACTTCTTAATGACCGACAGAACCGTTTTCGTAGCAACAAGTCCACTGGTGATCTGGCGAACGCAAGATAGTTCCACTTGATATTTCTACGGTATTTGACAGAGCATGGTATCAGGCTCTTTTGTCGAAAATATGTGCTTTTGGGATCGATGAGTCTCTTCTTCAACGGATTAGAAATTACCTTTTGAAACCTTCAATTCACGTTTTCTTGTATGGTTTCAAGTCTGATACTCACAAAATAAATTCTGATGTTCCCAAGGGCTCCGTTCTGTCTCCACTCTCCACACTACACTCTTTTTCAGCTCTTGTCAGCTACTTCTGATCCAATATATTCCTTTGCTGACAACATTATGCTCTGCTTTTCGTATTCGTTTCCTGACTCACGTCCCTGCTCTTCAGCAATATAATGAGAACGCCAGCGTTAGTTAGGCTCATTAAATTTCGATATTAACATCAAAACTAACAGAGTAGTAGTATTTAATGCTTGTCTGTTATCGTTAAAGCAAAATTAAAATCCAGCCATTATCCGTGAGTGGAACTTGCATTGTCCAAACCGAAAAACTTTCCATCCTCGGTATATGTGTCAATGACAATTTACGTTGGAACGTTGGATTCGGTGTCATCAAACAATGTAAAAAAACTTTACCCCCTCTGATCTGACCTTAATTTTTATGGCATTTTTCCGTCCGAAATTATAATAAAATGCCACATCTGGTCTGTTGCGCCCAAAACATCTCTGCACCTGCTAGATAGGATTCAAAATCGTGCGATAAGACTCATAGGGTATAGTAATATCACTCAGATAATGAACACCCTCGAACACCAATGAAATGTTTCGTGTTTACTCTGTTTTATCTACTTCCACCAATAGTGCTCCATAGAAATCGCCAGTGGCATTCCGCCCCTTCAAACATTTACCAGTAAAATCCGTCCCGCTATAAATGCTTATTAGTATATCCTCAAGCCCACTTTCGAACGTAATATAGAATATCGTGATTCGTTCCTAAGCCGCAAAAATCGCTTGTGAAATGCCCTGCCTAGCTCTTTATACCCCAGTCATTCTATTAGGATTGTGTTACTCGACTACGTGAAAGATCTTACGCAATGATCTTGATCTAAAATCTAACAAAATATAGGTAATGCAAAAACTGGAACCGAAACACCCGCCACAGAGTCGAATTTTCGGTTAATGGGCCTTAGAGTATCTGGAGGAAAATCTGCTTTTTTATCGTAAAAATGTCTTCACAGAAGGTAAAAGAATGACCGCATTTCACGTTGTTCAACACACGACTGCCAATTTTATAATTTTGATAAACAGAAGTTTGCTTTGCACACGCAATATTTTTCAGATTATTATTTGCTGGTTATTGCTTCCAGCCGTGAGAACAGAAATAGGCGGACAATTCGGACATTTGAGTCCGTGAATTTACCATATATCAGTGTGTCTGGTCCCACGCTTGGAATGAGAATGCAAATCGACAAAAAGTATTAGAAATGATACTGCTATAAAATGAAATCTAACTCCCCTTCCTAAGGATTCCTAGACTCTAAACCTTAAATCTAACATATACATCCAAGTTAAATCGGGATGTGGTTCTTCTAGGCGCCGGCTTTGGTCCTCTATTTTTACAACGGCAGAAAAAATAACTCAACCCGTAATAATGATAGTCGTGGATATTTGAACCTACATTGTTGAGCATTTCTTTCATATTGTCAATTACCTCGTCAGTATTGTTTTCAATTTTAGTATGCTTATGCCCAGCGTTGGTGGTGCAAGAGCCACAGATTTTGACTTTGAATCAAGCATTCAGTCGGTGATATTTAGACTAGGAACGAATTCTTTTGAAATATTACTGCTGTAGATGTTTCTTACCATTGCCAGTAATCTCTATTGTATTTGTTTTGTCCATGCAAACCAGATGTCCCGTAACAATGGACAAAGTTGAAAATATCCAACTGTTAGAATCCTTCAGAGCAATCCAACGATCTCGTGTGCCGGTTGCTTTCAAACAACAGTTGAATAATGCAGTTTTATCTTGATGTAGTAATGCCAATTCACAGCTATTTAAATGGTGTATGTTAGTTTGTTTGAAATGATTGCAAAGATAATTTTTAGGCAATACTGTCTTGCATAATGTCAGCTGCATTTCATTCAGTGGAAACAACTTATCCCTAGCTAATGTTAGGGCGCTGATGTGCTAACTACATAACAGGCATTTTTGTGAAGAATAGGTACTTGAACAAGATTAAACAATTGGAATTGCTCGCTGTCGGTTATCGGTAGCTGCATTTCAAATACAATTGAATCATTGAGAACGCGACCTTTGACTACGGTCAATGTGTACATTTCTAAAGCCGACCCTTTTGGCAAACTCCAACTGAGATTAAGTTGATTAAGGTCCAATATGATTAAGTATCAATATTAAATAACCGGCCATTGATACCAAATTTTGTTTCATTTCAGCTTTGTTTTGTTTCTCCTGGATGCTGTCCGTTATTTTTGTTAGTTATTTGTTCAAAACTCGAAATAGCCGGCGAACTTCAATAGCATATTTTGAAACGTAAAACATTCGCCGTGCAATCTGATATTGAACTTTGTTTGCGTAGGAGATTAGCTAGATGTTGCTTGGTTTTATTTGCAATAGCTATTTGGTTTTCTATGCGTTTGGCGTCCTCTTGATCTAGAATACCAAATAAATTTTGCTCCAAGGTGCCAACGATATCAAATGAAGATCTTGCCACCCTACTCCTGTAATAACTTGGTGGGTGAAGACATAGTAAGAGCTCATTTTTATGTTCGATAACTTTAAGTCTGTGCAGTAATAAAACCACTGTTTGGCTGCAATACATTTTGAAAAAATAAGGAATACAAATACCAAAAAGAAGTACGTTCAAGTTTTTTTTTTTTTTGTTTTTGGTTTAGTAGTAGAAAGAAATAAAGAAGGATGTTTAACACAGTCAGGCAGAGAATAGACACAGAGCGTAGCGTATGTTTTGAACGCAAACACAGAACCAGAATCTAAACTGCAGGTTTTTATTTTTAGTTTTAAAAATTATTTATTTATAAGATGTATTCACCTTTTTTGTCACCCCAGCCCCAGGTGGCATGTGTTCCGTCACCTGTTCGCTTGACGCACTTTTGAATGATGTGTGGTGATACAGATTTGAGATCGTACGCCCAACCGATTTTGGCAAAGAAATCAATGAATGCTGTGGTTAGATTTAGACGGTAGTTACCCAATTCGGCTGTCTTGTAATCCCAGGGGTAGACATGATGGTAGTTGTACCAACCTTCACCAAAGGCAAGTACTGCTACGGATTTGTTTTCTGCTGGATTGATGAACCTGTTGTATGGTTTTCCACCGAATATATGTGCTGCAATCTTAACCAGCCATGTAACGTTTAAAATGAATGCATACCGGAACATAGTAGCTACGAACCAGGAGTTGAGGAATGACTCACCCCAATAGTATATTGCTACAATGTTGGAATTAAAAAGCATGTTACTGGCATTATAAGCATGTAGTATTTCTTTTGGAACATTAGCACCTTATCCTGCCTCAGATCTGATAAATCAATGCCTTTTCCCTTAGCCGCCACTTCTGGATGCTTCTTGCATAGCAGCCAGCCGATATGCGAGAAGAAAAAGCCTCTTGTAGTTTCTGAAAATTTATGATGTACACGATGATCACGAGCTCAATGGAATGCAGCATCCTGAAACGCAACTGTATTGAGAAGAATTGGAAGCACTCTTAGTGGCCATTTAGCTTTATATAAACGATTGGCCCACAAACGATGGGCACCAGCTGTAATACCCAATCCTGATACAAGATATAAAAAGAAAGCAAAAGCTATTGTTGCCCATTTACCTGAAGTTAACATTAACCAAGCTGCATAGACGGCCGCCAAATGTAGGTATGCCTGTTTTAATTTTCGCCTTTCTGCGCCTTTTAACTTTCCAATATCCTTGACAAGTCCCCCATCGATTATTTCGGCATCGCATTCATATAAAACTTCTGTTGCTTCAACTTTTCTATTTTTGTTCACCTCCAGCTCCACATGATGATGCCAGAGATTCGGCTAGAGCCTGAGTTGCTGTTGTTGCGTTTGGTGGCATTGTACCCCCTTTGTTAGAACAATTTTTTCCTTGAGACTAAATTCGTTATACACTTCCTTTATCGTCGTCTGCAATGAATATTTTAAATTTTTTTTTTCACTTGGAAACTGTTTTTTTTTTTTTTTTTTTGTGATAAGATATTTACTTGTAAAAAATTATCCATTTAATTGATGTTATCGCATCAAAAGTTATCGGAAGAGTTGTAAAGGAATCACTATTCATTTGTCATCGAAAGATTGCATTCTTTTTTTACCATTCAATTAAATGCAATTATTTATGAATGCATTTATTATTTTGCATTCATTTGCATTCCTTTCAATTTATTCGAATTTTTTAGGAGATATTTATATTCTTTAGCATGTTTATCTGCATACCAATATTATACAATCCAAAAAAAAGTACTTTTTACTTTTTTTTTTTTTTTTTGAATAAACGAGAAAATAGTTATTGTATTGGTACTTGGTATTTCATTATACAATCAAGAAATAACATATATTGTATAACTAAAAATGTTTTCAATTAAATAAAACGAATATATAGGATTTTCCAATAGGGTCTTGACAACTTTGAATTTAATTTGTGAACGCACTCCTTCACTAGTCATCAAACTGTCACTATCAATTTATTCAGTAAACTCAACATGGTAAAGTACACTAACGAGCAACGTCTGCAAATTATATAATAATTATTGCAAAAATTTGAGTCTACATATTCGTTGTGTGGTGTTGCCTTGGCAGTGAGACAACGGGTTGGTCGAAGTGTCGAAAATATCGCTACCGTTCAGACATCCGTAGCAAAAGATCCAAATCAGTCAATTCAACGGCGTTCTCAAGAATTGGGCATCGCTCAGACCACATTATATCGTATTTTGCGTAAGGATCTTGGCTTACACCCATACAAGATCAAGCTGATTTAAGAATTGAAGCCCATGGACCATTTGAAGCGACGTACGCTCTCCGATTGGGTTCTGAAGAAGATGCGCCAAGATGTAGAATTTCATCGCAAAATCATCTTTAGTGACGAAGCTCATTTTTGGCTCAATGGGTTCGTCAATAAGCAAAATATGCGTTTTTGGTCGAGTGAAAACCCACATGTGCTTCGTGAATCACCACTTCATCCACAAAAAATAACTGTTTGGTGGGGTTTGCATGCAGGCGGCGTTATTGGGCCATATTTTTTCGTCGACGATAACGATCGGCACGTTACTGTGAATGGTCAGCGTTATCGCGCCATGAACACCAATTATTTTTGGCCCGAATTGGAAGATATTGACTTGGACGATATGTGGTTTCAACAAGATGGTGCCACAAGCCATACAGCACATGGTACAATCGATTTATTGAAGAGTAAGTATGGTGAGCGTGTTATCTCAAGACATGGGCCAGTCGATTAGCCGCCTCGTTCGTGCGATTTAACGCCGCTTGACTATTTTCTGTGGGGCTGCGTTAATCCATTGGTTTATACCAACACGCCGACGACGTTGGAAGAGCTCAGAGCCAACATTGAACACGAAATAGCGGCCGTTTCAGCCGAAATGTGCGACCGAGTCGTCGAAAATTGGGTTCAACGAATCGACCGCTGCAAACGTGCCCGCGGTGGCCATATAAACGAAATCGGGTTCCATTCATAAATATTTTGATAGTACTTCAAGCCAAAGAAAAAGTTTTCAAGTCATTATTAGAACACCCTATACAAACAAGCTGTTCATAATTTATACACCCCTTCTGATGGAAAAACCAATAAAAGATGCCGTGCTCTGTGACAAAATCGAGCCAATAAAGTATATTAGCAATGAAAAGTAAACACTATGAAGTAGCAAAATTACCAAAGAGGCCTTACAGCATTACTAGTTCTTTTTGTTCTACCCGCAGCATTATCACAAAATAGCAAACGGGTGAATATCAAGAAACTGTACTATCAAAAAGTGTACTTTACCATGATGAGTTTGCTGAATAAATTGACAGTGAGAGTTTGATGATTAGTGAAAGAGTGCGTTCACAAATTAAATTCAAAGTTGTCAAGTCGTTATTTGAGAACCCTATATATACCTGTTTGAGTTTTTATATTGGCCACGCGGAACAAATCGTCTTTACGCTTTATAACGTCAAATACACGTCCCAGCTTCCATCTCATTGGTGGAAAATATTCTTCTCTTATAATGACCATACTGCCAGGAGATAGATTCTTGGTATGGGTTTTCCGTTTAAACCTTTGTTGCATTAAGTGCAAATATTCCTTGGACCACCTTTTCCAAAAGTGTTGATGAATATGGCGAATTTTATAAAATTTATTTAATTTGGTTAAATTTGTATCAGCTATATCAGGCTCTGAGAGTGATGCCAGAGGTGCGTCGATTTGGAAATTGCCAGATGTAAGTGCCTCTAGGTCGTTTGGGTCTAATGAAATTGGAGTTAACGGACGTGAATTCAGAATAGCTTCTATCTGATTTACCACCGTCAGCAGTTGTTCGTATGTAAGTGAGGTTTCCTTCATATATCGAATTAACAATCCTGTAGCGGACTTCAAGTGGCTTCCCAAAAGCCTCCAAAATGGAGAGAACGAAGAGGTATGAGCTTCCAATTTATTCCATCCTTCAGACATGCTGATCCTATTGCCGATTTGATTGCATCTGAGTTGAATGGCATTTATAGTTCGCTGAGATAATTTTTCGCGCCGACGATGTTTGTCACATTGTGACAGAATATTGTATGACAAACGTCTCTTCTACCTTTAAATCTTTTTAAGGCACAAAAAGAGGCCTCTGCAGACAAATTGCTCAAAACTTAAAGGTGAACTGTATTCGTCAACAAACACACAAATGCAGCTACGTACGACCTTGTAGGACCCTTACACCTGATCTTGTAATGAGTTTTGATTGGGTCACAAAGATCAACTCCACAGTGATAAAATGCGCGGGATGGCGTTACTCGCTCTTTTCGCAAGTTTCCCATCATCTGTTCCATAGTCTTCAGGTTTGATCGAAAACATTCAATACAATTAGAAACTATTTGTCACGTTGTTCTGCCAACACTGCAACACTGCAACACTGCATATGTATTTCGTGCAGGTATGTAAGAAGCAGTCTTGTTATACAATTATTTTTTGGTAGTAAGATTTGTTGTTTGGCAACGGCCATAATTGATTCATTTTTTAATCTTCCACCGACTCTGATTAGTTTGGTTTTTTCATAAAAAAAGGCGACAACGAGCTATGCTAGAGCCGTTGAGCACATTCTTACCCCTCTGCAAAAGACGATAGTCATCTAGAAATTCCCTTCTTTGAACGTGTATACAAATAAAATGAGCTCCAAGTTAAAGTTCCTTTACTCTTAGTTGCTTTTCATTTCTGAGTGAGCAATTATTATAAAATCGCTTGCATACTTGATCATGTAATGTGTTGGTCTCATCAAAATCAAACTTCAACTTAAATGCGTCAGAAGCAAGATCCCAAATAAGTCCCAACGACTTTATAACTTCTAATTGATGAAAGGTAACCAGTTGCTCCTTATGTTCATCTAAAAATTATTTTGAAAATGTCTGGGTGATTGGCACAAAACTTTTTAAGTTACCCAGTTTCAACAGATGGCGAATTCCAGCTTTCTGCGCCCGTAAGGCAATCGTCTACATAAAACTATTTCTTTATAAGCTGCGAGGAGTGGTGATAGGCCCCTTTGTTGTCATTTACCAAACATTTTGAAGCTAAATATGACGCCGATGCTGCGCCATAAGTGATGGTAGTGAGTTGGTACAGTCGCAATGGGTAATCATGTGATCACCATACAATTAATTCCAGCATTCTGTCGCTGGGATCTATTAAACCTCGCCGGTACATTTTGCTTATGTCTCCCGTAAAGACATATTTGTGCATACGAAAATTATCACCATTGCTGATTGACTGCTGTTGACTGCACTCTTGCTGCTGATTAGATTTCGTTTTCTTCTTCTGACTGTCAGATAAATTCTGCTGCTGTTGGTTGCACCCTTGCTGCTGATAAGAAAGCGTTTTCTTCCGGTGATTATTAGTTGAGTTCTGCTGCTGTGACTGCTGATGATGTAGAAGGGTGTTGTGTTTGCTATCGCATTTCTAGCAACCTCTGGACTGGCATGTTTGGGAGTAGTGACCCACCTTTAGGCAATTTCTGCAAAGTTGTAGTCTGCGGATGGTTTTGTCTCGATCATCATCTGAAAGTGATAGAAATTGTGAGCAACAATATATCCTATGTTTACCTGAATGATATCTTTCTTTCGTCTCTTGGAACCATGTTCCGAAGAAATTTAAGAATTCATCCAAACTAAGACTATTTCTCGGATCGTCCAGTGACTGCTCGAAGAATCCCCTACTTTCCTTATCCAATTTTTGAAGCATAAGATGGACAACTATTGGATCCCAGGTTCGTGATTGCCAGCTTTACTTCATTAGCTGTGTCGTGCAGACTTCTTAAACTGGAGGCAGCTCCAAATTCCGGAGGTTGTGACAGTAATCTGGTCAGTTGGACTGTCAGCAACAGTCTGCGATTGTCGAAACGTTCGACAAGAGTGTTCCAAACCACTTCGTTATTGTGGTCAGTGGGTTGAAAGTGTTGTATGAGGTTGTGCAACTCTCTGCTTAAACAGATGATAAAATTGCAGCCAGTGAAGATATTTTTTTGTTATTATTATTATTATTTCAATTTATTAAATGCTAGTTGGTACAATTTATTATAAATATAATTCACAATAAAGATACTTTTATAGAATACAATAGAATAAAATAATTTTGCTATCATTTTTTAAGAAACAGAATAGTGATCATTCTGTAGCACATAAGTGACTATATTTAATATAATTTTTTTAGATTTCAAGTGGGGTGTATTCAAGAATAAGATAAATAAAACATGAAAAATAACGAAAGACAGGTAATATTACTTTATAAAAATTTTAGATATATTACATAGTTAACAAATTAAGCGGCTGTATTTACAAATCTTTTGACTTCGCCAAAAACTAAAGTGGGTTATACTATAAATCTAACTTCGATTGGTAGTTTATTAAAAAGCCTTGGTGCTGTCACAGTGCAAAATTGCAAGCAATGAGTTTTATTGGAAATTGGAAACTTAACGATTGCCATATAATTTACTCTTAGTCCGTATATATACGAGCTTCTTAGTGTAGCACTGTAGCTACATGAAAAAAAATTTAAGAACCTTAAAGGTGTATAGATGATTTATTGGAAGTATGCGTAGGCTAGAAAACAATGGCCAAGTATGGGCTAGACGATTTTTATTGCAAATGATTCTCATTATGTGTTTCTGGGCAATATTTAGTATTTCGATGGTGCTGTTGTAAGTTCCACCCCAACTTGCAATACCGTATTGAAATTTAGAGTGTACAAGTCCATAATAAAGTTTTTCTTGAACAATGTTCTCTTAAGAGATACATTTTGCGAGTGACAGATAGCATGTAGTTTTCTAGTTCTTCGACACAGACAGGTTTTTGTCTGTGAGGACACCAAGATACTTATAACTCTTAACACCTTCTATATGAAAATAATTTGAACGGCACACTAAATCTTTGTGGAAGTTGGTATTGCCACACGTATGTACAGACAGGGACATTTTTTTACAAGACCTAGAGTGGAAGATAACATCAAAATTAAGTGGGCAAGGACCTCTTAAGTTGCATATCATAAGTTTTGTTTTATTGCTCATAAGTAGCTTACTGTTCGCGAACCATTGTCGCAGGATACTTAAATCCCTATGTAGTTTAAGAACTGAGTCAACGCCATATCATCAGTTAATGCAGTGTTACGACTACTGAAGTTTTAGCAAAACATTGAATTGACATATATTAAAAATAAGATTGGTCCCATGAACTTTGCGGTACACTAATTATGGTTTTTAACTGACTGCTAAAGATTCCTTCTATTTTTACTCGTTGGGTTCTCTCTGATAGGTACGTTGAAGACCACTTATGAATCGCACCCTTTAACATAGTCCAGCCCTATACAATTTATCCAAAAGTACTTCGTGATTGACCCTATCAAATGCTTTTGTCAAATCGATGAAGAGTACTAAAATAGTGTTATTATAATTAAAGCTTTGAAAAATTTCACTACACATCTTCAGAATAGCATCTTCAGTAGATCTCCCTTCGCGAAAACCAAATTGTTCGTTTCTAAAAACCTTGTTTTTATTTAAAAATGATACTATGCATACTTTTATCAGTTTTCAAAAAGCTTACCAAACGTTGGGAGTATAGAGATGGGCCTATATTGCGTCACTGAAGTTCGATTTTCTTTTTTGAATAGAGGAATGACTTCAACATATCTTAGACGTAGGGAAAGTACCACAATTAACAATTAAGTTGAACGAGTGATTAAGATTAAGAAGGGGTGGCCGTGGTGTAGTGGTATAATATACGCATAGACTCCTCAAGCAAAGGGTCGCGGGTTCGAATCCCATGCAAGGCAATTCTCTGAAAAAGTCATTTCATAGAATTTGTATGTAGTTATATGAAAATCCCGTCGGCGTCAACTCTGACATGAAGGCATAACACTGATGTTGGAGTGGTTGCTAGCTGGGCTAAATGTAACGAACTAACAACTAACACGTATTAAGACCCACTGGTTGAGGATGTACTGGCTGGTCTCGTCCAGTTTGACAACCACTTCTGGAAAAATATCGAAACCTAATACACCTTAGTTTCAAAGTACTACACCACCCTTCCGGTCCCTGGAGAAAAAGCCAGTAAAACGGTATTGATATCCTTTGGTGCACGCGCGGGATTATAAGAATGCCATCGGATGTGCAAGAATTTTTGTTATCAAGAGACATTATGAATTTGTGGACTTCTATCGGTGTGAAAGGTTGAAAAACAAAACTGTTATTTTGAGAAGTATCTTCGACTATATCTGAATACACATTACGATTACAAGCGTATTGCGGTGGATATGGGTTCGATTCTGTTGCGATAGTGCAAAAAATTTATTAAATTGATTGGCAATATCTACTGGGTCTGATATTTCTATACCATCCACATTGATTTTAAGGATATTTTCTTTTTTCTTTCTATTTTTAAGGATGTTATTGACCACTCTTCACTCATATTTCACATTACCCTTACAGTTTTGCAGTTCATTTGCGTAATATTTATCCCGACTTAACCTCTTCACTTAGCTTAAGATAGTATTTTTCCAAATTTTGGTTACAAGGATAGCGCTTGCATTTTTTCATTTTTTCCCTAACATGTTTTTTTTTTTTTTTTTTTGTTTATTTTTTTAAGATGTGAATTTTCTATTTTTTTTTAATACTGGGGCAACTTACAATATGAGCCTTAAGAGTGTTCAAAAATATATCGTAAGCTACTAAGAGATTACTTTCCTCATAAACAGACTCCCAGAATTCAAACATTAAGCACTCAACTAGTTTATTACAGTCAATTCTGAGGTGTTCCTTTAGAGGAACATATTTATCGAAACTATTAGATTGAACGGTTTCTATGTTTACTATAATACATGGGCTGCTTCTAAGAGAGGGCACTACTTGAATTAAATACATACCATTTTCAGTTAGTACCAACCTTCAAAAGATACGTATATAAATTTGACAACTGTCGGATGATTGGTTTTCGAGATATAGCGTTGTGAGTGAAGCAACTTTTGTTATTGTGAAAAAAGGGATTCAAAGCAATTTCGTGTGTTGATTTATCATTGCTTTTTAATGGGAAAAAATGCAGCCGATGGAAAGAAATGGCTTGATAAGTGTTATCCGGATTCTGCACCAGCCGAACGAACCATTCACAAGTGGATTGAAAAATTTACAAGCATAATCATACAAGCACCAAAGATGATGCACGCAGTGGATGTCCAAAAGAGACTGTTTCAGATGAAAACATCAAAAAAGTTTACAAAATGATTACGAATGACCGTTAAGTGAAGTTGATCGAGATAGTTGAGGGACTTAAGATATCAAAAGAGCGTGTTGGATATATCATACACGAATATTTGGACATGCGAAAGCTCTGTTCAAAGTGGGTGCCGCCTTTGCTCACAGTCGACCAAAAACAACAACGTGTTAATGATTCAGAGGAGTGTTGAAAGCTGTTCAACCGCAATAAAGCCGAATTTCTGCGTCGGTATGTGATAATGGATGAAACTTGGCTCCATCACTTCACACCAGAGTCAAATCGGCAGTCAGCTGAGTGGCGAGCAGGCGACGAACCTCGTCCAAAACGACCAAAAACTCAACAGTCGGCTGGCAAGATCATGACATCCACATTTTGGGATACACATGGAATAATTTTCATCGACTATCTCCAAAAGGGGCAGACTATCAACAGCGTCTATTACATTGCATTGTTGGAGCGTTTGAAGGATGAAATCGCAGAAAAACGGCCGCATTTGAAGAAAAAGAAAGTGCTGTTTCATCAAGACAATGCACCGTGTAACAAGTCGATGAAAACGATGGCAAAATTGAATGAATTCGGCTACGAATTGCTTCCCCACCCACCGTATTCTCCAGATTTGGCCCCCAGCGACTATTTCCTTTTCCCAGAACTCAAAAAAATGCTCGCCGGAAAGAGATTTAAGACTGATGAAGAAGTAATCGCCGAAACAGAGGCCTATTTTGAGGCTTAGCTGAAATCGTACTACAAAACTGGTATCGAAATTTTGAAAAACCGCCCTCGAAGCCGATTATATTGATAAATAAAGTTGAATTTTGCAAAAATTTTGTGTTTTACTATAAAACGGCACTGACTTTTTAGCCCATGTGTTACATTAGTCATGCAATAATCAGTAATTTTGTAGTCAAGTACTTCACGCCTTAATTTATGTGTAAATTGCGAATTTAATTTTACAAAAATATGATCAATGCATGTTTGTGTTTTTTTTTTCCCGTGATTCGAGTGGGAAGACATTTCAAGCCAAATAATGACATTGAAGCCAAATAAATATTCGAGTCATAACTAATCTTTAATATATCAATATTCATATCTCCAACAACCAATAAGTTTCGTGTCTTTACATCTTTAAGTAGGTTACTTATTTGTTCTATGAAAACATTTTATTTAATTTATTTTCATGCAGATTGTATATACTATACATAAAATAGTAAAATGTTCGTTAAAAATACGGCAACTAATCAGCGCTCATTAGACTTTTTTTCCACTTTACAATCCCTTTCGTATTCTTTTTTAATATATAGTATACTATGACACCACCTGCGCTATATGAGTTATTGCAATTGGGAAAGGGTTCATAACCCAGAATACTGCTATTGGATATTTCGTAGTCGTACAACCAGATATCAGTAAGTATACTAAAAACTGAATTAAAATTATAAGCGTTTAAATGAGCTAAAAGTAAATTTAATTTTTTTCTTATACTACGAATATTTTGATGGATGATTAGTTTATTCATGGGAAGAGCAGCATACATTCTTGCATTCAGTGAGCTATTTTAGGAAGTTTTATTACTCCACACATCGGTGTTTTTGATGACTTAGGAAACTCCAATTCTTCGCACAGTTTGATTAGTGCCTGTTCTAAAGTTCAAAGTACATCTTTACTTCTTCTACTGTTACATGTTCTTCCAATTTTCTATACAGAGCCACTATTTCCTCCCAATTCTGCTCAATTGATCTTGTTTTGATTCGACAAGTTCTCAAGGTCTTTCACTTCACTTAACTTTTCTATTTAAGACATCTTTAAAGTTCTGTCACGGTCGCCAAATAAATGCTAACTCAAATAACTTTACTTTGTTATGTAAAAGAAAGTCAGCATTTCACATTTTTCAACACACGACTGACAATTTTATTATTTTGATAAACAGATTTTTGCTTTGCACAGGCAATGTTTTTTAGCTTATTATTTGCTGGATATTGCTTCAAGCCGTGAGAACAGACATAGGCGTACTATTCGGAAATTTGAGTCCGTGAATTTATACCAGTGTGTCTGGTCCCACGCTTGGAACGATATCAGCATTATTATGTAAATCGGCAAAAAGTATAAGAAATGACACTGCTACAAAATGAAATCGTATGCGTAACTTAACAGAGCATGTTAACAAATGAAAGTCGTTTCCCAACTCGCATAGAGAACGCTCGGCTTTGAGGTGGTGCACATAAAAGTGAAAAGTTAATTAAATAGCGAAATAAGAAACCGATTAACAAATAGTTGTGTGTGGGTCAGTGGAACAGTAGTGGACTCGGTCTGTGGAAGACCTGGGTTCGAGTCCAGTAGAAAATTCACGGCTTACTTTTTTTAATTTATTAATATTAAAAATATAATAAGAAGTGGTAGTTTGGTAGTACTGCCGACTAACGATGGATACCGGTCAGACGGATTTCCCGCAGGTGGAACCGGTATCGAATCGAATGACAACGAGAGCATGCGAAACAGCAAGCAACAACAAGTCCTAAGACAGCAGCAATGCAAAAGTCAGATGATGATACGAAAGTGGAAAAAAGGCGCAGGAAAACCAAGGCGTGCTCTTATGAGTCTGAAGCGGGCGAGTGCCGCTACATTGGAGAGGGGAATCTCTTTAATTATCAGATACTGATACCTCAGCAGAAGAGAAAGAAGATGAGGAGGCTCAGCTTGACAAGCTTATAAAAGAGCTCCTGGAGAAGAGAGAAAAGTTGCGGCAGCAATGGCAACAACAAAAACTGCAACAACAGAATAAGGAAGCTATGAGAGAAATGGCAATGCAGCAAAAACAGAAGCAAAAGCAGCAGCAGCAACACCAACAACAAGAACAACGAATGCAACAGAAAGCGCAACCACAAAAACGAAAAAAACAACAACAGCAGCAAGTGCTACAGAAAATGCAACAACAACAGCAGCAACAGCATCAACAACAGCATCAGCAACAACATCTACAACAAAAACAGCAGTCTGAAAACGAGGGGAGAGAAAGAGTGCATCCCATAAATGTAAGTAATTTAGAAGTAAATGATAGTATTAGGTTATATAAGTTAGTAACTAAGAATTTTTATGTACGAACCGCCCTAGGAAAAGCTGATACTGAATACTATACATATACCCCTAAGGGTGAAAAACTTCAGACGGTGCTGTTAAAAGGGATCGATCCAGAAATACAAACGGAGGAGCTCGATGCAGATCTCAAAGGGTTAGAGAGCGACGACCTTAAGTTCGTGGGGGTCAAGCCGCTTACCACGGCCGCGGCAAGGGGTGGTAACCGTAAATTATCATTCTTCCTAGTGCAATTAACGCCCCACAGCAAAATCGATAGTCTGCGAAAAATCAAATTCCTGTACTATCATGCTGTAAGTTGAGAAAAATTAAAGAGGGCAGATCGTGTACTGCAATGTATGCGCTGTTCGGGCACTTCGCAGTTAATTGCAATATGCAATTTAGATGCGTTAAGTGCGATATGGACCACAAATATGGAGAATGTCCTTAAGGCAACGATAAAGTAGTAGATATGGGTCAAGTCTTTTGCGTACTCTGCAGGAACTCGGGGCATCCTGCCAATTTCAGGGGTTGTCCTAGGTTTCAAGAGCTGAAAAAGAAAGTCCAGGCTCAAAAACAGTTCATCGAAGAAGAGAATCGTCAAAAGAGTCGTGCTTTCTCTAATTTTGTGGCACCCAATGTATCCTTTGCCCAAATGGTATCTGGAGCGGGTAAGGCCACAATATACAAAAAATACGCCAAAGGTAGCTGAAAAAGCACCGGAAGCGGATCTGGATTTGAAAGCGATTCTTCTGTCCCTACACGGAAAAATTTATCATTTCCAGAAACAATTAAATGAACAAGCGGCTCGAATTGACGTCATCTATTCGACCCTGTTTGACAAGTCTGGCACGCCGATATATTGTCTGCTACGTTGAATGAGGTTAATCTGAAGATCCTTGCGTTAAACGTTAACTCACTAATCAGGATCGAGAGAAGGGCCAACCTACAAAATCTGTTGTTAAGTGAATGTCCAGATGTGCTTTTGATTAGCGAAAGTAAGCTCAACCAGAATCACAAAATTGGCTACAGTGGCTATAATATATATAGAAGAGACCGACCACATTCCTCACGAGGGGATGGAGTTGGTATCTTATTACGCAAAGGCATGCACCATAGGGTCATATATTTTAATCAGGTTTCGGGTGTTGGCAGCCTGCATCGTACGCATTCCTCTTCAAAGTCGAAGGCGAGTGTATGTGTTGTCGCTTTATGCACCTGAAGTACTTAATCCTATTCAATTTATAACTGAGCTCGAAACACTTTCGTTGCCTTCAGCTTCAATCGGAGGAAAATTATTAGTTTTTGGCCGGAGATCTTAACGCTAGACATGCGGTATGGGGAAATAATTCGTCAAACACCAGGGGCAACCAGTTATATTACTGGTGGGGTCAAAATATGATTGAGTACAGACTTGGACTTGGGATTAACAGACAGGAGACTAGAACTAACTAACACGGATCGAAACACAAGGAACTGTTAGCGAGCGTTCGAGTACGATAGTGATCACTACGGACTTTCCGCCACAATACGAATCCCCAATGAGCAAACGCAGCTGGAGCAGTATGGTCAAGCATATTCAAACGACTACCGTAGAATACGGTGGTCGTGCTTCTCCAGAATCTTACGTAATTTACGTTTAAGTGGAATTGATCCCCCGACTAACAGAAACTTAACAAACGAAGAAATCGATCGTAATTTACTGACGATGCAAGACGTTGTCCAATGAACTATGGAGCAGACTATCCCTCGGACAGAATACTCCGACGAAAGTTAGGTCGAAAAGTACAGAACTCTAACAATCAACGCATTGCACACAAAAGTAGATTGCTCTCGAGGCTTAAGCAGCTGTACAGACAGTTTACTGACAGAAACGACACGGAAATAAGAACGGTAAAGTCACTGATCAAAAACCTAAAACAATTAATTAAAGAAAATTGCGGCAAGTCTGTAGGTCTGTACTGGGGCAATAAGACTCGGGCTATAAAATCCAGTAGTCCGAATATGTTCCCGCAAATAAATAATTTATTCAGGAGGAAAGATCACAATGACATTTAGTGTGTCCGAATTCCACAAACAATAGAAAACAGACAGACACTACTGAGCGTTGGCATAAGTCTAGAGAATGTGGACTCAGGCGATGGTTTTTTTTGTGGTCGAAGACTCACAGGAGAAAGGGGATTTTCTGAGAGCTTTTTTCGAGGCCGTTTATACGGTGAACAATCCAGTTCACTGTAATCACATTGACAATAGGGCCTACTTCAAAATTGGCGATCCGAGAATCACGGTTTCACCGTATTCAGTAAAGAAAACGCGGCAAACGTCATCATCGCCGATGAACGAGCGTCCTCGCATTTGTTCGTGCGAAAAGATGAACTCTTGCGCATCTTTGAGTCTCTAAAAAACAAAAAGTCGTCGGGAGTAGACGGTATTCCAAACGTCGTATTAAGACACCTGCCCTTGGAAGCAGTGGATATATTTACTACGCTATTCAACAATGCGCTGAATAATGCATATTATTCGACGCATTGGAAAACAGCTGTGGTACACCAAATCCCGAAAAGGGATAAAGTTAGACCTAACCCTGCTAATCTTCGATCAATTAGTTTGCTTCCGAACATTAGCAAGGTATTCGAGAAAGTGGTTAATAGAGCGCTGTTGAGGAAAATAATATAATTCCGGAAAATCAGTTTGGTTTTAGGGCGAGGCATGACACTATTCATGCTGCGTCAAAGCTGGTCTCCGACATACAATGGAATAAAGGCAAGAACCAGTGTACGGGTGCCTGTCTCGTTGACTTTGAGAAGGCCTTCGACACCGTATGGCTAAAGGGACTTTTCTATAAGTTGACCAGAATGGGCATGCCGAAATCCCTGCTATATAAGATTTACGATATGCTTTTGGGAAAGAAGTTCGTTGTTAAATGTAACAATGTTATTTCGAGCAAGACCTTTGGCATTAAAAACGGCTTACAACAGGGGGCTGTGATTTCTCCGATACTGTTTAACATTTACAGAACTGATCTAGTAGGTTCCCTCAATCATTCCATAGCGTACGCAGACGATTTAGTGGCGTATAGATCAGGTCCAAAAATCGAAGTCATTAACACCCTTTTGCAACGTGACTTCGACCATATTAAGGCGTATTGCTACGATTGGAAATTTAAAATCAATTTTCAAAAGTCGAAAACAATATTGTTTAGAACTCCATTGAGATGGGCTTCTAGGGATACCAGATATAACTGGCAAAATTTGGTCATCATTGGACAGCACGGAATGCCATTAGCGGTGAGAAAGAAGCGTAGTGAGATACCTTGGTATCTGGCTCGATAAGTATTTGTATTTTGACAAACATATAGATGCTTGTCTTGCTGAGGCCAAGAAGGCTTTAGCCCTGACAAGAAGGCTATTTCACAGCAGTCAACTTGTCTCCAGGGTGAAGGTCATATGCTACGTAGCCCTAATCAGGCCAGTCATCGCGTATGGTTGTCCCGTGTGGTTCAATGTAGCGCCGTATCAGATGGAAAGGATTCGGGTATTTTAAAGGCAGTGTTTTAGGACCTCTCTCGGCTTGTACAGAACACCAGAATCTGACTACAAAAAATATTATCCCAACAAAGTCCTTTACGATGGGACTTATCTGAATAGGATTGACAATTTCCTGATTAAGGTCATCCGAAGACACGTTGCACGAGCAATGACTAATGATAATAGCCTGGGCTTATTACCCCAATGAAATGTACCACGAGAGAACGCTTCTATCGGGCTCTATCCCGCCACAGGCATTCCTCTATATTGATGCTAAAGAGTTAATGCATAGCAGGGATGGAACCCCGGTAATATGCCACCGCCACCGCGGTGCGAAGGACAAGCGGCTCCTCTACGACGGGTATGTCGCCAATGCTCAGGAGCTCCTCCGTTTTATTCCTGCGATTACGGACAGGGATTGGACCGATGCCGAGAAACAGAACACCGATGCTTTATGGCATTGGGTAAATCTCGGGGATGCTTGTGCACGATGTTAACGACTGCCAGTCGCATGAGGCTACGAGTGCTCACCACACCGATTATAGTTATGGTAGGTTAAGTAGAATAGGGACATAGTTTTAAGTTTTATAAACAATTTTAAATATACGGTATCTAAGATTTTCGAAAACCTTTTCTTAGAAATTTCATATATTGTAATACTGATAGATAAGATTAATTGTAAGATAACATAGTTTTTAAGGCCGAAAGGTAAACTTTATATGAGATGGTAGAGCGCTCGGTAAGAGCCAGTAAGCTGGAATAAGTAACTATCATTGTTTAATTAGATCTAAGCATTTTTGACTAGAATGTAAGTAGTAATGAAAGAATCAATAAAAATGAATTTAAGAGTTAACAAACGATTTTCCCGTAGTTAATACAAGAGTTGCCATTCCACCAGGAAAAATGCGGAATAATAGGCCTGTATTTTTTCAAAGACGACGAAAAAACATGAACGTCAATAACGACCGCTATCGTTTAATCATTTGGAAGGGCTTTTGGCCATAATGCACGAACTGAACCTTGTCGAAATGTGGTTCCAGCCAAATGAGTAATGAGATCTCTCAGCAATTTATCTCTCGTTTTGGTCCGGTGAAAAGTCGACTAGATTGTACGATTTGACCCCTTTAGATTACATCCAATCACTCGTCTATGCAATATCCAACTAAAACCCAAACGCTTAAAAAATCACTCATTAAATATATATACCATATATGGTATTATTTTACCTTGGATACAACTTTTGACTTTATTTCGATATTTCCTTTTTGCGACAGGCCGGATTTTGCCTGGGACTTCGGTTCCGATATTTCCTTCTGCTTGATTACAGTGCTTTTAGATGTTTAAAGTTTATTGTTGTCTTCCATGAGTCAATTTTATAACAACTTTCCAAGACTTTAACAACTCACACAAGACCACCGAGATGAATTCAAAAGTTCAATTTATTCTCTTAAAAATTCATTCTCTTAAACTTAATTGCTAGTGATATTACTCTATGATGACAAGGTTCGACTCCAACTCCGACATTTGTTGCGAGTTTCTCTCTATTAATTACTTTTTATTGCTTACTTAGCGTGAGAACGTTTTCAGAAACTTGAGTTTGTTGTTTGCGAGAAACAATTCCCATGCTGACGTATCTTCTGGGTGACTCCATAACACCTCCCCCTTTAAAATACATCTATGGATATTAAGCTTCAGGTATCTTTTGTGTTATTTATGATTGCTAAAGTTGTTCTTCCATAATTGCGTTTCCAAATAAAGTTGGCGATATCGAATAGGCGTTCTGAAATATTGTCTAATGCTTTTGACCAAAAATTTTGTTAATTTTGGATGTCTGTAGATACCATAGGTCCTGCAGTTCATGCATTGCTTTGGTGAAATTGTTGCTATTGGTTCTTAGTGTATTCTTACATTTCTTATGCATAGTACTTACGCAGCAGTCTTCCAAGTTTCCCTAGGAATATTTGTCTTGAATTGAAATTTTATCAGTTTCGATTATTCTTAGTGTTGTATCATAGGTATCATGATATAAGTTGTGTTACTATGCGGTGAAAATTTTGGAGATGCCCCCATCAACTAATAGTCCATCAACTATTACTCTTCAAATGCTGTACACCGAAATCCTGCAGCTAAAGCAAGTCAATACCGAGCGCTCAGAAAAATTAAATCTGTTGAAGAATGCAATGCTTCTCTCCATAAAAGAGTTGATGACCTGGAGGCGAAGCTGAATTTGCTGGAACAGAAGAGAAAACAGTACTCGGTGGATAATATTGGTATCCCAGATGTTAGTAATTACAACGTATGTGTGAGGATATAAGAATTGGTAACAGCTGTTGTTGGTAAAGAGATAAATTCACTCGGCATTGATTCTTGCTTTGTTAAGAACATTCAAGGCAGAAACAAAAACTCCACAACCAGCAACATTGTATGCGTGAAGTTCACAACATTGTTGTAAAAGATCAATGTGATAAAAAAAAAATTAAGGAGAAAAAGGCATTTTTGTCATCAAACAGCTTCCGTGAGCAGAGTAGCGACAAAAACAACAACAGTAGCAGCAAGAAGATTTACATCAATGATTGTCTAACCAAGTACATTAGGTTTTTACTAAAAATAGCAAATGAACTTAAACAGAATGATAAATGTAAATTTGTATGGGCTATGAAAATAAAATCTTTTGAGGACAATTATAAATTTTAATGAACCTAAATATTATATTAGATTAGGATGAGTAATGTGTAGTTTAGGTACACCTCCTCAAAATAATTTAAGCAATAACTATAATTCTTCCTCGTTTAATACTGATGATGTTAAATGTTTTTGTATAGAACATCAAAATAATGAACTAACGTCTGGTTTTTCTGTTATACACCAAAACAATCGTAATAGGCGAACTAATATCAAAACATCTCTCCCTCATCTCACACCTCTGGATAATTTACCAGATTAAATTTTTCCTACTGAAATTTGGATATTTAAATGAGAAAAAGATTTCTATTATTTGATTCCAAACTATTCTTTTGAAGCGACTTGTAATGAAACTTATGCTGCTGGAGGTGTCACTGTATATTATAGCACAAATGTAACCAATACCAATTTGAAAGTGTTGATATAATAAGCGTTTTTTGCAAAATTTCTGGCGTAAGTTATTGTTTTATCTGTGTCTTTAGATTTCATAAATGTTTAATAAATTGCTTCTTGGAGGAAATGTCGGGATTTTTTGATAGCTGAAGATTTTTTTTGCTGAAGAAATATAATTATTTTAGGTGGTTTTAATATAAACATTCTGTGTGATTCACCAGATGTAGATAGCTATCTATCTAACCTACCAGATTAAATTCTTGTCTAGATCATGTGTTTTTAAGATTTCACAGAAATATATTGGTCGCTTATAAGACAATTGTCTTTGATTTAAAAATAACTGATCATCGTCTTACTTTTATTAGCCTTAAATCTAGAGTTTAAATCTAGAGTTCTGGGATGAAGTTTAATCTGCGATCGATCCCACAGTTGTATTTGATTTGTTTCTACAATATCATATTCATAGCTGTAGCCAAATAATGAAAAACAAACTGCCCACAATCAACAAAAATGACATCAGAAGCCTGCCTCCGATCCCACGAAGTCGAAAAATTCTGCCAGCACACCTGACACAACACTTCCCTCAAGCCATGGCTTATCAATAAGCAATGTTGCGGCGCGCCATTTAGTGTCTCGCGATCTGCAGAGTTTTGCAGGTAATCCTAAAGAATGGCCGCTTTTTATTTCGAATTTTGAACGAAGTACAGAGGTATAAGGATTTTCAGATGAGGAAAATCTAATGCGCTTACAGAAGGCATTGAATGGAAAAGCTTTAGATGCTTATGCTTCCCGGTTGCGTACGTCAGGTAATGGTTACCTTTAAAATGTACGGTAGGCCAGAAATGATTGTCCAAACGGTGTTTAAAAAAAAAATTCACTTAACATCACCACCAAAAGCTGACAGGTTTGCTTTGTATTGCAGCTCAAAATCTTTGTGCAACAATAGAAACGTCTCGATTAGTTTATCATTTAAACAACCCAACGCTATTATAAGAACTTGATATTCGTCTATTCGTCTCAACTGGGCAATTTACAAGCAGAGTGCAGTCTCTCTCACTTCAGTAGATGGATGTATCGAATTGCCGAAGCTGCTAATGAGGTAATTACTCCGCTTAATATCCCTCCAACATCAACCAGCAAGAGCTACAGTAAAGGCGGAAGGGATAGAGGATTTGTTAATGCACACGCTGCTGAACTTGATACGAACAAGAGAGACCTATCCTATATTTGCACCGGCAGTTCCATCGCTGAATGCAAACAATTTCAGCAATCTAGCCGAACATCGAAATGGCTAGCAGTGAGAGAGCATCAGCTATGCCGCAGGTGTTTGAGCAAACGTATCAACAGCAAATAAGCATCAACGTCGGTTGCGGGGTAAACAACTGCGCAATCAAACAAAACAGATTACTTCACTATTATGGAATGGAGAATGAAAATAAAGAAGAACAAAAACACCAGCAACACTACTGCAATAGCCACCGAAACGATTCCAATTCCACTTTGTTCCGCGTAGTTCCTGTGGTTTTATATGGAAACAACACTCAACTCCACATGTTCGCGTTTTTAGATGACGGTTCCTCCTTGACGCAGGAGTTATATATCGCATTATAACTTGATATTAAAGGTAAACCTCAGCCAATCTGCTTAAAGTAAACAGGAAGCACCCATATGTATCAGAATAAGTGGATCCCGACGAAGATGAACGTAGCTGACGAAGGAACTAAGTGGCAGAAACCACCAGAGTTTAACACGTCTAGTCGATGGTTCACAGGACCTGCGTTTCTTAAACTGCCTACGGATGACTGACCACAAGAAGAACTCTTCGAGGACTTCACTGCAGAGGAGCTGAAAACGCACTTCGTTAACCACCACAGTCAGGAAGACATTTTTCGTTGCAAGGATATTTCAAGCTGGAATCGTTTTCTGAGAAATACTGCTTTTGTCCTTCGATTAATTGCTAACGCAAGAAATCACGGACATCAGACAGGCCGAAAAAGTTTTAAGATCTTATCACAAACCTAACTTCAGATGGCCGAAAACTTATTAGTCTGGGAGTACAAGCAAGTGCCTACCAGGAAGAGATCGCTGATCTATCAACCAAGCAAGCAGTTGAAAAATGTAGTCCCCTGTTTAACATTTTTGGACAGCAACTGTTTGACCCGAGCCAACGAAAGAGTAAATCACTGCAATGAAGTTAGTGACTTCGTAAAGCGCCCAATAATCATTTCGCGAACTCATCACGTAACGCATCTAAACGTTATGCGCTACCACTGTCGATACAAACACAAAAATCATTAAACAGTAAGCATTGAATTACGACAAAAATACCACATCCCTCGAATGAGAGCTGCACTTAGCGAAGTCAAGTGTACCTGCCAATATTATAAGCATACCAGCGTGCAGCAGCAAGCCCCAATTATCGCTCAGCTCCCACCCGCAAAGCTAGCATCATTTTCTCGACCGTTTTCATTTGTTGGAGTGGAAAACTTTGGGCCGATGAATGTAGAAATCCTGCGTAGAACAGTTAAAAGGTGGTGTGTTCTCCTGACCTGCCTTACTACAAGAGCAGTTCACATTGAGGTCACGCACAGTTTAAAATCAGGCTCCTGCATTCTAGTTATTCGGAACTTTGTCGCAGATCGCGATAGGCTCGTCGAATTTCATAACGACAATGTAACAAATTTTCACGGAGCTGAACGTGAGTCAAGAAAAGTTTTAGGACATGTAAATAAAAGTAACATAAACTAATGGAGGCGTTCACTTTAACTTTTTCTTCTTATAATACCGCGCGCGCACCAAGGGGATACCCTTTTACTGAATTTTCGTTTCGATATTTTTCCCAGAGATGGTTGTCAAACTGGACGGGACGAACCAGTGTATCCTAAACCAGTAGGTCTTATTACGTGCTAGTTGTTAATTCGTTGCATTTAGCCCAGCCAGCAACGAATCCAACATCAGTGTTATGCCTTCATGTCAGAGTTGATTCCGTCAAGATTTTCATATAACTACATACAAATTCTATGAAAAGACTTTTTTGGAGAATTGCCCTGCACGGGATTCGAACCCGCGACCCTCTGCTTGAGGAGTCTTTTCATATACCACTACACCACGTCCACCCCCAAATAGAATTTTATGTAAACTAGAACTAGAACTTCATCTAAATAAATATAATTTCATCCCACCCGGACCACTGCATATTGAGGCCAGTTGGGAGAGGCTAGTACGCTCGATGAAAACCGTGCTTCGTAAAATAATGCCTTGTCGAAAGCCTTCAGAAGCATGTTGGTGGAAGCGGAGAATATTGTCAACTCACGCCCGTTGACGTACAAACCCATCGACCATGGGAATAATGAAGCTCTCATCGAATGAAGAATAACCACCTGCAGTGTTTAACAATGAAATAAAAGTAGTTAAAAAATTGGCTTTCTTCGCAGCAGCAGCAGCGGGTTACTTCTGGTAACGGTGCGTAGGTGAGTTTCTTCCTACGATAACACGCCGTACAAAATGTAGCTCAAAGATGTCCCTTAAACACCCCGGTGTGTATATGGATAAAAGGCTGCCCTCAGAGGCCCACGTTGGTCCCTGATCATGCATTCAACACCCTCTCAGCTGCTTCCGATACGTCAAATCAAACTGATTTATCATTTTTGTTCAGTATTGTTTGGCAAATCATCATGCAAAGATCAAGAGCTACCATTACATCCATTAAAAGCAACGGTATGGTGTGCTTTATGGGCTGGTGGAATCATTGGTACATATTTCTTCAAAAATGAGGCAAATCAGAATGTTACCGTCAATGGTAACCGTTATCGCACCATGTTAACGGACTATGTGCTTCCCGAAATTCAAGCACATGGTCTCGGTGAGCTCTGGTTTCAACAAGATGGCCCTACGAGCCATACAGCGCCTGAAAAAATGGACTTGTTGAGAGATCATAATTTTTATTAATTTACTTTTCAAAAAGTAAATGCATTAATTGTTGTTTTAACCGATAATAAAAATTATAGGTTCACTTTCAAATTTATGTGTATTATTTTACATTATAAATCAAACATCACGATGAAACACCCTAAACACCCTAACACCCACAGACTTTGTTTCGGCAGCTCAGCCTTGTGCCTGTGACGCCCAAAAAAGAAAAGTTAGGCTACCGCTCTACTCCATGGAAGATCTCCATGGTGCCAAGATCTCTTTGACATTCAAAGCAGAGTTTTGAATTCTATCAAAGCTGCATACAAACAGAATCGAACCAATAAAAAAAATCTAATGACACCTATGTGGAAAGTGGTGTCGAAACACTACAGCTTTAAGCTGATAAATGGGCTCATTTCCCAAACTTCATCAACACACACATTGCTCCCGATTACATTCTCCGAAGACCAAAAATCAGCCAGAAATCTTTAAAGCACCTCTGCAAAAAGGCTTACGCTAATAACCCTACTAACCCTAAGCAGGTAGGAGACCAACTGTTTTGCGCAAATCATACAAACCATTAAGCCTCACCTCGCTTTTCCCAAAAACAATAGGAAAAGTATATGATAGAAATATCAGAGATGGTACACTTAATTGGAACCCACTTCATAAAAACCAATATGCCTATCAACCAGGAAAATCGACAACGCAAGCTCTTCAGGAACTCACAACAATGTTTGAAAATTACCTCAAAAATAAAGACATTGCGATGGGCTGCTGCCTTGAGATCGAAGGTTAGATACATGTAAACGTGTACGTTTTTGTTTTTTGCTGTACCTATCGATGCAATCGATACAATGCAACTTCTTGGTAGCTGATAGTCTTAAAGTCAACCGCTTGTATGTTCCATAGATGAACTAACATAGATGGCAAACTTTCCAGATTTTGGAAAATCAAAACCGTTTTCTACTGATCGCCTCTATCAATGCGACCCTCTCTGAAAATACGTGTGAATTGTCATTAACGGCAATTTCCCTCCTTTTTTACACAAAACCAGTCCGTTTTACAAGAAAAATGGCCACCCACATTACACAAGGGTGTGCAAATCTCTCTAATTCTAGCAACTTTAATTGTAAATTGCCTTCATTCTTCCAAATTCTGGAAAGTAAGGTGGATGTAAAAGTGTTGGTAGTTCACATACTCGTACAGACACGCTGTAAGAGTTAAGAGTTTGCAGGAGTTTAGTAGAGTCTCATACCACAACAGCGTCTCCAAATCATTCAGCTGTATTACGAAAATCAGCGTTGTTTTATTGTCAATGGTAACCGTTATCGCACCATGTTAACGGACTATGTGCTTCCTGAAATTCAAGCACATGGTTTCGGTGAGCTCTGGTTTCAACAAGACGGCGATACGACACATACAACGCGTGAAACTATGGACTTGTTGAGAAATCATTTTGGTGAGCAATTAATTTCACGTTTTTTACTTTAAATTGGCCACCTAGATCGTGCGATATCACACCTTTGAACTATTTTCTCTAGGGATATGTAAAATCTCAGTTCTTCAGGAATAAGCCAGCTACTATTGACGCTTTGCAAGCCAACATTACTTGTGTTGTCAGTGAGATATCAGTCGCTATGCTCGAAGGAGTCGCCCAAAGTTGGACCTCATAAATGGACCACCTCAGACGTAGTCGTGTGCAACATTTACATGATATTATATTTAAGAAGTAAATGCCATAAATTATTCTTTTAACCGATAATTAAAGTTTTAAGTTCACTTTCAAATTTTTGTATTTTATTTTACATTATAAATCAAACCTCACGATGAATCTACCTATACATGCAGGTTAGATTCGAAAACGTTGAGGTTCGGAGCATTGGTTTCCATTTGCTCCGCATATACTAGCCATCTCAAGTGATTGATGCGCAATTTTCTGACCAGGTTAAGGTCGCCGTTGAGCTGGTATAGTTTGTTGTTAAATCTTCTATTCCAAAGTCAAAGATTTTTTTTCTTGAAACGACTTAGGATATCTTCACCCGCTTTCGATAGAGTCCATGCCTTAACGCCACAAAGTAGGAGTAGGATGATCAAGGTTGTATATGGAGTTCCCTTAGTTTTTCGGGATAGGATCTTTCTACCCAACTCTGATAAATCAGAGTCGTCCAAAATGTTTTGCAAAAATTCGGCAATACCTTGGTTATTTTAACCGTGGTATGTTGTAATTATGCTTAACTTATTAAGTTGCTAGAGCTTGCAAAACGCCTATATTTGTAGCATTAATAAAACAGAATATTATTGTATACACAGAGCAAAACATACACCAAAGATAATGAATGATAAGTCTCTCAGACCTATGACATTGCTATAACACAGAGAAAGAAAAAAATATACACTAACGTCTCCCAGAAGTACGTTATCTAAGCAGGGTTAAAAAAATAAAGATCAATTGTGAAAATTTGATCGAAAAAAAAATTTGAATAAAAAAACTATTACTGCAAAAAAACTAGACATATATCATAGATTCCATACCTTTTCGCGGCAAGTGTTTTGCGACTAATCAGGCGGTAATGGAGAATTCGCAAAAAGGGCTGAAGACGATTCCAAAATTGGCCTATAAAAAGATTTTTAAAGATTGTGATTTTGATAAACAATAACAATCCTATTGCTTGAAATAAAAGTTGTTTTTAAAGCAAAATAAAGTATAAATGAGAGTATTAAAAATATTGTTAATCAAATAAAAATTCTTAAATTTCATAAAACTATTGCAAAACTTTTCGAACAGTGCTAGCATCTTTTTAAAAAGTTTAATGTAAATATTTCTCTAACTTCTGAAGTTCCAGGTTGGCTTAAATGTAATCAAAATGATGCAATGGTCTTAAAACTTTCGTAAACAAATAACCTAGTGAGTCTAAGCTAGGCAGTTGCAAATTATCCCAACGACAATATTCCTATATTTTTTAAAAAGTGTAGGTATCTCGAAGCTCAAAGTACTGTAATTGACCAGCTGATTTCTGAATTGCCTAGTCCAGAGATAATAGTGAAATCGACTAGCCCACATAATGCCCCTTTTTGACTAAATACCAAAAAAAGGTTGATAACTTAGGTCTACAGAAATGGCGTACTGTTGTCGAATATAGAAAACTGAATGAAGCGATCGACATAAGATTTCCTATTTCAAATATCGACGATATATAGGGCTTTCCAATAGGGACTTGACAACTTTGAATTTAATTTGGGAACGCACGCTTTCCCTAATCATCAAACTGTCTATGTCAATTTATTCAGTAAACTCAACATTTTCATCATGGTTAAGTACACTAACGAGCTACGTTCTCCGATTGGGTTCTGGAGAATATGCGCCAAGATGATAAATTTCATCGCAAAATCATCTTCAGTGACGAAGCTCATTTTTGGCTTTGTGGGTTCGTCAATAAGCAAAATATGTGTTATTGGCTGGGCGAAAACACACATGTGCTTCATGAATCATCACTTCATCCACAAAATATAACTGTTTGGTGCGATTTGCATGCCGGCGGCGTTATTGGGCCATATTTTTTCATCGACGATAACGATCGTCACGTTACTGTGAATGGTCAGCGTTATCGCGCCATGATCACCGATTATTTTTGGCCTAAATTGGAAAATATAGACTTGGACGACATGTGGTTTCAACAGGATAGTGCCATAAGCCACACAGCACACGCTACAATCGATTTATTAAAGAGTGAGCGTGTTATCTCAAGACATGGGCTTGGGCGGTCGCCTCGTTCGTGCGATTTAACGCCGCTTGACTATTTTCTGTGGGGCTACGTTAGGTCATTGGCTTATGCCAACACGCCGACGACGTTGGAAGAGCTCAGAGCCAACATTGAATGCGAAATGTGTGGCCTAGTCGTTGGTCGGGTCCAACGAATCGACCGCTGCAAACGTGCCCGCGGTGGCTATATGAACGAAGTCGAGTTCCATTCATAAATGTTTTTATTGTACTTCAAGCAAATAATAAAGTTTTTGAAATATCTCCAATAGCTTGCCTTTTATTTAAAAAAAAAAAATTGTCAAGTCGTTATTAGAAAACCCTATATAAGCAAAGCTTAACATTGGCCCTTTCGAAAGGATTCTACCAAATTCCTATTTGTATAAGGGATAGATATAAGACCACATTTTCAACCAGAAGCGGACAAATTGAATTCACACGCATGCCATTTGGTTTGAAAAATACACCAGCATCCTTTCGAATGATGATAGATGAAGTACTCTAAGTAGACAAATACTCTTTTTATGACGCGATAAAGAGTATTTAGGACATACTTTACAAAAGCCCAAAAAAAAACCAATGTTATTAAGCAGATTAAACTTCCTAATACAAATAAAAAAATAAAATCCCTTCTAGGAATTACCAACCTTTGAAGAACAAACTAAATAAAAACTTCGATATAAGATAAGAAATACTATTCCCCCTCTGATTTGACTTAATATATAAAGCATTCATTATCCCAAAATTGGAGTACGTTAGGTTTTCCACCTACTTCTTCTTTATATTTGAAACTTTACTTTATTTTTTATTTTGTTTTATGATATTTCTTCTTTTACTACATTCCAAACTTTACTATGTTTACGCTTCTATTACTATATTAAATCTATTTGTTAATATTCTACTCCTATGTTCTTAAGTTCAACAAAATTAATTCTTGCAGTTGGAAGCAAAAATTTGTTTTTTTATTTTTCTTTGAAGTAATTTTATACAGCCTTGGTTTCAAAAGTAACATAGGTGACCGTGACAGGACACAGGACATTGTCTCACGATTAGTTTTGTTTTAAATTTGATTTCACTGATCAATCAGTGAACGATAAAGTATACTCAAAAAGAAGCACATCAAGGCGGCTGGTTACACGAATAAATACACTCATACATCTGTGCACCAACGCAGTAGTCTGCAAGCAGAAACCACATCATTTAAAGGTACAGTGAATCTTCCGAAGGTTCCGTTTCCTACATTCGCAGGCGATTATACCAAGTGGCTAAGTTACAGCGAGACATTTTCCACACTAGTCGATCAAAATGATTCAATTGATAACATTATGAAGTTTCATTATTTGCGCGCATCATTATCGGACCAACCGCTTCGGTTAATCGTATCTAACGACGTAACGACGTAATTACAGTAAGTTGTTGAAAGAACGGTACGGGAAACAACTATAATTGTTGTTGATAGTGTCAATGTGTCCCTGCGTTCTTTGTCATCGCTCGGACGACCAGTCGCGCATAGGTATAACCAGATCATTAGCATCGTACTGTCGAGGTTGGACAATTCAAGGCGGATCGACGAACGTGTATCAGAGCGGCTACCTACTTTAGACGAGCTGTTTAAATTCTTCGGCAAGCGTTGCCTTCAGCTTGAAAGGAAGACCTCACAGCAGCCTAATTCATTGCCCTTCTCATCTGTTCCTCTGCCGAGAACAAGAAGAATAATCCATCAACAGCACCAAGGTCATGGTACGTAATTGCTTCAAAGGTTAAAGTATGTTGTTTTTGCTCTGGTAACAATTATTAACTTTTTTTTTAATACCGCGAGCGCACCAAGGGGATATGAATACCCTTTTACTGGCTTTTCCCCCAGGGCGCGAGCGGGTGGTGTAGTAGTTTGAAACTCAGGTGTATTAGGTTTCGATATTTTTCCCAGAGGTGGTTGTCAAACTGGACGGGAAGAGCTAGTACATCCTCAACCAGTGGGTCTTAAGTAAGTGCTAGTTGTTAGTTCGTTACAATTAGCCCAGCCAGCAACCACTCCAACATCAATGTTATACCTTCATGTCAGAGTTGACACCGACAGGATTTTCATATAACTACATACAAATTCTATGAAAAGACTTTTTCACAGAATTTCCTCGCACGGGATTCGAACCCACGACCCTTTTCTTGAGGAGTATATTCATATACCATAACACCACGGCCACCCCCATTTGTTTTTTGATCTAGAAAATATTTAACACTAACACCCACGGTTTCAAGCTATAAACGCCAAAATTCTTTGCATAAACTGCTTGCAACCCGATCATTCACACCAGGAATTATGGTTTTTTGCAATCAGAAAAATGCAGATCTCGCTAGGGAAATTATCACACCCTTCACAATAACTCAATTAAGTTCCAACAACCGGGAGAAAAACCATCTACTTCTCATGCAGTCACTGCTCAAAAATCGTGTCATACGACTTTTAAAAAGCTCTCTCTAATTAAACGCACTTTGCTTGCCACAGTGTTAATCAAAGTTATTGGCAAATATAGATACCCGATTATCTGCAGAGCTCTTTTAGACTCTGGTCCTCAATTCCACTTTATCACTAAAGCCCTCGCGCAGCAGCTAGGTATCAAACGCGTCAAGTCAACTACTGATATTACTGGCATTGGTACCACCGTAGCAATAGCACGTTTCATGCTTTCTACGACTATTCTGACTTTAAAATATTAGTTGTTCGCTTACCTTTTCGCAAACCTAATCCTAACCTCGGAAACAAAAAAAAAGAAACGACTACTTTTGCTTAAGTAAGTTCAAACGCGATTCTGAACTCCACAAGCAGTACATAAGTTTCATGAACGTATATGAAAACAGTCATCACATGCAAAATGGACACCTTCATATTCATCTAATTGTTTCTTACCGCATCATGCCGTGGTCAAGTCAGGCAGCTTGTCGACAGAGGTACGCATAAAATTCGATGCCTCTGCAAAATCTACAACAAATGTTTCCCTCAATGATACAATAATGACCGGTTCCACTGTTCAATCGGATTTTTTTACTGTCATTGTCAATATGTCCTGTTATGAGCTTAACAATTGGCAGTAGAGGAGGAATATGGATATTCGGCTTTGCCGTTGATTTGGCTGGTTGGCCGGGTTGGGATTGTCGTAATGGATCCATTTTTCATCACCAGTAACAATCCGATGCAAAAATGACTTCCTTTTGTGGCGTTCCAGCAGCATTTCGGACATGCAAAACCGCTTTTCGGCGTCTCTTGGCTTGAGTTCATGTGGAACCCAATTTCCCTGCTTTTGAATATTCAGCTGCTTTTAAACGTTTTGAAATGGCTGCTTGAGTGATACCCAAAGATTCTGCGAGCTGTTCTTGTGTTTGGCAACAATCTTCATAGAGTAATGCTTCCAGTTCTTCATCTTCAAACTTTTTTGGCTCCCCAGGACGTTCATCATCTTCCAAGCCAAAATCACCACTTTTAAATTGTGCAAACCACTTTTGCAACGTCCGCTCAGCTAGCGCATGTTCACCATAAACTTCCACCAAAATACGATGACTTGCGGCAGCAGTTTCAGTAATGAAGAAGAACTCCCCGCAAAAACACTTTTTCAGGCACAAAGTTCGACAAATTTGAGTGAAAAATATTATTGTTGTTTACCCTTCAAATGAATGACATATACTGAAATGACGTACAATGACAGTAGCTTTCCAACGCATGTTCTAATGGAATAATACAAGTTACGCTATCTCTTAGCAAACCGCATATAGATATAGAATAGATTATAGATCCAAATGTCACGGATTAGATAGACAAAACCGTAGAGGTTGAGGAGTTGCCGTTGTTATCAGAGAAGGGTAAACACATTCTTTACAAAAATTACTTAACCTTTGGGTCATAAAAGCTATTAGAATCATCATAATCCTAGAAGACAATTCTAAGTTGAGTATTATTTCCGCCTATTTGCCTGGAGGAAATAGTAGTGTGGATAAGACGGCTCATTTTAAAAGAGTTCTAAAAAGAATGTTTAAGTGTAATAATAAACTTTAAATTCGAGGTGAACTTAACTGCCGTTATCGAGCATGGCGTTGTTTAAGGGCAACTGCAGGTGTAATATTCTCTACTATATTATTGAAACCATCAATAATTACGCTTTGCTTTCCCTCCCTGGACAACACGTTCATTCCACCCACACCTTCTACAAATCCTTCCGTTCTTCATTTCTTCGTAACTAATATATTTTACCACTGTTCTCCCCCTAGAACACTGAATAGATTAGGATCAGATCATCTTCCTGTCAGTTTAATAGTTAGCATTTTGATAAGATCTTACTTTGAAATGAGACATAGTCACACTACTGCCAATTGGTATAATGCTTTAGGTACAAAGCATGTATAAACAGAAACATTGATAGCAACGAAGTGGTAGTTGAAGATACAATCTCCACTGACTATTGATATACATATAAAAAAATTTATTTCTACAGTCAAAGAAGCTGAAGACTTTGCTATGGCTAAGAGATCGATTTCAAATTTTCAAAATACCCGTCTTCCATCCTATATTCTGAGTCTTATTCGCCGAGGAACTGGCTTCGCTACCGACTTAATTGATTATCTGAACATATAAACATACTGAACAACACAACAAAGAAGAAGTTTAGCTTTCAAAAACAGACAGTGGAATTCACTGCTTTGCATTTTCAACAGCTCAAGCCCTCTTTCTGGAAAAATACGAAAGCCATCAAAAATAGAAGCAGTTACCTGCCTCCATTAATAGTTGACAACAACAAGAAAAGGCAGAAGTTCTGGCCCAAAATTTTAGCAAAAACAATTTAATTGCCGTTCATCTTGGTGATAATTATACCCAATCTGAAGTGGCTTCTTTAGTTTCGCTTATCTCAAACATTCCGTTCGTCATTGACGAAACTTAATTGACTAACACTAATAAGATACAAAGCTTTATCAAGCTATTAAAATCTAAAAAACCTCCAGGCCTTGATAAAATCAATAACATGCTTCTGAAAGCCCTACCAAAAAAGAGAATAGAGATGTTGACTTTAATTTTTAATTCATGTCTTAAGTTTTGTTATTTCCCTAATAAGTGGAAAACTGCTAAAGTCTTTCTTATTCCCTCCAGGATGGAAAAGTATATGGAGGATTATGTTGTTCTTCCTTATTCTCAGTTTGGTTTTCGTAAACGTCATTCAACCTTCCTAAAAGGTTAAGAAAGCTAAGAAAGCCTTTGATACTGTCTAGCATGATGGACTTATTTCTAAACTCAACGTAAATATCATTCGAAGTTTTCTTAAAGAAAGAACCTTTTCAGTTTGCATGGGCAATAATTTCACAACCATCAAATATATAAGATTCGGTGTCTCCCAAGAATGAATCCTTGGTCTAATACTATTCAACATATATACATAGATCTGAAAGTAAGTAATGAAAACACTCAGCTAGCGATGTATGCTTACGATACCGCCATTTTTGCGTCTGGCATTCTATTTTCCGACGTTTTCCATTTTTTGCAGAACTTCTTAAAAAACATCGAACAATATTGTAAAAAGTTGAAAATTAAGGTAAATGCAGATAAAACTCAAGTCATCTAATTGTATTCAAATTACATAGGTTGAGCAGATTCTTGCAAATATCTCGAAGTGGTGTTACATAAAGGACTTGCTTTCAGCACGCACATAGCTAGCCGTATAGATAAAATTAATATTACTGCCAGAATTCTATATCCCTTTATTAATAAAATTCGGATCTCAATACCCGTAATAAAATTATGTTGTTTAAAAGAATCTTTCAAGCCATCTCCCTCTATGGCGCCCCTTTATGGTTTAACTACATATGCTAAAACACATCAGCTGAAATTGCAAAGATGTCAAAATAAAATTATAAAAATGATTCTAAGATTACCAAGGGATTTTTCGACCCTTAGTCTCCATGATTTGGCAAAGGTCCAACTTATTACAACAATTGTTAACGACATGAAGATTAAATTTTACGAAAGGTTTTTATATTCAGAAAACACACCCATTACTCTATTAAGTGGAGAGGGGTTATTTGCAATATTAGATTTTAAGATTCAAATAAGGGTTCTTGATTGTAGCTTTTCCCTTAAATAAGAAATTTTTAAACTCTGTATTTTATGTCATTATATGTGTATATCAAAGTATTGAAATTGTAAGAGAAGTTTTTTCTATATCTCTTGAATATGCAATAACAAATAATTGTTACTTTCTTGTAATCAGAGCTACTAAATAAAATTCTTACTACTACCATTAAAAACCTACAATATAAAGAGAAACACAATAGTCGCTTTCCTGGACATAGAGGGTGTCTTTAATACAATATACTCGCAATCACGATTGCGCTGTCAATTTGGCAGGTAGACGACTCACTTGGGGAGTTGATCAATTTAATTCTAAATAGATAATCAACTCCAAACGGGGGGAAGTCTCTGCTTAGAGATGTATCACCCCTTAACTTAGCGGTTAATGAACTGCTGATATACCTGGTAGCAGGTGGTAGCAGAGTGATTGCCTATGCGGATGTCTCCCTTTCCATTTACACGCGTTGTGCGTAAACATTTCAAGGGTAACTTAACCCCTTGAGCGCGCGCTAATATAATATATAATAGAAATAATAATAATAATAATTATTATTATTTAATTATAATTTCCCATTTTCCAGGAAATACAAAATTTCAATCACAGATCCTCAATCAACTATACCAGTCTAGTCTTCTATAATCTAACATTCAAGAAAGTATCAAAAGAGCTACAGTAGCTTTATTCTCTTGAAAAATAGCGATTGGGAACAAATGGGCCTTCAACTTCATATAACCACTGGCTTTACGTCTCGGTTGTAAGACCGATATTCACCTACGGTCAATTGAAGCGAACTAAGCAGAGTCTAAAGAACAGCATTAGCGGAGTCCTACAGATGGATCTAAAACTGATAGCGGGGTTGGTGGCGGTGTTTTCTCAGATAAGCTAAATCCAAGCCTCTTCTTCCTTTTTTAAAATCAATAGGAAATTTTGGAGATTTAAGAAGTCCTGTCCTGGCTGAAGAAAAAGGTGATATCTGTAAGGAATATTCGCATCTTTTCGGATCTTCAGGCCAAAATTGAAATCACAATATAAAAAAATGATTTCAATGTGATATACCGGGACAGATTATATACGTGAAATTAGATAAAAGGCTGGAAATAAAATTCTATAGTAGGTTTAAGCAGAAAAAAATAAAAGTAGACGTAAATTCTACGGTTCACTCTAACAGAATGTGAGAAAACCGTACACAAAAGTCTTACTCGAAATTGAAATTGTCATCCTTTACTTTCTTACTCGTATTGTAGGCTGTAAAGCCGAAGTACAAATATCAGACTACTCACTAAGTGAAATGATTGCAATAGAAACTGGAATAGCAAAAATACCAACTGGAAACCATCTTGTTCACGTCATAGATCTGGAGCCGTGTGAGTACCTAGTTGATAATATAAGAAGAAGAAGACATAACACCAACAAAGGTCCTCCTTCCTATTTTTTCCTTTTCCTTAAACTAAGTCAAATAATTAAGTTTATAATAACACTAATGATTAACGAAACTAAAATAGCACACTAGCTCCTGCAGACGATCTCGTGAATATCCCCCAAAAAAAGGTGTTCGGCATTGATCACGATATCACGGGTGATTCATCTGAAATCAGAAAACCCGAAAGATTCTTTTAATAGATAGATAAATCTAGGTATCGAAATTTTGAATTTTAACAAAATGGCGTCTTACAAATATGCGTATATCTCGAAAAGTACTTACCGGATCGATTTGATATTTCAGGGAATGTAGTCAGATATACATATGTACATTACAAAAATACAAAAAAAAAACTTGATTTCTTGAAAATTCTGTCTGCGTATAACCGCCTAATATATGAGATCGACTAAAACTAAAAAATAAAAACAAACTATTGCTTAATTTGATAGGGAACGCACGGAAATTGAGCGCAGGTAATCCTAACCATGACGACCTCCAGTGGGTGGCCCTGACGCAGGTGGTAGTGTATTGTATTCAATAACAGCCGTGACCGAAAGAATTTTTTTTAGGCAAACAAAACCTCGTGAGATAATTTAATAATTTTGTCTCCCCATTAAATGTTGGATGCCAGCCATGGAGCGAAATAGCTACTGAGCCCAAAAATCTTTCTATCACATTTTCTGAAAAACTTAACACATGCCTTGGCGTCATAAGTGTAGTCATACCCACTTGAGTGTTAAGTTCTTTTTTTTTCAATTATCAGATAAAATCCAAATCTGAAGAATAATAATAAAGTTTTATTAAATGGGGATTTTGTTAATAGCATTAATCAAATAACTAATGTAACAATTGAAATAAAAACAAAGACATACTAAAGAATAATATTGTATTACTAATATAAATTACAAAATTTAATTTCTTAAAGAAGAGCTTATTAATATAGAATACGCCATACACTGGGCGTAACAAGAAATTGTAAATCTTTATACGAGGGCGGTCCCAGAAGTACCCGGCCTTACCAAGGCATGACGGTAGTTGTTTGAAAATATCACTGTATTGGAAAGTACGCAGTCAATAAAGCAAACGTTTCAAGTTTGAAAACACCACGTTGTTTAGTATTTGTTTGGCAGCCATCAATAGTGAACGTTGTCAGTGAAAATGGAGAAAATTGGTCATCGTTATGTGATACAGTACTTTTATTTAAAAGGCCTCAGCCCAACCAATATAAAAGCTAAACTGGATTCTACTCTAGGTGAGTCTGCTCCTTCGTTTACAATAGTAAAATTTCGGGTTGCTGAGTTTAAACGAGGCCGTACGAGCTGCCAAGGCTAGCATCGCAGTGGTCGACCAAATAAGTTTACGACTCCTGAAATGGTGAAGAAAATCCACAAAGCAGTTTTGGATGAACGTCGACTGAAAGTGCGCGAGCTAACAGACATTGTAGGCATTTCAAAAAGTGCGGTACATCGCATATTATTATTGTGTGCCGCGTTGCTCACACTTGAGCAAAAACAGTGTGGTAAAGATGTTTCAATTGCGTGTTTAGCGAAGTTTCACAGCAACAAAGCAGAATTTTTGTGCCGTTTCATAACAACGGATGAAACATGGATCCATCACTTTACACCCGAGACAAAAGAACAATCAAAACGATGGATTCAAAAGGGGGAACCGGTTCCAAAGAAGGCGAACACCGTTTCATCTGCAGTCAAGGTCATGGCGTCGATTTTTGGAATGCGCGTGGAAAAACTTTCATGGACTACTTTGAAAAAGGAAAAACTATCAACGGTCAGTATTATGCGAACTTATTGCAACATTTGAACGAAAAAATCAAGCAAAAACGACCGCATATGGCTAAGAAGAAAGTGTTGTTTCATCAAGACAATGCACCAGCTCACAAATCCGTTACTGAAATGGCCAAAACTAGTTAATTAAAGTTTGGATTGCTACCTAATGCACATTATTTAGCCCTCTCGGATTATTTTCTGTTCCCAAATTTGAAAAAATGACATAGCGGTCAAAGATTTTCCAACGATGAAGAAATGATGTCGGCAGTTAATGGCTATTTTGGGGAGCAAGGCAGTTCTTATTATAAAAAGGGTATCGAAGGTTTTGCACATCGCTAGGAAAAGTGTATAGAGCTGAAAGGCGATTATGTTGAAAAGTACATTAATAAATTTTTTTCCAAAATGTTCGTGTTTTCCTTGTCGGATGTATTGACGACGCGTTAAATCTTCCATACATAAAAATAGCTTCAAATATTTCTTCAATAATTTATAATACATTGTAAGCAGCCCAAGCGTATCATTAAATTTTTGGAATAAAATATGAATAAAACTTGTGAACGATGTAACTCTAAAAATAAATTATAATACGAAAAAAAATATTTTTAAATGTCCAAAAACAACATATTTGTAGTATCAAACTAGATTGTTAGTCATATAATAACTAGAAATTTGTGCTTATCATAAAATTATTGATCTTAGCGGAACATTCTGTATCCCTAGCCTACTACAAAGTATTAAAGCAAACTTTAACAGAATTAACAATCAGCATGTCCTATCAATTAAACGGCACATTAACAGAAGACTACAACTATATATTGCGACCGGCATAAATAATCTCATACATTTAAAAAATTCAACATTAGAAATCGAAAATAAAACCTACGTCTATAATATTGCAGTTATTGTAGTTTCTAAAGTAAAGCCATCCCATTGCACAATTCTCCACAGTCGAAGACATAGAAGAGTTGCTATCACTTGAAATGCTTAAGGAACTGCATACCAATTACACCGAAGACATGAACTCGTTTGAAACAAAGAACAATACGACTACAACTTGCCTTGCCTTTATTATGTTTTCGAAGAAAACGCTTAGAATAAATCCAGGTCTCTATGTGGTTGACACAGAAATTAAAGCAATGGAAGAAATAACACCAGCACAAACTCAATTTTCCAACGCGGATAAGCATAAGTACAAAGCTGAAAGAAAAAGCATCGGCAACACAAACATATGACAGAAAACCTGATGAAGATCGTGAGAACTATCACCACTAAAGCCATTTCGGATCAACCTGATTTCATACTCTTAAACTTCTCAAATGAGGACGTTTGAATTTAAGCGGGAAGGAATTAACAATATTTCTAAGTTCAAATTAAAAACATCATTCAAAGACCAATGCATCTCAGCACGTTCCCACAGATTCATATTATTTTAACGCATCATATCCACATCCATTCTACTCCCACTTTACAATAGGGCCACGCTCTAAGTACATGTTGCTGACGCTGCGTCTAAAGCCAACACATATTCCATTTCAAATATTTTCCCACATTTTGTACTACCTATATTCCGCCGCATAGTTTCAGATAGTTCATCTCCAGAAAAAAATTTAAATAGTTTTTTAATAAAAAAAAAAATAGAAATTTAATTTGTTCTTACCATATATATGTACATAAAATATAACAATAAGCAAAAAACCTAGGGAATCGTTGAAAGGAGCAACCGGATGTTGTCTCCATATATCGTCCGTAGGAGTTACATGTAAACACGTACGTTCGCATACATACCACAGCAATCCAACTTGTTGGTAAGCTTGTATGTTCTATAGCGAGGCATTTCGAAGCAAAAAGAAAATAAAGCAATTGCGCCATAGTTGCAAAGAAAAAGAGTGGTATGGTATAATACTGTAAACAAATTTGTATGTAAAGAAAGAATATGTATGTAAGTAAAGTAAGAAACAATCGCTGTTGGATTTATATCCAGAAATTACGGTTTTGTAACGGAACTTCAAAAGATATCTGACACACCTCTGAGAATGCCTGTCCTGGAATCGAAATCACCTAGATCCCTTCACTAACAACACCCTAAACAGAGACGTGTGTAAGACCCCCTTATGCTAATACCACAACCAAAACTTACGGCCACTGGACTCCGTAAGCTGTCCGGGTAGCTGCGTCAAGAGGATGTTCGAGGCCTTAGCAGCTGAGGCATGCTAGTGTCCGCTCATCCTAACAAATGGGCTGAAAAGTCCTTACCGTTTAATAGTAAAACACAAACGCAATGTAATAGTCGCTGTTGATAGTTTGTCCCTTTTGGAGATAGTCGATGAAAATTATTCCATGTGTATCCCAAAATACGGATGCCATAACCTTGCCAGCCGACTGTTGAGTTTTTGGTCGTTTTGGAAGAGATTCGTCGCCTGCTCGCCACTCAGCTGACTGCCGACTCGACTCTGGTGTGAAGTGATGGAGCCAAGTTTTATCCATAGTCACATACCGGCGCAATAATTCGGCTTTATTGCGGTTGAACAGCTTTAAACACTCTTCTGAATCATCAACACGTTGTTGTTTTAGGTCGACTGTGAGCAAACGCGGCATCCACTTTGAACAGAGCTTTCGCATGTCGAAATACTCGTGTATGATATATCCAACACGTTCTTTTGATATCTTTTGAGCCTCAGCTATCTCGGTCAACTTCACTTTACGGTCATTCGTAATCATTTTGTGGATTAATGTTATCATCTGAAACAGCCACTGCAAGCATCATCTTCGGTGCTTGTATGACCACTTTAAAATTTTTCAATTCACTTGCGAATGGTTCGTTCGGCTGGTGCAGAGTCCGGGTAACACTTATCAAGCCATTTCTTTGCATCGACTGCATTTTTTCCCATCAAAAAGGAATGATAAATCAACACACGAAATTGCTTTGAATCCATTTTTTTCACAATAACGAAAGTTGCTTCACTCACAACGCTATATCTCGAGAACTAATCGTCCGACAGCTGTAAAATTTATACACGTATCTTTTGAAAGTTGGTACTATGGTACTATGGTTGGTAAATGGTATAGATTTAATTATTTAGTTCAAGTGGTGCCCTCTCTTAGAAACAAAATGGACTTTTCAGCCCATGTATTAGCTCGTCGGTTTGGGAGCGTACTTACTATTATGCCTACGGACGGTGTTACGTGTTCCAAGCCATTAAAAGCTGTTATATCAATTTAACAATGTCGCGAAGCCCGAAAAATCCCAAAATCCAATGTCCCCTAGCACTTCTTCGCGGGATAGAGAAACCAAGGTGTCAGCGTCTCTCCTAGGTGTGGTCCCACCACTGCTCCATCCTGTTCTTTCGAATTGAATAAAGCGGCCTTGGCTTATACGTTACCCCTTTTTTTTTTTGGATAAACCCCAGTCTCAAATTTAGTTCAGATTCTCACTACATCTACGTCCGACGTCCCACGAAAAGGAATCGCGGCCTTACCCACACATAGACTTAATAAGCCATGATAGTTATCAAAACGTCTAAGCGAATACAGCAACAAGGCAAAAGGCAAAACGGAAAAAGAAGGAACAACATTTAATAAATATCAATAACTCAAATTATTAATAATTCAAATTATCAATAATTCGACTTTTTTTTTCCCCCCCTTTTAACTACAATACAATATAATTTATTTCATAATTACCAAGTGTACCGGTATGTAGTGAGCGTCAAGATACAAATGTCTCAAACATATTTAGTATACATCAAATCATTGAGTAAATAACATCATATTTTTTCATCGTGTTAAAATTGTCGAACTTTGTACCAGAAAATGATTACTTGCGAAAAACGTTAATTTTTTGGTTTAATTTGAAGAAAAGTGCTGCAGAGTTGCATCGAATGCTTGTCGAGGCATATGGTGACCATGCTCTATCAGAAGCAACATGCAAAAGATGGTTTCAACGGTTCGGTTGAGAAGTGAAAAGCGTGGAAGACCACCAAAAAAGTTTGAAAACGCCGAATTGCAAACAATATTGGATGAAGATGACACTTTGAGCCGGAAACAAAAGCAGAAATGTTAAATGATGCGCAACAAACAATTTCTAACCATTTAAAAGCTATGGGAAAGATCCAAAAGTCTGGAAAATGGATGCCACATGAATTGAATGAAAGACAGATGGAAAAGCGAAAAACCACTTGTGAAATTTTACTTGAAAAACACGATAAAAAAATCAGTTTTGCGTCGAATTGTTACTGCCGATGAAAAATGGACTTATTTTCAGAATCCTAATCGGAAAAAATCTTGGGTTATTCCGGGACAACCATCAACTTCGACTGCAAAACCAGATCGATTCGGCAAGAAGACAATTATGTGTATCTGGTAGGACCACAAAGGTGTCGTGTACCACGAGCTTAATACAGATCGCTACCAACAACAAATGATAAATTTAAACCATGTATTGATCGAAAAACGACCAGAATGTACCAGACGACACTGTAGGGTAATTTTGCTCCATGACAATGCACCTGCACACAAAGCAAATTTGGTTCAGCATACAACCAAATCACTTGGCTGGGAGCTGCTACCCCACCCGCTGTACTCACCAGACTTGGCTCCTTCCGATTACCATTTGTTTTCATCGATGGGACACGCATTAGTGGAGCAGCACTTCGAACCCTACGAGAAAGTCAAAAATTGTGTGACTTTTTGGTTTGCTCCAAAAGACGAACAGTTCTATTGATGTGGAATCCATAAATTGCCTGAAAGATGGAAAAAATATGTAGCTAGCAATGGCCAATACTTTGAATAAAATGTTTTTAACTTTCCCATTAAAAATGAGTGTTTTATTTTCACAAAAAAACGTTCACTTTATACCGATACACCCAGTACATAAGTCCGACAATGCAACCAGCGATATGTACATGTTCCGAACTACGAATGTACATGTATCTCACCATCGAATATCGAATGTTAGTTTTTTTTTTTACGGGACTTATAACTAGACATATAACATACTAACTGCAATAAAAGTTAGGCTACTTTTAGGTGGTTTATATATAGGGTGAGTTTTTTAACTTGAGACATCCAAATTACTCAAAAAATACGCGACATCGCGAAAAATATTTCAGACAAAAGTATCAAGGTTTTGAGGGGACATAAGATGGTGACCACGAGTTTGACCTTGAGCCCCATTTTCAAGGTCAGACGAAGGTCACTTTTGATTTTTTAGTGGGAACCCCTTTTTTTGACAGATTCGTAATCTGTGTAAAAATTACAATTTTTTTACATGAAATACTTTTTTCAAAAATGCGCTCTTTTCCCGTCAGAGGGCGCCATAAAACTTAAGACATCAAAATTAATCGAAAAGTACGAAATATCGCGAAAAATGTTTCAGACAAAAGTCACAAGGTTCTGAAGGGGACATAAGATGGTGACCACGAGTTTGACCTTGAGACCCATTTTCAAGGTCAAACGAAGGTTACTTTTGATTTTTCAAATGATAGTTCCTGATTTTGATTGCTCAGTCATATTACTCGTAGACCTGTCATTTGTTTTTACATACTGCGTTTAGCATAACCCAGAAACAACGACGTGGACGTAGCAGTATTTTGTTTCCTTCTGGGTGATTAATTAGAGTGGATCCCCTTGCCTCTCACTGTTGAATCATTGAATTCTTCCCATTTCGACGTTTATTTCCCGAGACTATTTCAACAAATGCTCGAAAATGTTACCATTCACTTCAATACACTTGTCTATCCGCACTCTAAATGAACCAACAGAACTGAGAATTATTTCTGGCGTATTCTTCCGGCAATTTCAGTTATTCGTCTTTTTATGTCCTCACGTGTTGTTGGCTTTTTTCTGTAAACCTCACTTTTTAAGTAGCCCCACAAGAAAAAATCAAGTGACGTAAGATCAGGTGATCTAGCAGGCCATTGCCTCGGACCCCCTCGTCCGATCCATCGTTAATGGTAAACATTGTTTAATACACCCCGGGCTACTTGGGAGTAATGGGCTGGACAATAATCATGTTGAAACCACATTGTTGGTCGCAATTCCAATGGCAGTTTTCTAGTAATACTGGAAGATGGTCCCGCAGGAAGTTTGCATACTTTTCGCCATTCAAGTTGCCTTCAATATAATATGGACCTATTAATCTATCCCCAATAATTTCCGCCCAAACATTAACATTCCAAGGGTGCTGGCGTTCAACTTGTCGCAACCAAAAAGGTTTTCGGTAGCCCAGTAATGCATATTATGTCGATTAACCGTACCGTGATTGGTGAAAGTCGATTCATCAGAGAAGAACACATTGGCGAAGAAAAGGGGGTCTCGTTCAATTTGCTAAAGTGCCCATTGACAAAAGGAAACCCGGTTGCGAAAATCCTCACTAAAAAGTTCTTAATACATTGAAACATGATAAGTATGGTATTTATGCCAATATTACATCTTACAGACAGTCGTTTTAGAAATTCCTGATTCACGACTTATTTGGCGAGTGCTATGTGAGGATCGTGTGCAACGGCAGCTAACACTTCTATTTCATTGTCCTCAACAGCCACCCTATCTGACCGATTCCTTTTCTTTGGTTGCACACTTCCTTCACTAGTGAATTGTTGTATGACCCGATAAAAGGAAGCGCGCGGTCGTATCTGGTCTGGGAAACGTTGGGCGTAAAGAGCAACAGCACCATCGATGATCCTTCCACTTTCTCCATAAATCAATATCATTTCAATTTTCTCTTGAATTGAAATAGCCTGCATTAATTATTAATCTGGAAAACGTTACTAATAATTATCAGTTCTTTAAAACAAATATCGATCTTCTAAATGAAGTACAGTTCCGTTCAAATAGAAAAAAATGGCAGAGTGTACATCATACACTCTCAGATAAGTTTAGGACAATTTGTCTCTATCTGAAATTTCTTTGAATTTTAACTTCACTCGAGGCAATAATGACTTCCTCAAAACAAATCTCGACCTTCTAACACCCTAACAACGTTGGAAACCGATTAATGATTTAGACGTGCCAGTGCAGTGGTATCTAGCACTGAATGAATAAGACCTTTGAGAAAAAGTCGTGTGCCCCATTGAGGAATACGACTGAGTGATGAAAATTAGGAATTATCATTTGAAAAATTAAAAGTGACCTTCGTTTGACCTTGAAAATGGGTCTCATGGTCAAACTCGTGGTCACCATCTTATGTCCCCTTCAGAACCTTGTGACTTTTGTCCGAAACATTTTTCGAGATATTTCGTAATTTTCGAGTAATTTTGATGTCTTAAGTTTTATGGCGCCCTCTGATGGGAAAATAACGCATTTTTAAAAAAAGTGTGTCATGCAAAAGAATTGTAATTTTTCACGCAGATTACGAATCTGTCAAAAAGAAAGGGGTTCCCATTAAAAAATCAAAAGTGACCTTCATTTGAGCTTGAAAATGAGGATCAAGGTCAAATTCATGGTCACTCTTCAGAGCCTTGTGACTTTTGTCTGACACATTTTTTCGCGATATCGCGTATTTTTCGAGTAATTTGAAAATAAAAAAAAAAATAAATAAATAAATAAAATAAAAAATGCCCTTTGCGGGCATTTACATCCCCAATATAATCTTGGAGTTTTACTATTCGCTCATATATTATACATATATATATTATAATACATAATAATAATAAGGGTGCAAATATGCACCCTAAATTCTCTTTTGTTTATATAAATTGTCAATATTATACTTTTTATTTATTCTAAATTGTCCCACGATATAAATTTCTAACACTGCACTATTTTACAAAATTGTTAATTTTAAATTGTGTCACGATATGCATACATATATCCAATTACAATTATTTTCACACACTCTATAGATATGCCAGCAGAATTAATGTATAAAATCCATAGAAAAAATACTTTTGCTTTTTGGTCAAACCTCTGTAAGAACCAGTTGTTTTTTTTTTCTTGTCCGGTTACACCCCAAACATAATTGGCGCAGTCGACGAAGTGGGAACGGTTTATTGATATTAAAACAATTTAAGTTATCGACGGTTTATCGATATTAAGAAGTTAAGTTATGTCGACGGTTTATCGATATTAAAAAGTCAAGTTATAGTTTAACTATAGTGACTGTTCATCGATATTACAAAGTTAAACTATATCAACGGATTAACGATATTAAAAAGTTTAACTATATTTATTGAAATTAAAAATTTAAAATATATCGGCGGTTTACCGATACTAAGAAGTTATTATCAACCAAACTAATATCAAGACCGGACCCAACAGAACCAGAGCGGACTATCAGGACAGGATAGGCAAATAATGCACATGTAAGTCTCGAAGTAGTAGTTCTCCAAATCCTTTTTTTATTTGCAAATAAGTTATTTTATAATTCTTGTTTAAATGATAGTGATTCTGAATCTGATTCGGATTTAAATTCAATTAAAATGGCACAAAATAGTGAACAAAGTGTTTTCTCCGCAGCGGATAACCGAATTTTGACGTTTTTCTCGTCTTAAGAGTACCGGACGAAATTAAAACTTTGCCAAAGTTCGATGGCAATCCACGTCTAAATTTTACCGTTGATTCCTTAAATAGATGACACTACTCATGGCAAAATTATACTTAGAGCCATACGAAATAAAGTTACTGACCCTGCCAACATAATACTTAATATGTACGGCCAACCCGTTATCTGGAAGAAAAAATCTAGTTCTGCAATACTCAGATTAATGAAAGGAAACGTCCCTTATTCGATACCTCCACGTTCTACGTCAAGGATCACAGCGGATCGAACAATTTTACAGTAAAGTTATCGAAATCTTCGCAACAATTGGGAACCATGTAGCCGTCCATGAACCAAACAAAGACGTTATTAAAGCTATTGTAAAAATAATTTGTGCTCGGAAATGTCCTCAATTCGTTTTTAATTGGCCTCCGTGAACCGTTAGGTGCAACAATAAGAGCGATGTTACAATTTTCCCTTCCGAATGCGTTCCCTTATTGCATTAAAGAACAAAACATATTTTACACTAAAGCCGAGACACCAAACAAATTTATTCAGGGACAAACCCGATTAAATACTTCCTCAGGAAGTAAAGTTTGTTAATCAAAAGTTCAAATTCCACAACAACCTAATCTATATAAACCAATTCTCCAGCAAATGAGAATGCCTTTCCAACATTCTCTAGGTCAACAACCCCCAATCCCTTTTCAACAAAATTTTCAACGACAACCCAATACGTCCTTTCAAAATACATTTCCTTTCCAACAAAGTCTTCAACGACCAGCCTTTTTTTCACATCAACAAAATCACCAGTGATTTCCCATCAAACAATTAGTCAACAAAAACCCCAAATAAACTCTACACCGAGAAATTTACCACCACCAGAACCCATGGATCTGGTAATACCAGACAAACGGTACGAACTCAAAGGAATTCCAATCAATTTAAAACTCAGTTCAGATCGGTCAACAACATCTATGAATTGGAACAGCCAGGAATATCTCAAACTACAAACAACTTTATTGCACATCAACCCGAACAAGATATATCTTATCAGCCTCAACTAGATCAGTATTATCAACAATTCTACATCCTAGAAGCAGACTAACATCAATACTACAATATTAATATAATATTAAGAATATTATCAACAATCAAAAGAAAACTGCAACCTTCCATCAGAAGTCCCATCACATGAGAATGACAATCAAATCGGATACCTAGATATTAACAAACATGGCTCAGTCCTTCCCTATCCCCTTCCTCTTCTCTTATCGATACAGGTGCATCAACTTCATTTATGAATCCCGAATTGATACATTTCGAAGATATGGTTTAAATAAAACAAATTACAATCAAAATGGTTCTGAATTCCCACAGCCTCGATAAAGAAGTAACTCTTGCAACCATTCTTGAATTTAATGAATCTGGAAAATTAAAATATTTCGTTTTCACCACTATTTTGATGGACTATTGGATGCATTATCTTATTTAGGAGCTTGAGTTGATCTCCCTAATAATCTTCTCATTACTAAAAATGCTAGAATTCCATTTGAATTATAACCAAATATAATGTCTGAAAAATTCACTATTTTTGCGAACTCAAAAGGATTGTAAAATTACCAGTCGACGTCAAAGATGGAGATATTCTACATACAATACATACAATACGTACTTAACACCCAACCTATATATTCCCGAAGGAATATACCTGCCAAAACAGTGGTACAGCCATTTGGCTGTAATAAATACACTTGCGGTCATAAAAACCGCACCACTTAATGAGTTCTCAAAAAATGCCTAATTACATCAGATCGCAAGGGTTTTTCCCATACTAATGAAGGGTATTCCTCATAGCGGAGTTTGGCCTCGTATTCAGTTCAAAAAAAAATCAGTACGAAGATTGGATGCAGGATGATTGGCAATGTGTGATACGGTTCGATGAAAGTAAGTTTAATTTTTTGTGTGCCGACAATTTGCCATACGTAGGACGGTCAGCAGGCGAAAGGTTCAAAACAGTGAAGTTTCCTCAAAGCCAGATGGTTTGGGTATGTTTTTCTTTTTACGTTTTGGGCCCTTTGCACTTTATTAATGGAACTATGAACTCTCAAAAGTATAGAGAAGTAGTAAGGGAGTTTTTGGTACCAGCAATTCAACAGCATCATTCGTATACTAACAAGTGCATTTTTCAAGATGATTCTGCACCTTGCCACCGCGCCAAATCCGTAAGTAAAGTGTCATAAAACAGCTTCTAGATGTCTACTTTATAAATAATAAATAGACAAGTAACTAGAGTCCTTCAATAATTTTCAGCTCAAGACAACGTTTGCTGACCTCGGAATTACCAGACTAGACTGGCCAGCTAATTCGCCCGATTTAAACCCAATCGAACACTTGTGGCATGTAATGAAACGTAAGATGGCTGAACATTAACCAGAGAGTAAAAAAAGCTAAATAAAGTTCTGGAACATGTATGGAATACTGAAATTTCAAGGGATATTACTGAACTTCTAGTAAACTCGATATCTTCTAGAATAAAAGCGGTTATAACCGCCAAAGGAGGAGCAACTCGGTATTGATAGTTTTTTGGTTAAAGTGGCATATCTAAACATCTTATATACACATATATAAAAAATGTATTGTTTGATTTTGTTAACCAATGACTGTAATAAAATATTTAAAACAAATAAGAAAATTAACTGGTTTTTCTTTCTTTGTTAATATCTTTTTTCAAACATTCAATAAACAGATGAAAATTAAATAGAAATACCTATAAACTACTGCGGAGTACTCAACAAAAATTTCATTTCATTAAAAAAAATATTATCGTAGTTATTAACAATTTTTCAATCATTTTGATATGGTGCGGTTTTTATGACCGCAAGTGTACCTCTAATAGTGATCAAATACTCTTTCTCGAATATCCCCTTGAAACTTCAATCTACAATGCAAATAGTTTCTCTGAACTAAATTCATTTGACCTTTCCACTAATAACTCAGACACTGATTCTATCCATTCCGATGATATCACAAAACTTATTAGAACCTCTCATCTTAATTTAGAAGAGAAAAAATCTGTAGTCAAAATTTTGCAGAAGAATTTTGCCCTTAAAAAAGGGCAGAAACTCTCATTTACAAACAAAATAAGATATCAAATCAAAACCACTGATGACACCCCAGTTTACAGCAAATCAAACCCCCAGATTCATAAAGAAAAAGTACAAACTCAAATCAAAAAACTGTTAGAGCAAGGTATAATTCAGCTACTCGCCCTGCAGTTCGCCAATTTAGATTGTTCCAAAGAAAAGAGATGCCTACGTCAAAACTAAATGGCATCTAGTAATAGACTACAGAAAGCTCAATGAGAAAACTGTAAGCGACAAATATCCAATTCCAAATATAAATGATGTATTAGACATATTGGAAAAAAGTATGTAATTTACAACACTTGATCTCGCCAATGTATTTCATCAAATAGAAATAAATCCAGCAGACATTAAGAAGACAGCATTCGCCGTAGATGGCTGACACTACTAGTATGTTCATCTGGCTTTCGGATTAAAGAACTCGCCATTAACCTTTCAAGTTTATCTAGTTTATATTGATGATATTATATTTTTTTCCACATCATTTCAAGAACATTGTGAAAATCTCAAAAAAGTATACAACAAATTAAGAGAAGCAAATCATAAAATTCAGCTGAACAAGGCCGAGTTTCTTCACAAGCAAGTGGCCTTTCTAGGATATTTTGGACAAGTGTAAACCTAACCCAGAAAAGATTCATGCAATCCAAAACTTCCCTATCCAGCAAACCCAAAGAGATATTAAATCTTTTCTAGGCCTTCTAGGTTACTACCGAAAATTCGTCAAGAATTTTGCCAAACTTACCCTAGCACCTTGTTTGAAAAAACATAGTTCAGTAAAATTCACTGACGATTACATTCGTTCATTTGAATTGAGTAAACAATTACTTATCAATCTTGCAATATACCGAATTTCAGAAACCCTTTATTCGCACCACCGATGCAAGTAATGCAAGGATCAATCGGAAGCGATAAACCCATTTGCTAAGCAAGTCGGATTCTCACTACAACTAAAGTATACTATTCCACCATTGGAAAGTTACTTCTTGCAATTGTGTGGGCTACAAAGTACCTTACACCTTATTTATTTGACCGTAAATGTACTATCGTTACCGATCACAAGCCACTACAGTATTGAAAAGTTTGATTACCATATCGTACACAAAAAAGGTTCATTAAACTGTAACGCAGACGCCTTAAGTCGAATAAAAATTAAAAGCCTCAAACTCAAAACAGAAATAAGCTTTAACGAAAATGTAGACAGTAGTAACGTCTCAACCCCTGACTCACCTGCAGAAAATACAAACGATCATATCTATATATTCGAGCGTCCTCTCAATGAATTTAATATTTAGATAATTCTCTCTAGAACAGATATAGAAAGACCAATGTTATCGCAGGTACTTTAAGAAATAAACTACGACCCATAATTTTGAAACCCATTTTCACTGAAGAAACTCTATAGATATTTTAAAAATTTTTCTACTAGCAAAAAAACAATGCGCAATTTTAACAGATGACAAAACTCTCAAGATTGTGCAGAACACGTATTCCAAGTTCTTTTTAAATAGTAAAATTTTTAAGATCATTCGCTGTACAGAAATTTTAGAAGACACTACCGACAGTCATACTCCAGACAAACTTATTACAGATTACCACACCAACAATAAACACAGAGGTATTAATAAAAACCTACTCCATTTAAAACGTAACTTTAATATTTTTGAAAAATAAAATCATAGGAATCGTCAATAATTGTGAGAAATGTCAGAATATGAAGTATGATAGAAGTCCACCCAAAATTAAAAACGAAATTCCTGAAAACCCTTCTAAACCATTTGATATCATTCACATAGATGTACTCGTATATAGCATCGACAACAGGAGAATATTAACAATATTAAACAATTTTTCAAAATTCCTAGCTGGATATCCTCTTTTAACTCAGAACAGTCTTAGCGTAATTAAAAGCTTTAAGCATTACTTTAGCCTTCACGGCGTATCCAAGGAACTTATATCTGACAAAGATCCAGAATTTACGTCCACAATATTCAATGATTTTTGCAGGCAGTACAACATAGAACTTCACACAACACCTTTTCAGCAAACTAGCAGTAATTCTCCTGTGGAACGTGTACACTCTACTGTCAATGAAATTTACAGGCTAATATATAGCAAAAATAAAACAAGAGACCACGATGAAATTGTAATGAATCTATCCTCACTTATAATAATCCAAGTCACACTGCTACCAAACTTACCCCATATGAAATATTTTATGGTAGTACTCATCAATTTGATAAAGAGATACAGTTTAGCAACCAACACGAATACCTAAAAAAAACTTAATGGATACAAAGAAAAAAATTACCCAATCATTAAAGATAAGTTAGAGAAATTAGCATTAGGAAACATAACAAAATTAAACAAAAACAGGACAGAACCAATAGATTTAAGAAAAGACACAATTATATCTAGAAAAGAAAATAGAAGAAATAAACTTACACCTAGATTTAGCTACCCCTGCGGGTAGGGGATGCCTGTCGTAAGGGGCATGAGGGGGCGCCTCAAATAAATTTCCCATCCTCAATTCAAGGTGTTATGCGACCCGTTCCAAGGCCTGAATGGTGCTCGGAATGTAAAATCAGTAGAGCACCGCGAACGCAGCCCTCCGGATACCTGGCGTCCTCCGGTTGTAACGTAGCCTTACCGCAGTACAGGGGTCTCTTATGCGGTGGACCTCCTTTCCCCCATACTCGTGGGATCTAATATGAACCTAGTCAAAAACAAAACAAATAATACAAACAACGCAAATAACGCAGTAAATTCAACGAATTTACCGCAGTCTTTTTATCGCTTCTCTAAAAGTTCAAGGGTATCACGATCTCCACCACCAAGATCGAATTTCTCCGGGAAATGAAGTCTGCCCGAAGCGCCTACGGGCGGAAAAACGAACTTAGTGACAAATAAAAGCTTGGAGGACGAAAACAACACACTCCGTACGAAGCTTAAGCAAATGGAGCTACTTTTTCAAGAGCTTAAAAAAGAAGTAGACACACTCTAACAGGAAAACAAGACACTGAAAACAATGCATATAAACGAAGCCCAAGAAAGCAGCCCACTCCACTCAACTAGTCGCGAATACCATACGGACGAAGAAGAGCTTACGCGTGAAACAAATTGGACCGTAAAGAAAAGACCGTCTAAGCGTCTAAGAAAAGTAAAGCTGGTTCTTCAGCTGAAGTCGTTCCAGATAAGAGCCAGGAGTCACAAAAAAACCGACTTCCAACAAAATTACGTCTTCCACCTCCAATCAACGTTGTTGGGATTTCAGACTAAAGCAAATTGCATTGCTTTCTCAAAGTATAAGGTTATATCACTGCGCAACAATGTGTGGAAAGTTAACGTCGAAAACTCCGATGACTACCGAGCATTGTCCGAAAAATTAAACACCGAGAAAATCCAATGGTACACTTTCGAAAACAAGTCAGAAAGACCATTACGTGTAGTAGCGAGAGGACTTCACCATTCGTGTACTAAAAACGATATTGTAAGCGACCTCCATGCAAAGGGCTTTAAAGCTCTAGACGTCGTAAATATTATTAAAAAAGAAAAGAGAAAAACAGAGAAAGACGAGAAAATCTTGATTAAGCGTGGACTTCCACTGTTTATGTTTAGTTTCGATAAGTCCGAAAATAAAGAGATATCTATAGTGTCAAAACTATTCTAAATATCGTAGTCAAAATCGAACCTGTGCGAAAGAACACAAGATCCCGCAATGTAAGCGTTGCCATGGCTTCAATCATACGCAGACTTATTGCCAAAAAGAACCGCGTTGCGTAAAATGTACCGGTAAACATCTCTCAGAAGAGTACAACTTAAATAAAGAACTTCTACCGGATGTGAAGTGGCGAAAGAACTCCAAAAAAGGCGCGATACGCTTAAAAAACCTTACGTCTAAGCCCAAGCGCAACTACAAATAAACCTAATATTGCTAAAGAACAGGCAGTGAAAGAAAGAAAATCCGTCGTGGTAAAGTCGAAGGATATACAAAAAAAAAACTCAAATTAAATGCCGCCACCGATTGACTCACTAACCTATGCACAAGCTGCGTCGCAAGGAAATAAAAAAAGCGGTGTTACGCCAGATCCAGTGGCTCACGTTTTCTCCCTAATTCTTACGACTCTTGAGGAGCAAGGCAGAACAAATAAACTTTTAGTTGAAAAATTGAACAATCTCGGGAAAGAAATACGTAAAACTCGATTTCAAGCATGAATATGAAACATGTGCTTAAAATATTGACGTGGAACGCAAACGGCATTATTAAAAAATTCGGCAAACTGGAAGTGTTGTTACAAAAAGCCAATATTGACATTTGCTTGTTTTCTGAAACTCACTTGAGGAAAGGACCTCGTGTGGAACTAAAGGGATACTGTGCTTATCATGCATACCACCCATCAAACAATACCAGAGGCGTATTGAGCACTCTATAAATATGAAGATTGAATGCGATGCAATGCAGTTAAGTTCGGTTCGCGTAAAATATAACCACCTGCACTACAACATTGCATCCATTTATTATCCTCCGCGATGCAAGCTAGAAAAAAATGACTTTAAAGGTATCTTTGATTCACTCGGACCGAATTTTATAATTGGTGGTGACTTTAATTTGAAACATACCTTCTGGACCGGTATTGTTTTTACTCTATACTCGAGACATACCGGAAGAATCAGTACCAAAGTAGCCACGTTCGCGGACGACACGGCGATACTAGCTACAGATACTTGAGTCGAGTTAGCTACTGGAAAGCTACAAATGGCTTTGAATGAAATCTACGAATGGGCAAAGATATGGCGAATTGTTCTCAATGAAACCAATACTACTCATGTTAATTTTACTTACCGTAAAATAAACAACCTTCCAATTTTCATTAACTTGGTACAAATACCATACGCAAATTAGGAAAGTATCTAGGAATGACACTAGACGTAAAACTGAAATGGAAGCCGCATGTTAAGAAGAAACGTGATGAACTAGAAAATAAATTCAGACAAATGTACTGGCTACTAGGAAAACATTCCAAGTTAAGCATACATAGCAAATTGCTCATCTATAAGCAAGTGCTTGAACCTGTTTGGACGTACGGTTTACAACTTTGGGGTTGTACTAAACCAAGCAACCGAAATATTCTCCAAAGCTATCAAAACAAAGCTCTAAGACAAATCGTGAACGCCCCATGGTATATCAGAAACAGTAATATCCACAGAGACTTAGGAATAGTTACCGTCGAGGACGAAATATTGAACTTTGCTCGCAAACTCCGTATTCGTCTTCATGGTCATTATCTCGTCCAGAATTTGGAGTATTTTATTATTAAAAACTTAGTGCGTCGAATACAAAGAATGAGACCATTCGATTTGGCGCGATAAGGACTATCCGCTTATAATAGCGATACTAGCAGGTGCTTTTGCTGGAAAGCTACTTGCCCCACGCGAAAGTTATTTGAAACGGAAACTGCTTGATAAGGTAGGGGTGTAGTCGATAAGAAGGGGTGTATGTTTTTAGTGAGTAAGAATCTCACACTACTATGAGCAACGGGTTTATAGTGTCTATGAAGATTTTCACACCTACCCACCAAAAAAAAAAAAAAACCTAGATTTAGCAAGCATCAAATTAGAACAAATAAGAAAGTCACTATAATTACTAAGCAAAATAAAAAATTGCACAAAGTAAAATTAAAAATAAACTTAAATTTCAGACTATTAATACTCACGACCATAAGCATCTTACTATGCAACTGCATCTTACTACTAATTGTCGGCTTGGCAGTACCTCTTATCTATTTCATTCGAAGAAGAAAGGGTGTTCCGCAATCTAAAGCCACATCCCTGCAACTTCCGCCACCACACTTGATCACTCCAACCATCGGAAACCCAGAATTTCTAAGACCATCGCTCCATTCTTAAGGGGGAGGAGTTACGTTACACTCAATCAAGAGTCATGCACCCTAAATTGTCTTTTGTTTATATCAATATTGCACTTTTCATTTATTTTAAATTGTCCCACAAAATTGTTGATCTCAAATTTTCTCACGAAATGCATATATCCAATTAAAATTATTTTCACACACTCTGTAGAAACATCAGCAGAATTAATTTATAAAAACTATTGAAAAAATAAATACTTTTGCTTTTTTGTCAAATCTCTGTAAGAACCAGTCGTTTTCTTTTCTGTCCGTTACCGGACACGCAATTTCTCCATCGGAGTGTGTAGTTTATATGTTAATTTGATGTGTGCATTGGAAAGCATTCATTACTTTTTTTTTCTCTATTTGCGTGAGGGGATAGGAAAAAATTGTATGATACGTATATGTATATTTTGAGCGTTACACTATAAGATAAATTACTTATCTTAAACTACAATACAATACCAAATATTGAAAGATAGTGACGATCTTGTATTGGTCGTTTGGTATCAGCGGGCGCAGACGAAGCTAATGTGGAGTGCAGAAGTAGAAGTAGGCGCATCTGGTTATTACCAAAGGACGTTTCATCGAATGCTGTACTTATACTTGTATTTCGTCCTGGAAGCCCCGAAAGGCTGTGGTTGATGATGCGGGCACGCAAGATGGTGTTCAGCGTATTAGTGTAGTAGGTCTTTTTCTTGATTTATACCATAAAGTCTTCAAGTGAAGTGAAATATCGAGGGGTAACCCTGGATCTCACTTAGAACACGCATATCAAAAGAATCACAGAAAAGTCACTCACTATGAACCAAAAAAAAAATACACACCTATAGCTAGACCAATAGTCACTTATGCATGCCCAATATGGTTGCATAAGTCTACATGACTTATAAAAAAAATTCAAAGATTTGCCTGTATGTGTGCTATGGGTCTGGAACTGCATTGTACCTCTCAAAACACCAACAGAGTCCATTTAATCTGGGTGACAGGTCACAAGGCTTATGACGTTTTACCATTTATCAATTAGCTCCATAAAAAGCTATGTATATAAATAAATGGCTAAAAACAAAGCCAACACAATAGTAGGTTTGCATGTGATTAACAATTTAATAAATTAAATGAGTTATTTAAATAAATAACATAAATTAAATAATCAAGCGGGAGCATAATTGAAAAAAAAAGCATGTTTGATTGGTTACGAACGTATGTAGAATTGTACTGTTGCTCCATGTGCTTGCTACCATACTTCATCAAACCAGGGATTTCTTGGTAGTCGAAATTACAAAGTTATGTACTCGTATCTTTATTATTATACAACTTCAAATATAAAATACAATGAAGGATTAACTTTTTATACCATAAATTAATAATAAATTAATAAATTAATGCGCGCTCAAGGGGTTAAGATACCCTTAAAATGTTTGCACACAGCGCGGAGAAAGAAAGCTAGGGATGAAAGAAAGAGAGGTACCGATGTTTTGAATGTTTGAAAGTTATAATAGTCACGAAATAAAGAGCTCGTAAGCGAGATGTACGGCTTAAGAATGAATCACGATATTTCAATGTACGTCCGAAAATGAGCTTGGTGGTAGACTAATGAGCATTCATAGCGAGACAAGGTTTGAATGGGCGTAATGCCATTGGAATTTTATATAGAGTACTGGTAGTGTAAATAGCAATAAAGCAAAGTGAGACAGGAGACATTTCGTCGGTGTTCGAAGTTGTCGGTTGACTAGGTGATATTAGCATCACCTATGAGTCCTATAGCACGGTTTTGAATTTTATCTAGCAAGTGCAGATAGGTTCTAGAAGGACTTCAACGAATATTAGCATTATACTGTTTGGGCGGATGAATGCCAGGTCAGAGGGGGAGAAATATTTTTTATATCATTTGAGGAAACCTAGACGTCTCGCAGCATTTTTTGTGACATCAAATATGTTGTCATTCGAACGTAGGTTGCAATACCGAGAACGGAGAGTTTTCCGATTTCAACGATGAAAATGCCATTCACTGACTGGCTGTTTGAATTTCGCTTCAACGACAGCAAACAGCATTTTGCATTGGAAGTATTACGTATTGGAAGCAAAGCTCGGTTCATTGCTCCCCAATTGGAGATGCTGTTTGTATCGAAATTAACTGTAATTACCTGAATATTATAGAAATTACAGATTTATTGTACTCGTATGATCGATGTGGTCGCAAGGTTTGAGTGGATTGTATTATCAGAGTTCTTACTGCTGATTTTTATGGATTTGGGTATCAGATGGAGCTTCGTGATGGCCTAATGAAACTCTCCATGCTAAGTTTGGGTTATACAACTTACGTGAAATAAATTGCCTCATAAAAAGTATGTCTTTCGGGCGCATCTGGTATTACGGAGTTTACAGACGAAGGGCATAAAGTCTTCGATTTAATGCACACTTCTTTTAGTGTAAAAAGCTTAGCGGACTCTTAATAGGTTAATGTCCTGGCCCCAATAACTTTTTTTTAGTGTTTCTTTTTTACCAGGTTCTCATAGTTCTCAAGTGAGAGACGCTTAAAGAATGAAATTCTACTACGTGCCTAAATTTGCCAACAGCTCAGCAATTTTTTCCAACTTACTTACTTACCGCGAAATCGATAACAGGTATCGCATTCGTATATCTGCTTTTTTACAGCTCTTTTGTGGCTTAATATCGAAAGTGCATGCCGCAGTTATATCATCACTTATTGGATTCTACCCTGTAGGGCCTATGTGTGAACTTATCGGATGATCAACCACATAAAGCGGTGACTTGTTTCCAGTATGATAGGATGTCGATGTTCAAAAGCAGGATTTATCGACTACCGATTGTTAGTATGTCTTCTTTATCTAGCGAAGAAGTAAGTTCCTGGCGTACCACCGTAAGGCGCTTCCATTGCTCCGATTTGAGTTCTATTTTTTTTTTGTTAAGTTGGTACATCTGCTGTTGACATTCCCTCTAAATCTTAGCGTTATAGCTTTTATTATTTTAGAAATGGATTTAAATTTGCAACAACAAACTTGTATTAAATTTTGCGTTAAAAACCGATTTAATGGTGTGCGAATGTTGAAAATTCTCTAAAGAAAACGGTCGTTTACCAGTGTACGAGCGGTTCAAAAGTGGTCATGAGTCAGTCGAAGATGATGAACGCAGTGGCATCAACATCGAAAACTGACGAAAACATTGATGAAGTAAAAGAAATGTTGGTCAATAACCGCAAATTAACCATCAGAGAGATAGTGGAGGACTTGAACATTGCTTATGGATCCGTCCAAGACATTTTGGTTAATGATTTGGGTTTTCGTCGTGTAGCAGCAAAGTTGGTGCCAAAAGACCTCAATTTCATGCAAAAAAGAGACCTCGTTGATGTCGCAAAGGAAATGATTTGCGAATCCGATCCCATATTCATCAAAAGGTTCATTACTGGAGACTAGACGTGGGCTTATGAGTACGACATGCAATCCAGACATCAGGCAAGTGAATTGTGGGCAGAAAACTCGTGGATTTTGCACCATGATAACACACCGTCGCACAATGCCATCATTATTCGTAATTTTTTGACGAAAAATGGAACAAATACCATCCAGCAGCCACCAAATTCACCTGATTTGGCTCCCTGTGACTTCTTTCTGTCCAATCGAGTTAAAAAACCACTATGGGGAACGCGTTTCAGCAGCCGAGAGGAAGTAATGGAAAAATCGCAGGAAGCACTGATGGGCATACGGAAAACCGAATATAAAAAATATTTCGAGGATTAGGTCAAGCACTGGCATAAGTGTGTTGCAGTCGCTCAGTGCAACGAATGTATAAAAATAAGGACAAAAATCATAGCTCATTTTATAATTGTTTTATTTATTAATTATTATTAGTTTATTACATGGCTAATGGTTAATTATTTGTGTATTAAACAATTTTAAATATGTTTTCAGACTAAGTTACATTATTCGCTTTCTAAGACTGTTTCAGATTCTGTTTCTGTTTCTGTGACTCATTCATTTGAGTGATCCGAATCTATATTTATATCAAATGTTTCAGACTGAGTATCATCAGTAATATATTCGGCAATGTCTGAAGTAATTTTCTGACAACTATTTGGAACTTTTCGAAACTTAGCAAGGCCTAGGTCAGACGTAACAAGAAGCATTTTCATGATATCACTACTGGTATTGATTCGTGATGATTTCCGGGCATTGTGCTCTCGGATATAGTGAATATTCTTGTGCCTACACTCCAATGCTTCTTCAGACAACTGAACTATCGGAATTGAAAAGGATAAAATTACATCAGGACCATGTATTAACAGTTTATCCAAAGTTACAGGCATATAACACCAGTAATAATTACTAAGATATATATCTTTTGTTTCATGAACTAATTTCCTAAGCCTTGGCATATTAATATTTTTCCCGCTGGATGTTACTCTTAGTATTATTGATAACTTTGAAATCAAATGTTCGTTTATGCCGGTAATTGAGGAACTTACAGATGCATTAGCGAAAAATCGACGGGTAGTATTTGCGTCATTAGTGGAACCGAACCCAGGCTTCGGTTTGTCAATAATTAATCCAATTTTTTTTTTGAATTCTTTTTGTATATTTAATTTTCTTTCTAAAAGCTTTTTTTTCAAAAATTTCCCATTTAGATTACCACTTTTTAAAATACTTAGCCAACAATGTAAGGGTGACAAACCAAAGCCGTAAGCTAACTCATTTGGCTGAAGACGTTCAATTCCCTCTTTGTTAATATCTTTAGGGGTACATCCACAAATGTAACACGAGCTGAGTTCGTTTCACTTATAATATTACAAATACTACCATCTATCATGGTGAACAACATTTCAAAATTTACAGTGATGCAGCTGTCTTTAACAGTAATGTTTAGAGGAACTAATTCATTAAATAATTGATCCATATTTGCTTTCTCATTATCTACCAAATTTGCTGACTCTTTCGAAAATATGAACTTTATACAATAGGTCGACAATAAAATATTGATAATAGTCTGGGATTTGCCCACTTTATATCGCCACTATCATCATCGACTATTTGTAGTGGAACAAGTGCAATAAAAAATACAAATTCATCAGAACTATTAATTTTCTGAAACCTCTGTTTATAAGCACTATGCCCAGAGCTTCCATGAAAGCCCCATTTACATACTAAGGTTACAATAGCGGACAAAGACAAAGATTTATCTGCGATGGGCTCAATTATATATTTTGCAGTTTTATTGAGTAATTGCTGCAAATCTACTACAGCATGACTATCTGAAACATTAATTGTATCAGGTAGTCTTTGATCCCTAATCTTTTTTATCGCATAGTAACTAGGGAATGTATTCTTATGAATACTATTCACCGTGGAGTGCAAGATATTGTATTTCCGGAGACTGAGTCGCAAGTCTAAGTAAAGGGCTAAGGCTTGAAGACCAGGTATACATTTCAAATAAGATAAAGTCCCTGACTCCCTTGATTAAATGGCAGCAAAAGACAGCTCATTAGAATCCCAGTTATGAAAAAAACTTTCAACTCTGCGCTTTTTTGATTTATGAAATAGGCTCTCAAAATCTTTTTCTGGTCGACCTCTTTGTAATCCACGAGTGGAAAGAACTGGGGTATTGGACGTCTGCTGGTAGCTCAGAACTTTTTCTTCCAGAGTAACATCCTCTCTCAACCAGTCCGCATATTGTGTGTTGAACGTATTTTACATTCGATGAGTGCGGTCCCATCTAGTTTTTAATCTTAAAGAAATTATTTGTTCCGGTGCACTTTGCCAACCACGCTTAATCAAAATATGTTCAAAAATGGCTTTTACTTTGCAGTTTGAATTAGCAATTCTAAAGTGTTTGCTGAAAAAAAATTACAATATATAATCTAAATCGGCACGTTTCGGCACGTAAATTATTTTTGAACACAAAGTACACGAATAATGCTTTCCACAAAAAAAAAAACTGAGGGTGGGTTATGCCCTCAATTTTTTTAAAGCTTATCCAAAGTTAGAACAACACAAGATTTCGACATTGCACCACACAAATCATATCCACATACCCATCTTCGATAATTTCAATGCATTAATTTTATTGATGAACACTTCAAAATGCACTTAAAATAATATAATAAATTTTAATCGCAAAAAAAAGCACTACACAATTTGGAACGTACGATGACAATTGTCAAATGAATTGCACAAATTACAGTGTGTTTATGTTGGCATCTAAAATAACAGTTAATGATTTACTTAGAAGAAAGAAAAAAAGGTGTCATACACATTTTTCTATTACTTACTTTTATACAATAATAATACGATCAATACAAAGAAAACATAAAAACCAAAAATTGTAATTTTGTATTTTTGTGCACTAGTCGTTGCACTGTGAGTCGATGGGGATTACTTTGAAGGGGACAATTTAGATTTAGATAAATAAACTTGTATTTTTAATTTTTTGAATGAATTCCTACTACGTGGAAAATTGTACGTAAGGATCGTTCAAGAACTGAATACCAAGAGTCTGCAAGAGTGTCGATTTTTCGGCAAGTGGGCCTTTGAAAAGTTTCAGAAAGATCCGCTTTTGCATCGAAAAATTCTCTTCACCATGTCTTCTCTCATGTCTTCTCTTCATGTCAATTCACCCGCAAAAATGCACTGTTTAGTGCGGCTTATGGTCCGACGAATTCATTGGCGAATTTAAGTTCAAATATGACCGTGAGAACAACGTTACCGACAATAGCGTCCGCTATCGTTCAATGATTTTGAACTATTCTTTGCCCAAGATTCATGAGCTAAACCGAGTCGACATACGACGTTACATGCCATACAGCATGCAAATCGATGGATCATTTGAGACATGAGTTAGTTGAGCAATTTATCTCTCGTTTTTGTTCCGATGAATTGGCCGGCTAGATCGTGCGATTTATGGGAATACGTCAAATCAATGTCTATGCTTATAAACCTGCATCAATTACAGCCTTGGAAGACAATATTACACGTGTTATTAGCGAGATACCCACCAATATGCTGAAAAAAGGGATTAAAAATTAGACTCTTCGTATAGACCAATTTAAACATAGTCATGTTCGATATTTGCATGAAGAAATCCTTAATTAGCGAGATACCCACCAATATGCTGAAAAAAGGGATTAAAAATTAGACTCTTCGTATAGACCAATTTAAACATAGTCATGTTCGATATTTGCATGAAGAAATCCTTAAAAAGTAAATGACAAGCATTGATTTATCAAATAAAATAAAAATTACGAGGTGGCTGTGGTGTAGTGGTATACACTACATTGCCGTGCGAGGCAAATCTCTGAAAAAGTCTTTTCGTAGAATTTGTATGTAGTTATATCAGAATCTCATCGGCGTCAACTCTGACATAAAGGCATAACACTGATGTTGGAGTGATTGCTGGCTGGGCTAAATGTAACGAACTAACAACTAGCACGTACCGAGACCCACTGGTTGAGGATGCAATTGCTCGTCCCGTCCAGTTTGACAACTACCTCTGGGAAAAATATCAAAACCTAATACACCTTAGTTTCAAACTACAATACCACTAGCCCGCGCCCTGGGGAAAAGCCAGTAAAATGGTATTCATATGCCCTTGATGCGCGCGCGGGATTATAAAAAAAAATAAAAAAAAATTGTTTAATTTTCCTGTATTTTTTGATAATAAAAACAACCCCTTAAAAAATCACCCATTATACTCGTACATAGATAATCGTCGTTCGCCCACTGCTACTTATAAATTCAAAGTTGCTGCATGAAGAGTGAGAGTGTGAGATCAAACATGTTTCTAACTGCACTTCACCCACTTCAGTTTCTGTAAAACATTGCATCAATTCATCAATTAATATTTGGATTGGTGAAATATATCAACGCTCGACAAGAAATCATCGATGTACATTTAATTTTAAATTATCTTGGCTATTCATATATGCTACTTACTAGCTTCAGCCGCCTATGCTTCATCATCGCCCAATATGGAGCCGGTGCTGTTTGAAGTCGGTAATTTGTCAAAACTTTAGATGCCTGTGCCGGAATCAGATTTTATTTCGGTTTTTCTTTTGAGATCTCTTGTAAATGTATAACAAACTGACCTCCATCTAATTTAAATGCCAATAATGTTTTGTGTAGCGAAGGGCCCGCCACCAGTTGATCATTTAACGAAACTGAAAATGTGATTTTACTTATAACGGGATGTTATGAAGATGAGAGAACTTCTTTTCGATTTCCTTGCGTTCTCCTTGTTTACTTAGTAAATCTAAATCTCAATTCACATTGTTTCCTCTCAACAGAGATTTACTTAGGATCCAAATATTTCTTAACCGGAATAGCAACGTAGGGCCGAGCGTTGTCATGATAGAAAATTATTGCCTCGTGTCTGGTTGCATATTCCGGGCATTTTTCGGCTACTGCTCTCTTCAAACGGATTAATTGTGTTCGGCAGCGTTGTCCATTGATGGTTTTATCCGGTTTTAGCAGCTCATAATACAGCACACCCATCTGATCCCACCAAATACAGAGCATTACCTTCGGGCCATGGATATTCGGCTTTGCTGTTGGTTTGGGAGGTTGGCCGGGCTTCACATATGATTTTTTGCACTTGGGGTTATCGTAATGGGTCCATTTTTCATCAACAGTAATCCGATGTAAAAATGACTTCCTTTTGTGGCGTTCCAGCAGCACTTCGGACATGCAAAACCGCCTTTCGACGTCTCTCGGCTTGAGTTCATGTGTAACCCGATTTCCTTGCTTTTGAATGTATCCAGCTGCTTTTAAACATTTTGAAATGGCTGCTTGAGTGACACCCAAAGATTCTGCGAGCTCTTCTCGTATTTGGCAACAATCTTCATAGAGTAATGCTTCCAGTTCTTCATCTTCAAACTTTTTTGGTTGCCCAGGACGTTCATCGTCTTCCAAGCCAAAATCATCACTTTTAAATCGTGCAAACCACTTTTGACACGTTCGCTCAGCTAGCGCATGTTCACCATAAACTTTCAACAAAATACGATGACTTTCGGCAGCAGTTTTCTTCATATTAAAGTAATGAAGAAGAACTCCCCGCAAAAACACTTTCTTAATCACAAAGTTCGACATATTTGTGTGAAAGAAAATTATTGTTGTTTACGCTTTAAATGAATGACATATACTGAAATGACGTACAATGACAGTAGCCTTTCAACGCATGTTCCAATGGAATAATACAAGTTTCGCCATCTCTTAGCAAACCGCACGAATAGTTATAGACCCAATATTTTTCAAGCTTCCTGAGAAGTTATTAGGACGGATTTTTGATGAGCACAAGAAGTTGTAGGGAACTTGGTGCTTCTGACGACTACATCGTTCGATGTCTTTTATCGATGGATTGAAATACCTATCAAATACAAAATGCATCTTTGAAGCATCCGTATTACAATTTTTTCTCAAAATTACTTCCGATACTTTTTCAAAAGTTCTAAAAAATACTAGCTGTATATGAAATGCACATAAATTTGTAAAAATATTATCAAATATAGGTCTTTCTGTGCACTAAATTTCCCTTGCCATTTTTGCAATAACTAAATCGTAGGTTAATATAATTTCCTGCTCATCATATTGTTCAGCTATTTTCTGAGCATGAATATTGTCAAGTATACAACGGTGTATGACAAGGTGTGTGAGTTAATTTGAGGTATATAATCAAGTATTGGATTTCTTTCATATCTGTAACAGTTCTGCAATTAAATCCAATCCACATAGGCGTTTTATGAACTGTAAACAAGTAAAGTGCACATATTTGGTCTTTCATAACATCATTCTGTTTTGCTCCCTGATACTGATTTTGAAAATTTGAAATATTTTCTGAGCATAAATATTGTCAAGTATACAACGGTGTATGGCAATGGGTATGAGTTAATTTGAGGTAAATAATCAAGTACTTCGATTTCTTTCATATCTATAACAGTTCTGCAAATTAATCGAATCCACATAGGCGTTTTATGAACCCTAAACAAGAAAAGTGCCCATATTTGGTCTTTCATAACAGCATTTTGTTTTGCTGTTTTGCTCCCTGATACTATTTTTGAAATTCTGTTATACAATCTAAATGTATAAACACTGGTTTAGCTGAAGGTTTTTTAAAATAAGGCCGTATATCCCGACAAATTTCCTCAAATCGTCGTCTTATTCTAGGTATGGGCATTTTTGCTACTGTTTCATCAAGTGTGGTAGAAGACGGTCTTTTTTACAGGAAGAATCAATACGTAATGTGTTCTCCGTAAAAATATACTGATAGATTATTCCAACGGTATCGTTAATTGATAGAAATACCTAATGTCTGTATAAGCATAAGCAGAAACAAAGTTCAAACAAGCCAGTAGATCTTGTGAAATTTCAATATGCCTAAAAACTGAGACAAAAAATATTGTAATATCCCAAAGAAAGTAAACATTTTTAGTCGTTCATAAAAAATTATAAAAATATTGCCTTATCTAAACGCTCATTTATAATGACATTCCAGCTCTCAGCTCTTTGGGCAAGGTCAATCTGCTTGCTGTACACTTTGCAGCCAGCTCAATACTTCCAAATTGTGCTTTATCTTCGCCTTTACTTGATAAATTTAATCGGACATAAATCTCATCCAACACACACATGTATTTACAAGTCGACGCAAAGTGCGACACACCGATGAAAATGTGCACTTAACCAAAATCAATAATTGTGACATACTATTAGATAGTAGACGTGGTGACAATCATTCAGTTAATACATTGGAGCATACATCACAAACCAGTTTTGAGAGAAATAATACCTCTCAAAGTATTGATTGCACGAGCAATCTTCCAAGGAATTCCAACAAGCAACCTACTAACAATAATAATCGTACTGCTAATACTAACAAAATTAAAATAAAATTAAAGTGGCGCTGCAATCGGTAAGATGGTGGTATACTACCAAAAAATGCGAACTTCAATAACAGGTATGTTTCATGGTATACCAGCTTTTACGTTTCGGCACGTAAATTATTTTTGAACACAAAGTACACGAATAATGCTTTCCACAAAAAAAAAACTGAGGGTGGGTTATGCCCTCAATTTTTTTAAAGCTTATCCAAAGTTAGAACAACACAAGATTTCGACATTGCACCACACAAATCATATCCACATACCCATCTTCGATAATTTCAATGCATTAATTTTATTGATGAACACTTCAAAATGCACTTAAAATAATATAATAAATTTTAATCGCAAAAAAAAGCACTACACAATTTGGAACATACGATGACAATTGTCAAATGAATTGCACAAATTACAGTGTGTTTATGTTGGCATCTAAAATAACAGTTAATGATTTACTTAGAAGAAAGAAAAAAAGGTGTCATACACATTTTTCTATTACTTACTTTTATACAATAATAATACGATCAATACAAAGAAAACATAAAAACCAAAAATTGTAATTTTGTATTTTTGTGCACTAGTCGTTGCACTGTGAGTCGATGGGGATTACTTTGAAGGGGACAATTTAGATTTAGATAAATAAACTTGTATTTTTAATTTTTTGAATGAATTCCTACTACGTGGAAAATTGTACGTAAGGATCGTTCAAGAACTGAATACCAAGAGTCTGCAAGAGTGTCGATTTTTCGGCAAGTGGGCCTTTGAAAAGTTTCAGAAAGATCCGCTTTTGCATCGAAAAATTCTCTTCACCATGTCTTCTCTTATGTCTTCTCTTCATGTCAATTCACCCGCAAAAATGCACTGTTTAGTGCGGCTTAACGTGAGAACAACGTTACCGACAATAGCGTCCGCTATCGTTCAATGATTTTGAACTATTCTTTGCCCAAGATTCATGAGCTAAACCGAGTCGACATACGACGTTACATGCCATACAGCATGCAAATCGATGGATCATTTGAGACATGAGTTAGTTGAGCAATTTATCTCTCGTTTTTGTTCCGATGAATTGGCCGGCTAGATCGTGCGATTTATGGGAATACGTCAAATCAATGTCTATGCTTATAAACCTGCATCAATTACAGCCTTGGAAGACAATATTACACGTGTTATTAGCGAGATACCCACCAATATGCTGAAAAAAGGGATTAAAAATTAGACTCTTCGTATAGACCAATTTAAACATAGTCATGTTCGATATTTGCATGAAGAAATCCTTAATTAGCGAGATACCCACCAATATGCTGAAAAAAGGGATTAAAAATTAGACTCTTCGTATAGACCAATTTAAACATAGTCATGTTCGATATTTGCATGAAGAAATCCTTAAAAAGTAAATGACAAGCATTGATTTATCAAATAAAATAAAAATTACGAGGTGGCTGTGGTGTAGTGGTATACACTACATTGCCGTGCGAGGCAAATCTCTGAAAAAGTCTTTTCGTAGAATTTGTATGTAGTTATATCAGAATCTCATCGGCGTCAACTCTGACATAAAGGCATAACACTGATGTTGGAGTGATTGCTGGCTGGGCTAAATGTAACGAACTAACAACTAGCACGTACCGAGACCCACTGGTTGAGGATGCAATTGCTCGTCCCGTCCAGTTTGACAACTACCTCTGGGAAAAATATCAAAACCTAATACACCTTAGTTTCAAACTACAATACCACCCGCCCGCGCCCTGGGAAAAAGCCAGTAAAATGGTATTCATATCCCCTTGATGCGCGCGCGGGATTATAAAAAAAAATAAAAAAAACTTGTTTAATTTTCCTGTATTTTTTGATAATAAAAACAACCCCTTAAAAAATCACCCATTATACTCGTACATAGATAATCGTCGTTCGCCCACTGCTACTTATAAATTCAAAGTTGCTGCATGAAGAGTGAGAGTGTGAGATCAAACAAGCCCGCTATCGCGGGTCTACCATCCACATGTTTCTAACTGCACTTCACCCACTTCAGTAGTTGGAACCCAGTTTCTGTAAAACATTGCATCAATTCATCAATTAATATTTGGATTGGTGAAATATATCAACGCTCGACAAGAAATCATCGATGTACATTTAATTTTAAATTATCTTGGCTATTCATATATGCTACTTACTAGCTTCAGCCGCCTATGCTTCATCATCGCCCAATATGGAGCCGGTGCTGTTTGAAGTCGGTAGTTTGTCAAAACTTTGGATGCCTGTGCCGGAATCAGATTTTATTTCGGTTTTTCTTTTGAGATCTCTTGTAAATGTATACCAAACTGACCTCCATCTAATTTAAATGCCAATAATGTTTTGTGTAGCGAAGGGCCCGCCACCAGTTGATCATTTAACGAAACTGAAAATGTGATTTTACTTATAACGGGATGTTATGAAGATGAGAGAACTTCTTTTCGATTTCCTTGCATTCTCCTTGTTTACTTAGTAAATCTAAATCTCAATTCACATTGTTTCCTCTCAACAGAGATTTACTTAGGATCCAAATATTTCTTAACCGGAATAGCAACGTAGGGCCGAGCGTTGTCATGATAGAAAATTATTGCCTCGTGTCTGGTTGCATATTCCGGGCATTTTTCGGCTACTGCTCTCTTCAAACGGATTAATTGTGTTCGGTAGCGTTGTCCATTGATGGTTTCATCCGGTTTTAGCAGCTCATAATACAGCACACCCATCTGATCCCACCAAATACAGAGCATTACCTTTGGGCCATGGATATTCGGCTTTGCTGTTGATTTGGGAGGTTGGCCGGGCTTCACATATGATTTTTTGCACTTGGGGTTATCGTAATGGGTCCATTTTTCATCAACAGTAATCCGATGTAAAAATGACTTCCTTTTGTGGCGTTCCAGCAGCACTTCGGACATGCAAAACCGCCTTTCGACGTCTCTCGGCTTGAGTTCATGTGTAACCCGATTTCCTTGCTTTTGAATGTATCCAGCTGCTTTTAAACATTTTGAAATGGCTGCTTGAGTGACACCCAAAGATTCTGCGAGCTCTTCTCGTGTTTGGCAACAGTCTTCATAGAGTAATGCTTCCAGTTCTTCATCTTCAAACTTTTTTGGTTGCCCAGGACGTTCATCGTCTTCCAAGCCAAAATCATCACTTTTAAATCGTGCAAACCACTTTTGACACCTTCGCTCAGCTAGCGCATGTTCACCATAAACTTTCACCAAAATACGATGACTTTCGGCAGCAGTTTTCTTCATATTAAAGTAATGAAGAAGAACTCCCCGCAAAAACACTTTCTTAATCACAAAGTTCGACATATTTGAGTGAAAGAAAATTATTGTTGTTTACGCTTTAAATGAATGACATATACTGAAATGACGTACAATGACAGTAGCCTTTCAACGCATGTTCCAATGGAATAATACAAGTTTCGCCATCTCTTAGCAAACCGCACGAATAGTTATAGACCCAATATTTTTCAAGCTTCCTGAGAAGTTATTAGGACGGATTTTTGATGGGCACAAGAAGTTGTAGGGAACTTGGTGCTTCTGACGACTACATCGTTCGATGTCTTTTATCGATGGATTGAAATACCTATCAAATACAAAATGCATCTTTGAAGCATCCGTATTACAATTTTTTCTCAAAATTACTTCCGATACTTTTTCAAAAGTTCTAAAAAATACTAGCTGTATATGAAATGCACATAAATTTGTAAAAATATTATCAAATATAGGTCTTTCTGTGCACTAAATTTCCATTGCCATTTTTGCAATAACTAAATCGTAGGTTAATATAATTTCCTGCTCATCATATTGTTCAGCTATTTTCTGAGCATGAATATTGTCAAGTATACAACGGTGTATGACAAGGTGTGTGAGTTAATTTGAGGTATATAATCAAGTATTGGATTTCTTTCATATCTGTAACAGTTCTGCAATTAAATCCAATCCACATAGGCGTTTTATGAACTGTAAACAAGTAAAGTGCACATATTTGGTCTTTCATAACATCATTCTGTTTTGCTCCCTGATACTGATTTTGAAAATTTGAAATATTTTCTGAGCATAAATATTGTCAAGTATACAACGGTGTATGGCAAGGGGTATGAGTTAATTTGAGGTAAATAATCAAGTACTTCGATTTCTTTCATATCTATAACAGTTCTGCAAATTAATCGAATCCACATAGGCGTTTTATGAACCCTAAACAAGAAAAGTGCCCATATTTGGTCTTTCATAACAGCATTTTGTTTTGCTGTTTTGCTCCCTGATACTATTTTTGAAATTCTGTTATACAATCTAAATGTATAAACACTGGTTTAGCTGAAGGTTTTTTAAAATAAGGCCGTATATCCCGACAAATTTCCTCAAATCGTCGTCTTATTCTAGGTATGGGCATTTTTGCTACTGTTTCATCAAGTGTGGTAGAAGACGGTCTTTTTTACAGGAAGAATCAATACGTAATGTGTTCTCCGTAAAAATATACTGATAGATTATTCCAACGGTATCGTTAATTGATAGAAATACCTAATGTCAGTATAAGCATAAGCAGAAACAAAGTTCAAACAAGCCAGTAGATCTTGTGAAATTTCAATATGCCTAAAAACTGAGACAAAAAATATTGTAATATCCCAAAGAAAGTAAACATTTTTAGTCGTTCATAAAAAATTATAAAAATATTGCCTTATCTAAACGCTCATTTATAATGACATTCCAGCTCTCAGCTCTTTGGGCAAGGTCAATCTGCTTGCTGTACACTTTGCAGCCAGCTCAATACTTCCAAATTGTGCTTTATCTTCGCCTTTACTTGATAAATTTAATCGGACATAAATCTCATCCAACACACACATGTATTTACAAGTCGACGCAAAGTGCGACACACCGATGAAAATGTGCACTTAACCAAAATCAATAATTGTGACATACTATTAGATAGTAGACGTGGTGACAATCATTCAGTTAATACATTGGAGCATACATCACAAACCAGTTTTGAGAGAAATAATACCTCTCAAAGTATTGATTGCACGAGCAATCTTCCAAGGAATTCCAACAAGCAACCTACTAACAATAATAATCGTACTGCTAATACTAACAAAATTAAAATAAAATTAAAGTGGCGCTGCAATCGGTAAGATGGTGGTATACTACCAAAAAATGCGAACTTCAATAACAGGTATGTTTCATGGTATACCAGCTTTTACGTTTCGGCACGTAAATTATTTTTGAACACAAAGTACACGAATAATGCTTTCCACAAAAAAAAAACTGAGGGTGGGTTATGCCCTCAATTTTTTTAAAGCTTATCCAAAGTTAGAACAACACAAGATTTCGACATTGCACCACACAAATCATATCCACATACCCATCTTCGATAATTTCAATGCATTAATTTTATTGATGAACACTTCAAAATGCACTTAAAATAATATAATAAATTTTAATCGCAAAAAAAAGCACTACACAATTTGGAACGTACGATGACAATTGTCAAATGAATTGCACAAATTACAGTGTGTTTATGTTGGCATCTAAAATAACAGTTAATGATTTACTTAGAAGAAAGAAAAAAAGGTGTCATACACATTTTTCTATTACTTACTTTTATACAATAATAATACGATCAATACAAAGAAAACATTAAAAACCAAAAATTGTAATTTTGTATTTTTGTGCACTAGTCGTTGCACTGTGAGTCGATGGGGATTACTTTGAAGGGGACAATTTAGATTTAGATAAATAAACTTGTATTTTTAATTTTTTGAATGAATTCCTACTACGTGGAAAATTGTACGTAAGGATCGTTCAAGAACTGAATACCAAGAGTCTGCAAGAGTGTCGATTTTTCGGCAAGTGGGCCTTTGAAAAGTTTCAGAAAGATCCGCTTTTGCATCGAAAAATTCTCTTCACCATGTCTTCTCTCATGTCTTCTCTTCATGTCAATTCACCCGCAAAAATGCACTGTTTAGTGCGGCTTATGGTCCGACGAATTCATTGGCGAATTTAAGTTCAAATATGACCGTGAGAACAACGTTACCGACAATAGCGTCCGCTATCGTTCAATGATTTTGAACTATTCTTTGCCCAAGATTCATGAGCTAAACCGAGTCGACATACGACGTTACATGCCATACAGCATGCAAATCGATGGATCATTTGAGACATGAGTTAGTTGAGCAATTTATCTCTCGTTTTTGTTCCGATGAATTGGCCGGCTAGATCGTGCGATTTATGGGAATACGTCAAATCAATGTCTATGCTTATAAACCTGCATCAATTACAGCCTTGGAAGACAATATTACACGTGTTATTAGCGAGATACCCACCAATATGCTGAAAAAAGGGATTAAAAATTAGACTCTTCGTATAGACCAATTTAAACATAGTCATGTTCGATATTTGCATGAAGAAATCCTTAATTAGCGAGATACCCACCAATATGCTGAAAAAAGGGATTAAAAATTAGACTCTTCGTATAGACCAATTTAAACATAGTCATGTTCGATATTTGCATGAAGAAATCCTTAAAAAGTAAATGACAAGCATTGATTTATCAAATAAAATAAAAATTACGAGGTGGCTGTGGTGTAGTGGTACACACTACATTGCCGTGCGAGGCAAATCTCTGAAAAAGTCTTTTCGTAGAATTTGTATGTAGTTATATCAGAATCTCATCGGCGTCAACTCTGACATAAAGGCATAACACTGATGTTGGAGTGATTGCTGGCTGGGCTAAATATAACGAACTAACAACTAGCACGTACCGAGACCCACTGGTTGAGGATGCAATTGCTCGTCCCGTCCAGTTTGACAACTACCTCTGGGAAAAATATCAAAACCTAATACACCTTAGTTTCAAACTACAATACCACTAGCCCGCGCCCTGGGGAAAAGCCAGTAAAATGGTATTCATATGCCCTTGATGCGCGCGCGGGATTATAAAAAAAAATAAAAAAAACTTGTTTAATTTTCCTGTATTTTTTGATAATAAAAACAACCCCTTAAAAAATCACCCATTATACTCGTACATAGATAATCGTCGTTCGCCCACTGCTACTTATAAATTCAAAGTTGCTGCATGAAGAGTGAGAGTGTGAGATCAAACAAGCCCGCTATCGCGGGTCTACGATCCACATGTTTCCAACTGCACTTCACCCACTTCAGTTTCTGTAAAACATTGCATCAATTCATCAATTAATATTTGGATTGGTGAAATATATCAACGCTCGACAAGAAATCATCGATGTACATTTAATTTTAAATTATCTTGGCTATTCATATATGCTACTTACTAGCTTCAGCCGCCTATGCTTCATCATCGCCCAATATGGAGGCGGTGCTGTTTGAAGTGTAATTTGTCAAAACTTTAGATGCCTGTGCCGGAATCAGATTTTATTTCGGTTTTTCTTTTGAGATCTCTTGTAAATGTATACCAAACTGACCTCCATCTAATTTAAATGCCAATAATGTTTTGTGTAGCGAAGGGCCCGCCACCAGTTGATCATTTAACGAAACTGAAAATGTGATTTTACTTATAACGGGATGTTATGAAGATGAGAGAACTTCTTTTCGATTTCCTTGCGTTCTCCTTGTTTACTTAGTAAATCTAAATCTCAATTCACATTGTTTCCTCTCAACAGAGATTTACTTAGGATCCAAATATTTCTTAACCGGAATAGCAACGTAGGGCCGAGCGTTGTCATGATAGAAAATTATTGCCTCGTGTCTGGTTGCATATTCCGGGCATTTTTCGGCTACTGCTCTCTTCAAACGGATTAATTGTGTTCGGTAGCGTTGTCCATTGATGGTTTCATCCGGTTTTAGCAGCTCATAATACAGCACACCCATCTGATCCCACCAAATACAGAGCATTACCTTCGGGCCATGGATATTCGGCTTTGCTGTTGGTTTGGGAGGTTGGCCGGGCTTCACATATGATTTTTTGCACTTGGGGTTATCGTAATGGGTCCATTTTTCATCAACAGTAATCCGATGTAAAAATGACTTCCTTTTGTGGCGTTCCAGCAGCACTTCGGACATGCAAAACCGCCTTTCGACGTCTCTCGGCTTGAGTTCATGTGTAACCCGATTTCCTTGCTTTTGAATGTATCCAGCTGCTTTTAAACATTTTGAAATGGCTGCTTGAGTGACACCCAAAGATTCTGCGAGCTCTTCTCGTATTTGGCAACAATCTTCATAGAGTAATGCTTCCAGTTCTTCATCTTCAAACTTTTTTGGTTGCCCAGGACGTTCATCGTCTTCCAAGCCAAAATCATCACTTTTAAATCGTGCAAACCACTTTTGACACGTTCGCTCAGCTAGCGCATGTTCACCATAAACTTTCAACAAAATACGATGACTTTCGGCAGCAGTTTTCTTCATATTAAAGTAATGAAGAAGAACTCCCCGCAAAAACACTTTCTTAATCACAAAGTTCGACATATTTGTGTGAAAGAAAATTATTGTTGTTTACGCTTTAAATGAATGACATATACTGAAATGACGTACAATGACAGTAGCCTTTCAACGCATGTTCCAATGGAATAATACAAGTTTCGCCATCTCTTAGCAAACCGCACGAATAGTTATAGACCCAATATTTTTCAAGCTTCCTGAGAAGTTATTAGGACGGATTTTTGATGAGCACAAGAAGTTGTAGGGAACTTGGTGCTTCTGACGACTACATCGTTCGATGTCTTTTATCGATGGATTGAAATACCTATCAAATACAAAATGCATCTTTGAAGCATCCGTATTACAATTTTTTCTCAAAATTACTTCCGATACTTTTTCAAAAGTTCTAAAAAATACTAGCTGTATATGAAATGCACATAAATTTGTAAAAATATTATCAAATATAGGTCTTTCTGTGCACTAAATTTCCCTTGCCATTTTTGCAATAACTAAATCGTAGGTTAATATAATTTCCTGCTCATCATATTGTTCAGCTATTTTCTGAGCATGAATATTGTCAAGTATACAACGGTGTATGACAAGGTGTGTGAGTTAATTTGAGGTATATAATCAAGTATTGGATTTCTTTCATATCTGTAACAGTTCTGCAATTAAATCCAATCCACATAGGCGTTTTATGAACTGTAAACAAGTAAAGTGCACATATTTGGTCTTTCATAACAGCATTTTGTTTTGCTGTTTTGCTCCCTGATACTATTTTTGAAATTCTGTTATACAATCTAAATGTATAAACACTGGTTTAGCTGAAGGTTTTTTAAAATAAGGCCGTATATCCCGACAAATTTCCTCAAATCGTCGTCTTATTCTAGGTATGGGCATTTTTGCTACTGTTTCATCAAGTGTGGTAGAAGACGGTCTTTTTTACAGGAAGAATCAATACGTAATGTGTTCTCCGTAAAAATATACTGATAGATTATTCCAACGGTATCGTTAATTGATAGAAATACCTAATGTCTGTATAAGCATAAGCAGAAACAAAGTTCAAACAAGCCAGTAGATCTTGTGAAATTTCAATATGCCTAAAAACTGAGACAAAAAATACTGTAATATCCCAAAGAAAGTAAACATTTTTAGTCGTTCATAAAAAATTATAAAAATATTGCCTTATCTAAACGCTCATTTATAATGACATTCCAGCTCTCAGCTCTTTGGGCAAGGTCAATCTGCTTGCTGTACACTTTGCAGCCAGCTCAATACTTCCAAATTGTGCTTTATCTTCGCCTTTACTTGATAAATTTAATCGGACATAAATCTCATCCAACACACACATGTATTTACAAGTCGACGCAAAGTGCGACACACCGATGAAAATGTGCACTTAACCAAAATCAATAATTGTGACATACTATTAGATAGTAGACGTGGTGACATTCATTCAGTTAATATATTGGAGCATACATCACAAACCAGTTTTGAGAGAAATAATACCTCTCAAAGTATTGATTGCACGAGCAATCTTCCAAGGAATTCCAACAAGCAACCTACTAACAATAATAATCGTACTGCTAATACTAACAAAATTAAAATAAAAGATAAAGTGGCGCTGCAATCGGTAAGATGGTGGTATACTACCAAAAAATGCGAATTTCAATAACAGGTATGTTTCATGGTATACCAGCTTCTAACGTAGTATTGCAATGACAGACATGTTGTATAGAACGTAGTATTGCTATACCATGGTATCAAATGTGTCTCCCATATTAGAGAAAATACAGCTGATGTAAAAGTTAGTTATATCGATCGTTAGATCGAGCGATTAGCCGAAGGGGAAGTTATTAGTAAGTTATTAATTAAGGCGGTGGAAGCTTTAAGTCGAGAAGAAATAAAAAAAATTAAAAGTGTAGGTGTAAGTTCAAATACAGGAGCTGGCAGAGTTGATAAAATAGAGGAGAATTTATGAAATTGGCATAACTTAAGAATATCAACATTTCAAGCATACTCTATTACAATTGATAAAAGTACAGATATTAGAATTATCGCTCAGCTGGCTATTTTTATTCGCGAACGTGATGTTAATTTAAAAGTAAATAAAGAAAGTTTTGAAAATCATTCCTATACAACCACTGGCGCTGATATTTTTGATGCACTTATGGAAGTTTTGAAAAAGTATAGGCCACCATCGGTTTGTCTTGCAACTGATGGTGCATATACCATGACCGATATTATTAAAGAAGTTATTCCAAATTAACAGAAATATGCAAACAGCATGGTAATAATAGATAATTTTGAACACTTTCATTGTATTATTCACCGACAAGTACAAGCTCCAAAGTTTTAAATATCGGACATGTTTTAAAAATAGTCACCAAAATTCTTAATTTTATTCGATCACGTAGACTTAGTTATCGTCCTGTGCTTTATTTCTAGAAGATATACAATGTGAATACACCGATCTACCATACTATATGGAAGTTCAATGGCTTTCGAGTCATAAAGTGTTAAAACGATTCTTTAAATTGCGAAGACGAAATCATAATTTTCTTGGAAGAAAAATTATGAATGTGCTTAATTAAAAGATGAACAATTGATAAAGGACTTGTCTTTATCATTTGATATTTTGAGTCATCTTAATCAACTTAATCTTAAACTTCAAAGTAAAAATCATGTTGTTACAACACCCCTTCGGGTTAGGGGTTAAAATATACCCGAGGTAAGGCATGCCTGTCATAAGAGGCGACTAAAATCCACTGGGTCGGTTTAAAATTCTGATCTTCGCGCCAGAGGTAAGAAGCGCAAAGCTACTTCCCCACCTGATATCGAACAAACAAAGAAGCAAGCCAGCTTTAACACTGTTAAGGTCGATAAGGCAACAAAGCAACCCAAACAAAGACCACCTCCGCCAATAAAAGTTTTTGGAATCTCGGACTACAACAAGTTGCACATAATCCTGAAATCACTGTGCTCAACCGATTATTAAATATTAATGATACATGGACTATTAATGTCCTTAATCCAGAGAACTACCGTTCGCTTTCGCAAAAATTAAATGCCGAGAAGGTTTAATGGCATACGTACGAAAATAAAACGGAAAGACCAATACGCGTTGTAGCTAGAGGATTGCATCCCTCTTGCCTTAAAGAAAGCATCGTAAATGACCTTAAAAATAAAGACTTCAAGATAATCGACGCAGTTAATATACTTGCGCAAAAACAGCGCAATGTTAAAAGCGAGAGGACGAAACCAAGGCTAACTTTCGACAAAATCGAAAGCCTGGAAAGAATTTATGCCATAAATTCAATTTTGGGACTTGTTGTCAAAATTGAACCTCCGTGGAAAAACCCTAGGCTGATTCCCCAATGTATACGTTACCAGGGATTTAGCCATACTCAGGCCTACTGCCAGAAGGAACCTCGCTGTGTAAAATGCCCTGGCAAACATCTGACTCGAGAGTGCAATGCCGCGAAAGAGTACCCAGCTATATCCATTAACTGCAAGGTAAAACATCCAGCTAATTATCGAGGCTGCGAAGTCGCAAAGAAGTTGCAAAAGCTACGAGATCAATCTAAAACGAAGCCTTTGAAAAACGTAGGGACAGCTAGAATGAGAAATAACAACAGAGGTCCTACTCCAAAGCCTTTAAAAAACCTTTAAAGAACCGCTAAAATCACCAATAACAATGCCATGTCAAAATGTCAAAAATAAAAATGCGCAAGTGGAAAGTGGAAAAACTTACGCGCAAATAGTGGCGCGAGTAAATATGACTAACTGTACATCACCGGATCCTGCCTCAAATGTGTTCTCAGTAATTCTCGAGAGACTAGAAGAACAGACTAAAAAAAATAAAATAATAGTCGAACGGCTTCTTAAGTTCGAAGCCAATTTCTGCAACTAATTATGACAAAGAATTTGAATATACTTGCGTGGAATGCCAACGGTCTACAGAAAAGGCTTGATGAGCTAAATATTTTCATGCAGGAAAATAAAAGTAAAATTGACATATGTTTAACTTCTGAAACTCACCTGGCGACAGAATCGCGCGTGGAACTAAAAGGTTACCGCGACTACCACGCTCATCATCCATCGGGAAACGCAAGAGGAGGGTCATCCCTATTCATAAAAGACTGCATCGAACATACTCTGGAAGCAATAATTGAACAAGACAAATTTCAAATGATCGTGATGCGCGCTAAAAATAAAAATTACTCTTTTAATATATCCTCAATCTATTGCCAATCGCGCTGCAAAATAGAAAAACACGAATTTATTGACCTATTCAACTCTCTCGGACCAATCTTCTCTATTGGCGACTAGTGGCGACTTTAACGCGAAGTACACCTTTTGGGGCTCAAGATGTATCTCTCAAAAAGGCAAAACTCTTTATAGGGCTTTTATGGAATGTGGTTGCTATTTTAACTCAACAGGCAAGTCGACATATTGGCCCTCGGATGTCGCCAAAACACCCGATCTAATAGACTTCTTTATCGGAAAAGTAGTAAATGCTAGTTACGTCAAGGTTGAAGAGGGCTTCGATCTTTTCTCCGATCATTTTCCAATTATCCTCTCACTGTGCGAATCGTTGGTTAAGAAACAAAGACCACCCAGATTAACTAACAGCAAAACTCACTGGGAAGATTTCCGAATAGACGTTGTAGACAATACTGAGTTGAAAGTAGATCTTAGAACGCCGTATCAACTTAAAAAAGAAGTTGAACGTTTTGTTAAAGTCATACAGCAAGCGGCCTGGAAGAACACTCCCTGCGAATCGAACAAAGTTCCCAAAGTCGGCATAAGATACCCACCGGAAGTCAGAAAAATGATAAGAAAGAAACGAAGAGCGCGGAAAAAGTGGCATGAAACCTGGGCACCACAAGATAAAACGTCCTTCAATAGGCTCTGCAACTTGTTGAAAAAATCGATCAAGGACTTCAATAATCAAGGTATTAATAACTACCTTGAAAGACTCAGAGCGACAAAGGATACCAACTACTCCATACGGAGAGCTGTTAAAAGTGTTCGAAGTGTCAATACGCTAGACGTGACGACAAACTTTCCAGTAGAAAATTCTACACTTAGGGAACTTAGGCAAGTTATAGACACGCTTAAGCCCAATAAAGCGCCGGGATATGACTTAATAACGGGAGAGGTAATTAAAGCGTTGCCGAAAAAAGGTTTGCTAAAGCTGCTCTATCTTATAAATGCCATTATTAGATTAGAGCATGTACCGCACCAGTGGAAGGTAGCCGAAGTTATTATGGTTCCAAAACCCGGTAAACCGCTGACTGAAGTCAAGTCATATAGACCAATGATTACATCGAAGGTCTTCGAGCGAATCCTTCTTAATTGTCTTAAACCAATTACCGACACAAATTCCCTCTTGCCTGATCATCAATTTGTAGAGCCAACGCTCTACAGTTGACCAAGTGCATCGAATAACCGATGTAATTGAACGAGCAATCGAGTGTAAGTTAGTCTGTTCAAGCGCATTCCATGACGTTTCTCAAGCCTTTGATATGGCACGAAGGCCTTAAATATAAACTCCGGCAAGCCTTACCCCAGCAATTGTCTTGTATTTTAGGTTCATACCTGGAAGACCGACTCTTCCGTGTGAGACACGGAAACGAATATTCCACTTTTAAGACAATAAAGGCGGGGGTGCTGCAAGGAAGTGTACTTGGCCCTCTGCTATATTTGCGTTTTACCCGCGATATACCGCAAGCGGACGACACTGTCTTAGCCACATTTGCTGATAACACTTCCATTTTGGCAACGGCTAAAACAGTCGAAAGAGCAACTGCCAAGTTGCAACGTGCTCTTACACGGATTAACAATTGGACAAAGACTTGGCGAATCGCGCTTAATGAAAACAAGTCTGTCCACGTGAACTTCACTCTCAAGAAAATTGAGAATCCTCCGGTGTTTATCAACGCAGTACAAATTCCTTACGCGAACGAGGCCAAATATCTCGGTATGAAATGGAGAGCATACGTCAAGAAAAAACGTGAAGAGCTTATTGGAAAGTATTCCAAGTTTAACTTAGAGAACAAATTGCTGTTATACAATACAAGCAAGTGCTAAAACCGATCTGGACATATGGTGTACAATTTTGGGGTTGTACTAAAAATAATAATCGATTACAAGGTCATACGAATATTTCTGTTCAACAGATCCTCGACGAGAAAAATTTATTGCGCCGTCTGAAAAGGACTAAGCCTCTCGATCTAGCGCGGTGATTAGCAGCGCGTAGTTTTTCTAAAGTACACAGGAATTTTCGATGGAAAATCGCCTGCAGGATATCTTATAAAAACAAAATAAAATGCGATAGAAGAACTGCTTGTTGAGTGTGAACTCAGTCGTGGTTTTCATAAGGGAGGTGTTTTTTAGTGAGTAAAAATCCCACACTACTATAGGCTCCGGGCCTATAGTGTCTATTAAGATTTCTCACCTTCCCACGAAAAAAAAAAAAATGTTGGTACAACATTTTTGATAATATTGCGCTTTCAAACAAAAGTTATTATTTTGGTGAAAACAAATAGAAAAATAAAACTTGTCACACTTTGAAAGCTGGCAATGTATTGCCTATATTAAAATATGCTCACCAAATTAAATTGTTAAAAACGGAATTCGATTACAGATTTTCTGATGTTAAAAGCTGTGAACTACAATTTCGTCTTTTTACTTCACCTCTACATATCTATCGATATTGAAATTGTTGATGAAAATATTGTAAGTAATTGGAAGTAATTGAAATTTAATGTAGTTCTTTTCTGAATTAAAAATGTATGGAAGTTGGAGCTTCAAGTTCTTATACATACTTATCTGTAGATCGGTTCCCTAAATGTTATCATTCCTAACGCTAACAAGGTTATGTTCGGAAGCACTTATTTAAGCAAGTAGCAATTTTATTTTATGAAAAATAAAAAAAAAATTCAGAATTGTTTGCCTATCAACGTTTATCATTAATTTTAAAAATTGCGTCAGCTCATGAAATTATGACAAAGATTGTGGAAGGCCTTACAGTAATACACACGCGAGTGACGGTCAGGAGACATTAACTGATGCACTGTTTGTACTTTGTACGGAAACATGTGTAAGTCTTTCGTTAACATTCCCTGTAGGGTCCGTCTGGTGATGCCCAATTGCGTGGCCCGTCGTATCTGAACTTGTCGTACTAAGTAGTATCTTTTCCTTTACACAAACACTGGCTTATTGCTTCACTGTGTCTTGGTGTCCACTTTTAGTTTTGCTTTTATTTTATTTCGCGTTTGGCTGTCACGAATTTTTAGAAGTCACGAACACTCGTTTTCAATTTGATATACTCTGGCATGGCTATTGTGAAAAGGTCGTTAAATCATTGGATTTTACACGCGCTGAGCTAGATATCACTCGGGAAACATGGGATCGTTAGATATTTCACGCACTTTGTTAGACATCTTTTACGATTACTTGGTTATTGTTAACTTATTGTGGCTCGTTGTTTTAGATTTAACAGTGTAACGCAACAGTCCCTGCTCGAGCCCCAGTTAATGATAATATAATTTGTTTCTTTAAAAAAAAAATATTTTTTTCAGTTAGATTGCCTGAAATTTTTTTTAACCCGTAAGCTTAAGACTAAAGACTATTCAATACACCACATACATTTATTGATTATTATGCTTGAGGTCGGCAAAAGCGTTGCATTTGGCTTAATTGAATATTCAGGCGTTTGGTCGAAAACATGAAAAAGAAATCTGCTAAGTAGATTGAACGGAAATTGGGTCATGTGAATGAATTGCAGGTGCCATTCAAAAAATATATTTATTTCCTGTTAACTTATATATTGTATAATAAACAACACATTAATCTTCATATTAAACTTCATATTGAACTTCATATTGAGCTTAATAAATACATAATACATAATATTGAGGCGCCAGCTATTTTCTGACTCCTGGAAAATTAAACAAGATTTAAAAATTTAGACGAAACATTATTTTTTGTTTATAACTTCAGATTAAGTCCGTTCTCAATGGTGTCGTGAGGAAGAAAAACGTTCCTGTCAGAAATGCGAAAATGACGTTTCACGATTCTCTATCGTTAGTAGCGCCGCCTATTGGGCACTACCTAAAGCTGTTAGGAGTAGTGCCATCTCAATCCCCCGACATTGAAAGGTTTTCGACACGTGGTCGAAAACTCCGCAGCTGTGAAGAGTGAGCTGATGAAATATTCGTGATTTGGTTTCCTGTGATAAATCCTATTCGAAAGGTTTCTGATCCAAGTAAACGTAAAATTACAGATGGTCCAGTATGTCTTGGCGAAAGTTTATGTCGTGACGGATGGTTATCAGCAATTTTTCGTACAACAAGGTCATCAATCTTCCAATTTGATGGCGGATGAACGAAGTCATGATGTTCCTTACGTATGGCTTTCGTTGCGTCCGAACGTTTGAAAGCTTCAGTTCGAGCATCAACTAGAGAGATGTTGTCCCTAGCAGCATCCGAAGGAATTACAAAATAAAGAAACTGTGGAGAAAATCCGGTCGCACTGTGTGGTGTACGGTTGTAATTTGCGACCACTTCTGCCAGTTTGTCTGTCCATAGTCTTGTTGGTGAGTCGACGTTTGCCAGGCGCTAACCCCGAACAATTGTGTCATTGGCCTTTTCGCATAAACCATTTGTTTGCGGATGATAGGGTGACGTAGTTTGATGTCTGATCGATGTCTTCCGAAGAAATTTACGAAAACGTTTTGAAGTTAGATTCGGTCCTCTATCACTGATTAGAACTTCTAGTGTTGGAACCTTCGAAAAAATGTTTGTTATGACTTCAAATAGTGTGTTGGTTGTATTCCGTTGAGTTGCCGTAGCCCAAACGTACCTTGAGTGATGGTCCACTACGAGTTGAATATATTTTTCGCTTGTATTCGCAGAAGTTACCCCCATTACAATAGTGTCAATTGCACAGAACTCGTTGGGTGCTTTTGGCGTTGGTATTGGTTGCAGGGAACCAATAGCTGGACGGTTGCTTAGTTTAACTACTTGACATGTTGCACAGCTTTGCACATAATCACGCACATCGGAATACACTTTTCTCCACCAATAGTGCCCACAAATAAGTTGTATTGTTGTTGCTATTCCTGGATGACCATATTCATCGTGATAATGTTTTAGAATTTTCAGTCGGAGTTTGTCCGGAACAACAAATCTGGTTATGCCGCGATTTCGATGGACTTCAAATGCGTGAACATCTTTTCGAACAGTAGGGTCACTTAAAGGGTTTCTTTGTTGAGCACATTTAAGTTCAGCTGGTCGAATGAGTAGTGATACTGGCTGGCGAGACAGCATCTGCAGCGGCATTCAGCTTTCCTGGTCGGTGGTGTATAGTGCATGAGTAGACAGAAAGACGAACTGACCACCTGAAAAGTCTATTTGACGAATTTTTTATCTTGAAGAGCCACTGTAGCGCAGAGTGATCTGTATAGATGTCAACATGGCGGCCATGCACATACACATGAAAACGTTCCATTACATCTATGACTGCAAGGCGCTCTAATTCCGTCGTATGGTATCACTGCTCGTGTGTGTTGAGGCGTCGTGAGTTGTATAATACCACTTGTTTCTGTACATCATCTCCAGGTTGCATTAAAATTGCTCCAATGCCAATACTACTCGCGTCTATATGGAGTAAGACTGGACGATCGCTTCTGAGGATCGCTATAATTGGTGATGTTATGAGCGCTTTTTTGATGGTATTGAACGCTTGCTGTTGTTGCCAGTTCCATTCGAATTTGACGGCTTTTCGTGTTAACCGGGTAAGTAGCTCGGCTATGGTGTTGAAGTTTTTTATTCTTTTTCGGTAATAATTTTCCAAGTCAAGGAAACGCTGGAGTGATTTCACATCAGTGCGGAATTCGTACTCTTTGACGGCATTTACTTTCTCATCTGAAGGGCGAACTGTTCCATTGAAAATAACATGCCCTAGAAACTCGACTTCGACCTGAGCAAAGCGGCATTTTTGTTTTCTGAATCTGTCGTTAGCTGCTGTAAGATGCCTGAAAATGTCTCTAAGAAGTTCGGCATGGGCTTTGGTATCGCTGCTATTAACAATGATATCATCTAAATATGGGATAACACCATTGTTGATTAAGTCGCCAAGTATTTGTCAAACGATTCGCTGAAACGTACGTGGTGCATTCTTGAGCCCAAACGGTAAAACAGTCCACTCAAATTGTTCATCTGCCGTCACGAAAGATGTTTTTTCGATAGACTCGTCATCTAATGCAATGTGCCAGTAACCCCATGCCATATCAAAGGTTGAGAAAACACGCGAGGTTGAAAGTTGGTCGATTACATCCTGAATGCGTGGAATGGGTTTTCTTTCGTCTACTGTAATGACGTTGATTCAACAATAATCTATGCAAAGCCGGCGTGTAGCATCCTTCTTTGGAGCGAGCGTAACTAGTGAAGCCCAAGGTGAAATGGATCCCCTAATAAATCCTCTCTGAAATAGTAATGCGATCTGTTGTCTTATTTCTTTTGATTCTTCTTCTAAATGACGATATGGATGCTGAGCGATGGACTTTTGCTGTGGAAGCAGCCGAATGTGGTGCTAGACACGCGGAATATGTCCAACGTCGTTGCTCTATGTAGCGAAGAGCTGTCGAAAGTCTTTTAATATTTCTTGAAGTAAGCGCCAATAATGCCAAGCAGGTATGGGGACGCTTATCGATGGGATCGGTGATGTAAACAAGGTTAGGGGAAAAGTCGAGTTTAAGGCCAAATAGGTTACCTGTGCTAAGGCCGATGATGATGTCGTGTGGGGAATGCCGTATGACGTGTGCTGCAATTCTTAAAGTTGTTGAGCCTATTGTGTGATGTACGGTAAGGCGGCCGTCGCTTTTCGTGTTGCCATTTACTTGTGCAATGGTAATGGATGTGTGCGAATCTGGTTTTAAATCTAAATGTTCGGCAAGTGATGAACTGATGACATCGATGGTACTACCATAGTCAATGATTGTACGTACTGGTTTATTATTGATCCGCACCGCTATATCGATTAACAGCGACCGCCCAAGAAGTTTTCCTGGTTCGCGTTATTTTCGGTATTTGATATTTCAGATTAAGTGCCGTCGCTGGTTAATCATTCTCCGTCGTTTGCTGCCGATCTGCCGGTTGTCGTCTTCTTGGACATTCTCGATTCCAGTACCACTGTGTTTTACCTACTTGCGCACAATGACGACATGGGCTTGGTTTTTGTATAAGCCGTTGTTTGACATAGCTGTGGGTATTGAATACATACTCCCGCTGTTTTTGTGAACTCGGTTGTGTCTTCGGTGGATTTGTTGACTGTCGCCCAACAGTTGATTCTGATTGGAGTGCAATTGCGAGCCAATCTATCGCTGTTGCTGGCTTCGCACACAACAGAAACACACGATAGCGTTGAGGCATCCCCTCGGTTAACTGGGCTACTACATCAGCTTCTGCTAGGTTTACGTGCCGCAGAAGACGCATTTTGTCTTCGTAGTAGGATGTTACCGTTTCTAAAGTTTTAAGAAAACGATGTTGAGCTTTGACTAAGGGGTTTGCTACAGCTGTAACAAATCGTGCAATAAATGACGCACGTACTGCTGCCCAAGTGAGACTAGACATTTTGTGCTACGTCTGACGCAAACCAGTTGAGTGCATCGTCCACCAGATACGCCATGAGTTCGAAGATGCGTTCTTCATCGGATTTTCCGCGTGTTACCACCTCGAAGAAATTGCACCACAGGTCAGCTCTAATGATAGTTTTATGTCCGAAAAATTTTGCAAAAAGTTGTCGACTACTGCAGCCATTCGTCGTTGAACTCGCCGAAGTAGCGTTGTTTCTAACTTCTCTGTTCATAGCTATATTGCTGCCAGCAGCAGTTTCTTCTTGCTCAGGAATATGGCTGAAAGTGTTGCTATATGATTTCTGATAGTGTTTGCCAGAAAGTAAAATTTTGTCGGATGTTGTTGGGGAATTCCTTTTGATGAAAGATTTGGCACGAACACGTGTGATAGCGGGTTATAAAAAGTAATCCTTCTTTTTCCGGGCCATCCTTTTTCCAAAAGTAATCAAGGACTGCTAGAGGTGATCCTGTCCGCAGCGCCAAAATGAGGCGCCAGGTATTTTCTGACGCCTGGAAAATGAAACAAGAGATTCAAAAAATTAGACGAAGCTTTATTTTTTGTTTATAACTTCAGATTACGTCCGTTCACAATGGTGTCGTGAAGAAGAAGAACTTTCCTTCAGGGAAAATGACGTTTTACGATTCTCTATCGTTAGTAGCGCCGCCTATTGGGCACTACCTTAAGCTATTAGGAGTAGTGCCATCTCAATATAATCACTCTAAAAATTATATTTTAATAATTTCTTGAACACTAAAAATATGCGGCCCCCGACTTTAAACAAAAAAGGTCATACGGCTCGTAATATTATATGAGTTTGACATGCCTGATTTAAGTCAATCAAACAGGAACTTGTACATAGCCTTTTGCTGTAAAAGATAGTTCTCTTGAACAAAAACAAAAAGAAAATATTGTGGAAATTGTTGAATACTGTTGTTGAATAATGCTCTTCGCTGATGGACTTCATGTTAATATAATAAAAGAGCAAATTGACAATATTTATATAAAAAAAAACTAAAAATAAAGAATTCAAAACCAAAGGTCTCAGGTGAAGTTAACACAACCGATGTTGATATCCTATGCGTTAAATTCTGCTCTGATAGTACAAAATTAAAGCTGATGAAAAAGAAAGCACTAAACGAAAAACGTTTCACATACAATTTTTTTGGGAGCGAGTACAACGACAAAGCGATTATTTACATAACAAGATCATTTAACTTTCCGTACAAGGGTACTTAACAAAGCTGCCGAGGTCGAGAAATAAAAGAATTCTACAAGTATTTTTCTAATAAGGAAAAAGGAAGGTGACAAGGTCATTAAACTCAATTTCTTAGAAGACTTAAAATAAATCTAATTAAAATACTTTTTGAAGATTTCAGCAACTATTTTTCGGAAGTAAATATAAGCCCTTTATGAAGCTGTCAAAGTTATCAATGATGTCCAGCTGTCAAAATATTCAGTAAGGTTTGCCATTTCATCGTGCATTCTTTCACGCTTGTTGAACTTGGGAAAATTATTAAAAAAATGTTATCGAATTTGTTAATGCGCAAAGCGAATTTCGTTATGTGGTTGGTCGTCAGCATAGCTTCAGTGTGCAGGCAATTCGTCTCACCGTGGAAAAGTTTAAGCATGAGTATACTCTTTTGAATCTTAAGCCACCAACTAAACAGTGATTGGTGTGAAATTAAGAAAACATAGCCGCCGTGAAGGCCAGTATCGAAAAAGACCCAGAAATGTCGATTCGCCGCCGATCAACTGAATTGGGCATCGACAGAGAATCAACCCGGCTTATTTTGTGATTGGATTTGGGTCAACATCTGTACAAGATTGTGCCAGACAACCATAGACAACGCCGTGAGTTCGCCAATTGGGCGCTGGAAATGTTGGCCGGAGATCCGCATTTTGGCCAAAAAAATCATCTTCTTGAACGAGTCTCATTTTTGGGTCACGGCTACGTCAACAAGCAAAGTTGCTGTTAAATATTATAGACAATCCACATGTGTGAGACCAAGTATCAAAGAATCCACAAAGATAAACTCTATTTTTTTTCGAAACGAGGAAGGAGACACAGTTACCGTCAATATATCTCAGATATAGAGCAAATTTAACAGATTTTTTGTGGTCAGAGCTCGACAATATCGAGATATCCGAGCTCTGGTTCCAACAGTATGGCGCTACAAGCCATACAAGAGACACAACGCTCGAAGTTGTGAAGGAGAAATTTGGCTACTGAGTCAACTCATGGCGAGCGTTCATAAATTGCCCACCACGATTATGCGACTTAACACAAATCGATTATATTTTCTGGGGCTACGTCCTTAGTCTACGGTAACAAGCCAACCACTTTGGATGAGCTCGAGGCCAACATTCGACACGACATTGCTGGAATAACACCACAAATATCAATTCTATGTTATATCTTATACCATCGTTGTTTTATTTACATATTTTTCCTATCGCTCCAGATAATGGTCACACTTTAGTTTTGATAATAAAGTTGAACAAATGTCTTTCGAAATAACCTACATTTTCAAGTACTCTCTTTTTATCATAAATCAAAACATTCGTAACCTCCGTCCTATTTTCCTATATTTTATGCTTCTTCATATTGTTTCAATAAGCCTGATTTTATTTTTGTTTCGGAAATCTGGATATCCGAAAACGAAAAAAAATTACTTTTAATTTCTTGACTATGAATTGTTCGCAATTTGTAACAATTTTTACTTTTCAGGTGAGTTAGTATCATTAAAAATGAGTATTTAAATAAATGAGCTTTATAAAAAATAACAGAATTTATAAAAATTACTCTTTATTTAAATAATAAAAAACAGTAGTGGAGTTGTATCTTTTTAAAGATCTTAACAATTAAGTAGTAGTTGCGACAAAAAAAATTAATTTTCTTGTATATACAAAATATTGATCTTTTCTAAAATTCTTACTTTGTGGATAGTTATTTGATGCTTTCGGCTAGAAATAGCTTAGATTGTTGTATAAATGAGCCAACAAGAACAAATAATAACTTTCAAACATGCATCGATCATAATTTTCCAGAAGTAGTAGATCCTAAAATGTAAAGCTAGTGCGTTCAATAGCAAATTTTGGAATCAGATCAGTGCCTGTTAAAAAAATTGATTCTGTCAAACTCAACACATTTCTTCGCTTTGAATTTTTGGATTTTGAATGGAATCCGTTCAAAGTGTACGATAAATTTATAAATAAACTGGGAGATTTCCTCATAAGTTGTACATCTACATTCATTAAAACAAATACTATTGTAAGTCGAAGCGATTGAAAGAATAGATGACAGGTGGCATGTTGCGTAAAGTAAATAAAAGATTTGGGATTCAGAAAAAAATTAAGAAAAACTTCGGTAAAAGTTTACTTAAGGCTTACTACAATAAGTTTACTTGGGAGGTTTTAAAGGTAATTAATATACGTAAGGAAAGTTATTATTTAAATGAATTAGTTAAAACAAAGGAAATATAAATAAGAATGAAGTGTAGTCAACAAAATTTTGAGTTGAGTTGAGTTAAGAATTAATTTACCGTACGTTGTAGAAGAGAACAAAACCAGAATTTAAGTACCTATTGAGGTTGCTAATTGTTTCAATGAGTTTTTTGTTGGTTCTATCGCCGATAATTTAAATAGAGAGACCTTTAGTAACAAAAACCCTTTTTTGACTGTTAAGGGAGTAATATATAACATTTTTTTAAGTGAGAGTTAATGTTTTGATCCGATAACTGCAAGGGAATTGCTTGGCATAATTCTCAAAAATATTACTCGCAATATTGTTAAAGTACTTGCGCATATTTTTAATAGAAGTGCTTACGGTGGGAAGTTTCCTAATGCTATTACAATTGATGAACAGAACAGTTTAATACAAGCATTTCTTACTATGGTTTGAGCTCTATCTCTCCTTGTTTGGCGAGAGAGGGAATTGCATTAAAAAAAAGTTTTAAAAATAGCGAAAAAATGCGGTAATACTAACAATTATTAGGTAATTTTTAAATCAATTAAAATCTATGCATAGTTTTGGAAAAAACGGGGCTTAAACTCAAAATTTGGGAAAAAAAAGTTTAAAGTACAATTTTTCAAAACTGTAAAATCGACCGTACTCCGAATCTGACCAAAGAAGACTCTCCCTTTCTCTGACCATTGTTCGCTCGTTGACTCCTCACCCTCATCCCACCCAATTTCAAAGGCCAAAGGAATTTAGAACTCGGTGCCAAGTCCACAGTTTTACCATGAACGATAGCGCCATCCATCCGCCGCACACTCCCAATATGACCAATGCTATCCTCAGTGGAGTCATTGTATTGCTATAAAAATTATTGCGTATCTTTGCCTTTTATGACCCTTTATCTAGGTCAACAAATGTATTTGATCCATGATGAATCAATGCAATCGATTCCACACCTCGACAGTTGTAACTCAAAGAACGAAACGAATTGGGGTCATATTAACGGTCGAAGATCCAAAAATAAACTGAGAATAGAATAGAATAGATACGACAATAACAAAATACGAAGTAAAATAATAGAATATAAACTGTAAGTTATGACTAAACAATCTAACAGTACGGATTGACTGAGAATAGAATCAATACGACAGTCATAAAATACAAAATATCAATACAATAATAAAATACAAAGTGTAAATTATACATTCCTACATAGGGTATATTTTTTTTTGTTATTTCTGAAATTCGTTGCTCTAATTAATTCTTAATCTAAAACTGAAAACCGATTTTTCGTCTTCTAGGTTTTAAGAAAATTGAAAATTACTTGCTTGCTTACGCATTACGGCGTATAAACAGTGAGGTTTCTATGGGTGAGCATGCTGCCCCCTTGCAACCCCCCGCTTGGCACACTATAGGATTTGGCGTTGGTGCGAGGTTGGATGTACGAACATTTTTTTTTGCATTTAAATCACCCGACAATAACACCTCAAAGTGAGATTTTTTATCTTTTTTTTTCCATATATGACATAAAAATGAGTAAACACATAAATATGTTAAATGAACTCATTTCTCACTTGGCATAAATATTCGCTACTAGCTATAAATTTAAGCTCAGCTATTTATTTTTTCTGGGTAATATGTAATTTTTTTTTTTTTTTTGACGTTTCCTAGCTGACATTGCATGCAAATTATTAATAATAAATAAGTTTCTCTGAATTCCAAAATATCTTTTGTGGTAACTTGGATGTCTTTTTCCTAAGATGAACTGCCTCCTGCTTGTTAGACCCCAACACTTGCATGGTTTATTCTATTACCCATTCAAATAGCGTCTTTATACATATTACCGATTTCCCTGCCGGCAGCTGCCGATTATTTGCAACGCAAAGATGATTGCAGGTATTATTGAATACGTGTAACAACTGGTCACAATATCTTTTTAAGATTCTTTTAAAGCTTCTTTTCTAGTGGGGATTTCAAGAGAGATCACACATGCGTTTTGTCACACTAATATGGTATGGTAAGACTTAGCCACGCACAGCATCTACAATTTATTCAGCTGTATTACGAAAATCAGCGTTTTACGAGGAATAGACCACATCTAACGCATAGCGAATTAAATAAAGTGGCGGGAGCGGAGAGTGTACGCGATAACCGTAGTAATTTTTTTGAAGATTTTTCACCGTTCTCAATAATTTGGCTTGTCGTATTTTACGTGATGATTTTGGTTTAAAAGCATACAATCCAATTCGTGTGAGAACTCAAGCCGGGCAACTTTCCAAATCGTCACTGTTTTCGACCAAAATTTGGTTAGCCAATTTTGGCTTAACGGCTACGTCAAAAAGCAAAATAGTTATACTATATTTGGGATACGGAGCAACCCGAATAGGCTCTATACTTGTCATTACATCAGATAAAACAACGGTTTGGTGTATTTTATGGGCTAATGCAATCATCGGTTCATATTTTCTTTAAATCTGAGGTTGGCTGGAGCGTAACTGTAAATGGTGCTCCATGATAACGGACTATTGCTGCCTGAAATTTTTTTCCAGAAAAAACCGAGCCACTTACTACATAGCATACGAAAATGATTCGGTGAACAGCTTATTTTACGCCTTCGATCGGTGAACTGGCCGCCTTAATCATATCACCTCACCTCACCTCTAAACTTTTTTTGTTGGGGGTACGTTAAGTCCAAAGTTTTTATAGATAAGCCGACTAGGATTGAAGGATTGGATGCTAACGTTACTCGAGTCATTTGTGAAACATCACTCATAATGCTCGAACGCGTCATCGAAAAATAGAGTTTCAGACTGGACCATTTTAGCCGCAGCTATGACAGATAATAAAGTTTCCCGATAAAATTGAAAATTCAACGACAACAACAAATTAGTGTAGGCAATGAAATGTTGTGCGGTCAAATTCATTAGTAAAGTTTAATTTCGGCGTTTGAGATCAATGATTTGCCAGATATATGTATGAAGTGCAATCAAAATGTATACAATAATGAAAACCTCATCATGGAGCTTTTTAAAAATCGAACGATATAACGACTCCAAACCTAATATGTTTAAGGAAAAGCATGACTCAACACAAAAATAACTGAAGGCGCTCATTGAGTTAATAAATCATATAAGAAACCAAACCAATAAGCACAAAATATGAAGTAGCTTCACTTCCACTGCACTTACTACAAATTTTATTATGATAAATTATCAAAATATGCAAAGTATGATATATTGGTAGATCTCTTGATGTCTGCATATTAGAAAAATACATTCCCTTACACAAAACAATGAACTGTTGCGCATACATGACACCTGAAGGAAGGAATTTCTTCTACAACTGTATTAGGAGCTTCAGCCGCAGGGGGAAGTTATGGGGAGCAACATTATTGTAGAAACGTTACCCCTTTTATATAAAAAGAATTTAAGCTATTCAATGTGCTGCCAATGCAAGCTAGTCATCATGAAAGCATTATTCATTGCATCATTATCGTATTTTCTATTAGTCAATCCGTTAAAAGACCAGTATTACCGAAAAATGGCATTGATTAGCAGTACTATTATATGCCACGTCAAGACAGAATTATAATTGACAAAAAACATAGCATCTCTAGCAGGCGTGATGCATTAATTATATCAACTACTAAACTGTCGTAGTGGTTGAGAGATTTCTGACACATATAGAAATACCTTAGCATTACATGCAGACATATTATGAAATATACTGCAATTGGAAAACCCAGTACAATTTCAGGAAGCGCAAGAACATTTTCTAAAAATTTTAACCACACCTAAAATTTAACTTTACAACATAGTAGGTATCACACCAGTAATTCTGATTAAAATTCAGCAGTAAGAGTGGAAATAAGCTTAGATGATAGTTTAGTATTAATTAATGTGAAATGCTATTGACTTAGGCTAATGCTTATATTTTGTAAGGTTAGAGGTCTTTAGGTATGCAAGCATAGTCTTCTTATCAATGCAGCTTCTAGATGGTTTAAAAATTCACTAAGCGTTACTTAACTTGCACATAAAACATCATGTAGGGTTCGTTTTCCTGATAGAATAGACAGCGTAGTTTAAAGTTTAGCGAGCTTACTACTTTTATAATTGCCTGAAATGTTCCTAGCTTTGTTAGAAAATACTAGACCACTAATGGGTTTACTTACTTTTCAAACTTACAACTCTAAGTATGAAAACTATTGACTTCTTACTATAGCAGAGGTAATATATGTGGATCAACTTTAGACAGCTCTTCGAGAATATCTCACACAATGACAGGGTTATTGTGTCTCAAGTGGAAGTGTATTAGATTCCCAATTGGACAGTTCGCTGTTCAATCCCAACCGCACCTGAAACCATTATTTTTTTAAGAAACCAAAATCATGTAAGTGCTTGCCTAGAATACAACAACAAGTCAAATAACACTAATAATTTAGTCTCCCCGTTAAATGTTGGATGCCACCCGTGGAGCGAAATAACCACTGAACTTACTTTTACTGTCCCATTATCCGAAAAACTTAACACATGCTTTGGTATCATAAGTTAACACTTGAATGTTAAGTTCTTTAAAAAAAAAAAAAATAAATAAAAAAAAAAACAAGGGGTTTTGTATGCTCTCCATTAATATTCGGACATCTGATCCCAACGTAGTTTGTCTAATCATCAGATCTGTGGAATGAATTTATTGCATATTTGGGTGCTACTCGGGAAATTTATATCTACTTGCAGATTGCGCAGTTCTTCTAAATTTCATACAGGCGCAACCGCTGTTTTTGTAATAACATTGCATTAATGAATTTTTTGAGAGGTTTTTACTTAATCTTGATACTTTGACAGATTTTTTTTTTGTTGCCTTTTGTTAAATATTTAGTTTATATATATTTTGCTGGAACCGCTGTAAGCATTCCAGTCAGTCACTTCTCTGTAGGACTTAACTAGATTTTAGCTAGATACAATTATTTCAAAGTAACCCCATCTATCAAACTCATTAGTGTTACAGATGGGACTGACATAAGTAACTTAGTGCTTTAGTGTCTTTTATAAATTTTACGAATTTGTTTTTTAATGATTTTTGGGTAGACTGCATTGAAGATATCGGTGGTCTAGAAAGGAATATACAGCTGATAACTTCCAATTTAATATCGCAACCTTATGTATAGTTTTAGTACAATAATAGAGGGGATTTCAAATTATATTCTTTAGTAATACGCCTAAAAACAATAATATTGTCATTGCTGACATTTAGAAAAAAATGAAAGTCTTACCTTAAACATTCTATCTACTTCAACGTCTTTCCTTATATTTGGAGTAAAAGGACCATTGGTATCATCCAGCGAGTACAAGTGCGATTTTTTTACTTTTCTTATTTTTTTTAAAGTAGCCTGTATCTGCTTTTAAATATGAACGGTTTGTACATAATTCAATATCTTATATAAAGCACATACATCTTCGTCAATGTGGTCGTCCAAAAAAGTTATATTCTTTAATAAAGAGGACTCACTTCCATAGTCATATGATGCGGGCTCTTCAGTAGCTGCTTTCTTGAATATTGGTTTTGACTCAATTTGCCTTGCCAGTTCCAGCTTTTTCGAAGAGTCTTTATCCCTTAAAATAATAAAATTAAATAGAGCTTATTAAAGTGAGATTTCAAGATTTATAAATTTGTGACAGCTTATGTCAGGTTGTAAAGGGTTAGTGTACATGAACATACATACATATGCATCCAGTACTCGTACATGTATGCATTTTTATCTATTAAAATTGTTATAAATTGCTTTTAAGCTAACTTAAACTAATAATTTTTAATGAACTTAAGCATATTAATTTTGGAAATGTATATCTAGAGGAAGAATAAGATAAAAAAAAAACAAAAAGTAAACTGGATCAAAAAATAAACGAATACTGCTTAAAAGTTGGGTTTTTTGTTTGGTGCAATTTCAATACAATTGATCAAGTTATCTCTCAATAAGAAATTACACCTTCTATTGATCTAGGAATTTTGTGATCATACTTTATGGTATCAGTAATAAAGTTATTTCAGACATCCATTCAATAGGTCGAAAGAGTAATTGGTCGCGTATTATTTATCGAAAGGTTGCGGAAAAAAGTTTGCTCGTTTCTAAAGTAATATAATCACATTTATGAAAAATATTCGAAGATGGGTATGGAAGTTTAGTATTTGTTTAGTTTAGAATTTGTAGAATTTGTCCACGGATATTTTTGTGTAAAGAGTGTTTTTTTTTTTTTTTTTTGCAGTGCCGTAGTTTTCGATAGGGATTAAATCTCAAATTAGCTGTCACATTGAGCTGTTGAGCTCACTATTAAGAGCAAGGACAATCTTCAAGAAGTTCACCAAATCCTATTTCATCATCGGTCCCTATTTCTTCAAAAATTAAACCGTATAACAAGCTACTGCCAATAGACACCGGTACAATTCGATTCAATGATTATTCCTTTCAAAATTTCCAATGTGGAAGGTCTGTGATTCCAACAGGATGGTGTTCCACCCTATAATACAAACGAAAACAATGCTCTATTAAAAACACTATTTGCCAATAGGCTCATTTCAATAAATGGAGCTGTCAATCGACCACGAAGATCAGGCGATTTGACTCGGTAAATTATGCCACCAAAGGAGCAACGATTGACGCTTTAGAGCAAAACATTGTACGGTTAATAAGCATTATACGTCTCCAATTGCTCGAAAAACTATTTTCAAATAATAAATGGCATGAAATAATCTTTAGACTGAGTTTAATAAATCGTCATCAAGTAAATTTATTTGCATTTTATTTAAAAAATGTATCTATGTATGTACAATACATAATGCATATATAGATATAAGTTACGTCGAAGTATGAAATTTCAAATAACAAATTGTTACTTGTGCCTTCAAACTATGCTCAGCATTTGTCATTCCTAAATATTCTAGCTATTCCAACTAATTACTAACAGCTCCCAACACCGGTTGATTTTGATGATCAAGTGCTAACCGATGTTTTCAGTGTGGCGAATAACGATACAAATTTAGTAATTTAAGATATTCAATAACTTAAAAATATTTTTCAAAGAAAATTTTTAGATAAATAAAAAAGGAATTAGATATAGATAGAAATTCAAGATTCAAGAACACAGCATACAAATAATTAAAAAAGACAACGTCAATCAATGGGAAAAAATGGCTAATCGAAATGTTTTTGATCCAGATCCAAATAGACGGGGAAAATAATTTTACACCTGATCAAGTGCATAACAAAGCATTATATGAAAGAAAATGCAAAACATAGACTCAAAATACTTTACGTAAATACAAATTTTAATTCAATAAGATTGCGATACAGTGAGAAGGGAACAAGCTAAATTTTAAAGTTTCTTGTTGCATAAATGGAGAAAACACAATATATCTCCAAACATATTCTTTTTCTCATGCATTGCAATGCGAAAGACGTACGGCTTTGTATGGATAGCATAGTATGGATATCCGATCATTCTTGAAATAAAGCAAATAGTTTGCACTGCGCTATAATAAAAGAAATATATGTAAATAAACTATCCCAAACATTACAATGGCTTTGACCTCTCAATTTATTATCAAGCTTATATTTTCTTCGCTGAACAAAGTTTACCCAAAGGTTTTCCCACTTATGAATATGAAAATATGAAAAGTAAATCTATTTTTTTTTAACTAATCACTTACTAAAAAAAATCAGGAAACGTTCACGTCCACTTATAATTCAATTTAAATTAATATGCCGTGCACATGTATATAATATGAATCAAATTTAATGCTTTCCATAGCTCAGTATGAGAAACCATATCAGTTACATTTCGATTATGTCAAGATACTCCAATTTTCTAATTGATCACAATGGTTTCGGCTGTACATATTATAATGGAAATAGCATTTCTGTCCATGTTATTTTCTATTACCCGAGCATAAATTATTACCTTCTACCACTTCATTATGAGACTTAAATCTAAAACGAAGTTTTGTTGATGTGCCATTTTTGATGGCGTTATTTGCAGTGCTGATTCTATGCAGCTTTTTGTAAAATTATGTTCCACTCACTCGTATGTTATAGAATCTAGAGGGCGGCCCCAGAAGTAACCGGTCTGACCAAAACATGGCGGTAGTTGTTTGAAAAAATATCACTGTATTGGAAAGTACGCATATGTTTTTAAGTTTAAAAGCCATCAATAGTGAACGTTGTTAGTGAATTTGTGAAAATGGAAAAGATAGGTCATCGTTATGTGATACAATACTTTTATCTGAAAGGCCGCAGCCCAACCAATATAAAAGCTGAACTGGATTCTACTCTGGGTGAGTCTGCTCCTTCGTTTAGAACAGTAAAATTTTGGGTTGCTGAGTTTAAACGAAGCCGTACGATCTGCCAAGACGAGCATCGAGTAGTCGACCAAATGAGGTGGCGACTCCAGAAATGGTGAAGAAAATCCAAAAAGCGGTACTGGATGATCGTCGACTGAAAGTCGATATTAATGGAAAATTTTGACATGAAAAAGCTGTTTGCAAGATGGGTGCCGCGTTTGCCCACACTCGAGGAAAAACAGTGTCGTGAAGATGTTTCAATTAAGTGTTTAGTGAATTTTTGTGCCGTTTCATAACAACGGTTGAAGCATAGGTCCATGACTTTACACCCGAGACAAAAGAACAATCAAAACAATGGATTCAAATAGGAGAACCGGCTTCAAAGAATGCAAAACCGTTTCATCTGCACGCAAGATCATGGCGTCGATTTTTGGGATGGGCGTGCGATAATTTTCATTGACTATCTTGAAAAAGGAAAAACTATCAACAGCCAATATTATGCGAACTTATTGCAACGTTTGAGCGAAGAAATCAAGCAGAAACGGCTTTATTTGGCTAAGAAGGAAGTGTTGTTTCATCAAGACAATGCACCAGCTCACAAATCCGTTTTTGCAATGGACAAAATTAATGAAATAAAGTCCTACCTCATGCATCCTATTCGCCAGATTTAGCACCCTCGGATTCTTTTCTGTTCCCAAACTTGAAAAAAAGGCTCAGTGGTCAAAGATTTTCCAACGATGAAGAAATAATGTCAGCAGTTAATTTTGAAGAGCAAGACAGTCCTTATTATAAAAAGGGCATCGAACTTCTTGTATAAAATTGAAAGGCGATTATGTTGAAAAATAAATAATTTTTTTTCCAAAATTTTTGTGTTTTCTTTGTTAGGTAAGACTCCTCAAGAAGTTGCGAGTGTACTATGTTTTCATTAGGTGGCAACTGGCTGTATTGAATACTCTGTGATATTCTCTACATGATCACCATTATCAGCAATTCATTGAACCCATTATCGGCATCCGTATCGTATTTAAATTTCCAATGCACCAATTAGCAGTGTAACGAACATTTGATTAGAATATTTCAAACTGAATAGCGCACTTAATGAATTCGATTATAACAGTTAAGGAATAAACATTCGTTCCAATATATTCCATTAAGCTTAACAACCTTTTATACTAAACTCTGCTCTACAGTTTTAAGTCACAGTATAAAATTAGTAATTTTTTCTCAATTGACTAATTTCAGTAGTAGCGCTATCGAAAGCACTATTGTCGATGAAAATACTCAGGGGGTCGAGCGTGCAGAGGATTAATTGGCAAAACAGCTCAACCATTCACTACATGCTCTTCAGCATGAAGTAAGTTAGACACCTTACATAGAATTCTGATTTTCCGTATTAAGCCTTCTCTACTTGTTCGATTGGGGCTAGGTACGTACGACGGTGCTGGGCTACTAGTTGGGATCGTTTCCAAAGATGGCAGATGGCGCTCTTGGATATATGTAGGTGCCACACGTTTTGATGTGTTCAAGGGAAGCAACAACCTGTTTGATGACATCAATGTCAAATATCAGCTACGACAGGCTGCATTAGTTACAGCTTCGGTGATGGGGGCGTTCTAATCAAGTTACCTGAGAACTGAGTCTTAAGCATAAGACAGAGAGTTTCTGCCTTTGACTACCTGTAGTTGCCATTAGACCCTAGAGCATTTCCAGCCTGATTGATATACCTCATTTGATGAATAACCTTCTTAAATTCATATTGCTTTGTAATCACTGCAGGCTTCCTCCAAATAAATTTTAGAAGCTTTCAGGTTCCCTTACATACGCGCTTCAAATCGCATCATTTCAATCGCTTGAAGTGCCAGTTTCAAGTGTTTGATGAGCCCACCATTTAAGTTTGAAATATCTTTCTGTACTTACTTTTTTTCAAGCACATTTATAAGTTTATCGTTTTAGTGGTAGGAGCCAAAAAAGTGAACAGAAAACAGGAAAAAACCGTAGGACAACCAAAACAACAATAACCAAAAATAAAAAGGGAAAAAAACAAAAAAAGCGACAAATAATAACGAGGGCAACAAAAATTGGGTGAGCCCAATACCTACCCAATAGAAGGTATCTATTGTTTGCAGAATGCTCAACCCAGTCTTACACTTGCTGATTGTTAAAAATATTATGCAATAAATAATCTACTGAAATTTGAGGTTTGTAAATAATTAAATTTGTATCTGGTAACACTATAAATTTACTCGTTTATATTGTTTGCTATTTGCGGAATAATTGCAAGTTTTTGTCTTAAAGAAGGGTGTTCAGTAAATCGCATATCGCTTTCTTCACATTCATATAAGAAGTTTTTGTACAGACATCAGACTCGGTCGATTTCCCTGAAAATATTTGAACTAATGAATACATATACAACTTTTTATACTTTTCTAAAATTTGAACTACTTGTTTTATTTTAATATGATAGGGGTTCATATTTTTAAAATTTGGTGCCGAAATCTGGAAACAACGTACAAAAAGCAAGAATTTATATATTTTTGAGAAGAAAAATTATGTAGTGTGTAGTATAATGGAATTATAAAGTAGATCTCCGTACCGTAGTCATAAAAAGCGCGACCGTTTATTTAAAGTCTCATGACTCAAATTTTAATGAAATCATGGACAACCCAGACACTTTCGGTGAAAAATTAAGAATTTTTATAGGAAGGTTGAACATAATTAGCGATTATTTCCGAAAACCAATTGCAAACGTCGTGTCTTTCATCAAAGAAGAAGACATGATAAAGGAGTCCGATATGGTCATAAAATACGAATATAAGGCAACAATAGCACTAACACGTCTTAAATATCGGCTCTCTAAAGTTGAGGAACATCTTGCACGGAAGGGGGTGGGGTGGTGTATGCATAGACTCCTCAAGCAGAGGGTCACGGGTTCGAATCCCCTGAAAGGCAATTCTTTGAAAAAGTCTTTTAATAGAATTTATATGTAATACATGCCCTGAAAAGTGCCGTTTCTAAGAGAGGGCACCACTTGAATTAAATCCATACCACTTCCAGTTAGTACCAACCTTCAAAAGGTACGTATATAAATCTGAGAGCTGTCGGACGATTAGTTCTCGAGATATAGCGTTGTGAGTGAAGCAACTTTTGTTATTGGGAAAAAATGGATTCAAAGCAGCCGATGCAAAGAAATGGCTTGATAAGTGTTACCCGGACTCTGCACCAGCCGAACGAACCATTTGCAAGTGGATTGAAAAATTTAAAAGTGGTCATACAAGCACCGAAGATGATGCACGCAGTGGACGTCCAAAAGAGGCTGTTTCAGATGAAAACATAAAAAAAGTCCACAAAATGATTACGAATGACCGTAAAGTGAAGTTGATCGAAATAGCTGAGGCTCTGAAGATATCAAAAGAGCGTATTCGATATATCATACGCTAATATTTGGACATGCGAAAGCTCTGTTCAAAGTGGGTGCAGCGTTTGCTCACAGTCGACCAAAAACAACAACGTGTTGATGATTCAGAGGAGTGTTTAAAGCTGTTCAACCGCAATAAAGCCGAATTTTTGCGTCGGTATGTGACAATGGATAAAACTTGGCTCCATCACTTCACACCAGAGTTAAGTCGACATATAGCTGAGTGTAGAGCAGGCGACGAATCTCGTCCAAAACGACCAAGAACTCAACAGTTGGCTGGTATGGCATCCGTATTTTGGAATACACATGGAATAATTTTCATCGACTATCTCCAAAAGGGGCAGGCTATTAACATCGACTATAACATTGCGTTCTCGGAGCGTTTGAAGGGCGAAATCGCAGAAAAACGGCCGCATTTTAAGAAAAATAGAGTGTTGTTTCATCAAGACAATGCACCGTGTCACAAGTCGATGAAAACGTAGGCAAAATTGAATGAATTCAGCTATGAATTGCTTCCCCACCCACCGTATTCCCAGATTTGGCCTCAGCGACTATTTCGTGTTCATTTCCTACAGACCTCAAAGGACTGCTCGTCGAAAAGAGATTTAAGACCGAAGAAGAAGTAATCACCGAAACAGAGGCCTATTTTGAGGCTAAACCGAAATCGTACTACAAAACTGGTATCGAAAGATTGAAAAATTGTTTCAATCAGTGTATCGCCCTCGATAGCAACTATTGGAGGTGGCCGTGGTGTAGTGGTATATGCATATCCTCAAACAGAGGGTGGCGGGTTCAAATCCTGTGCGAGGCAATTCTCTGAAAAAGTCTTTTCGTAGAATTTGTATGTAGTTATATGAGAATCCCGTCGGCGTCAACTCTGACATGAAGGCATAACACTGATGTTAGAGTGGTTGCTGGCTGGACTTAATGAAACGAACTAGCAACTAGCACGTACTGAGACCCACTGGTTGAGGATGCACTTGCTCGTCCCGTCCAGTTTGACAACCACCTCCGGGAAAAATATCGAAACCTAATACACCTGAGTTTCAAACTACTACACCACCCGCACACGCCCTGGTGAAAAGCCAGTAAAAGGGTATTTATATCCCCTTGGTGCGCGCGCGGGATTATAAAAAAAAAAAAGAAATTTGGTAGTCTTCGAATGAATAAAAGTATACATTTTAATTCTCCGCTTATAATCTCTCTCCTTTCCTTGAAGTCTTCAAGAAGATTTCGATGATACGAATTTGTTGCATCCAATAATTCTACCGATAAAGATATCCATGAGAAAACTTTCCATTATGGCACATCATTAGTTTTTAAAACAATGATGGATTATCAATGGTCGTTAACATATAAAAAACTTTATAAAAAAGTGTCTTGTATGTAAGATCTTACGGAGTAAGTCAGCTGCACAAATTTTCGCACAATTGCCTAAAGATCGCATCTTGTTTTCGAGACCATTCGAAATTTGTGGACTGGATTACACTAGTCCTCTTTACATATCAAATGAGACAGGTCACTCCAAAAAGTTTTACATTTTGTTGTTTACGTCTGGTGCTGTTATGGCAGTGCACTTAGAATTAGAAAGTAGTACCAACTTAAATACGGAGAGCTTTCTTCCAGTATTACGAAGGTTTATAGCACGCAGAGGAAGTCCTCGTATATTTTACTAGGACATTATATAATTTACTAAGGCATTAAAAAAAGCTTCAACAAATGATTTGCAACTTAATGATTTAAGATCAATCGATAGATGGATAGATAAATTAAGATCAATTAAGCAACTCGAAGATTAAGTGGAAATTTACTGTGGAGCCAGCACCATGGTGGGGCGGCTTTTTGGAACGCCTGATTGTAGTTGTAAAATCGGCTCTTAATCGGCTGATCAATTAAACACATTGCTGAAAGATGTCGAAACGGTTGTAAATTCAAAGCCCTTAACTTATACAAGTCTTATACAAGATCCATTGGACCTCTCGGCATTAACTCCAGCTTATTATTATTATTATTATTATTATTATTATTATTACTATTATTATTACTATTATTATTATTATTATTATTATTATTATTATTATTATTATTATTATTATTATTATTATTATTACTATTATTATTACTATTATTATTATTATTATTATTATTATTATTATTATTATTATTATTATTATTATTATTATTATTATTATTATTATTATTATTATTATTATTATTATTATTATTATTATTATTATTATTATTATTATTATTATTATTATTATTATTATTATTATTATTATTATTATTATTATTATTATTATTATTATTATTATTATTATTATTATTATTATTATTATTATTATTATTA